>CM040123.1:317070302-317670302 GCA_022559845.1 Amorphophallus konjac | reverse complement strand
TATCGAGACGCCTTGTAGATTTATTCGGTTAAAACTTCTTCCCATTCCAATAGTGATTTTTTTACTTTGAGAAATTCTTGAAAAACATATATATATATTTCTGTTTAAATATTTATTTTTGTTTTCATAAGTGAAATATTGAAATAAAAAAGTAATGTATTCAATTTTTGTTATTTCTGAAATTACATTTTAGTGATTACATTTCTAAATAGTATTTTTGTCTGTTTTTAGAAAATTAATTGTCTATGTTTAAATTTATAAGTTCTTAAATTTAAATTATTTTTATTCCAAATAAATTATATTTATAGAATATAAAATTCTCAATTCTATTTACAAAAAATAGCTATTTCCATTTTTCAGAAAATACAATTCTAAAAATTATTTCTGCTTTAATTATTTTTGCTACAGTAACTTAATTTCTGAAACTTTGCTGGTGTTTACAAAAAAATAAAGTGTTTATGATTTTTCAAAAAATTCATGAATCTGTTACTGTTTAAACAAATTATTTATGTTTTCATAAAATTAGAAAATCTTTATAATTGTTTCTGCTTAAATAAATTATTTCTACATGTAGAAAATTAAATTCTGAAAAATGATTTTTGCTTACAGAAAAATATTTATTTATTTTGTTTGGAAACAAAATTATGCAAATTGTTACTTTTGATTAGTTTGCATAAACTAATTAATCTTGTTTGTTTAAAATAAAATTATGAAAATTACTAATTGCAAAAAAATCTATTATTATTTTCTACTTTTATTAAGTTATGCTTTTATTAGTTATTTTGTGAAAGATCAAAATCAAACTTATTATTTATAGATCTTATATATTCAAGTGTTTTAACAAAAACTCAAAAACTTCGTTAAGAGATTGTATTCTCTCATATTTTTCTCAAATGACAAACTTAATAACCAAGAAAATCTTTAGTGTCCAACCAGCAAAATTTGATGGAGGAAACTTTAAGAGGTGACAAAACCAAATGTGATTTTGGCTAATCATTCTCGGATTTATCTCGGCCATTAGCGAGCGCACCACTGATAGTAGTGGGTCAGATTCCTCCCAAAACAACACCCGGCGAGTTCAAACTCGTGCCTCTCGTGTCCAAGCTGAACCCGAGTCATCCACCTCCATAACCCCCAAAGAAATAGATTATCATTGTCTTCACATAATATTAAATGCCTTATCCGACAACCTCTATGACCTATACTATAACTCCAAAAGTACTAGTGAAGTATGGGATACCTTAGAGGTCAAATGTGGACTTTTTCAAGACGTTAGAGTTTAACAAATTTAAGTTTGTGGACAACAAACCTATGAATGATAAAATATACGAATTTGAGAGCATGATCTATAAAGTAAGAGTCATAGGATCTCAACTAAATGAATCCTTCCAAGTAGCAAGTCTGTAAGAGAAGTTACTCCATTCTTGGTCTAATTTTACCAAAACACTTAGCCACACTCAAGGTAACCTCACTCTATCCTTAATATTTGGTACAATTAGAGTTGAAAAATAACATAGACTTAGAGAGGCCTCTACTCAAAACTACAAACCCAAAGTCAACATAGTTGAAAACAAACCCTTTAAATCCTATAAGAAGTCCTTTCCTCTTAGGTACAACCACTTTAAGAAAAATCACGGACTATTCTATCACCAAAAAACCCAAAAACCTAATCCTCAACAAGACAAATGAGAATAATGGAGAGCACAATTGCTATGTGTACGGGCAGACGAACCATCTAGCATTTTAATACTATTTCCGAAAGAGTTTGTCTAAAAAGAGAAAAAAATGGTCATCCTCCAACTAGCTCTCAAGTCAACATGGTGACTGCATGTGCTGATACATCTGGGCCTACATTTAGGTTAGTTATCTTAACCCCTAAAGTTAACTTGACCAATTTACTTATTGATTGGTGGATTGACACTGGAGCTAGCATTCATGTGTGTGCAGATCCCTCTTAGTTTTCTACTTATTAGGACTTAAGTGCAGGAACTGTGATAATGGGAAATAATGCTGAGGCGCAAGCGTTAGGAGTTGGAAGAATAGATCTGAAGTTGACATCAGGCCAAACTTTGACCCTTCACGGCGTTCATCATGTTCATGACATTAGACGGAATCTTATTAGTGGGTCTTTCTTAGTGCAACAAGGTTATAAGTTAGTCTTTGAGTCAAATAAAGTTGTAATAACCAAAATATTATCCTTCATTGGAAAAGAATTTATGTGCGATGGTCTTTTCAAATTGAATATATGTACACCATCTCAGGAATAATCAATTATATTAAATGTTGAATCTTCCTATACATGACATTTAATATTAGGGCATGTTAATAATTCAATTAAAAGACTAATAAGGGCATCTCTAGTACCCCCGTCATCCAATTCTAGTCTCCAGTCCGAATATCCAGATTCCAACATCTAATTCCTGTATCCAACTTCCAGTATCCAGCTCCCAGGATCTAGTTTCTAGAATCTAGTCTCTAATCTCCAACTCCAGTTTCCAGTAATGGGCCAGCATGCCTCATCGGGCAAGCCTCCAATTTCTAATTTTCAATATCCAGGTACAGTATCTAGCTTCCAGCCTCCGATCCCAATATCCCATTTCTAGCTTCCAGTCTCCAATATCCAACTTCCAGCTTACGGTTTCCAGTATCCAACTTCCAGCCTCCAGTCCCAGTATCCTATTTCCAATTGTCAATTTCTAGTATCCAGTATCCAACTTCCAATTCCCAATATCCGGCTTCCAGTATCTAGTTCCAACACCCAGTTTTCAGTATCCAATTCCAGTATCTAGCTTTCAGTATCCAGTTCTTATACCCAGTTCCCAGTACCCAATTCCACTATCCAGCCTCTAGTATCCAGTTACAGTATCCCACTTCCATCATCCAGTTCATATATCTAACTTTTAGTATTCCGCTTCCAGACTCTGGTCCTAGTATCCAACCTCAAGTTCCCAATTTTCAGTCCCAATACCCAGCCTCCAGTTCCCAATTTCCAATCCTAGTTCCTAGTCTCCAGTCCCAATATCCGGTATCTAGGTCCCAGTCTTGGATTTTCTAATTTTATGAAAACATAAATAATTTGCAGTGCTTAAATGACTTATGTTTATGGAACATCTAACTTGATTGTTATTTGCAGTGCCTTGTGGCTCACGTTTGGCAGTGCTTTTGTCCATTCTTAGGATTCTTTTTGAAAGAGAAGCTTCACAAAAGGTAAGGCAGTTCAATGACAACATGCAGTTCATAGGATCCCAGCTAAATGAATCCTTCCAAGTAGCAAGTCTGTAAGACAAGTTACTCCAGTCTTGGTCTAATTTTACCAAAACACTTAGCCACACTTAAGGTAACCTCACTCTATCCTTAATATTTGGTACAATTAGAGTTGAAAAATAACATAGACTTAGAGAGGCCTCCACTCAAAACTACAAACCAAAGTCAACATAGTTGAAAACAAACCCTTTAAATCCTATAATAAGTCCTTTCCTCTTAGGTACAACCACTTTAAGAAAAATCACTGACTATTCTATCACCAAAAAACCCAAAAACCTTATCCTCAACAAGACAAATGAGAACAATGGAGAGCACAATTGCTATGTGTATGGGCAGACGAACCATCTAGCATTTTAATGCTATTTCTGAAAGAGTTTGTCTAAAAAGTGAAAAAAATGATCCTCCTCCAACTAGCCCTCAAGTCAACATTGTAGTGCCCCAGAATTTGTATAAGTATTTTCTAGATTATTTAATAATTTTCTGGAATTTATTTGTAATTTATAAGGGATAATGAATTTATAAATGGATAAGTCATTATAAGACACAAATATGCTAATACCTAGCCTATTTAAACAAATCAAAAAGGTTTAAAGACCAGGCCCATTTAATTTGGCCCATATTCTAGAAGGTTATTAAGTCTATTCTCGGATTTTTTAAGGAATAAAGAATAAATAAGTTTTAATTATTTGAAACTCTATATACGTTGAATGTAACGGTCTATCACGCAACCGTCACATACTCGTAACGCGTGGGTCTACGACCGTCACACTCTGCGAGTTCCGTAAGTTGAAGAACTCGTGAAAAGATTGAAACTTTGGATTCTTTTCACAAGAGACCTAATTAGAACGATATATTAAGTCACTAGGGACTCTTAGGGATCAGGTTTTGACAGAATAAGGACATTAGAATCGATCTAATCTTCAAACCATAGCTAAAACCCTATAAATAGGACCAAGTTCTGAATTGTGCGACCCTTACTTTTTGCTCGCGTGGAATCAAGGTAAGGAGTCATAATCACGGGTAAGTTCTTTAGAGTAATTTGTTCCCAATACTTTAGACTAACTCCTCTCAAAATTTCACATCTTTAGGTCAAGAGGTCGTGGAGATAGAACCTAAGGAAGTTGCTGAAAAGTCACAGGAGGAGGAGGAGAACTAGGGCAAGATTTCCAACCCAATTCAGAAGTTAAAGCGTAAGTTAAGAGGTAGGTTATCTCATGAACGGCAAAAATAACTGGATAGGACTAAAATCCCTCTGGTTTAATTGATTTTCATGCATTGTAGCTCATTAATTTCATGTTTTACTAGCTCTATGCACTCATGCATCTCTTAGCCCTAATTGAAAAATTCAAACATGTTATTCATCTATTCATTAATACCTATGCATGTAGTTGGCCTATACTTCGTTATCATGTTTAGAAACTCATGGTGTTTTGATTGTAGACATGATGTGAGTTAATCTTTTGTGTTTCATATTACTTTCTGTTAGCAGACACTCTGACGCATCACAGTAGGACCGTCACATTCATGTAACGGCCTTACGATGAACCGTCACAGTCTCTGTGGTATATTGTTATACGCCGTTGTCTCTAACGCATCTGTGCAAGCGCGTTACATAACTGTAACGGCTGTTCTTTAACCGTCACAATCACTGTGATGCCCCACTTCTAGACCGTCAGAGCCTGTGTTCTGTCAACCCTAGACAGAATATGACATGTCAATATTACTTATTGTTAAGCCTAGTTACCTAAGTTTTAACCTGATTATGTGATTGTTAGGAATTACATGATATTTTAAGTTATGTTAGTTTCATGAGTCAAAATGTTATAATTTGTATTCTAAATCATGATTCTTTTAATTTTTGTATTGACAGAGTTTTATCACGAGTTTCATGATTATACATGTCTCTCTCTATCAATAGAGTCATTTATATAAGTACATGGCACATATTCCGGTATGTTGTCATTAGTTCACACTTTACACTATAGGAACACAATCTTAGACTTGAGGACCTCTCTATTAGATATTCCTTCCATTGGACTAGGAAATCTTGTTTCAAGGCCTCCGTAGTTCTCCGCGAGCCTGGGATTCCCACTAGGACGCCGAGTTGGTTGTACCAGTAAAGCCCATTAACTAGATTGCACAAACTGATGTTTTCTGGTTCCAATAATGTAACGGCTCTACATTGGACCGTCAGGCTCACGTAACGGCCCAATATACGACCGTCACATTCCTCTGAGTTTATTTTAGTGTTCTGGACTCGGATCATTGTAACGGCCCATTACTGGCGCGTCACATGATGTAACGGCCCAGTTAATGACCGTCACACTGCTTGAATATGTTAACCCAAGGTTTGACCAAAGGGTTGATTTCCAAAGTTCTAGATGGACTAATGATAGTCTAGAACTTATAATATTGATCAAGAAACTTAATGTAATGAATGAAGATTAAAAGAATGTACTGTTATGCTGCCGATTTATTTCTATAAGCATGACATTGTTTAAGTCTTTTTCTTGACTCGTACATTCTTGTATTGAAGCGTTCATTCATTGACTATTGTTATCATGGAATTATTGAATTGTACATTCTTGGCCATACTTTATTGTTACATTGCGTGGAAGTAGCTTAATTTATACCTGAAGATGCGATCAAGCACTGATTGTGTTCAAGGGCTCTATGCTAGTCCCCTCGGCTGATTGCCGGAAACATACTATTTTATAAACCATGGGGTATGATGCTACTGGCGTCGCATTGCGCTGGGAGTACTATTTCTATAAATAAGTGAAGATCCACGACACGGTATGACATTCTTGTACATGACATTCTTGCTTGATATTCCACAGAAATTCACGAACTATGTGCTCAAAGGAGACTAGTGTGATGAATATGTGGCTTGCTAGTACATTCTCGTTACATTCTTGCTTGTGAAAGGCCAAATATCATGTTATTGTACATTCTTGTTAGTTCATTCTTATCTTGTCACTATGGCTTAATCGCATGATTGATTCGCATTCGCATGATTTCACCTTATTTCTATAGAGCTAAAATGTTAATTACTTTAATAGTGTCTTCATGTTGATGCGAAGATACCTACTGGGCAAGTGTGCTCATTACCTATTTTCCAATGTTTTCAGGAGATGAATATAGTTCGAATTCGGATTCGGGTGATTCAAGTAGCGGGTCCGAGAGCGAATGAATGTCATCATGATGAGAGAAAGAAGACTTAGGGAGTCTATATGTATAGATTGAGTCTATGTAATTTTATTATTTCTTGAGTCTAGTAAAGTGAGAGATGATGGAAAATGATTGTATTTGAGTATTGATTATTATGAAATAAAGGTTGAAGTTTTGCGTAAATATGATGCAATTGCATTCATTTGTGTGATTGTCTCGCGCTCTGATTATTCTTGCTTGCAAGAGGCTTACCATGCCGGCCGTTCGCGCTCCCCGAGCGGGTTTAAGTTGGTATCAGAGCCTAAGTCTCAGGACTTAGGGAAAAGAGTCATGTCATAGGATAAGTCCAAGGTTTAAGGACCCCTACCTATGAACTAAGGAAGAAATTTTCACACCCATGAGAGAAGTGGGTAGAGCCCGGGATAAGATAGTTAATTAGACCTTAAGATTGTCTATTCTTTCAGCCTCACGAGAAATAACGAGTTGTTATATTTCTCTCAGGTACCTTATTATTCTTATCATGGCTCATCGCGTAGACTGGAATGGCATGCAACAAACCGTTGTCGGCCTTACTCAGGCGTTGCAGACTATGACCCAGGCAGGGGCAGGAGCACGGGCTGGCGATTTGCATCGCAATTTTCGGAGTCTAAATCCCCCGCATTTCTATGGATCTTCCAATCCGGATGAAGCAGAGAATTGGATCGATGAAATGAACCGTATCTTTGATGTCATTCAATGCACCAATCAAGAGAAGGTGCGCCTAGCAACGTTTCAACTTAATAAGGATGCCCGTACTTGGTGGAAGTCGGTTCCGGCACCTCTGGCCGATGCACCTCACACGTGGGATGGATTTCTCACTTTATTTCGTGCCAAGTATTTCTCCGAGCATGTGAAAGAAAGGAAGGCCATGGAGTTTGCCTCCCTTCGTCAAGGAATGATGTCCGTAGCTGAGTATGAACTACATTTTTCAAGGCTAGCACCTTATGCACCACGTTTAATTAGTACTGAATTATTGAAGGCAAATCGATTTATGGACGGGTTACGACCCGATTTCATTCAGTAAATTGGGACACAGAATATCCGCACTTATGTGGAGATGGTTCAGAGGGTCTATCTATGCGAGAGGACCTTAGAGAAGGTCGAAAAGTTGAAAGGAAAAGGAGAAGAATCCAGCCGGCGCTCAGATCGACATTATAAGAAAGAGAAGTTTAGCATCACGGAACCCTACCAAAGCCGTGATAATAAGAAAAGATCGAGGAGTGGGAACGGTGGAAGTTCCTAGAAGAATAACAAAAAGGTTAAGGAAGAGAAGGAATAAGTCGCCTCGGCGTGCACCTTTTGCGAGAAATTCGGCCACTCGGCTGAAGAATGTTGGAAGCGCCTCGGTGCTTGTTTGCGTTGTGGAAGTAGGGATCATCGTGTCCCAGATTGCCCCCTTATGAAAGACCAACTGTCTGGTGGAGGACGTAGGAGGCAGGCTCGCCTCAATGCTGTTATAGACGAGGAAGAAGCACCCAGGGATCAAGATGATGGACTCATGGAAGGTACTCTTCAAATCTGTTCTCGTCCTGCTTTTGTGCTATTTAATGCTGGTGCCTCTCATTCCTTTATCTCCACCACTTTCGCGAAAACCTTATCAATTGCATCCGTTCCCCTACCTTCAGATCTTGCTATTTCTACACCTTTAGGATCTAGAACTAAGCTTACCAAATATTATCCTGATTGCGAGGTAGTGATAGAAGGACACAATCTCCCCGCAAACCTAGTATGCCTTGATATGGAAGGTTATGATGCCATTTTAGGGTATATTGGCTTGTAGACCACGATGCTTATATCAATTGCCGAAATAGGATTATATCTTTTCGAAAGCCCGGTCTTCCAAGATTTTCTTTTCTTGGCATCAAATACAAGAAGCATCCTACCATTATATCTTCTCTTCACGCTTGTAAACTTATCTCGCAAGGATGTGAAGCTTTTCTTGCTTCAGTCATTATTACCGAATCTAAGGAAATTATCCTAGCAAACATTCCTATTGTAAATGAGTTCCCAGACGTGTTCCCATCTGAACTACCTAGTTTACCGCCCGAGAGGGAAGTAACCTTTACTATTGAACTCATTACAGGTGCGACACCTGTTTCTATAGCCCCTTCAGGATGTCCCCCATAGAACTCAAGAAACTAAAGAAGCAGTTACAGGAACTTCTAGACATGGGTTTCATTAGACCCAGCACATCCCCTTGGGGTGCGCCTGTGCTATTTGTCAAGAAGAAAGATGGTTCACTCAGGCTATGTATCGACTACCGGCGACTGAATCAGCTCACAATCAAAAATAAGTATCCATTGCCGCGTATTGATGAGCTCTTCGATTAGCTTTCGGGAGCAGAATATTTCTCTAAGATTGATCTCAGATCAGGTTATCATCAACTTAGAATTAAAGAAGAAGATATTTATAAATCAGCTTTTCGAAGTCGTTATGGCCACTATGAATTCGTGGTAATGCCATTTGGGTTAACTAATGCTCCAACAGCATTTATGCAGCTTATGAATAGTGTCTTCCAGCCATATCTGGACCAATTCATCGTCGTCTTCATTGATGATATCTTAATATATTCCAAGATAAAAGAGGAGCATGAACAAATTTGAAAATAGCCTTGCAAACACTTAAAGAACACAAGCTTTATGCTAAACTAAATAAATGTGAATTCTGGCTCGAGGAAGTTTCATTCCTAGGCCACATTATTTCAAAAGAAGGTATTGCTGTGGATCCTTCTAAGGTAGAAGCTGTCAAGAATTGGAGTCGGCCAGCGACTATATCAGAAGTTCGAAGCTTTTTGGGTCTAGCTGGTTATTATAGAAGATTTATTAAGGACTTCTCAAAGATAGCAGTTCCTTTAACTAGACTCACAAGGAAGGAAAATCCCTTTGTCTGGTCGGAGGAATGTGAAAAGAGCTTTCAAAATCTTAAGAATCACCTTACAACAGCCCCTATTTTATCATTACCAATAGAAGGCGGTGGATTCGAAGTATATACAGATGCCTCAGGCATTGGCTTAGGGTGTGTTCTTATGCAAAATGGGAAGGTAATCTGTTATTCTTCAAGACAATTGAAAAGACACAAGGAAAACTATCCTGTGTATGATTTGGAATTAGCAACGGTTATTTTCGCCTTGAAAATTTGGCATCATTATCTTTATGGAGAAAAGTTCACGGTCTATTCAGACCATAAGAGCTTGAAGTACTTGTTCTCCCAAAAAGAACTTAACACGAGACAGAGGAGATGGTTAGAATATCTCAAAGACTTTGATTTTGCTATTCAATATCACCATGGCAAGGCAAATGCTGTAGCGGATGCTCTCAGCAGAAAACCAATGGGTATGCTATCAAGTCTTATGATTAGTGTGACTAACCTTGTTCCTCAATTTGCACAGTTGAATTTAGATATTGACAGGAAGGAAAAAGGTTGTTTCATAGCAAATATTCAAACTCAACCTACATTGATAAAGGATTTGGTCAAGCTGCAAAATGATGATCCAATATTATTGGAGATTAAGACCAATGTAGAACAAAGGCCGGATTTTTCTATTACCGAAGACAGAAGATTGCTATTTAAAGGCCGAATGTGTATACCTGATCATGAGGATACAAAGAAATTGATCTTAGAAGAAGCACATAAATCAAAATACACCATTCATCCAGGAGGTACGAAGATGTATCAAGACCTCAAAAGAAACTTTTGGTGGCCCAATATGAAGAGAGAAGTAGCTGACTTTGTGTCTTGATGTCTCACATGTCAACAAGTGAAGGCGGAACATTTCAGACCCGCAGGTAAATTACATCCCTTAAATATTCCTGAATGGAAATGGGAAAGCATAGGAATGGATTTCATCATGGGATTACCTAAGACAAGAGGTGGACATGATGGGATATGGGTAATCATAGATCGATTGACTAAATCCGCACATTTTATACCAATAAAGAGTCGATGGTCGGTAGATATTCTAGCAGCATTATACATAAAGGAAATTGTCAAATTGCATGGTGTCCCAGTCGCTATTATATCTGATAGAGATCCTCGATTCACATCACAGTTTTAGAAAGGTCTACAACATTCATTAGGGACTAGACTGAATTTCAGCACAGCCTTTCATCCACAAACTGATGGTCAGACGGAAAGAACGAATCAGGTGGTAGAAGACATGCTCAGGGCTTGTGTCATTGATTTTGGAGGAAATTGGCATGACCACTTGCCTCTGGTGGAATTTGTATATAATAATAGCTATCAAGCAAGCATACAAATGGCACCTTTCGAAGCTCTATATGGAAAAAGTTATTGATCACCGATATGTTGGAATGAAATAGGGGAAAGACAATTCTTAGGTCTGGACCTTATCAGAGATTCTACAGAGAAGATCAAGCTTATCCAGGAAAGAATGAAAATGGCACAAGATAGGCAAAAATTTTATGCTGACAATCGAAGACGTGACTTAGAGTTCCAGGTAGGAGATCATGTATATTTGAAAGTTTCTCCAGGTCGTGGTATTCGAAGATTTGACATTAAAGGAAAGTTAACCCCTAGATTCTTTGGCCCGTTTAAATTCTTGAAAGGGTCGGCGAAGTAGCTTACAAACTGGCTTTACCTCCACAATTAGCAGGAGTTCATGACGTATTTCACGTCTCCATGCTGAAGAAGTATGTGTATGATCCGGATCACATTATCACCTATGATAATCTGGAGATTCAGAAAGACTTGACATATGAACAAACATCAATAAAGATTCTAGAACGGGAAGTGCGTTAGCTAAGAAATAAGGTTATCCCTATGGTCAAGGTTCAATGGAAGAAAACATGGTCATATGAAGCAACATGGGAAACCGAAGCAGCCATGAGAAAAAGATTTCCAGAATTATTTAACTGTAAGTACACTCTCCATAATCCATGTATTGAATTTGGGGACCAAATTCTTTTAAGTGGGGGAGGGTGTAGTGCCCCAGAATTTATATAAGTATTTTCTAGATTATTTAATAAGTTTCTAGAATTTATTTGTAATTTATAAGGGATAATGAATTTATAAATGGATAAGTCATTATAAAACCCAAATATGCTAATACCTAGCCTATTTAAACAAATCAAAAAGGTTTAAAGATCAGGCCCATTTAATTTGGCCCATATTCTAGAAGGTTATTAAGTCTATTCTCGGATTTTTTAAGGATAAATACCACTTAATAGGATAATTAGATAGATAAAGAATAAATAAGTTTTAATTATTTGAAACTCTATATACGTTGAATGTAACGGTCTATCACGCAACCGTCACATACTCGTAACGCGTGGGTCTACGACCGTCACACTCTGCGAGTTCCGTAAGTTGAAGAACTCGTGAAAAGATTGAAACTTTGGATTCCTATCCACAAGAGACCTAATTAGAACGATATATTAAGTCACTAGGGACTCTTAGGGATCAGGTTTTGACAGAATAAGGACATTAGAATCGATCTAATCTTCAAACCCTAGCTAAAACCCTATAAATAGGACATAGTTCTAAATTTTGCGACCCTTACTTTTTGCTCGCGTGGAATCAAGGTAAGGAGTCATAATCACGGGTAAGTTCTTTAGAGTAATTTGTTCCCAATACTTTAGACTAACTCCTCTCAAAATTTCACATCTTTAGGTCAAGAGGTCGTGGAGATAGAACCTAAGGAAGTTGCTGAAAAGTCACAGGAGGAGGAGGAGAACTAGGGCAAGATTTCCAACCCAATTCAGAAGTTAAAGCCTAAGTTAAGAGGTAGGTTATCTCATGAATGGTAAAAACAACTGGATAGGACTAAAAGCCCTCTGGTTTAATTGATTTTCATCCATTGTAGCTCATTAATTTCATGTTTTACTAGCTCTATGCACTCAAGCATCTCTTAGCCCTAATTGAAAAATTCAAACATGTTATTCATCTATTCATTGATACCTATGCATGTAGTTGGCCTATACTTCGTTATCATGTCTAGAAACTCATGGTGTTTTGATTGTAGACATGATGTGAGTTAATCTTTTGTGTTTCATATTGCTTTCTGTTAGTAGACACTCTGACGCATCACAGTAGGACCGTCACATTCATGTAACGGCCTTACGATGAACCGTCACAGTCTCTATGGTATATTGTTATACGCCGTTGTGTCTAACGCATCTGTGCAGGCGCGTTACATAACTGTAACGGCTGTTCTTTGACCGTTACAATCACTGTGATGCCCCACTTCTAGACCGTCAGAGCCTGTGTTCTGTCAACCCTAGACAGAATATGACATGTCAATATTACTTATTGTTAAGCCTAGTTACCTAAGTTTTAACCTGATTATGTGATTGTTAGGAATTGCATGATATTTTAAGTTATGTTAGTTTCATGAGCCAAAATGTTATAATTTGTATTCTAAATCATGATTCTTTTAATTGTTGTATTGACGGAGTTTTATCACGAGTTTCACGATTATACATATCTCTCTCTATCAATAGAGTCATTTCTATAAGTACATGGCACATATTCGGTACGTTGTCATTAGTTCACACTTTGCACATTAGGAACACAATCTTGGACTTGAGGACCTCTCTATTGGATATTCCTTCCAATGGACTAGGAAATCTTGTTTCAAGGCCTCCGTAATTCTCTGCGAGCCTGGGATTCCCACTAGGACGCCGAGTTGGTTGTACCAGTAAAGCCCATTAACTAGATTGCACAAACCGATGTTTTCTGGTTCCAATAATGTAACGGCTCTACATTGGACCGTCAGGCTCACGTAACGGCCCAATATACGACCGTCACATTCCTCTGAGTTTATTTTAGTGTTCTGGACTCGGATCATTGTAACGGCCCATTACTGGCGCGTCACTTGATGTAACGGCCCAGTTATTGACCGTCACACTGCTTGAATATGTTAACCCAAGGTTTGACCAAAGAGTTGATTTCCAAGGTTCTAGATGGACTAATGATAGTCTAGAACTTATAATATTGATCAAGAAACTTAATGTAATGAATGAAGATTAAAAGAATGTACCGTTATGCTGTCGATTTATTTCTATAAGCATGACATTGTTTAAGTCTTTTTCTTGACTCGTACATTCTTGTATTGAAGCGTTCATTCATTGACTATTGTTATCATGGAATTATTGAATTGTACATTCTTGGCCATACTTTATTGTTACATTGCGTGGAAGTAGCTTAATTTATACCTGAAGATGCGATCGAGCACTGATTGTGTTCAAGGGCTCTATGCTAGTCCCCTCGGCTGATTGCCGGAAACATACTATTTTATAAACCATGGGGTATGATGCTACTGGCGTCGCATTACGCTGGGAGTACTATTTCTATAAATAAGTGAAGATCCACGACACGGCATGACATTCTTGTACATGACATTCTTGCTTGATATTCCACAGAAATTCATGAACTATGTGCTCAAAGGAGACTAGTGTGATGAATATGTGGTTTGCTAGTACATTCTCGTTACATTCTTGCTTGTGAAAGGCCAAATATCATGTTATTGTACATTCTTGTTAGTTCATTCTTATCTTGTTACTATGGTTTAATCGCATGATTGATTCGCATTCGCATGATTTCACCTTATTTCTATAGAGCTAAAATGTTAATTACTTTAATAGTGTCTTCATGTTGATGCGAAGATACGTACTGGATAAGTGTGCTCATTACCTATTTTCCAATGTTTTCAGGAGATGAATATAGTTTGAATTCGGATTCGGGTGATTCAAGTAGCGGGTCCGAGAGCGAATGAATGTCATCATGATGAGAGAAAGAATACTTAGGGAGTCTATATGTATAGATTGAGTCTATGTAATTTTATTATTTCTTGAGTCTAGTAAAGTGAGAGATGATGGAAAATGATTGTATTTGAGTATTGATTATTATGAAATAAAGGTTGAAGTTTTGCGTAAATATGGTGCAATTGCATTCATTTATGTGATTGTCTCGCGCTCTGATTATTCTTGCTTGCAAGAGGCTTACCATGCCGGCTGTTCGCGCTCCCCGAGCGGGTCTTCCGTTGTAATAAAGGCTCGGGGCGTGACAAACATGGTGACTGCATGTGCTGATACATCTGGGCCTACATTTAGGTTAGTTATCTTAACCCTAAAGTGAACTTGACCAATTTGCTTATTGATTGGTGGATTAACACTGAAGCTAACATTCATGTGTGTGCAAATCCCTCTTAGTTTTCTACTTATTAGGACTTAAGTGCAGGAACTGTGATAATGGGAAATAATGCTGAGGCGCAAGCGTTAGGAGTTCGAAGAATAGATCTGAAGCTGACATCAGGCAAAATTTTGACCCTTCACGGCGTTCATCATGTTCATGACATTAGACGGAATCTTACTAGTGGGTCTTTCTTAGTGCAACAAGGTTATAAGTTAGTCTTTGAGTCAAATAAAGTTGTAATAACCAAAATATTATCCTTCATTGGAAAAGAATTTATGTGCGATGGTCTTTTCAAATTGAATATATGTACACCATCTTATGAATAATCAATTATATTAAATGTTGAATCTTCCTATACATGACATTTAAGATTAGGGCATGTTAATAATTCAATTAAAAGACTAATAAGGGCATCTCTTGTACCCCCGCCATCCAATTCCAGTCTTTAGTCCTAATATGCAGATTCCAACATCCAATTCCTATATCCAACTTCCAGTATCCAGCTCCCAGGATTTAGTTTCTAAAATCTAGTCTCTAACCTCCAGCTCCAGTTTCCAGCAATGGGCCAGCACGCCTCATCCGGGCAGGCCTCCAATTTCTAATTTTCAATATCCAGGTATAGTATCTAGGTTCCAGCCTCCGATCCCAATATCCCATTTCTAGCTTCCAGTCTCCAATATCCAACTTCCAACTTATGGTTTGCAGTATCCAACTTCTAGCTTCCAGTCTCCAATATCCAACTTCTAGCTTACGGTTTCCAGTATCCAACTTCCAGCCTCCAGTCCCAGTATCCTATTTCCAATTGTCAGTTTCTAGTATCCAGCATCCAACTTCCAGTTCCCAATATCCGGCTTCCAGTATCTAGTTCCAACACCCAGTTTTCAGTATCCAATTCCAGTATCTAGCTTTCAGTATCCAGTTCTTATACCCAGTTCTCAGTACCCAATTCCACTATCCAGTTCCAGTATCCCACTTCTAGCATCCAGTTCCTATATCTAACTTTTAGTATTCCGCTTCCTGTCTCTGGTCCTAGTATCCAGCCTCAAGTTCCCAATTTTCAGTCCCAGTACCCAGCCTCCAGTTCCCAATTTCCAATCCTAGTTCCTAGTCTCCAGTCCCAATATCCAGTATCCAGGTCCCAGTCCTCAGTCTCATATCCCACTATCCAATTCCCAACCTCCAGTTCCCTATTTCCAGTCCCCGTACCCAGTCTCCGGTCCCATTATCCAGGTTCAAGTCTCCAGTCCCCAGTTTCTAGTTCCCGGTCTCCAATTCCCAGTTTCCAATCCTCAGTTTCCAGTCCTCAGTCTCTGATTTCTAGTTTCCAGTTGTAGTGCCCCAGAATTTATGTAATAATTTCTGAGTTATTTATAGAACTTTCTGAATTTATAAGGGCTAAATAGATTAATAAAAGTATTATTGGATTAATAAGTCATTATAAGGCCCAATTATGTTAAATAATTAACCTAGCCTATTTAAATAAAATCCAAAAGGTTTAAGGACCAAGCCCATTAAGTTTGGCCCATATTGTAGAAGGTTATTTAGCCTATTTATGTATTTTAAGGATAAAATACCATTTTTATGAATAATAATATGGATAATTAACAAAGAGTTTGATTGATGTTAAACTCTATGCATGTTGGATGTAGCGGTCTATCGTGCGACCGCCACAGCCATGTAACGCACCAGTCTTGATACGTTACACTCTGATAGTTCCGTGAAAGAAAGAACGAGCAAAAAGATTAGAACTTTGAGATCTTATCTACAAGAGATCGACTTGGGAGAGTTTATAACATTACTAAGGACTCTTAGGGATTAGGTTCTGCCAAATTAAGGACTCTAGAATTGATCTAATCTTCAAAACCCTATAAATAGGACCTAGTTCTGAACTGAGCGACCCTTACTTTTGACTCGTGAAGAAACAAGGTAAGGAGTCATAATTTCGGATAAGTTCTTTAGAAGATTTTGTCTGGTATACTTTAGACTAATAGTTCTCCAAATTTCATGTTAGGAGATCAAGCAACCAAGGAGATTAAAGCTTCCAAAGTTGCTGATTCGACCATAGTAACTCAGGATTCAGAGTAAAAGACCACTGAAGATCAAGAGATTAGGACGTCTAAACGAGGTAATTAGAATTCAATCCTTTAAAACTTTTTGATCACCGTAGTTTCATATTCTTACCCTCAAAATTTCACATCTTTAGGACAAGAGGTTGGAGAGTTAGAGCAGCAGGAAGTTGCTGGAAAATCACTGAAAAAGGAGAGCTAGGGCTCGATTTTCAGATTCAAATTAGAAGCTTAAAGCCTAGTAAAGAGGTATGTTATCTCATGATTGGCAAAAACAGCTTGTTAGGGATAAAAGCCCTCTGATTATACTTGATTTCATGCATTATAGACTATGAATTTCATGTTTTAGTGGGTTCATGCATACATACATAATCTTAACCCTAATCAAAGATATTATATTGTCAATTCACTGCAACCTATACATCTAGATGACCTTTACTTCATTTTGTCATGATTGGGATAGTTAAATCTTTTCAAAACATGACATGGTTTTAAATCATAGTCGTTTAATTTCTTTATACTGTTAGCAAGGGCTCTAACGCATCATACTTAGACCGTCACAAACTGTAACGGCCTTACGATAAGCCGTCACACCTTCTTTGGTGTTTGAAGTTCTCTGTTGTCTCTGATGCACCATCTATGGAGCGTTACATTACTGTAACGGCCTCACGATAAACCGTGATAGTCATTGTGACGCACCCTTTCTAGACCGTCAGGGTAACTGTAGACAGAATGGGAAACTAGTTAATTTAGCTTATAAGTAAGCCTAGTTATCTAAGTTTTGACCTGATTTCATGACTTTAAGTTTATTTACTGATTCATAATAGAAATTGCATGATTAAGGTATCTTAAGTTATTTTAAGTTTTATTAAATTCATGTGCCAAAATTCTATAATTTTGTATCTAAATCATGATTTTCCAAAAGATGTATTGACGGAATTTTATCATGATTTCCTATTGTTACACATCCTCTCTATCAATAGAGTCATTTCTCTAAGTACATGACATATATTCAGGTATATGTCCATTAGTTCACTTTGCACTATAGGAACATTATTCGTGGACATGAGGACCTCTCTATTGGATATTCCTTCAATGGACTAGGAAATCTTGTTTCAAGGCTTCCGTAATTCTCTGCGAGCCTGGGATTCCCACTAGGATGCCGAGTTGGTTGTACCATTAAAACTCAATTGATTAGATTACACTATCAAGGTTTCTGATTATCAGTAGTGTAACGGATCTATATTGGACCGTCAGGCACATGTAACGGCCCAATATACGACCGTCACATTCAATTGAGTCCGATTTCTTGGTTCTGGAATCAGACTAATGTAACGGCCCAATACTGGAGCATCACATCATGTAACGGCCCAGTACACGACCGTCACACTGCTTGAGTATTTTAACCTGAGGTTTGACCAAGTGTTGATATTCCAAGGTTTCTAGATGGACTCTTGATGATCTAGAACTTATCATATTGATCAAGAAACCTAATATAATGAATGGAAGATAAAGAACGTACCGTTATGCTGTCGATTTATTTCCATACACATAACATAGTATAAGTCATTCTTGATTTCTCATGACTCTTATTAAAGTATTCATTCATTGAATTATTGTTATCAAGAGCTTGTTAGAATTGTACATTCTTGGCCATACTTTATTGTTACATGCGTGGAAAAAGCTTGATTTATACTTGAAGATGCGATCGCAAGGGATCTATGCTAGTTCCCTCGGCTGATTGTCGGAAACATACTATTATAAACCATGGGGTATGATACTACTGGCGTCGCATTACGTTGGGAGTACTTTCTTTATAAATAAGTGAAAATCCACAAATACGATACAACACGACATGACTTTCTAGTACATGACTTTCTTGATATTCCACAGAAATTCACAAAGTACTTGCTCATAAGTAAAAGATACTGGAGTGATGATTATGTGGCTTGCTAGTACATTCTCGCTACATTCTTGTTCATGAAAGGCCATATCATGTTCTTATAACATTCTTGCTAGTTCGTACTTGCTCTCATTTTATCTTACATACTTTGGTTTAATCGCGTGATTGATCGCATTCACATGATTTCACCTTATTCCTCTAGAGCAAAAACGTTAATGAAGAGGCGTGATCTCGTGCTTGTCCTGAGCAGGGTAGGTGATCACCGGATAGTGAACTGCAAAGAAGGGAAACGAATCAGGGGGCCCAGGGATGATTCTCTGGGGTAAACCCTCCGATGCTTAAGTCAGTCGAGCAATGATGGAAGCGATGAAGGGAGGAGGAAGGAGATGCACGAGATCCCTCTACACCAAGGTGGTGAAGTGGTTCCTGCTCAGGGGGTATAGGCGTGTGCTAGCCCTTACCTTTCGTTCGAGGTAGTCCCAGGTTTATATAGTGCACTGGCTTCATGAGTCCCGTAAGCTGAGGGGTTTCAGGAGGGCGTTATGTCCTCAACGTGAGATCTTTACATCCTCATCATGGGATCTTTATAGCCTTGAGGGATCATGAGCCCCTTATCCTCATAAACTCCTGCTCATAAAGGGTTCTCAACGGTAGCATGGATAAGCAATCGTCAGTCGTCCCGAGCATAAAAGGTGCCAACCCTGTCCGGATGATAGGCATAGCTCGGATGAGGATAGGTCGGAGTGGGCGATGAGCGCCTGCCCTTATCCCAGCGAAGGGATAGATCGGGCATGGGTCTTTCTCTGACCTGGCCGACGCTCGGGCCTTCCGAGCCTAAGGGCCGCCGAGGAAGGGTGTGATCCCGAGTGAACTTATTTGGGCTTTCTAGCTTAAGTGGGCCCTGCGGGGCTATCACTTAGATGAGTTGAACCTCGTTTGGTCCTGATGGACCTAGTTTGGCCGCTTTCTAGATGGGCTACTGAAATCCCCCTCTCCATTTGTCCCCCTCCTACTCCCGAGCCTTGGTAGGCTTGGAAGAGTAGCCGTTAGGGTTTTAGACCAGCGTGACTTGGGTGGGTGGAGATCTGGCGATGTTAGGAAGCCACGTGTCGTGGTCACCTGGGCCCATAATAATGATAATCCTGACAGATTTTAAATGAAGGGGTCCCTTTCTCTCAGAGGTCGGAACGGCGCGCCGCCTTCCACGTGGGGATATAGGCGTTGGGAGTTTGTTGTCATTCCAGACTCCCTCCATTTTTAGGGTTTGGCTCACCTTCGTGTTTACTTTTTGGGCTCTTTGATGCGTCGTGAGGACACGACGGAAGAGCAGAGGCTTCCAGCGGCGTTCGCGGAGTTGGCAGAGATAACTGCAGAGGTAGTTCGGCAGCTTCCTCTTCCTCCGGAGTCTTCGGGGTCCCGAGAGTGTCTTTCTTCGAGTTCTTCTCCGGAGTCCATGGCGGATCAGCGTCCGGATGCCGAAGAGTGGGAGGATGAGCCGGTGATGAAAACGACGGTCCCAAACTGTAGTGAACTGGGGGAGGCGGAGGTGAGAAGGCTAGAGCACCAGTTTCGCCTGCCCCACAAGTTTAGTTTTACCGCGGCTGCTCCGCATGAGACGAGCTTGGACTCTCGTACAGGTCATATATGTGCCTTCCTTCTGGCGTGGAAGGGCGGGTTTCGCCTTCCCTTTGAGCCTTTCATCCTTAAGCTTCTCAATTTTTTCCGGTTGGCGCCCATTCAGTTGGTAGCCAACTCCTATCTCCTCCTCTCTGCCTTTCACATCCTCTACCGCCAATGCGGAGTTACCCCTTCCCTGGACCTCTTTCATTACTTTTTTGAGTTGAAGGCGCATCCCTCGGCCGGGAAGGGTTTCTATTTCATCCAAGCGAGGCGGAATAGGAGCTGCATCTCCTTGGCTGCGAAGGATTCTTCGCATAAGGGGTGGAAAACTCAATTCTTCTGGGTGGGGATTTGTTCGATGGAGGAAACCTGGAGGTGTCCAGTAATCCCCAATTTCCACCCGAATATCCCTCCCAGGCAGGATGAGTTCTCTCCACATGTGGAGGAATATGCGACTGTCTTGCTGAAGCACCACCAATCCATAGAAGAGCTGGTTACCCCAGAGAACGTCGAGTGGTGCCTCCTCACGCGGCTGCATCCGTCTGGCTCAGGTGCCACAAGTTAGACTCTTCTCTAGATGTTGGGTCTATTTTTCATTTTATGACCATATCTTCCTCCTGTGTAGACACTAGGCGGTCGGCATTGGAGGAGACCGCAGAGGTGATCGATCTCAGCAATGACTCGGCCACCGACGAGCCGCGATCTCTCGAGGCGCGCACCCGAGCCCGAGGCAAGGGTAAGAGGACGGCCCAGGAGGGGTCTTCCAGCCGCGGGGGGCCAAGCGCAAGGATCCCGTGGAGGGCATGATACGGGATGTCGTGAAGGCCAAGAAGCGGGCCAGGAAGGTCGGATCTGTCTCCATCGTCGAGGGCGGTTCTAGCTCGGTGGCTCTCCCCTCTTCCGAACGAGAACCTCCGCCGCGAGCTTGTCCTCCACCCTCCCTCGACCCTTGCCGAGCTAGTGACTCTAGCTTTGCGCCATGTCGAGTGCGAAGAGGTGCTCAACACATGCCGAGATGCAACCGGCTCAGGTTGGGAGGGGGACAAGAAGCGGGCACCCGAGCCAAGTTCAGGTCCCGGAAAGAGGCGGAATCGAGACGGGGAACGCAAGGAACCATCACGAAAGTTCCCACAGATGGCGCCAGATGAAGAGGCGTGATCTCGTGCTTGTCCTGAGCGGGGTAGATGATCACCGGATAGTGAACTGCAAAGAAGGGAAACGGATCAGGGGGCCCAGGGATGATTCCCTGGGGTAAACCCTCCGATGCTTAAGTCAGTCGAGCAATGATGGAGGCGATGAAGGGAGGAGGAAGGAGATGCACGAGATCCCTCTACACCAAGGTGGTGAAGTGGTTCCTGCTCATGGGGTATAGGCGTGTGCTAGCCCTTACCTTTCGTTGCAGGTAGTCCCAGGTTTATATAGTGCACTGGATTCATGAGTCCCGTAAGCTGAGGGGTTTCAGGCGGACGTTACGTCCTCAACGTGGGATCTTTACGTCCTCATCGTGGGATCTTTATAGCCTTGAGGGATCATGGGCCCCTTATCCTCATAAACTCCTGCTCATAAAGGGTTCTCAACGGCAGCATGGATAAGCAATCGTCGGTCGTCCCGAGCATAAAAGGTGCCAACCCTGTCCGGGCGATAGGCATAGCTCAGATGAGGATAGGTCGGAGTGGGCACTGAGAGCCTGCCCTTATCCCGGTGAGGGGATAGATCAGGCATGGGTCTTTCTCTGACCTGGTTGATGCTCGGGCCTTCTGAGCCTAAGGGCCGCCGAGGAAGGGTGTGATCCCGAGTGAACTTATTTGGGCTTTCTAGCTTAAGTGGGCCCTGCGGGGCTGTCACTTAGATGAGTTGGGCCTCGTTTGGTCCTGATGGACCTAGTTTGGCCGCTTTTTAGATGGGCTACATAAATCCCCCTCTCCAGTTAATTACTTTAATGATGCCTTCATGTTGATGCGAAGATACCTACTGGGCAAGTGTGCTCATTACCTATTTCCATTCTTTTCAGGAAATGGAAGTGAGTCGGGTTCGGATTCGAATGTTCAAGTAGCGGATCCGAGAGTGAATAAAGAATGAGCGAAGACTTAGGAAGTTTACATTGTTTAGATCGAGTCTATGTAATTTCTTATTTCTTGAGTCTAGCATGATGAAAGTTGAATTAGTGGTTGTATTTGAATACTTGATTATTATGAAATAAAGTTGGAGTTTGAGTAAATATTGTGCAATTACATTTATGTGTGTGATTGTCTTGCGCTCTGATCATTCTTGCTTACAAGAGGCTTACCATGCCGGCTGTTTGCATTCCTTGAGCGAGTCTTCCGCTGTAATAAAGGCTCGGGGCGTGATAGTTAAGTTGGTATCAGAGCCTAAGTCTCAGGACTTAGGGAGTAGAGTTATGTCATAGGATAAGTCTAAGGTTTAAGGACCCCTACCTATGAACTAAGGAAGAAATTTCCACACCCATGTGAGAATTAGGTAGAGCTCGGATAAGATAGTTAATTAGCTTTAAGATTGATTTCCTTCCAATTCCATGAGAAATAACAAGTTGTTATTTTTCTCTCAGGTACCCTATCATTACCATGGCTCATCGCGTAAATTGGGATGGCATGCAGCAAACAGTTATTGGCCTTATACAGGCATTACAAACCATGGCGCAAGCTGGCGCAGGAGCAAGGGCTGGCGATTTACATCACAATTTTCGGAGCTTAAACCCTCCGCGTTTCTATGGTTCTTCTAATACGGACGAAGCGGAGAATTGCATAGACGAAATGAATCGTATCTTTGATGTTATCCAATGCACCGATCAAGAGAAGGTGCGTCTCGCAATCTTTCAACTCAACAAGGATGCCCGTACATGGTGGAAGTCGGTTCCGGCACCTCCGGCCGATGCACCTCATACATGGGATGGTTTTCTTACCCTATTCCATACCAAGTACTTTTCTGAGCACGTAAAAGAGAGAAAGGCTATGGAGTTCGCCGCTCTTCGGTAAGGAATGATGACGGTTGCCGAATATGAACTGCAATTCTCAAGGCTTGCACCTTACGCACCGCATCTTATCAGCACCGATTTATTGAAGGCAAATTGGTTCATGGACGGGTTACGACCCGGTTTCATTCAGTAGCTCGGGACTCAAAACATCCGTACTTATGCGGAAATGGTTCAACGAGCGTTTTTATGTGAAAGGACCTTAGAGAAGGTCGAGAAATTAAAAGGGAAAGGAGAAGAGTCTAGCCGACGCTCAGATCGGCGTTATAAGAAAGAAAAGTTCAGCATCATGGAGCCCTATAAGAGCCGTGATAGTAAAAAAAGATTCAGGAATGGGAATGGTGGAAGTTCCCATAAGCAAAATAAAATCAAGGAGGAGGAGCAAGTTGCTACAGCTTGCACGTTTTACGAAAAATTTGACCATTCGACTGAGGAGTGTTGGAAGCGTCTTGGCGCATGTTTACGTTGTGGAAGCAGGGAGCATCACATGCCAGATTGCCCCCTTATGAAAGACCAATCGTCTAGTGGAGGACGTAGGAGGCAGGCTCGCTTCAATGCCGTTCTAGAAGAAGAGGAAGCGCCCAAGGATGGTGGGCTTATGGAAGGTACTCTTCAAATTTGTTCTCGTCCTACATTTGTGCTATTTGACACTGGTGCCTCTCATTCTTTTATCTCCACTACTTTTGCAAAAATATTATCAATTGCATCAGTTCCCCTACCTTCAAATCTTGCTATTCCCACACCCTTAGGTTCTGAAACAAAACTTACCAACTATTATCTTGATAGTGAGGTGATGATAGAAGGTCACAATCTCCCCGCAAACTTAGTATGCCTTGACATGAAAGGTTATGATGCCATTTTAGGGTAGATTGGCTTGTAGATCATGATGCTTATATCAATTGCCGAAATAGGATTATATCCTTTCAAAAACCCGGTCTTCCAAGATTCTCTTTTCTTGACATCAAGTACCAGAAGCATCATACTATTATATCTTCTCTTCACGCTTGTAAACTTATCTCGCAAGGATGTGAAGCTTTTCTTACTTCTATCATTGTTATCGAATCCAAGGAGATTATCTTAGCGGACATTCCTATTGTAAATGAGTTCCCCGATGTGGTCCCATCCGAATTACCCAGTTTACCACCCGAGAGGAAGTAAACTTCACTATTGAACTCATTCCAGGAGCAGCACCTGTTTCTATAGCCCCTTACAGGATGTCCCTCGTAGAACTCAAAGAACTAAAGAAGTAGTTGCAGGAACTAATGGATAAGGGCTTTATCAGACCTAACACATCCCCTTGGGGTGCGTCGGTTCTATTTGTCAAGAATAAGGATGGTTCTCTCAGGCTATGCATCGATTATCGGTGACTGAATCAACTTACAATTAAAAACAAGTATCCGTTGCCGCGTATTGATGAGCTCTTCGATCAGCTTGCAGGAGCAGAATATTTCTCTAAGATTGACCTCAGATCAAGTTATCATCAGCTTAGAATTAAAGAAGAGGACATTTATAAATCGACTTTTCGAAGTCGTTATGGCCATTATGAATTCGTGGTAATGCCATTCGGGTTAACTAATGCCCCGGCAGCATTCATGCAACTTATGAACAGTGTCTTCTAGCCATATCTGGACCAGTTTATCGTCGTCTTCATTGATGATATCTTGATATATTCCAAGACAAAGGAGGAACATGAAGAACATTTAAAAATAACTTTGCAAACACTTAAAGAACATAAACTCTATGCCAAGCTAAATAAATGTGAATTCTGGCTCAAGGAAGTTTCATTCCTAGGCCACATTATTTCAAAAGAAGGTATTGCTATGGATCCTTCTAAGATAGAAGCTGTCAAGAATTGGAGCCGGCCAACGACCGTATCGAAAGTACGAAGCTTTCTAGGTCTAGCTAGTTATTATAGAAGATTCATTGAGGACTTCTCAAAGATTACAGTTCCTTTAACTAGACTCACGAGAAAAGAAAATCCTTTTGTCTGGTCAGATGAATGTGAGAAGAGTTTCCAAACTCTTAAGAATCATCTTACTACAGCTCCTATTCTATCACTACCGATGGAAGGTGGTGGATTTGAAGTATATACGGATGCATCTGGCATTGGCTTAGGGTGTGTCCTCATGCAAAATGGAAAAGTAATATGTTATTCTTCAAGACAATTGAAACGTCATGAGGAAAATTATCCTGTGCATGATTTGGAGTTAGCAGCTGTCATTTTTGCCTTAAAAATTTGGCGTCTTTATCTCTGTGGAGAAAAGTTTACGGTCTACTCGGACCACAAGAGCTTGAAATATTTATTCTCTCAAAAGAGATAAATATGAGGCAGAGAAGATGGTTAGAATATCTCAAAGACTTTGATTTTGCTATTCAATATCATCCTGGTAAGGCTAATGCTGTAGCTGATGCACTCAGCAGAAAACTAATGGGTATGCTATCAAGTCTTATGATTAGTATGACTAATCTTATTCCTCAATTTACTAAGTTGAACTTAGATATTGACAGGAAGGAAGAAGATTGCTTCATGGCTAATATCCGAGCTCAACCTACCTTAATAGAGGATCTAGTCAAGTTGTAAAATGATGATCCTGTATTATTGGAGATCAAGACCAATGTTGAACAAAGGCCAGATTTTTCTATTAAAAATGGAAGATTGCTATTCAAGGGCCGAGTGTGTGTACCAGATCATGAAGATACGAAGAAATTGATCCTAGAAGAAGCACATAATTCCAAGTACACCATTCATCCAGGTGGTACAAAAATATATCAAGATCTTAAAAGAAATTTTTGGTGGCCCAACATGAAGAGAGAAATAGCTGATTTCGTGTCTCGCTGTCTCACTTGTCAACAAGTAAAGGCAGAGCATTTTAGACCCGTAGGTAAACTGCATCCTTTGAATATTCCCGAATGAAAATGGGAGAGTATAGGGATGGATTTCATTATGGGGTTACCTAAGACAAGAGGTGGACACGATGGTATATGGGTAATCATAGACCGATTAACTAAATCTGCACATTTCATACCAATCAAAAGTCGATGGTCTGTGGATATCCTGGCAGCATTATACACAAGAGAAATTGTTAAATTACATGGTTTCCCAGTCACTATTATATCTGATAGAGATCCTCGATTCACATCACAGTTTTGGAAGGGTCTACAATAGTCACTAGGGATTAGATTGAATTTCAGCACAGCCTTTCATCCACAAACTGATGGTCAAACAGAAAGAACAAATCAGGTGGTAGAAGACATGCTCAGGGCTTATGTTATTGATTTTAGAGAAAGTTGGCATGATCACTTACCTCTGGTAGAATTTACATATAACAACAGTTACCAGGCCAGCATACAAATGGCACCTTTTGAAGCTCTATATGGAAAAAGTTATCGATCACCAATATGTCGGAGTGAAATAGGGGAAAGACAATTCCTAGGCCCCGATATTATCTGAGATTCTACAAAGACGATCAAGCTCATTCAAGAGAGAATAAAGATCGCACAAGATAGGCAAAAGTCTTATACTGATAATCGTAGACGCGACTTGGAATTTCAAGTAGGAGACCATGTGTATCTCAAGGTTTCTCCATGTCGTGGTATTCGAAGATTTGGCATTAAGGGCAAACTAACTCCAAGGTTCATTGGCCCGTTTGAAATTCTTGAAAGGGTCGGTGAAGTGGCCTACAAACTGGCTTTACCTCCACAATTAGCAGGAGTTCATGACGTATTTCACGTCTCTATGCTGAAGAAGTATGTATATGATCCTGACCATATTATCACTTATGACAATCTGGAGATTTAGAAGGATATGACATACGAGCAAACGCCAATAAAAATTCTGGAACGGGAAGTGCGTCAACTAAGAAATAAAGTTATTCCTATGGTCAAGATTCAATGGAAGAAAATATGGCCATATGAAGCAACATGAGAAACTGAAGCAGCCATGCGAAAAAGATTTCCAGAATTATTCAACTGTAAGTACACTCTCCATAACCCATGTATTGAATTTGGGGACCAAATTCTTCTAAGTGGGGGAGGGTGTAGTGCCCCAGAATTTATGTAATAATTTCTGAGTTATTTATAGAACTTTCTGGAATTTATAAGGGCTAAATAGATTAATAAAAGGATTATTAGATTAATAAGTCTTTATAAGACCCAATTATGTTAAATAATTAACTTAGCCTATTTAAATAAAATCCAAAAGATTTAAGGACCAAGCCCATTAAGTTTGGTTCATATTGTAGAAGGTTATTTAGCTTATTTACGTATTTTAAGCATAAACTATCATTTTTATGGATAATAATATGGATAATTAACAAATGAGTTTGATTGATGTTGAACTCTGTGCACGTTGGATGTAGCGGTCTATCGTGCGACCGCCATAGTCATGTAACGCACCAGTCTTGATGTGTTACACTCTGACAGTTCCGTGAAAGAAAGAACGAGTAAAAAGATTAGAACTTTGAGATCTTATCTACAAGAGATCGACTTGGGAGAGTTTATAACATTACTAAGGACTCTTAGGGATTAGGTTCTGGCAAATTAAGGACTCTAGAATCGATCTGATCTTCAAAACCCTATAAATATGACCTAGTTCTGAACTGAGCGACCCTTACTTTTGGCTCGTAAAGAAACAAGGTAAGGAGTCATAATTTCGGGTAAGTTCTTTAGAAGATTTTGTTTGGTATATTTTAGACTAATAGTTCTCCAAATTTTATGTTAGGAGATCAAGCAACCAAGGAGATTAAAGCTTCCAAAGTTGCTGATTCGACCATAGTAACTCAGGATTCAGAGCAAAAGATCACTAAAGATCAAGAGATTAGGATGTCTAAACGAGATAATTAGAATTCAATCCTTTAAAACTTTTTGACCACCGTAGTTTCATATTCTTACTCTCAAAATTTCACATCTTTAGGACAAGAGGTTGGATAGTTAGAGCAGCAGGAAGTTGCTGAAAAATCACTGGAAAAGGAGAGCTAGGGCTCGATTTTCAGATTCAAATTAGAAGCTTAAAGCCTAGTTAAGAGGTAGGTTATCTCATGATTGACAAAAATAGCTTGTTAGGGATAAAAGCCCTCTGATTGTACTTGATTTCATGCATTATAGACTATGAATTCCATGTTTTAGTGGGTTCATGCATACATACATAATCTTAGCCCTAATCAAAGATATTATCTTGTCAATTCACTGCAACCTATACATCTAGATGACCTTTACTTCGTTTTGTCGTGATTGGGATAGTTAAATCTTTTCAAAACATGACATAATGTTAAATCATAGTCGTTTAATTTCTTTATACTGTTAGTAGGGACTCTAACGCATCATACTTAGACCGTCACAGACTGTAACGGCCTTACGACAAGCCGTCACACCTTCTTTGGTGTTTGAAGTTCTCTGTTGTCTCTGACGCACCATCTATGGAGCGTTACATTACTGTAACGGCCTCACGATAAACTGTCACAGTCACTGTGATGCACCCTTTCTAGACCGTCAGGGTAACTGTAGACAGAATGGGAAACTAGTTAATTTGGCTTATAAATCAGCCTAGTTATCTAAGTTTTGACCTAATTTCATGACTTTAAGTTTATTTACTGATTCATAATAGAAATTGCATGATTAAGGTATCTTAAGTTATTTTAAGTTATGTTAAATTCATGTGCCAAAATTCTATAGTTTTGTATCTAAATCATGATTTTCCAAAAGATATATTGACGGAATTTTATCATGATTTTCTATTGTTACACATCCTCTCTATCAATAGAGTCATTTCTCAAAGTACATGGCATATATTTAGGTATATGTCCATTAGTTCACTTTGCACTGTAGGAACATTATTCTTAGACATGAGGACCTCTCTATTAGATATTCCTTCCAATGGACTAGGAAATCTCATTTCAAGGCCTCCGTAATTCTCTACGAGCCTGGGATTCTCACTAGGATACTGAGTTGGTTGTACCATTAAAACCTAATTGATTAGATTACACTATCAAGGTTTCTGGTTATCAGTAGTGTAACAGATCTATATTGGACCGTCAGGCACATGTAACGGCCCAATATACGACCGTCACATTCAACTGAGTCCGATTTATTGGTTCTAGATTCAGACTAATGTAACGGCCCAATACTGAAGCGTCACATCATGTAACGGCCCAGTACACGACCGTCACACAGCTTGAGTATTTTAACCCGAGGTTTGACCAAGGGTTGATACTCCAAGGTTTCTAGATGGACTCTTGATGATCTCGAACTTATCATATTGATCAAGAAACCTAATATAATGAATGGAAGATAAAGAACGTACCGTTATGCTGTCGATTTATTTCCATAAGCATAACATAGTATAAGTCATTCTTGATTTCTCATTACTCTTATTAAAAAATTCATTCATTGAATTATTATTATCAAGAGCTTGTTGGAATTGTACATTCTTGGCCATATTTTATTGTTACATGCGTGGAAAAAGTTTGATTTATACTTGAAGATGCGATCGAGCACTGATTGTATTCAAGGGCTCTATGCTAGTCCCCTCGGCTGATTGTCGAAAACATACTATTATAAAAAATGGGGTATGATGCTACTGGCGTCGCATTGCGCTGGGAGTACTTTCTTTATAAATAAGTGAAAATCCACAAATACGATACAACACGACATGACTTTCTTGATATTCTACAGAAATTCACGAAGTACTTGCTCATAAGCAAAAGATACTAAAGTGATGATTATGTGGCTTGTTAGTACATTCTCGCTACATTCTTGTTCATGAAAGGCCATATCATGTTCTTATAACATTCTTGCTAGTTCATACTTGCTCTCATTCTATCTTACATAATTTGGTTTAATCGCGTGATTGATCGCATTCGCATGATTTTACCTTATTCCTCTAGAGCAAAAATGTTAATTACTTTAATGATGCCTTCATGTTGATGCGAAGATACCTACTGGGCAAGTGTGCTCATTACCTATTTCTATTCTTTCCAGGAAATGGAAGTGAGTCGGGTTCGGATTCAGAATGTTCAAGTAGCGGATCCGAGAGTGAATAAAGAATGAGCGAAGACTTAGGAAGTTTACATTGTTTAGATCGAGTCTATGTAATTTCTTATTTCTTGAGTCTAGCATGATGAAAGTTGAATTAGTTGTTGTATTTGAATACTTGATTATTATGAAATAAAGTTAGAGTTTGAGTAAATCATATGCAATTACATTTATGTGTGTGATTGTCTTGCGCTCTGATCATTCTTGCTTACAAGAGGCTTACCATGTCGGCTGTTCACGTTTCTCGAGCGAGTCTTCTGCTGTCATAAAGGCTCGGGGCGTGACACCAGTTCCCAGCCTCTAGTTTCTAGTCTCTAGTCCCCAATTTCCTGTCCTCAGTCCTCAATGTCCAATCTCTAGTTCCTAGTCTCTAGTTGCCAGTCCCTAGTCCTTAATGTCCAATTTCCAATTCCCCGTTTCTAGTTCCTAATCTCTAGTTTTCTGTCCTCAGTCTTCAATTTTCAGTCTCTAGTTCCTAGCATCCAGTTTCCAGTTTCCAATCCGCAGTCTCTAGTCTCTAGTCCCCAACTCCCAGGCTCTAGTCCCCAGTCCCCCAGTTCCTAGTCTCCAGTCTCTAGTCCTCAGTCTCCAGTCTCTAGTTCCCAATCTCCAGTCTCTAGTCTCCACTTCCCGATCCCCAATCTCCAGTCTTCAGTTTCCAGTCCCCAATATCCAATCTTCAGTTTTTAGTTCCCAATCTCCAGTTCTCAATTTTCAGTTCCCAATTTCCAGTCCTCAGTCTCTAGTCTCCAGTTTTCAGTCTTCTATTTCCAATCTCCAGCTACAGGTCAACACGCTTTACCCAAGCAAGTCTACGTCGACAACACAGGTCAATACACCCTATGGTGGCAATATCTTCAGCGGCATCTCAGCGATCAACTAACTATGACTCCCAGCTAGTATATCTCGGCGGTTAGTCGAGACATTTCTGACAACTACACAGGATCAGGGAGCCAACAACATCAATGATAGGCCTACACACCCTTGCCAAGGCAGGCCTGTGTCTCCATCAACATTGGACCAACACACCCCCATGGGTCGGTGCACACCAACACGAGGCCAGTACCCTCACATGAGTTGATCTACATCAACATAGGTGAAAACGCCTCAATAGCCGGTTTGTTCCAACCCCTGGCTGTAGCACCTGCACGACCAGCCAATCACAACATCTCTGGCAGTGCGTCGGCGATCAACCGACACACTAATAAGGCCAGCCAACTATGATTTCAAGCCAACATGCCTCTCCGGGGGCAAGTCTAGCAACTTCAGACCAAGATGCCTCGCCAATGCAGGTCTCCAGCAACTTCAGGTCGACACGCCTCATTGAGGCTGACCTCCAGTAATATCAGGTCGACACGTCTCACCGAGGCCGACCTCCAGCAACACCAGATCGACACACCTTGCCAAGGCTGATCCTTAGCAATACTAGACCAATAGGTCTCGTTGAGTCTCACCTCGGGCAACATCAGGCTAGCATGCCTCGCTGAGGCAGGTCTTCATCAACAACGGACTAGTACGCCTCATCAAGGCAAGTCCATGACATAACTCCAGCCACAATGCCTCAGAGGTGTGACCAGCCCATCCCAGAGGACGGTCAACGCCAAGCCTGGCTAGTATACCCTTACATGTGGTCAACGAACAACGCCAGCAACCTACAAAAAATCAACCAAGATAGTAGCAATAGGTCACTAGCAACCAACCACAAGCGTCACCACAAAGCCTCAACCAGAGCAGTGGCCATCTCGTTGCCAACTAGTGATCCCAAAAGCCGAGGGATAGGTGGCCCTCTTATTCCCAAGACTAGGAAGTCTCAAACCCCCTATGCAGCATCGCCGACTGCGGTCACATCCCATAGGGAAACAAGCCAAGGAGTGGGAAATAATCCTAGCACTTCTAGACATAGACAAAGTAGAAAATATGAGAAAATACAAATCTCAGTATACAAGTCCACTCCCTGGGGCAAGGCATGGCTCCCCGCTAGTGCAACCTCAAATGATGAAGAGTTGTAGGTTTATCGAAAAATCCACAATATTTTTAAAAATAAAAAAAAGAGTTAAGATGAGATAAAAGAGGGGGAAGGGAGCATGCGTGGATGCTAGAGTGAAGAATGTGATCGCCAGAGACCGTGGGCCTCAAAGGAATATAAAATAAGGCAAAGGAGGGATCGTGATAAATACCTTTAAAGCGCAGCGGAGATGTGAGGTCCAACCTTCTCTTTCAATCGGCCGGCCGATGAAGAGAGCTTTCCCTTAAGATTACCCTTGCAAAATAATAAACAACCAACAAAGAAAATATGAATTAGAAATCAAAGTGTGTGTAACATCAAATTCTTAATATGAATAAATAATAAAGTATGAAAAGTGACACACCTTGTTGGTGTTTGGCTTTTAAAACCCCTATGCAAAGGGTAAGGATAAAAAATGATGTGATGAAGAAAGGAGGGTGCAAGTGTTGCACAATTTAGGAGGATCTCAATGTTGAGATGAAAATAAATAGAAGAGGGAGATATGATGCATGCAATGCTAGTGAAGAAAATAAAAGAAGATAAGAATCAAGGAAGCTTATTGGTTTATTTCTCCAATTGAAGGAGGGCTTCAATGTCTTCAATGGAAGAAGATCTCCAATGGATGAAGCTTTAGAGCACATGGGAGACTCCTTCTCCTCAAGGGGGTGCCCTCCTTCCAGTGGAGTTTTCCCAGGATCTTCAAAGTTTAGCCTTTTGAACAAGGGAGAGGGGGGTCTTATTTATAGAGTGAAAATTTGGAGGTTTAATTCTCTTAAAATTAGAAAATCAAGTTTTAATGGATTTATAGAGATAAAATATTCTGCCATGTGTCCTCACAACCTTAGAAAGCCATAGGGACCCTTTCCCAAGTGAAAAAGGAGCTCAAAATGAGGAAAGAAAGGAGTTCTGTTGGGTTCAAAATTCTACAGAAATTGACGTCAGACATAGTGGTCGCCAATTAAATGACGTCAAGCAGCAAGTCGCTAATTCTAAGCCATTTTTAGAAAGTTTAGAAATTACCAAAATTGGAAGAAAAATTCACGTCCCGGGGGACTAACGCGAATTACGAATTTGTATGAATTTTGGTAGGAATTAAAGGCCCAAAATATAGAAATGAAATCCGCCTCCAGTCTCCTGGATGGGTCTTTAAATTAACGTCAACAAGGAAGGCACAATTTCAAGATTATTTATAGAAAGTCAGAAATTACCAAAAATTGGAAAGGAAATCCGCGTCCAACTGGACAGACGTGAATTTGTAATTTTTACGAATTTTGGTAATATTTTAAAGGGTCAAAATAAGGAAAGAGAATTAGCGTCCAAGATGTGGACGCTAATTTAAAAATTGGCGACTTTGTGGAGAGGCGTTAATTCAAAAATAATGAGAATTTGAGGCATAAAATGAAGAAAATAAATTTGCGTCCAAGGGGCCAGACGCCAATTCTTAAAGTAGCGCCTTTCCAAAGATGCGTCAATTCTTCAAAGATATGAATTTGGCACAATGGGGAAAAGATGAATTCGCGTCCAAGGTCCCAGACACGAATTAAAGAATTAGCGCCTTTCTAGAAAGGCATTAATTTAATAATAATTTGAATTTGGCCAAAAATGGTTGAGAAAAGAATATGCGTCCGCTCGTCTGGACGCGGTTTTTTTAAAAAGTAAGGCCTTCTCGAACGGGCGTTAGTTTTTGAAAGAATTGGCGACTTGGTCTCTACGTTGATTTAAAGAATTGGCGTCCACTGGGTCTGGCTCTAATTCAAAACAGCCTCGAAACATTAGAGAAAAATCTAGAAAAAATCTAAAAAATATGAAAAAATAGGGAAAAGTTGAATAATAAAGAAAAATGAGGAAAACCACTCAAATAAGTCGATCTGAGGGTCAAATTGGGGTATTGCAATGCGATAGGAGATGTACTCAAAGTGATGTCAATTTTAGAGTGTCTACATGAGTTACTGATAGTCTCCCTCTCCTCACCAGCCATCATAGGAGAGGTGAGGGACTCAACAATCCTAGCCTCACCTTGTCTCCAATCCTTGACGAAGGAGGGCCCTTTGGAACCGAGCTACCTCCTCTCAAACTAGTACGCACCATCTCCACCAGCCACACACCCTCAACAGGTTTCACAAATCGCCCTTGGCAAATCGCCTTTCGACAACCCAGACCCCTCCAGAAGTCCTTCTACATAACATCCCAGGCCCAACGGTCTTCTTCAAACATGCCACAGTCAAACAGAAGATCACAACAGGAACATCAATCCCCAGAACAAGTAACTCCCACAACACCAGTAAGGTCGGGAGAAATCAAACCTACAAGGTGCATGGGCCGTACGCTATCGTCTCCACCTCGACACACGTCCCGTGGGGGCATTTGTTGGCACCCACTTATTTTCTCGAATTAATTAGGATTTAAGTACAAGGAATTATTCCCTAAATAGAGCAAAATGGCATAATGTCAAAAGCGCTCTACCGGCTGAGTCGAGCCCATCAATCGGGGTAGTTTGTCGTGTCAAGCGGCAAAACATGACAAACGGGGATCACCCCGATTAAGAGGCACCATGCCAGCAAGTTTCCTGATGGCTGGATCGGACCTGAGGTTCGGGACAACCTTCCGCACCAAGCGACACTCAGAAAAGATTCGGGGACCACCTATAGGCACCGAAAAAGTGCCTCCGACTGCGACATCTATAGTGCACGGATTAGAAAGGAAGAAATAAGAGTGATCGCCAGAGACTTATACCTGAGCTTCATAGAAGTGATGATTGCAAGTGCCTTTGAAACGGGAGATGTGGGTTCTGCCTACCCTCGCTCTCGGCCGGCCAAGAACGGGGAGCTCGTATTTGTGTGTCGGTGATGAAGTTCCTACAAGTTAACCAACAAATAGAGAAAATAAACCCATTACACTTTGAAGGTGTAGTATATGATCAAATAGTAAGATAAATCACGCAAATAGGGGTGGTTGTACCGGGAAGGGGGTTGGGAAGGGGGATGGCTGAGACTTTTGACCATCCGCCTTCCCTATGTTTTGGGGTGAAAATCTCTTTGAAATAGGGTCTAGGAAAATCTAATCTTTGTATAATGCAGTAAAATGAACTGAAGTGTAGCAAGACAAAAAACAAAATAAGAAAGATGGGGTTTGCCCGTCGACCAACAGAAGGCGGCCAAGTATGTGGCCTTTTAAAGATGGTAGGCGGCCATGTCGATGGTCGCCTCTTGGAATGGGGCCTTTCCCACGGGCAAAGCTCTTCGACTTCGAGTTCTCGTTCTCCGATTAGTAAGGGGAAGGTCGGTAAGGGTTTCTCTCATCTTACCGCTCTTCACCGGCTCGACGAACTGCCCACCTCTCGAAATGTCTCCTCCCTAACCCCCTCGATTGTTCTAGACGGGTTTTTTGTATGTGGGCTCCTTTCCTTCCGTGAAAACATTCAAAAATAGAGTAAAAGTGATTTTTTTGACCAATTTGGAGGTGAAGACATGTGAGACTACGTGCGTCTTGACCCCTCGAGTGGAAACAACTGCAGTGGACATGCTCGGAGTGGGCGAAATCGTGGAGATGACAGGTAGTTATCAAGAGGCGGCCAGGTCGATGGCCGTTTCAAAGGAGGCTGGGCGGCCAAGGTTGTGGCCGCCTTGGGAGCTAGGTGGCCAAGAGTTTGGCTACCTTGGAAACTGGGCAGTCAGTACCCTTGCCGCCGTGAGGTCGGGGTGGCCAGTACCTTGGCCGCCTAGGGATCTGTGTAAAATGTATAATAATACCTCAAAAAAATTCACCTCAGAGGCTCTCGCCCCCGAACCCCCGACCTAATGGGCAAGGGGGTGTTGCCCCCCTTGTAACCCCCCGCTAACTTTCCACGAAGTTGGATCTGCGAAAGGACAGGGTGGAGCTATAACACCCTAAATTTTTCTAGGAATTAAATAAAACTCTTTATCATTTAAAAATGCTTAAATGGGCTAATTAAATTGATTTAAAGGCCCTATATTAACCAAAGGGTTAAGCCCACTTAAAATAGGCCCATGAACCCAACCCTAAAGCTTTTAGGCCCAAGCCCACACCTAGAAACGTAATATGATTATTTTTCTTAAATTTAAGTGGATAATTAGGGATAATTACATGAGAGAATTTGAATACAATTCAAATTCTAGCGCCCTAGCTAGTAGTGGTCTATCGCAAGACCGCTACTTGTTGAAAACGGTCCAAATGAGACCGCTACTAGGTTCCGTGAACGCAAATAAGAGAAATTTAGAAAATGGGATTTTTCCCATTCCAATCCCTATGGTTCGATGCTATCTGGCATGTAAACCTATCTAGAACTCTAGGGGATTGATTCTAACACCAAAAAGGACTTTTAGATTGATCTAATCCCTCAAACCCTAGGCAAACTCTATAAATAGAGCCCAGATTCGATCTACACGAACCTTACTTTTTGGCTCACGTATTTCGAAGGTAAGATGTCGTCATCTCAGGGTAAGCCTTTAGAAGTTTTTATTCTCGTTTGTATTGTCTAACTCCCCTCCAAATTCCATGATAGGAGGTCAAGCAATAAGAGAGCTAGAGCATCCAAAAGTTGCGATTTCTCTGCAGAATGCACAGAACATGCGCAACCATCCAGTAAAGACTCGAAGTTTAGGAACCCTAAACAAGGTATTTTTAGGTTGATTCTATAGAGTTATTTGCTCCCCTTTAAGTCTTCTTACTTCCCTCCAAATTTTGTGGATTTAGGTCAAGAGATTAAGGAGATAGAAGGGCAAGAAGTTGCTATTTTTACGTAGGACGCATAGGAACTAATGCCATCTTCTAGTTAGAAATTCAAACTCTAGGAGCATTCCCAAAGGTAGGTTATCTCATGAATGACTTAAACATCAAGCTAGGAACAAAAACCCTTTAACCTTGCTTGATTTCATGGTCCTTATGTTGAGAATTTCATGTTTTATCATGATTACACAGTTAGGTTATTTCTGCATACATGATTCCTGCCTTAAATAAGAAAAGATGATAACTTTGGTTTAATTCATGCAAATCCACGCATCTTCATGATTTAATTGTGTTCTATCATGCCCTTCATATCTGTTTAGTATGGTTTCCATGCATCTATTGCCTTGTGCTTCGGTTTTCATTTCTGTTTGTAGCATATAGGAAACAGTCTCACAGAGACCGCTAATGTCAAGTAGCGGTTCCAAACTAACTGCAACTATCTAGTAGCGGTTCTGACTAGACCGCATTCATGTTTCTATTTTCTGCAAATCTATTAACCCCAAATAGATTGCAGATTAGTCCTAATAAACATATGCTAAGCCTAAGTAATTAGGTCCTATTCCTAGTTATGACTTTAGATTCGTGATTTTTGTTATATTGTGTATCAACCATGATAGATTTCATGTTTTACATGTTTTATAAACTTACTTTAATCTTATGCTAATTTCATGACAAAATCATATAGTTTTGTATTAAAGCTAAATTCACATGGTTTATGAAACTTGTTTCATTGATGTTTGATCGCTATTTTTACATGATTCACTCTCATCTCTAAGTCTTTCTTAAGTACATAGCACGTATCCCGGTACGATGCTATTAGTTACGCATGCACTTGATAGGCACACTTCTCTTGGACTTGTGATCCTCTCCGTTAGATATTCCTTCCACTGGACTAGGTGATCTAGTTTCAAGGCCTCCGTAAGTCTTTGCGAGCCTGGGATTCCCACTAGGACGCTAAGCTGGTTGTACCCTAAAAGCCCAATGGATTTAGAAAGCACATATGATACTGACATTCTTTCGACTTGGATTGCTTTCCCTAGATTGCTGGTAAATTTCTTTGTTGAACCTATGCTGCGTTCTATAGCTGGTAACATTGGCAGAGTGTTGAAGATTGATCCATCTACTCTGAACCTACAGTCTAATACCATGGAAGCCCGTGTTTGTGTGGAGTTGGATGTCACAAAGTCTCATCCTCATAGGTTATGGATTGGAATCCCCGGGGGAGGTGCTTGGCAAGATATTGTTTACCCTGATACCCCTAAGTTTTGTTCGAGTTGCTCAAGACTTGGTCATAGTTTGGATGAATGCAAAGGGAAAAGGATTCAGCAGTCTTCTAATCCTCTGCCAGCTCATGGTCTTGCTCGTCCTATTTATCAGCCCAGACAAGTATGGCTACCGGTAGTTCCAAATAAGAATGGAATTGCTAATGTTATTGTTCCAGCGGATAATATGGCTGATATTAGGGACAATGCCCCTGACCATGGTCTAATGGTTGATCTTTTGTCTGAACCAAAGCCTGATCATATGGTTGAGGCTATTCTGGGGTCCCCAAAAACTTTTAATGGTCAGAGGCTCACTGATGAAACCATTGGAAATTCTTCTTTGACGCCTGGTACTTTTGTGTACTTGATTGCTTTGGAGCCTAAATGTCAGATGGCAACAGTGCTGTTTAAGAAGACTTTGGAGACCCTCAAAGATTGCCCTGTGGAAATAAATAATGTCTCCAATGCTCAAGATTCGATGCTTAATTCTCCTTTGGAGCTCCGTTCAGACCAATTTATTCCTCAGCTTGGTACTATTGTCCCTGTTCCTAAAATTTCAATTGTTGGTTCTCATTGTGCATTGGCTATACAGGAAACTATTTCCAAGCCCGTTGGTCCTATGCATCAACAACAGAATGTTGATTTAGATACCCGAAGAAGGGCCATTGCTAAGACTACCACATCAGATAATGTGAGAGTTATGCTAAATGATCGTCCGGGGGTCATCACAAGATCCATGACTAAGTCTGGATCTGCGGGTAACATCCCTGATCTACTTCTATCTCCATGAATTTTATTATCTGGAATATAAGAGGCATTGGGAATGACACTTCAGTTGGACGGGTGAAATTCCTTATCAAAACTCATAAAATTGACTTCATTATTTTGTTGGAGCCTAAAATAACTGTCAACAAGTTAGATGGTATTTGTAGAAGGTTGGGAATGAATAAAGCGTATGCTAATAATGATGATCTTGCTCATATTTGGGTGTTATGGAGGGACCCGTTGGATTTCTCTATTGTGAGTAGAGATGATCAACAAATCCTGCTTCACCTGTGTTTCACTTAACCTTTGTTTATGCTAAGTGTACTGCTGCTGAGAGACAGTCTCTGTGGGCTTCTTTAACCTCACTTCATTATCAACTCACTGGACCATGGCTAGTTGCAGGGGACTTTAACTGCATTCTGAATGCTGATGAGAAGTTAGGTGGTAATCCTACAAATTTGGGTGCTATTTTGGATTTCCTTCAATGTGTCTCTGACTGTGCTCTTGTAGATACTGGATACATGGGTTCTAAATTTACCTGGCATAATAATCAATCTGGGAGTAAAGGAATTTGGGCCAGGTTGGATAGGGTGCTTACCAATTCTGAATGGTTGACTCTTTTTCCATTTTCTGTTGAGCACTTATCTAGAGAAGCATCAGACCATGCCCCTTTACTGGTGAAATTACATTCTCAGGACAGATTTAAGAGCAGGTTTTACTTTCACAAAATGTGGACGATGCATGATAAATTTCTTGTGGATGTTCAATCTTGCTAGAACAGCAGTCCGGTGGCTTCTTCTCCCATGACTACTCTATACCTGAAATTAAAACACATGAGGAAAATGCTTCGGAGTTGGAACAAGCACACATTTGGGAATGTCCACTTGAACCTGATGGCAGCAGAAGATGATGTTCTTCAAGCAGAACACTCCTATGATTTACAACCCACGGAGGATAACTATGCCATTCTTGAGCAAGCCAAGACTATCCAATCTAATAGATTACTTCAGCAGGAATGCTTTTGGAGAAAAAAGTCTGGGATTCGTTGGCTTCTAGAGGGGGATAGAAATACCAAATTCTTTCATATCTCCACCACGGCCAAGAGACATAAACATAGTATTACTCAGCTTCGAAACTCTACTGGTCTTCTTACTTATGATCATGATGAGATGAAAGACATTGCTGCCTCCTATTTTCATAAGGCATTCAGTACACAAGATCATTATATTGAAGAATCTTCTCTTAACTGCATTCCTAGCCTGGTTAATCAGGATGATAACAAGCTGCTATGTGCTAACCCATCTGAAGAAGAAATCCATGAAGCAATTTTTACACTATCTTCAGATAGTGCTCCGGGCCCCGATGGTTTCATAGGTTCCTTTTATCAAAAAGCTTGGCCTATTATAGTTGGATTGGTTGGTAGTGCTGTCAAAGAAGCATTCAGTTCCCAGCAAGCCCTCCCTAGAAGTGTGACTTCTACTTTAATAGCTCTCATTCCCAAGAAATCTAATGCAATAGATATTTCAGACTTCAGGCCAATTAGCTTGTGCAAATTTTTCTATAAAATCATTTCATCTATTGTAAACAAAAGGTTGGCAACTATTCTTCCCAAGATTATTTCAATGGAGTAGTCTGCATTTGTGAAGGGAAGGCATATAATAGAAAACATTGCACTAGCACAAGAATTGACTAATGAACTGGGTAGAAAAACAAGAGGCAATAATGTCATGTTCAAGCTTGACATGGCTAAGGCTTATGACAGATTAGAGTGGGACTTTTTATTTGCTATCCTTCATAAATTTGGGTTTAGCATTACATTCATTAATTTGATTGAAAAGATGGTTAATAACTGTTGGTTTTCTGTTTTATTGAATGGGGATTCAGCTGGCTTTTTTAAATCGACCAGAGGTGTTAGGCAAGGTGATCCAGTTGCCCCATCTCTCTTCATCATTGCCAAGGAATCTTTAAGCAGATCCTTAAAGGAGGCTTATTCTAATGGCAGTGTAGAGTGGTTTTTAGGGCCTAGTAGATGTCCTCCAATCTCACATTTATTATTTGCAGATGACACTTTGATTTTCAGTAAAGCTAGCATTGTCTCAGTTAGCAAAAGTGGTTTTTTTATCCACCCCAAGATTCATATATCAGTTGCCAACCGGATTCAGAATTACATAGGCTTCTCTCGGCACTCTTTTCCTCATAAGTATCTTGGCTTTCCATTGGTGCTTGGCAGAAACAAAAAGGTCTACTTTGCTGGTATTATTAGTTCCATTCAAAATCAAATTGCAGGATGGAAATCCAATTTACTTTCACAGGGAGCTAAATTGACTCTGATCAAACATGTTTTGTCCTCTATTCCAATTTACTCCCTGCCCTCCTCACCACTGCATTCAGGTACCCACTCACTCCTTGAGAAGTCATTTGCTAATTTTTTCTGGGGTTCCTCATTGAATGGGAATAAAAGGCATTGGAGATCCTGGCAGACCATTTGTAGGCCAACCTCCCAGGGTGGCCTTGGTATTATGTCTCTAAGACATATGGATACTGCTTTAAGGGTGAAGATGCTGTGGCAGGTCATGCATTCAAACTCCCTATGGGTTAATTTTTTCAGAGCTAAGTATATTGGGCAGAACCATCTAAGAGATGTTCAATTTAAAAATATGAATGGTTTTGTTAGGAGGAGTTGGATCAAGGCTAAAGACCTCATACTTCAACATAAAAAGGTTGTAGTCGGAGATGTCAACATCACTAATTTCTGGTTGGACAACTGGATTGGGAATCATAAGTTGACAGATTATGTCTCTGCTTCTCTTATTCCAAATACCAGCATCTCTGTCAAAGAGTTTCTGCTGCACCCTACCAGTGAGGATTCTGAACTGCTGAACAGATTGGTTCCAACTACTATTAAAATAGCTATTGGGAGTGTAAAACTTATTCAGGATTCTGATGTTCAGGCTTGGAGCCTCTCTTCATCTGGTAAATGCTCGGTTGCCTCAACTTGTCATGTTCTGTCTAACAGCAATTCAAATCAATCCATTCTTCCATGGGCTCGGTTATGGTCCAATTGGCTTCCCACTAAAATTTCAGTCAATCTTTGGAAAATTATGCACAATTCTCTACCTACTGATACAAACGTCCAACGTTTGGGTGTGCCATTATGCTCCAGATGTTACTGCTGCAACACGCATCATGAGGAAAATCTAAATCACGTACTCCTGCACAGTGAATTAGCAACTCACGTTTGGTCTTATTTCAGAACATTTGGGTTGCAATTGGAGGGCAATTCAGTGAGGACTTTTATTCTTCAAACTGCTGTCAACATACATCAAAGATCTACTTATGGCCTCTTCCTTCTTGTTGTCATTGGCTATGGTCTGTGGGAGATTTGGAAAGCAAGAAATGTTGCGAAATATGATGGTAAAATCATCTCAAAGCATAGTCTTCTCCATCACATTATATTCCAAGTGAAGCATATTTGTGCTGCTGCTAATTTAAAGGAGTCTGATAATACTAAGAGGAAAACTTTGGAGCAATTTGGTATTTACATTCGGCCGACAGGCTTCCCACAGCTAAAAATCATCAAGTGAATCTGCCCTCCCTGGCCTTTTCTTAAACTAAACACAGATGGTGCATGCAAAGCTCATGGTGACTCTAGAGGAGGTGGTGTTATTAGAGACAGCAGAGGCAAAATTCTTCTTGCATATTCTCATTTTTATGGTTGTTCTAATAGTCTTATTGCAGAGGCCCGAGCGCTACTTGATAGCATCAAGTACCTTCATACTGTTGATATCAATCCAGCCCATATTGAATGTGACTCGAACACCCTAGTTCGAATTATCAAAAAGGAAATCCATTGCCCATGGTCCATTCTTTCTTATGTCAGAGAGATCTGGAGTCTTCTTCCTCAGATTGATACAATCGATCATGTCTACAGAGAAGGAAACAAAGTCGCTGACTCATTAGCCTCTTTAGCTTGCACCACTAAATGTAATGCTTTCTTTTCTTATGATGAGCTACCTACATTTATAAAGGGTGCAGCTCGTTTAGACAAGCTGGGTTTGCTCAGTATTTGATTGATGTAAATGTAATTTCTTTGATTAGTAATAAAATATACCTCCTAGTGTTCGGATGGTGGAGTGGCTTTCTCTTTACCTCTGGTAAATGGTGCACTCTCCCATCCAACCCTAGGTAAGGTTTTCCAGAAAAAAAATATCGACATTTTCTGCAACCTAGCCTGATAGCGGTTCTTAGATGATCGCCACTGTCAAGTAGCGGTTCTGGAATGACCGCCTTCTACCAGATTGATCCCTACGTCGACTCTTTCCCTCTCTGGCGTCGACTCTACTTAAAAGCGGTCCTTGCCTGACCACTATCTTCAAGAAACGGTCCTGAACAGACCGCCTTCTTCTATTCTGTGCCCCAACCGTGGTTTGACCCAAGGGTTGGTTATATTCTGTTCCTAGATGATCTATGGATTATCTAGAACCCAAAACCTTATTCAATAAGTTATTAATGCACTATGAAAAATAATGAATGTACCGTTATGCTGTCGGATTCCTTACATAGTATGACCTTGTTCTTAATTCATTCTTGAACTCATATGCTTCATACTTGGTGCATTCTTCCATTGATATTTGTTATCATAAAGATATTGTTTGAACTTTACATTATTGGCCTACATTTATATTTCTCGTGGAAGTAGCTTGATTTATAACATGAAGATGTAAGAGCGGGCACAGATAGTGTGCAAGGGCTCGACGTTAGCCCCCTCGGCAGATAGCCGGAAACATGCTGTAAACTGTGGGGTATGATGAACACTGGCATCGCATTGCGTCAGGAGTACTTTTTTTTATAAACGGGTGAAAACCACGAGACTCATCATGAAATTATACATTCTTGTTACATGACTTTCTAGTGCATAGCCTTCAAGGTTATGGAAAGTACATTCTCGTTCATGCTAGTACATTCTCATTACATGAAAGGCCATACTTACATTTTTATTTCTCGCTCGATCATATTCACATATCTTGTTCATGCCTCGTTACTTTTGTTACTTTGATATTATTCGTATGATTTATCACATTTTCATTTATCTTACACTCTAGAGCTAAATTACTAATTACTTAAACTTACCTTCATGTTGATACGAAGATACCTACTGGGAAAATGTGCTTATTCCCTACTTTTCCAATCTTTTCAAGAAATTCTAGTGGATCAGATTCTGACTACTCGAATGACGGATCCGAGGGTGAGAGTGAATGAAGAACAAGAGAAGCCCTAGAATGTTAGAGTGTCATGAGTCGATCATGTAATTTTTCTTTTTCTTGAGTCTAGTTTGTCACTGTGTCAATACAGTCAAATGTCAATGTACTTTGATTATTATTCAATAAAAGTGGATTTTTAGTACATCACATTGTGTTCACTCTTCTTATGTGTAAATGTTAGCGCTCTGATTATATCGCTAGCTTGAGGCGTATAGCCGACTATCCACGTTCCCGAATATCTTCCGATATACATATATCTCAGGGCGTGACAGTTAAGTTGGTATCAGAGCCTAGGCTTAAGTCCTAGGAAAATGTCATGTCATAGGTTAAGTCCAAGGTTTAAGGACCCATACCTATGAACTAGGAAGAAGTTTCCAAACCCATGTGAGAATTGGGTAGAGCCCGGAATGAGATAGTTTAATTAGAAATTTATCTTTAGGTAAATCTTCCTAAATTCTAGAGAAATAACTTAGTGTTTATTTTCTCAGGCACCTCATTCTCATCATGGCCGCAAGCCATGCAAATTGGGATGCGATGCAACAAACTATTGCGGGTCTCACCCAGGCCCTTTAAACCGTAGCACAAGCTGGCGCGCGGGCTGGCATCGGTGATTTACATCGTAACTTCCGGAGCATGAACCCTCCGCGATTCTCTGGATCAGCTAATCCCGATGAAGCGGAGAATTGGATTAATGAAATGGAGCGGGTATTTAATGTTATGCAATGCTCAGACCAGGAGAAGGTCCTATTAGCTACATTTCAACTCAACAAAGATGCGCGTGTATGGTGGAAGGCCACTTCGACACATCTTCAAAACGAGCAAATCACTTGGGCAGAGTTTCTCGAACTCTTCTGTGCCAAATATTTCTTAGAGCATGTCAAGGAGAGGAAGGCTACGGAATTCGCCTCTCTTCACCAAGGCATGATGTCTGTGGTGGTGTACGAACTCCAATTCTCTAGGCTGGCACCATATGCTCCTCATCTGGTTAGTACGGAGGTTCTTAAAGCTAATCGCTTCATGGACAACCTCAGGCCGGTCTTCATAAATCAACTTGGATCTTAAAATATTCGTACATATACGGAGATGGTCCACAGGGCTCAGTTATGTGAGATGACCTTGGAGAAGGTCGAGAAGTTTAAAGGTAAAGGCGAGGAGTCTAGCCACAAGTTCGATAAGTGCAAATGAAAAGAAGACAAGTTCAACATCACGGGTAACTAAAAGTCTCGTGATAACAATAAGCGGTCTCGTAATGGCAACGGGAATGGTAAGAAAAAGAAGGTTAAAGAGGAAGAAAAGCCAGTCATGATGGCTTGCTCATTCTATAAAAAGTTTGGCCACCCGACCGAGGAATGCTGGAAGCGTCTCGATGCTTACTTACATTGTGGAAGCCGGGAGCATCGAATGCCCGATTGCCCCCTCATGAAAGAACAAACTTCAAATGGCGGACGTAGATGGCAGGCTCGTCTTAATGCCGTTCTGGATGAAGAAGCACCCAAAGATGATGGGTTGATGGAAGGTACCATTCAAATTTATTCCCATCATACTTTTGTACTATTTGATACTGGTGCTTCTCATTCCTTTATATCTACTACTTTTGCAAAAATCTTGCCAGTTTCACCTGTCCATCTACCTTCGGATCTAGCTATCACAACACCTTTAGGTCCCGGAACTAAACTTACAATCCACTACTCGGATAGTGAGGTAACAATAGAAGGTCATAATCTTCCCAAAAATCTAGTATGCCTTAACATGGAAGGCTACGATGCCATTCTAGGTGTAGATAGGCTCGTTGATCACTATGCTGATATCAATTGTCGCAATAGGAGGATCTCCTTCCACCAACCAGATCTTCCAAGATTTTCTTTCCATGGCATCAAGCATAGGAAGCATCCTATTCTTATTTCTTCTCTTCACGCCTGCAAACTCATCTCACAAGGTTGTGAAGCTTTCCTTGCTTCCATGATCATCACTGAGTCTAAGGAAATCATCATGATGAGACTCTATAGACGCTATAGAGGGGGGTGAATAGATCAGTCACCCAATAAAACCAACTACAACAGCTTCAAGTGCAGAATTAAAACAAACTGTTGCTGGACGACAGAAGGATAAACGATCACGATCATAGAATACCAACTCTAGCAGATCTGAACTTAAACGATCCTAAACATGCATCTACTGTAGATGGAAGAGATGAACAAGATGCACACAAGTCACACGACAATCCCACAGTAGACATGGATTTTTAAGGTGGTTAGATCTCAAACCCGAGATCTACGTCCACCCCACACTCCAAACTAGAATGTGGCTTCTACAGTTGATACACAGCTTCACTGATCCACAGCTTCGGGGTCAAAACCCTATAGACCGCTGGGCATTACAGCTTATGCCGTCCAGAGGAATCCTCCTCTGCAAACCGCTGGAGACTTACAGCTTCACCCATCCAGAGGAATCCTCCTCTGCCCTCTGAGCATCACAGCTTGCTCTGCTGACATACAGCTTGAAAATAAGGTTTAAGAAAACAAGGAAGAAACAAACAAAAAACATGAAATCTCCAAAGGGAATGTAGCTCACAATGAGCAATCTTATTTCTGGTATCTGAACCGAGAGACTGAGGAACAAACTCTCAAAATAATTCTCTCAGATTCCTCTCTCTTAACTCTCTCATTCTCTTCTCTCTGGATCGTGCAGGCTCTTTCTGCTTCTGCTCTTCTGAAGTATTTTTACGATCATCACACTTCACGATCATTCTTCTCCAGATGGAGAAGTCTTCCTTTTATAGCAACAACATACAGGTGGGCGTGTGTCCTCCATGAATTCCCGCCCTAGCGCCTAGACCACGTGGCATCATTTCAGCTCACTACTTTGCACGTGTCACGATCCTGGCACATCCTCCATTCTTGGATCACGTGCCCTTCTTAAACTCCTCGAGCAGATATCCTGACAAGGTCAGACTTAGTATCAGTTAGAAGTAATATGAGGATAGTAGAAAGATGCACAGAGTTGGTTCGAGAAATTATAGACTGCCACCAAAGAATGTACAGACTTTGTGTGTATTGTACAAAAGATGCACAGACATGCCACCGAAGAATGTACAGACTTTGTTGTGTAAGATGCTGGTGCGGACACTAGCGCGAGCGAATAGCACGAGTCGACGAACCGACGGTACCATACGCGGAGCACCAATCGGACTACTTCAGTTTTCCTTTGAAATGGAGGCAATTTGGCTTAAGTTTGGACCCTTTTTGCATGAAAATTAGGCTTGTAAGGGTCATTGTACTTGTGTTTTCATATTGGGCTGGTTGTAAGGCTCTTAAAGGGCCATTTTGGTTAAGCCCCTCTAGAATGCATTAAGAAGGAGTGGCCTTGGACCATTATGATGGATCCATAAGCTATGGAAGGCCCAATTGGGCTTCCTTCATTCATGGGCCATCTAGATTGGAGAGGCCTTAAGCCATATTGGTTGAATGGGCTTAAGGGGTGGCCATGGCCAAACTTGGCCCATTCAAGGCCCATGAAGGGGGGCGCCCCCTATTTTGTTTGTATTAGGCTAGCTATTTTATTTTATTTTCTTCCCTTCCCCATTTACCACAGGGGAACATTAAAATGGCTGCTGGTCCAAAAGGAATGGCTGCCACCTACCCCCCTTTACTTGAATTTCAAAGGTAGGTAAGTCCAATGTTCCCTTGTCTCCCCCTCCCTTCCTATTCTAGTCAAAGGGGCGCACCCCTCCTCCCCTCCCAAGGTCCCATCGAACCATCCAGCCCCCTCCCCTTGCCAAACCCCTATATAAAGACTTGTATAATGATGGGTTAAAGGCTAATGAAGTTTTGTTGAGTGAAATTTGCATTAAGACTGTGACTCTCTTTCCCCTCCCTTGGGTGTGATACCCTACTCAGTCCTGTGACGGGACAGACTTTGGGCATGTGACTCGCCCCCATATCTCCCCCATCCTCTTATCATCTGCTTCAACCAAAATTCCCAGTGACACCTCTACGAGTCAGGAATATTTTAGAGGTGGTTTTACGTCGATCGGAGTTCTGGATCGCCCGTAGCAATTTTTCTCGTGACGTCGTACAGATCTGCCCTAGCCTGCTGTCCAGATCTGAAGTTTCCTGATTACAAATTTCCCCAGATCTCCTCTCAAGCCTTCTGGAGCTTCCTTTCGGAGTGATTGTAGGATTTTGAGTCATCTTCGAGCTTCCGCTGATCTCATCTCGATCCGAGATCTGTGCTGATCGTGGCGATGATTCTTGTGGGATCGTGCAAGCTGACCTGTGCAGACCCGACTCAGAACCAGAGCCGACTTCCAGAGTCTTCCCCACCTTATTCCGTCCAGATCTATCCAAGATATTTGGAGTACTTCTTCCTCTGGACGTCGCCAATGATCTCCTACAAACGGCGCCTCGATCCGACATCGGCAACTAATTTTCCCTTAATTAATCTTGTTTCTGTGCAGTTCTGGGTGCTCAAAACCAGAAGTCGAGTGTAATTGTTGCTGCGCCCAGAACTGAAAGGATCTGCTCACGCCCTTCGGAGTGGACGAACTACGTCCAGTCGCAGACGTTCTCCAACAAACGGTGCTCCGATCCGCCTTCCAATCTTGGCGTACCAGCCTCCACAAGCTTGCTGCGCAGGGTGACCAGCGCGGACAAAACCGAGTCGGCTTCCATTCGGCTCACCCGATCGGCTCCGACTCGCGTCCCTCGCCTCCTGCGAGTGTGGCCCGTCAACCCGAGTTTCAGCGACTCCAAAATTGGCATTTGTAGCCCTATACCTCTTTGAGTGGAGTGGGAAAATATTTCTGAAATTGTAATTTTATTGCATATGTGTATTGGGGTTGTCGGATTCGGCTGGGAATTCTTCCCCACGCCTAGTCGTGGAGGTATGCGCTTCGTTCCTCTCTCACGTTGCTAGTTTATTATATTATCATATATGCTGTGTTTGTGAGAATAGGGCCTTTAGTTAGTTACAAATCACCGTGATTATGAGTTGTGAGCGCTCGTTCCTTAGCACCGGTCGAGCACCGAGCCCGAACTGGATACCCCTAGGCGATGGTGGTTCCTTAACCGCTGCGATCCCCACGTTTCCCTCTCAAGGGATGATCGTTGGGCTAGTTAGAGTGCTGTTGAGAGACGTCTCCACCCGGAGAATGCCACGGTGGTCAGCCGCCTAGCTTGCCTTTAGCGTGCTAGTGCTGGCCGCACATCGAGTCCGTCGTACGTCTTAGCCCGGTCGTCATCCGTCCCGCATCAAATTGGTATCAGAGCGTCGGTTCAAGTCGAGGGTCATCTAAGTCTAAGGTTGCAATTGCATTCCTCTACTCGGTATATCAAAAGGTGTTGTTCGAACGTTAGGCTATGCCTATCGGGAAGGCCGCACACTTGCGCGAGTGATCTTCGGATCGATTAGCTCCGCCACGTACCGAGTCTTGGTTTAAGTCTAGGTTCCTAGTTAGTGCATTCCAACCTTCGTGTCTTTGCATGCCCACCCGGCGTGGTACCCAATACCATCGCCCCACATCTATGGCTAACTGTTGAGATGCCGCCTCGGGAGACTTCCACTCCTTACATGAGGCAATGATGGCCATTATGGCTCGATTGGACCAATCCGAGGCTACCTTTCGGAATTTATCCGATAATATGGATGGTCACCTTAGGGCCGTGGAGGGACGCATGGAGACCTCTGACAGGTCTGTCCAAGATCTAGTTGGACGGTTAGATAGAATGTCACACGGGGACCCCCCGGGAGTAGCTCAAGGCCCACCCGCACCTCCTCCCGTGGTGGCCCAAGGCCAACCCGCTCCCATGGCCCAAGTCTAGGCCGCTCCCGCGGCCCAAAACCAGCCCCCACCCGCTCCTCAAAACGCCCGGCAACAGGCCATCGAACCACAACATCATGACCTTGGTCTAGAAGACTATGGGTCCGATAATGCGTATGGGGGGAATGGCCGACGCCGTCATGGCTTTCATCACCCAAGAGATGAGGAGGACGATAGAGTCCTTAGGACCGTGCGAGCAGACCCTCCCATTTTCAACGGGTCTTTGGACCCAAAGATCTATCTCGATTGGGAGGCCGGCATGGATCGGTACTTCGAGTGGTTCGAAATGACGGACCTCCGGAGAGTCAGGTTTGCAAAAATGAAGTTGTTAGGGCAAGCGCAAACTTATTGGCGCAATGTGGAGAGCTTGCTCTATCAGCATCGAGAGCCCCCGGTAGAGTCTTGGGATGAAATGAAGGATAGGCTTAGAACTAAGTATCTTCCCACCTCGTACCGTCAACGACTCATTGATCGATGGCAGAACCTCACCCAAGGTGATAGGTCTGTGTCCGAGTACATCGCAGAGTTTGATGAATATTTTTTACGATGTGACATCTCGGAAGAGAGCACGATGCCTATTTCTCGCTTCCGTCGTGGTCTGCGGCCCCATTATCAGTACGAACTCTCTCGCCGCAATGTAACCACCCTGGAGGCCGCCTATCAAGTTGCTCTCGAATTAGAGCAGTTTAAGTCAGATTTTACTCCTGTCCAGCGATCGGGAACCATCCCTCAGCGTGGGTCCGACTCTCGGACCACACCTAGTTCCTATAGCCGATTTCTGGTGGTTCACCCTCCGGCCCCTCGCCAGGACCCCTTTGCTCTCAGGCCTCCCCCTCCCCCTCCAAGGGACCCTCCCCCTCGCCCACAGCTACCAACCCCCACCCCACACCCCCAACAGCCCACATTGCCTACCCGACCTCAGCTCCCACCACCCCCGGCCCGTCGAGAATATAAGGGAAAGGGGCCGATGACTGGCAGAGCATCTTCTAGCACAGGGCCACGTGACCAGTGCTATAGATGTGGTGGAATTAGCCATTTTGCGGCCAAGTGTCCCACTCAGGAATCATTGGCTATTTCGGACACTCCAGTCCGCGACTCCACACCAGAGCTAGTGGAGGACATCTATGAAGCAGACCCCGAACTCGAGAAGGAGTATCTTGAGTCACTTTTAGAAGAGCATGAAAACCCGGGTACCCAAGGCGATGTGCACTTGGGTGTGATCCTCCCGAACCTCATTTAGAAGTCAGTAGGTTCATGTTAGATTTCTAAGAGTCTCCAGCTTTTGGTTGCATTGTTTGTTTGGTGTCTATGTATGTCTAAGGTCATGTGTGTGTGTCTGTTTGTTTCTACAGTTTGTTTTCTTTCATGCATATGGTTTGTATTAAGTCGTGTCCCAATAAACGGCCAGCCATGCACGTATAGGGAATTAGCTGATACATGCTACATGTCCGTGAGTTCAAAAGGGAGAGTACGTCATGATCAGGGTCATACCTGAACGGTTTCCTCTTGGGGGCCGTAAGGCAACTCTAGGCCTGCGATACCCGCCGTTCCCGAGTCACGAAACAAGTGGGTTTGAATGCGTACGTTATTGAACTACCGGATGACTATGGTGTCAGTTTGACGTTCCATGTTTCTGATCTGGTAGCATATCGGAACCCGCGGTGATCCCTAGTGAGTTTCGGGCTTTATCCTTCTATTGGGAGTGACACATCACCCGAGAGTCCATCTCTTCCAGCCTCAATGCACGCATATAGATTTTATACTGGATAAGCAGGTGATCATCACAAGGAATGGAGCCTATCAACACTTCTTAGTGCATTGGCGAGGATGCCCCACGATGAGCAACGCCTTGATCACATGCAGAGAGTTCAAGCCCCAGGACCCTTACTCGACGGGGTCGAGTTCCTCCCACCCGGGGAGAATTGGTGCGGACACCAGCGCCAGCGATCAGCACAAGTCGGCGAACCGACGGTACCATACGCGGAGCACCAATCGGACTACTTCGGTTTTCCTTTGAAATGGAGGCAATTTGGCTTAAGTTTGGACCCTTTTTGCATGAAAATTGGGCTTGTAAGGGTCATTGTACTTGTGTTTTCATATTGGGCTGGTTGTAAGGCTCTTAAAGGGCCATTTTGGTTAAGCCCCTCTAGAATGCATTAAGAAGGAGTGGCCTTGGACCATTATGATGGATCCATAAGCTATGGAAGGCCCAATTGGGCTTCCTTCATTCATGGGCCATCTAGATTGGAGAGGCCTTAAGCCATATTGGTTGAATGGGCTTAAGGGGTGGCCATGGCCAAACTTGGCCCATTCAAGGCCCATGAAGGGGGGCGCCCCCTATTTTGTTTGTATTAGGCTAGCTATTTTATTTTATTTTCTTCCCTTCCCCATTTACCACATGGGAACATTAAAATGGCTGCTGGTCCAAAAGGAATGGCTGCCACCTACCCCCCTTTACTTGAATTTCAAAGGTAGGTAAGTCCAATGTTCCCTTGTCTCACCCTCCCTTCCTATTCTAGTCAAAGGGGCACACCCCTCCTCCCCTCCCCAAGGTTCCATCGAACCATCCAGCCCCCTCCCCTTGCCAAACCCCTATATAAGGACTTGTATGATGATGGGTTAAAGGCTAATGAAGTTTTTTTGAGTGAAATTTGCATTAAGACTGTGACTCTCTTTCCCCTCCCTTGGGTGTGATACCCTGCTCAGTCCTGTGAAGGGACAGACTTTAGGCGTGTGACTCACCCCCATATCTCCCCCATCCTCTTATCATCTGCTTCCACCAAAATTCCCAGTGATACCTCTACGAGTCAGGAAAATTTCAGAGGTAGTTTCACGTCGATCGGAGTTCTGGATCGTCGGTAGCAGTTTTTCTCGTGACGGCGTGCAGATCTACCCCAACATGCTGTCCAGATCTGAAGTTTCTTGATTACGAATTTCTCCAGATCTCCTCTCAAGCCTTCTGGAGCTTCCTTTTGAAGTGATTGTAGGATTTTGAGTCCTCTTCGCGCTTCCGCCGATCTCGTCTCGATCCGAGATCTGTGCTGATCGTGGCGATGATTCTCGTGGGATCACGCAAGCTGACATGTGCAGACCCGACTCAGAACTAGAGCCGACTTCCAGAGTCTGCCCCACCTTATTCCATCTAGATATGTGCGAGATCTTTGGAGTACTTCTTCCTCTGGACGTCGGCAATGATCTCCCATAAACGGCGCCTCGATCCGACATTGGCAACTAATTTTCCCTTAATTAATCGTGTTTCTGTGCAGTTCTGGGTGCTCAAAACCAGAAGCCGAGCGTAATTGTTGCTGCGCCCAGAACTGAAAGGATCTGCTCACGCCCTTCGGAGTGGATGAACTAAGTCTAGTCGCCGATGTTCTCCAACAAAGGACGCTCTGATCCACCTTCGAATCTTGGAGTACCGGCCTCCGCAAGCTTGCTGCGCAGGGTGACCAGCGCGGACAAAACTGAGTCGGCTTCCATTCGGCTCACCCGATCGGCTGCGACTCGCGTCCCTCGCCTCCTGCGAGTGTGGCCCGTCAACCCGGGTTCCAGCAACCCCAAAATTGGCATTTGTAGCCCTATACCTCCCTACGTGGAGTGGGTAAATATTTTTGAAATTGTAATCTTATTGCATATGTGTATTGGGGTTGTCGGATTCGGCCGGGAATTCTTCCCCACGCCTAGTCGTGGAGGTATGCGCTTCGTTCCTCTCTCACATTGCTGGTTTAGTATATTATCATATATGCTACGTTTGTGAGAATAGGGCCGTTAGCTAGTTACAAATCATCGTGATTATGAGTTGTGAGCGTCCGTTCCTTAGCACCGGTCGAGCACCGAGCCCGAACTGGATACCCCTAGGCGACGGTGGTTCCTTAACCGCTGCGATCCCCACGTTTCCCTCGCAAGGGACGATCGTCGGGCTAGTTAGAGTGCTGTTGAGAGATGTCTCCACCCGGAGAACGCCACGGTGGTCAGCCGCCCGGCTTGTCTTTAGCATGCTAGTGCTGGCCGCACATCGAGTCCGTCGTACGTCTTAGCCCGATCGTCATCCGTCCCGCATCAGATGCACACATGCACGGACTTAGCCACGTGCATCAACGAAAGTTGCATCGACTTGAGTTATGCATGCACAGACTTAACTGAAAAGGTGCACCGATTTTCTATATATGAGAGGTAGAACACACACCGACTTTACATGAATCGAAAGGAAAACATGCACTGACTTTACGGGAACAAAAGGAAAACATGCACTGACTTAACCTAAGTGTGCTACAGTGCATTGCACCAACTATGTCCCTTGAACATGCATGTGCCTAGATATGCACTGACTTGGAGGTATGCTGCAAGACAAAACTTGCACAGACTCTAAGTGTGCTAAGACGTATATGCTCAGGGCAAGGTTTGCACCGACCTCAGCTACAGCAAAATGCATCAACTTGTGCTTGCAGCAAGAAGCTGCATCGACTTAGACTAACACCAAATATGCACTGACCCTTACACGCACAAAAGTTGCACTGACTTAGCGCGGGCCAGAACCTGCACCGAGTTGTTCATATGCTCTATATGCGCAGACTATATGAAATGCATACAGGAACTAGCACCGAGTGTCTATGCCTTAGACACACACAATGCACTAAGTGAGACGCAAGGATGCACTGACCTAACACTTGTGAAGGCTGCGTGCAAAGAATGCAATGCACGGACCTTAATGCCCATGAGCAATGATATGCACGGACTTAATGCACGACATGAACTTTACTCATATGCACTATTTATTAGATGAAGCTAGTGGTGCTTACTATCATCAAAACCAAGGGGCACAACTCAAATGTTGTTTGCTATCATCAAAATCAAGGGGCACAACAATCTCCCCTTTTTTGGTGATGACAACACCACACCAATGGACAATACATATGCAGACTAATGCATCTATAAAATGCTCCCCCTGAATGTATTACTCTCTATCCCCCTTTGATATAATCTCTCCGCCTTAGGTGAGAAACAATAAATCTCCCCCTTTGACGTCAGCAAAAAGGAGGAAGGTGAGGGATAAAAAAACCAGGGAGGATGAATGAGATAACATTCCATGCAATGGTTCAAAAAATGAGCGAGTTATAAATCAACACTTGGGATATAAGAGTCAACAATGTGTTTGCTTGATTAAATCTAGGTTTAAAAGTTGTAGAAAGTGGAGTAAAGCAACTGACTTACGGAAATAGGGTTATGGACTCCGGTTATAGCAATGAACCTAAAACACATAGTCATAATAAACTGAGTCAGGACAATACCCTAGTGATTTCAAAAATAGTGAATATCAAGGAAAGTCACTTGAATTTGGATTGAAGTTAAACAGTTGACACTCAATGACTTTTGTTATCTAAGGGTTACAGTAGTTCCTTTTTTACTGTTGATTTTTCTGATTCTGAACTTAGTGAACAGATCAGTGGCATTTATACCGTTGACATTAGGTGTACACCTTGATCAGAGGCAGGTACCCCTAGTTACTAGGCATAAACTACTAGATCTGTTTCATGTCAAAATCTACAAAGACAGCTTGCACCTTTGACGTTAAGGGTACACCTTGATTAGAGGCCAGTACCCCTAGTTACTTAGTGAAACTACCCATGTAGATTTGATCAAGGATACAAAGTTAATCTGAATCACTTCATGACTTAAGGTATTCTCCATTTCTTTGATGGAGGCCTCAGTTTCTCAGTGTAATTTAGTCATTGCTCTGCCACTTTGTTCATTTCTTTTCTTTTATGATCTTATTTCTGCTGCCCTTATGATTTTTTTTTAGAGTGACTGTTTAAAGACAATACACACTCTAGTCTTCTGCATCTTGACTTCACTAAGTCTGTTATGTTCAGGTACAGTGAAGACCTTTCTATTCTAACTATGCGAAAATAAAGTTAAGAGCTATAAACAATTTCGAACACCTTATTTTCTGATGAACAGTCTCTGAACTCTCCAGTCTATTAAGGTTAAACCTTCAATTCAGTCAAGAAGCAACCATGATTCTTATAAAGGAAGAGTTGCAATAACTGCAGCTTACTGTAATGAACCGATAGAAGATTGTTATCCAATCAGAGTGATACCAAGTGATAATGATACCAATTGATAAAAGGCGATAATGACGCATAGGAGCAGCTCAAAAAGGTTTGCAAGATTATATGGACTGATATCAATGGATAAATATAACTGAAAAAGGATGAAAGGATAGGAGAAGTTGAACAAAGATCAGACTCAACAGCACTCCCCCTGACATCATGATGCATCAACTCAAGTTGCACCGACTCTGTATGCAGATGGTATAAAGATGCACCGACTCTGACATATGTGATATGCAAGATGCACCGACCTACATGCAACTGGAACATAGGATGCACCGACCTTTATGCTGTTAAAACATTAGATGCATCGACTTCATGCTGAATGCTTATACACCCCGGTAAAATCATGCATCGACTATGTGTAAAGCATGCATCGACATAAAGTCTATACAGAGCAATTGATAGACTATATGCACACCCATGCATCGACTGTATGCCCAACTATGCATCGACTTCAGAGATAATATGTGCAAGACGTGCAGCAACTTATATACTCAATGCACAAGTGATTATTCTACCATCAAACAACTTTATTCACAAATTCAAAAATAGGCAGACACAATTATTTCAAGCACTCCAAAAGACAATTCAAGAGAGAAATTAGTCATTTTCTTGCTGAAATATACAAAGCCCCTGGTTCTTTTCTTAGATATCTAAATCTTTCATTTCCGAGGGGTTTAGTAAAAATATCAGTAACTTGTTTTTCAGTTTCAACAAAGACTAACTCAATTTCACTCTTGCTCACTACATCTCTAAGAAAATGGTGTTTAATATCAATGTGCTTAGTCCTAGAGTGGTGAACAGGATTTTTAGTAAGGCAGATGGCACTAGTGTTATCACATAGAAGTGGAATGCATCCCAGATTTATTTGATAATCTGAGAGCTGATGTTTAATCCATAGTACCTGGGCAGCACAGTTCCCTACAGTAACATATTCTGCCTCTGTAGTGGAGAGTGCCACTGTGTGTTACTTTTTATAAGCCCAAGATACTAGGCAACCACCTAGGAATTGGCAATAGCCACTAGTGCCCTTCCTATCTATCCGACACCCAGCATAGTCTGCATTAGTGTAGGCTAGAAGCTCTAACTCACACCTAGTAGGGTACCAAAGACCAAGTTCTTGGGTGCCTGACAGATACCTAAAGATCCTTTTCACTGCACTAAAATGAGACTCCTTAGGACTAGCCTGAAATCTAGCACATAAACACACTGCAAATTGTATATCAGGCCTAGATGCAGTGAGGTACAAAAGGGATCCGATCATACCTCTATACAACTTTTGATCCACTGGGTTACCTTTAGTATCTTCATCAAGACTTGTGGAGGTACCCATTGGAGCTGCAATGTCCTTGAGATTTTCGAGCTTGTATTTCTTTAGGAGGTCCCTAATGTATTTGGACTGGGTGATGAAGGTTCCATCCTTGGTTTGAGTCACCTGCAATCCAAGAAAGAGTTTCAGCTCACCCATTGAGCTCATTTCAAACTCTTGTATCATTAAATCAGAAAATTTCTTACACATCTTTGGGTTAGTTGAACCAAAAATAATGTCATCCACATAAATCTGAACAATAAGTATGTCAGGTTAACTTACCTTTGTAAACAACGTTTGGTCAATCTCACATCTCGAGAACTTCTTCTCGGTAAGGAGTTTGCTGAGCCTGTCATACCAAGCTCTAGGAGCTTGCTTCAATCCATAAAGAGCCTTATTCAGTTTATAAACATGAGAGGGAAAATCTATGCATTCAAATCTAGGAGGCTGTCGGACATAGACATCCTCTTTCATTTCCCCATTGAGGAAAGCAGATTTAACATCCATCTGCTAAAGAGTTATTCCTAATGAGCATGCATAAGCCAAAAGTATTCTAATTGCCTCTAACCTGGCTACAGGGGCAAAAGACTCCTCAAAGTCAATTCCGAATTCCTGGTTATACCCCTGAGCAACAAGTCTGGCCTTATTCTTCACTACATTACCTAGCTCATTAGTTTTATTTCTAAAAACTCATTTAGTTCCAATGACAGTCCCATGATCAGGAGGTGGGACTAGGTGCCACACCTTGTTTCTGTCAAACTGATTAAGCTCCTCGTGCATGGCATTGATCCAATGCACATCCTTTAGGGCACTGTCAATGGACTTGGGTTCTACATGAGAAACCAATGCATATGTATTTAATTCATGCTGAGCTCTAAAGTAGCCTCTAGTCCTAGGGGGTTCATTTAAATTACCAATGACATTACTTACTAGATGATCTCTTAAAAATCTGATATTGATAACTTAGTTACCTTGATCTTCATTTACCCCCCCTGAACATCAAGCTCTTCTGCATTGTTTTCTTCTGGTTCTTCTTCTTGATCTGATTGGTCTGCCGACTATCCTTCATTCAATATTTCTCCATCATCTTCTTTCCTGCACAGACCATTGTCACATTTAGTTAGGGACTCATCAAAGACTACATGTGGAGATTCTTCAATAGTTTTGGAATTTGAATTGTACACCCTATATGCCCTAGTGGTTTCAGAATATCCTAGGAACATACCCGGATCACTTTTAGGTTCAAACTTATCAAGGTTCCTTTTATCATTAACATGGATAAAACATTTACATCCAAAGACCTTAAAGTATGCAATTGAAGGTTTCTTACCCTTGAGGATTTCATAGGATGTTTTCTGAGTGAACGGCCTTACCATGGCTCTATTTATTACATGGCATGCAGTATTGACTGCTTCTGCCCAAAATTTTCTTGGTAGGCCACCTTCACCTAGGAGTGTACGGGCCATCTCCACAAGAGTTTGGTTCCTCCTCTCCACCACTCCATTTTGCTCTGGTGTCCTTGGTGAGGAGAACCGATGAGTAATCCCATTGACTCTACAAAATTCATCAAATTGTGAGTTCTCAAACTCACCTCCATGATCAGATAAAATATTTTCAATTGAATTTTCATTTTTCTATTTTGTCTTCAAATAGAACTCCTGAAATTCTGTGAATGCATCATTTTTATGTGAAAGGAAAAAGACCCAAGTATACCTAGAGAAGTCATCAACTAAGACATATCCATATCTCCTACCTGATAAGCTGACAGATCGTGTGGGTCCAAAAAGATCCATATGTATCAGCTCATAAGGTTTGGAGGACATGTTTTCAGTTCTGGACTTAAATGACTTCCTAGTTTGCTTGGACTGTGTGCATGCATCACAAACTTTGTTTCCTTCTTGAATGAGATTTCAGGGAGTCCTCTAACCATGCTATGTTTATTCAATTTGTGCAAAATAGTATAGCTGGCACGGCCTAATCTACGATATCACAAAAATGCTAAATCATCTTTATTTGCAGTAAGGCAAAGATTAGAGTGAGCTAAATCATCTAAATCTACCAAATAAATGTTATTCACTTTTTTCCTTAAAATTTAACTACATCGGAATCAGGTTCAAAGATTTTGCAATAATGAGAATCAAAGACTACCCTGTGTCCTTTATCACAGAGCTGGCTGATACTGAGTAAGTTATATGCAAGATCATCAACCAGCAGGACTTCTTCAATGCAACAGGTAGTACACTTACCTACCTTACCTGACTCGATGATTTTACCCATTGTATTTCCTCCGAAGGTGACAAGACCTCCATTCTTCTCAGTCAACATGCAAAATTTGACCTTGTCTCCTGTCATATGCCTAGAGCAGCCACTATCCAGGTACCACATATTGCTCCTGGCTGCCAGGCATACCTGCAATCACAATCAGGTAGAGAATTTTGGAATCCAAAACTGTTTGGGCTCCGAAGCAGAAACAGAACAATTTAAGCAAGATAACAATTGTTTAGGAATCCACATTTGTCTAAACATGGTTGGCTTAGTGGAATTCCTAACATTCTTTTCATCATTTTTCTTTTTCTCAGCACCAACTGATTGAATCTTCTTCTTCTGGTGCTGTGGTTTTTGTTGAGTTCTGGCACCATCTTTATTAGCAGCATGATTATTTTTGTGCCAATGCCCAGGCCAATAGGTACTCAGATAATTACGGCCCGCAGTGGTCCTAGGCTGACCAAAGAAGACCTGTCTATTAGGACCCCATGTCCTAGACTGACCAACCCGGCTAGCAAACTGAGGTCTATGCCAGTGAGTGGGAAAAGATTGATATCTAGACCTCCCCTGGACTTGATTCCATCCAGACCTATAGAATGGTTGTGGCTGTTTCTGAGGATAAGTGTAATAGGTCTGGACCTTGGGCTAGTGAGTATGGCTGGTCTGGTCCCAAGCAGCATTAGGTCACCCTTGCATTTTTGACCCACTAGACTTCTGTACAGGTTTATGTTGGGTCTTCTTCTGGACAGGTGATGGTGGTGGAGACTTGGTGGCCTTGCCCTGGGGTTTAGATTTGCTTGGAGGCTGACCTCGAACCTGAGACTTACTTTTGGGTGAAGGGCAGGATCTGTTAGGCTCACCAACCTTCTGTTTATCCTTGTCCTTGGCACTGGACATTTTCAAAATAACATTTTTAGAAACAAAAGTTTCACTAACTATTTTTATGAGAGGTCCCTTCCTTTTCTCTACCACAAATGGTATTGTTTTCACGGCAAAGCTCTCTGTGGCAGTTGAGTTGAATCCGAGACCTTCTTTTCTAAAATTCACCTTTGACCCTAACAGAGCATTGAGATTATCTGAACCTTGGGTCATATTTTCTATTATTTTCATTTTATCAACATCTTATTTCTCTAAATTTTCAACAGTTTTCTTTAATTCAGAATTCACACACAAAACAGCTTCATATTTCTCATTTGAAATTTTTGCTTCATTTTCAAGCGTTTGAATTCTCAGTTTCAAATCATCAATAACATTCTTCAACCATTCATTTTCTTTTCTAGAATCTATTAAAGCATGCTTCAAATCATTAGATTCAGCACACGAAGTTTTTAAACTATCATTTTCAGATTGCAGACAGGTAATTTTATCGGACATAGTTTTATCATTCATAAGAAAGTTTACTTTCTTCTTCAAATGCCTGTTCTCCTTTCTAATATCATCCACTTTATCTAGCAAGTCTACGTAGGCATCCTCCTAATCAGATATGGTATAGTGCTCAAAGGGAGAGGATACCTGATGGGGACATCAGAGCAAGAGCACTGACATTTTAATTTGCATTTGTGTCCTTTAGTTTATTTTTATATCCTTGGGAAAGCATATGCGCAATTGTAAAGCTTTATAAGCCAATGTGTCATTCCCTAGGATGGTTTGAGTTTTTGTGCAAAATGTCAGTAGGTCCAGCAAGGGGGCCCTCACTCCTTCCTCATTGGTCCAAGTGGCACCATTTGGGTCCATGTGGGGCAGGTCAAAGTCCTAGGTGGCATCTAGAAGGTCAATTGGACACATGGGAGACAAGTGGATTAAATTGTCATAGGAGGCCACCTACCTTACCTAACCATGTCCCCTTGGTCAAGGCCCCCCCCCATTTTTATTTTTGAAAAATATGCTATTAGAACTAATTAGTTCTAAACCTTGTATACCCCTCCCAACCCTAGATCTGAGGGCATTAGTGGTCATTTTACATTTATTATATAAAGCTTGTATTTCCCTTTTTCATGAATTAATGAAGAAGAAAATTTGTTGAATGAGCATTGGAGCTGGTGCGCCCCTCCCCTCCCCTCTCTCCTCTTGGTTCCTCCTTCTTCCCTCTGCATTGCAGGGTTGAGAACCCCTTCTACCTGAGCCCCTCTATCTCTGATTTCATCTCTGGTACCGTCACCGCCGTTCGTGCCGCTATCGAGCCACCGCGAAGCCGATTCCAAAGTGCTGTCCAAGGTTCTGTTCTGCTAGACAGAGGTTCACTCCGGGATTTTTAACTCCCAACTCCGGCATTATCTGGAGTTGAGATTTTCAGAGTTGGTTCCCCAGTTGATCCCTAACCTCCAGTACAATTCTCCCATCATTTCACCTTCTTTTTATATTTTTCTGTTTTCGTGCCTTTCTTTCTTTCTGATCTGTCCCTTTTCAGATCTGTGTAGCAGAAGCTTAGTTCTTCCCCCTTTCGACCCCATTTTTGATTTTTTTTGGAATCCCCAAATTTTTTGTAGGTTCTGTCCACCTTCCCCATTCTCCAAAAATTTTAACCGAATTTTAAAATCCATCTACTTATTTTTAGAAATTGTGTGTTTCCCCCAAATTCAGATCTGTTTCTGCTGTCCAGATCCGACCCCGAGTCAGTATAAAATCCCCAAAAAATCAAAACGTCCACCAAATCTTTCATAAGATATATCCCCGTTTTCCTCTCTTCGGTCTCTACAACTTTTATGAAGGACTCAAAGGCTTAATCGAAGGTCTACATCATGCTCAACGTCAACTCTCAGGAAAACTTGGTTCAGCCCTGAGTTTTCAGGTCCTATGAGTCAGCAGCTTGAAAATTCGACAAAGGCCATCAACAGGAAACTCAAATTTCTTTCTCTAGCCATAGATCGAAGGATTTCAAGTAAGCTTTCCATCGGTACCTCTTTAGCATTGATCTGACGTCAGGAGTGACCGCAGCAGCAGATCTCGCCGGGTCGCACGCTGTAAAACAGAACTGCATATCCGTGGCTAGCAACTCCGACGAGTGGAGATCGGAGCCGCCCGGCCTCCGGCCGGCAAACCAGCATACCACCATCCTAGGGAGCACCCTTCCAGGCGTCTCCACCACAGTGGTGCCACCCAGGTCCCACACGGCCTCTCGGACCAGCACATGGGTCCCACGGTCGTGAGTACGTGTGCCGCCGAAGCAACACAAGAAGCCGCCCGTCAACCCGAACCGCTACTCCCGGGTCCCATTGTGTCACCCTTTACCTCCCTGTGTGGAGTGGGCATTCATATTCATTACTGTAATATTTGTGTATTTACTGTTCCGGGAGTACGAGATCGGCCGGGAAGTCTTCCCCATGCCCGATAGCGTGGAGGTATCGTATTCGCTCTTTTACCTGGCATTTGCTTTATTTCGTATATATTTCTTTATGCTGCTGCTAGAGAGCATGCTAGGATCGTAGCTCGCTATACTTTTTATATCACCGCTACTGCGAGAGAGAGCGATACCGTCCCGTGACCCGATCCGGGTACAAGAGAGAGCCGACCACCCTAGCTCATTGCCGGTTTCTCAACCGCGGACGTCCGTACGCTTCCCTCGCTAAGGGACGATCGCGAGCTTGCTTAGAGTCCGAGTATCGCATACCCATTTGGAGTCGAGTCACGTGTCCTTCCCGCATCAATTTGGTATCAGAGCGAGTTTGATTCTAGGGTGTCTAAAATAAAAAAAAAGTGTGTCATTTACGTCTAGTCATCGTCTAAGTCGGTCTAGGTTGCATTTCATCCTAATAACCCGGTATATAAAAAGGTGTTGTCCGAACGTTAGGCTATGCCTATCGGGAAGGCCGCACACTTGCGCGAGTGATCTTCGGATCGATTAACTCCGCCACGTACCGAGTCTTGGTGTCTTGTCCTTAGTGTGTATGCATCCCAACCTTGCATAGTCGGTCTAGTGTCTTGTCCAAGTGTTGGCATGTCCATTCATTAGTGTCCCCATGTCCCATGGATGACCAAGGGGCCGTATCTTCTGCATGGTGGTGATACTATCTAAACTGGAAGGACCACCCGAACCACCCCAAAGGCCCGAAGCCCGGGACTTTTACGGCTCCGAAAACGCGAGTGACTACTTAGAGTGGGAAGCCGTTATGGATGACTACTTTGAGTGTTACCTTATGTCCGGTCCCGCGCAAGTTGACTTAGCCAAACGGTGACTTTTCTATGAAGTCGCCGAAACATGGAGGGACATCAAGTACTTCCGGGAAGATAGGAGGCTAATGCCCATCGAGTCATGGTGGGATATGAAGAGAGTGCTTAGGAGGGTCTACCTTCCCCGTCCACCTACCTCCAACTACGGGGGTCATACCACTAGCCATCCCCACCAACTCACCCGCAATCAAGTGGGCCACACTTCCAACCAACCCCGCCCCTTCACCCCCATCCAAGCCCTCCAAAGCAACCCCAATCAAGTGGTCCGCCCAGTCACCTCCAACCAACCTCCCCTTGGCATCTCCGTCCAATCCCACCCCGTCGCCTCCAACCAAGTGGAAGCCCCGCTTCTAGTCGAGTCTAGGTCCACACCCGAGCCGAGAGCCGAGGAGCAAGTCCACTCCGAGGTCCCCACTCCAACCTGCTCCTTTGAGAAAATCGAGAAAATGTTTTGGGATTGGTTGGAAAAGACACGCGCTTCTTCACCACCCGTGAGTGCTCCATTACCACCCTCTACTTCTGAACCTTATTCAGAGCCATCTTGTTTGGAGCCACCAAAACTCGAGCCACCCGTGTTTCTAACGGGTACGCTTTTCATTGCCGAGCCACTACTTAGTTGGCTCAAGGATGGCTTGGTCCCACCTCCTTACACATCTATGGACCCTACCCTACCTTTGGTGCCCGTCAACTCCTACCATACTACATTCCGATCTAGTCACCATGTTGACACATTGGGTGACCTTATTCTTGGTTTAGGTTGGCAATGAAAGTTGACGCATTTATTGGCCCGAGGCTTCAACCAACCCACTAGCCACAGCTTTACCCATCCGGCCTTAGGGTCCATTACCTCCGTGTGCACTGTGGGTTGTGTCACCACCGAGATTCTTCTATTCCTCCCGATGCCGGCCGAGTTTGACTTTGTTCCCTTTTGCCCAAGGGAGGAATCCTATTTTCTAGACATGACCATCGTCCCACCGATCACTATGTATGACGGTGATTATGAATTCTTAACTTGGGACCGAGTCATGGGGGAACCCACTTCATAGGGTCATACCTTCTTCGACCCTTTTGACCCCTTCACTAGTGAACCTCCCGAGCTTTCATACTCACTCCACTCCTTCCGCGGAGTTCACTATCCCACCTTTTCCACTCGGGCCAAGCAACCTCTACATAGCCATAAGTCCGAACAATCATTTGGGGATAATGAAGACTTTGGTTTCCCCAGCCCACCTAAGCCCATCCTCGATACACCCATACTCGGCTCTCCTAGCCCTCTCAAGTCTCCCAAATCTATAGGGCCATCCATGCATGACTGGGTCATACTTGGACGTTTAGGTGTCCCCCATGCCACCCATCTCCGGTTCCATAACATGCATGCATGGCACACGTTCGGGTGTCCTGGTCCGCCGTCACCATGTACGGGTTGGACTAACAATAGGTTTGTCAAGAGTCATGCATGAGTCAGTTTTTTTGTTTGTGTGGTTTGTGATTTGTTAGGAGTCTGCATGTGTCTTGTGCGAGCTCGTTGATGTCAGTCCCTTAAGAGGCGAGTGGACTCGCTCGATGAGTATGTGATCAATTCTACATCTATGCCCCGGATCTAGTCACCTATAGGGACCCAGCGGTGATTCCTAGTGAGTCTTCGAGCCGCCTCCTTCCCCTTGAGAGTGACCCCACCCCGGAGTGTTCCACCACTAGTCCCTTCCCATAGCAGCATGCGCATATCAAGTATATACGGAATGAGCAGGTGACGATCACTTGGAGTGGAGCGTACCCGCGCTACTTGGTACGGTGACGGATCCGCCGGAGCTACTCGAGCAGCCGCACCCCTTACTCGACAGGGTCGAGTTCTTCCCACCCGGAGAAATTGATGGGGACATCAGAGTAAGAGCACTGACATTATAATTTGTATTTGTGTCCTTTAGTTTATTTTTATATCCTTGAAAAAGTATATGCGCAATTGTAAGGCTTTATAAGTCAATGTGTCATTCCCTAGGATGGTTTGGGTTTTTGTGCAAAATGTCAGTAGGTCCAGCAAGGGGGCCCTCACTCCTTCCTCATTGGTCCAAGTGGCACCATTTGGGTTCATGTGAGGCTGGTCAAAGTCCTAGGTGGCATCTAGAAGGTCAATTGGACACATGGGAGACAAGTGGATTAAATTTTCAAAGGAGGCAACCTACCTTACCTAACCATGTCCCCTTGGTCAAGGGGGCGCCCCCCCATTTTTATTTTTGAAAAATATGCTATTAGAACTAATTAGTTATAAACATTGTATACCCCTCCAAACCCTAGATCTGAGGGCATTAGTGGTCATTTTCCATTTATTATATAAGGCTTGTATTTCCCCTTTTCATGAATTAATGAAGAAGAAAATTTGTTGAATGAGCATTGGAGCTGGTGCGCCCCTCCCCTCTCTCCTCTTGGTTCCTCCTTCTTCCCTCTGTATTTCAGGGTTGAGAACCCCTTCTACCTGAGCCCCTCTATCTCTGATTTTATCTCTGGTACCGCCGCCGCCGTTCGTGCCGCCATCGAGCCGCCGCGAAGCCGATTCCAAAGTGCTGTCCAAGGTTCTGTTCTACTGGACAGAGGTTCACTCCGAGATTTTAACTCCCAACTCTGACATCATTTGGCGTTGTGATTTTTAGGGTTGGTTCCCCACTTGATCCCCAACCTCCAATAAAATTATCCTATCATTTCACCTTCGTTTTATATTTTTCTATTTTCGTGTCTTTCTATCTTCCTGATCTGTCCCTTTTCAGATCTGTGTAGCAGAAGCTTAGTTATTCCACATTTCGACCCCCTTTTTGATTGTTGTTGGAATTCCCAAATTTAGTGGAGGTTCTGTCCACCTTCCCCATCCTCCACAAATTTTCTCCGAATTTCAAAAGCCCTCTACCTATTTTTAGAAATTGTGTCTTTCCCCCAAATTCAGATATGTTTATGCTTTCCAGATCCGACCCCGAGTCAGTATAAAATTCCCAAAAAATTGAAACTTCCACCAAATCTTTCATAAGATATATCCATGTTTTCCTCTCTTTGGTATATACAATGTTCATGAAGGACTCAAAGGCTGAATCAAAGGTCTACATCATGGTCAATGCCAACTCTCAGGAAAACTTGGTTCAGCCCTGAGTTTTCAGGTCCTGTGAGTCAGCAGCTTGAAAATTCGACAAAGGGGATCAACGGGAAACTCAAATTTCTTTCTCTTGCCATAGATCGAAGGATTTCAAGTCAGCTTTCCATCGGTATCTCTTGTGTGTCGATCCGACGTCGGGAGTGACTGCAGCAGCAGATCTCGCCAGGTCGCGCGTGCTGCAAAACAGAACTGCAGATCTGTGGCCAGCAATTCCGGTGAGTGGAGATCGGAGCCGCCCGGCCTATGGCCGGCAAACCAGCACACCGCCGTCTCAGGGAGCGCCCTTCCAGGCGTCCCCACCATAGTGGTGCCACCCCGGTCCCACACGGCCCCTCGGACCAGCACGTGGGTCCCACAGTCGTGAGTACGTGTGCCGTCGAAGCAACACAAGAAGCCGCCCGTCATCCCGAACCGCTACTCCCGGGTCCCATTGTGTCGCCCTTTACCTCCCTGCGTGGAGTGGGCATTCATATTCATTGATGTAATATTTGTATATTTACTGTTCCGGGAGTACGAGATCGACCGAGAAGTCTTCCCCACGCCCGGTAGCGTGGAGGTATCGTATTCGCTCTTTTACACGGCATTTGCTTTATTTCGTATATATTTCTTTATGCCGCTGCTAGAGAGCATGCTAGGATCGTAGCTCGCTATTCTTTTTTTATCACCGCTGCTGCGAGAGAGAGCAATACCGTCCTGTGACCCGATCTGGGCACTAGAGAGAGCCGACCACCCTAGCTCATTGCCGATTTCTCAACCGTGCACGTCCGTACGCTTCCCTCGCTAAGGGACAATCGCGAGCTTGCTTAGAGTCTGAGGATCGCATACCCATTTGGAGTTGAGTCACGTGTCCGTCCCGCATCAATTTGGTATCAGAGCGAGTTTGAGTCTAGGGTGTCTAAAATAAAAAAAAAGAGTGTCATTTACGTCTAGTCATCGTGTAAGTCGGTCTAGGTTGCATTTCATCCCAATAACCCGGTATATAAATAGGTGTTGTCTGAACGTTAGGCTACGCCTATCGGGAAGGCCGCACACTTGCGCGAGTGATCTTCGGATCGATTAACTCCACCACGTACCAAGTCTTGGCGTCTTGTCCTTATTGTGCATGCATCCCTACCTTGCATAGTCAGTCTAGTGTCTTGTCCAAGTGTTGGCATGTCCATTCATTAGTGTCCCCGTGTCCCATGAGCGATACCGTCCCGTGACCCGATCCGGACACAAGAGAGAGCCGACCACCCTAGCTCATTGTCGGTTTCTCAACCGCGCACGTCCGTACGCTTCCCTTGCTAAGGGACGATCGCGAGCTTACTTAGAGTCCGAGGATCGCATACCCATTTGGAGTCGAGTCACATGTCCGTCCCGCATCAATACCTCATCAAAATCTTCTTCTTCTTCTTTGTCACTTTTGGCCATCAGGCAGACGGGCTTTTCTTCATCCTTGTTCTCTAAGGTGGTGCTCAGTGTGCCCTCGTCTTCATCGCTCCAAGTACTAATCATGGCTTTTCCTTTTCCAGCTTTCTTCCTTAGTCTCTCCTTTTACTTCTGGAGCTCTGGACAATCTGCCTTCTTATGACCGGCCTTCCTGCAGTGATAGCAAACATTAGTATCAGGTTTCTTCGCAGGGTTAGACCTATATCTGTTATGTCGTCGGCCGCTGAATTGTCTTCGGCAGAAATTTCTGCCTTCTTTTCTCAAGAATCGCCTGAACTCTCTGGTCAGCAAAGCAAGTTGGTCTACATCGATTTCTGACCCAGAGAGGCTGCTCTGCTCGCTTGATGATCCACTGTGGTTGGATCTGCTTGTTCTGCTGGAGCTAGCCTTCAGCGCGATTGGTTTCTTCTTGTTCTCAAGCTCCTCAGCTTTGGGAAGGTTCATCTCATATGCCATTAGAGAACCTATCAGCTCGTCAACTTTCATCCTCTGAAGATCTATTGACTCCTCGATCACTGTCGCCTTTGTGTGCCAGACAGGAGTCAGAGATCGCAGGATCTTCCTTACAATCTCATAGTCGGAATAGCGCTTTCCCAAATTCCTCAGAATGTTAGTTATGATCGTCAGATGAGCATACATCTCAGTCACGGTCTCACCGGGCTTCATCCGGAATACTTCATATTCAGAGACCAACATATTCGCCTTGGTCTCTCTAACCTGTGAGGTCCCTTCGTAGATAACCTCTAGTGTGTCCCACATCTCCTTGGCAGTTTTGCAAGATGAAACTCTGGAGAATTCAGTGGGATGAAGTGCGCCCTGAATAGAGTTGACGGCACTCCAGTTCAAAGTAGACTTTCTAATTTGCTCTCTTGTCCAAACCTCTTCATTCTCGTGCAGTTCGAATGGTCCCTTGCTCACTACCCTCCATATCTCGTAGTCTTTCACCCTTAGAAAGACCTGCATTCTGTTCTTCCAGTAGGCATAGTTGGAGCCGTCGAAGTACGGAGGCTTGGAGGTTGAATGTCCCTCTGCTGTCATTCCCTTACCATTCATGGCCGTTCCTCTTTAGGATGTTAGTCCCTGAAAAAGAGTTAGGCTCTGATACCAATTGATGAGACTCTATAGACGATCTAGAGGGGGGTGAATAGATCAGTCACCCAATAAAACCAACTACAACAGCTTCAAGTGCAGAATTAAAACAAACTGCTACTGGACGGCAGAAGGATAAACGATCACGATCACAGAATACCAACTCTAGCAGATCTAAACTTAAATGATCCTAAACATGCATCTACTGCGGATGGAAGAGATGAACAAGATGCACACAAGTCACATGACAATCGTACAGTAGACATGGATTTTTAAGGTGGTTCAATCTCAAACTCGAGATCTACGTCCACCCCACACTCCAAACCAGAATGTGGCTTCTACCACTGATACACAGCTTCGCTGATCCACAGCTTCGGGGTCAAAACCCTACAGACCGTTGGGCGTTACAGCTTATGCTGTCCAGAGGAATCCTCCTTTGCAAACCACTGGGGACTTACAGCTTCACCTGTCCAGAGGAATCCTCCTCTGCCCACTGAGCATCACAGCTTGAAAACAAGGTTTAAGAAAACAAGGAAGAAATAAACAAAAAACATGAAATCCCCAAAGGGAATGTAGCTCACAATGAGCAATCTCAACTCTGGTATCTGAACCGAGAGACTGAGGAACAAACTCTCAAAATAATTCTCTCAGACTCCTCTCTCTCAACTCTCTCCTTCTCTTCCCTTTGGATTGTGCAGACTCTTTCTACTTCTGCTCTTCTGAAGTATTTTTACGATCATCACACTTCACGATCATTCTTCTCCAGATGGAGAAGTCTTCCTTTTATAGCAACAGCATACAGGTGGGCGTGTGTCCTCCACGAATTCCCGCCCTAGCGCCTAGACCATGTGGCAGCATTTCAGCTCACTGCTTTACACGTGTCACGATCCTGGCACATCTTCATTCTTGGATCACGTGCCCTTCTTAAACTCCTCGAGCAGATATCCTGACAAGGTCAGACTTAGTATCAGTTAGAAGCAATATGAGGATAGTAGAAAGATGCACAGAGTTGGTTCGAGAAAGTATAGACTGCCACCAAAGAATGTACAGACTTTGTGTGCATTGTACAAAAGATGCACAGACATGCCACCAAAGAATGTACAGACTTTGTCGTGTAAGATGCACACATACACGGACTTAGCCACATGCAGCAACAAAAGTTGCATCGACTTGAGTTATGCATGTACAGACTTAACTGAAAAGGTGCACCGACTTTCTATATATGAGAGGCAGAACACGCACCGACTTTACATGAATCGAAAAAAAAACATGCACTGACTTTACGGGAACGAAAGGAAAACATGCACTGACTTAACCTAAGTGTGCTACAGTGCATTGCACCAACTATGTCCCTTGAACATGCATGTGCCTAGATATGCACTGACTTGGAGGTATGCTGCAAGGCAAAAATTGCACAGACTCTAAGTGTGATAAAACGTATATGCTCAGGGCAAGGTTTGCACCGACCTGAGCTACATCAAAATGCATCAACTTGTGCTTGCAGCAAGAAGCTACACAGACTTAGACTAACACCAAATATGCATTGACCCTTACACGCACAAAAGTTGCACTGACTTATCGCGGGCCAGAACCTGCACCGAGTTGCTCATATGCTCTATATGCGCAGACTATTTGAAATGCATACAGGAACTAGCACCGAGTGTCTATGCCTTAGACACACACAATGCACTAAGTGAGATGCAAGGATGCACTGACCTAACACTTGCCAAGGCTGCGTGCAGAGAATGGAATGCACGTACCTTAATGCCGATGAGCGATGATATGCATGGACTTAATGCACAACATGAACTTTATTCAATGCTCTATTTAGTAGATGAAGCTAGTGGTGCTTGCTATCATCAAAACCAAGGGGCACAACTCAAATGTTGTTTGCTATCATCAAAACCAAGGGGCACAACACATCCTAGAGGAAATTCCAATAGTAAATGAGTTCCCCGATGTCTTTCCATCTGAATTACCTGGTTTACCACCCGAAAGGGAAGTAAATTTTTCTATTGAACTCATTCCTGAAGCAGCACCTGTTTCAATAGCTCCCTACAGGATGTCCCCCACAGAACTCAAAGAATTGAAGAAAAAACTTCAGGAGTTATTAGACAAGGGCTTCATTCGACCCAGCACATCCCCTTGGGGTGCGCCGGTTCTATTCGTCAGGAAGAAGGACAGATCTCTCAGGCTATGTATCGATTACCGGTGACTAAATCAACTCACCATTAAGAATAAATATCCACTGCTACGTATCGATGAGCTATTCTACCAAATCTCTGTTGTAGAATATTTCGCCAAGATAGATCTCAGGTCTGGTTACCACCAACTCAAGATTAAAAATGAAGACATTTACAAGACTGCTTTCCGGAGCAGATATGGACACTATGAGTTTGTTGTGATGCCGTTCGGGTTAACCAAAGCCCCTGCAGCTTTCATGCAACTCATGATTAACGTCTTCAGGCCCTATCTCGACCGATTTGTGGTCATTTTCATTGACGATATTCTCATATACTCCAAGACCAAGGAGGAACATGAAGAACACCTATGGATAGCTTTGCAAACATTAAGAGAACACCAACTCTATGCGAAGCTCAACAGATGCGAGTTCTAGCTAAAAGAGGTCGCTTTCCTTGGCCATTTTATTTCAAAGGAAGGTATCACTGTGGATCCTTCTAAAGTATAAGCTGTCAAGAACTGGAGCGACGAATGAATGTATATGAAGCCAGGAGTTTTATTCATCTAGCTGGCTTTTATCGGCAGTTTATCAAAGACTTCTCAAAGATAGCCATCCCTTTGACTAGGCTTACAAAAATGGAGAACCCTTTTATATGGTCGAGGGATTGTGAAGCAAGTTTTTAAACTCTTAAGGAATATCTCACCACTGCCCCTGTTCTGGCACTTCCTGTTGAAGGTGGTGGCTTCGAAATCTACGCGGATGCATCTGGCATTAGCCTTGGTTCCGTCCTTATGCAACATGGTAAGGTGATCTGTTATGCCTCGATGCAACTGAAGCGTCATGAAGAGAACTACCTTGTACATGATCTAGAATTGGCTGCTGTTATTTTCACCTTTAAAATCTGGCGACATTACCTCTATGGGGAGAAATTCACTATATTTTTGGACCATAAAAGTCTGAAATGTCTTTTCACCCAAAAGGAGTTAAATATGAGGCAACGAAGATGGCAAGAGTATCTTAAGGATTTCAATTTTTCTATCCAATATCACCCTGGCAAAGCTAATGTGGTAGTAGATGCGCTCTGCAGAAGAGCACTGGCAACTCTAGCAAGCCTCAGGAAAGGTATGACTTATCTTATAGAAGATTTTGCAAATTTGAATCTAGATGTTGATATAGAAGAAGAAAGGGGTATTATTGCTAATATCTAGTTGCAACCTACAATAATTGAAGACCTAGTTAAGTTGTAAGATAATGACCCCACATTAATGGAGATCAAAGCTAATATTGATCAACGGCCGGAATTTTCTATCTCAACGATGGAAGACTATTACTCAAAGATTAGATTTGTGTGCCGTGCCGACACTAAAAAGCCGATCATGGAAGAAGCTTATAAGACAAAATATGCTATTCACCCTGGTGCTACCAAGATTTACCAAGATTTAAAGTGAAATTTTGGTGGCCCAAGATGAAGGGAGAGATATCAGACTTTGTATCTCGCTGTCTCACTTGTCAGCAAGTTAAGGCGGAACATCTAAAGCCCGCTGGTAAGTTACATCCCTTGGAAATATCCGAGTGGAAATGGGAGAGTATAGGGATGGATTTCGTCATAGGTTTGTTTAAAATAAGAGGTGGACATGATGGTATATGGGTGATCATAGACCGATTGACTAAATCTGCACACTTTTTGCCAATCAAAAGTCGATGGTCTGTAGATATATTAGCAGCTTTATACATGAAGGAAATTATCAAACTGCACGGTGACCCTGTCACTATTATCTCGGATCGAGACCCTCGTTTCACATCACAATTATAGAAGGGTCTACAACATTCGTTAGATACCCAGCTCAACTTTAGCACTGTTTTCCATCCACAAACTAATGGTCAAACTGAAAGGGCAAATCAAGTGGTAGAAGATATGCTCAGGGCTTGTACTATTGATTTTAGTAGTAGTTGGCACGATCACTTGTCTCTAGTTGAATTTGCCTACAATAATAGCTATCAAGCTAGTATACAAATGGCACCATTCGAGGCATTATATCGAAGAAGTTGTCGCTCACCTATATGCTAGAATGAAGTTGGGGAAAGACAACTTCTAGGCCCTGAAATCATCAGGGATACTACCGAGAAGGTGAAGCTTATTTGAGAGAGACTCCAAATGGATCAAGACAGGCAAAAGTCATATGTCGACAATAGAAGGCGCGACCTAGAATTTCTAGTAGGAGACCACGTGTTTGTTGACAGCTAACATATGAACAAAGATAAAGATGAGACCAGACCAGCAACGAAGACTGAAAGATGCCTGCAAAGTCAGGATTGAGGGAGGGCCCTCACCACCAACTACTTGCCCGACTAGGACATTCTCAGGTCGAGCTGATGTCCAGTATTGTCGTCATCCAAACGGTGATACTGATGAAACTTCGGTCTGTTGACTGATGAGAAACTTCTGGATTATTCAGATGATGATGCATACACCGTTAAAGAAGGAGCCCTCGTCAGTGCTGATGCAATCAAAGGAATTAACAAGGCCAAAGAAAAGAATGGGCCTGTTGAATGGGCCTGTTAATGTGCTATTAAGGATGGGCTTGATACCCCTCGCGCTGAGAACCTCCCCATGGCAGCAGGCGCATCGGGAAGCCCCTCCAAGGGAGTGCGCTGGGAAGCCCCTCGAATGGGCGCGCCGGGAACCACTGATGCAGGCACGCCCAGTGCCATTGCTGTGAACAGGGTCCTATAAAACCCATTACTTCGCCCATAAGAAAAGGGGACGACGGGAGAGAGGGATCGAAAAAAAGAAGAAGATAGAGGAAGAGAAAAAAAGAATCGAGAGGGAGTCCTGCCAAGAGAGAGAGCCCCCCGGCCGAGAGAAGAGAAGAAGCAGAAGAGAGGAAGAAGCAGACAAGCTTCAGGTGGGCTGCTCCGGGGAGGGAGAGGAGTCAATGCTCCGCCCTCCCCATGCTGTCTTTTCTTTTCTACTGATGTAATCTAGTGAGCTTTTGTCTTGATTTATCGAACGTAGCCGGCGAGTTCCGGTCTCAATCTCCATCTTTCTGCTTTGCATTTCTATTTCACAGTCGATGTAAGGCTTCCATGCGATGCAATGAAATGTCAACGTGACCCATTTGGGGATCTACTGATTAAGATGTCTGCTCTCCTTTGATCGAAATGTCTGCTCTCCGCTTATCCTTGTATGTTTATCGTTTATGCGAAACATTTAATGGTTCATACGAATCTTCTCTTTAGAGGCATGAAAATAGGACCCCTACCCTTATCTGATGGGTTACTGGGCTCTGTCACCTCCTCCCCTCCTATCTCGATGGCGGATCCACCGTATCCATTCGAGCTCTTTTTTTTTACAAGGCCCTTAAGGACCCCTCCTCGTGCTGTTCAAGGACCAGAGACATCAATCTCTTGGTCCCCTGAACCGCTGGCTATACGAGGGCATGTCGATTCTACGGACCACTGCTATCCCTCAGATTGTAGTGAATGATGACCTCGATCTCTCGACCCTCCATTCTAATCCCTTGGATGACTAGGGTCTGGAGTTTCGATGCTAAAGGTTCCTCAGCCACCGGGTTTTAGATGCTATTGGGTTCGTCCAAGGGATCAGAGACAGTCATCTCTTGATCCCCAGACGGTCGGCAGCAGAAATGAATAAAGTCTTCAGAAATCCAGATGATGGTCTCGTTTCCCCGTCGATTCTACCTTTCAAATCCCCTTTGGCCCTTCCTAACGGAAGCATCCATAAAATCCCCCTTCCCGCACTTCAAATTCGGCTTCAATCGCAGCCAGAAAGCTTAGGAATCCCAGGAACAGAGTATCGTTTGAGCTCTGTAAGCCCTGAAACCCTTCCGTAAATCCACCTTCTCGGCGTACAAATTTCCCCGCCGAGAGCTGCCCCGCCGAGAAGCCTTCTTCTTCTTTTCCCTTTTTAGCAAAACGACAAACCATGTTCAAACCCCTTCATACACACCTCCCAGCCCACAGGCTCTCGACGCCAAGCTCCCGGCGCGGCAAGGAGCGCGTCGGGAAGCTCCACGCCGAGACCCCCCTATAAGCCAACTCCACCCTTCATGCATCCCAGCCCTTCTCGGCGCCACCTTCTCGGCGCGGTAATGGGCGCGCCGAGAAGTCCCACGCCGAGAGCCCCTACAAGCCAACTCCACCTATGCCGAGACCCCCCTTTTGGCCAGTAAGCCCTACGCCGAGAGCCTCCTTTAGGCCAACTAAAGCCACGCCGAGACCCATCTTCTTGGCCAAATGAAGTCCAGTCAGAGGCCCATCTCTGCAATACCGTTTATCAACCTTCTGATCTCTTCACACATATGTCCCGGGGATGTTCAGAGACCGTCATTGATGCCTTGAGAAGACACATTATTGGGGAAGACCTCCCCTACAGTCTTCATTCTCGATCCGGATTTCACCCTCATGAACCCAAAGGGCCATGTCATTGCATGAGTTCTGAGGGGTTTCGAGGGGATATTAATCGATGGTATAAAGGCAAGCGATGTCCCGGGGCCCGGTGCCCATCCTCGTTCGGTTGTCATCCCGGCATTCTGTGGATGATGACCTATCTTCTCTTGGCATAATCCAAGTTGAGGGGACATGCTGCCGAAATTTACACATACCTTGCCAAGTAAATGTGATGCTTTCTATCTCAACCCCACCAGCCTGTGGAGTTATGTCCTTGCATGCTCTCCGATGGCCCTTTGAAGGGGGATATAGATGCAACATCGCGTCTGCACGGAGCACGTCATGTTACGCCAGTACTTACTCGGATTCTGGGTCAATTATGCCCGATCTTTTACGGATCCCACCCTGCCACTGCATGGGTGGTTTCCTATTCCCCACTTGGCATGGTCCAAGATGGTGGGAATATGCCGTCGGTTTTATCCCGAAAATAACCAACCCCTGCTTCGTCTAATCCATTTAACGTCTTGCAAGTGAACGAATTCCGTCTCTTTTGAGCATGCGGCTTTACCGCTGTCATTCTCCTATCTTTAGCGTTTAATCAAGGGTTGTCCTTCCTTGGAAGGGCGTAATTAACGTCATAGCCTTTATGGTATGACGGACTTCTGGTCCAGACACGATCACTCACAATCGACTGACCAAGTCAGATCGAGCGCACAATAAAATCGTCACTCCGGTGACTGGCACGCCAATAAATCAATAAATAATAAATCAATCAATAAAAAAATATAGGATAGTAAAATTCGTGTTCCACAAGTCTGGCACGCCCGGTGGGACATAGTCTCCCTTCATCTCTACGCCAAAATAGGAGGCCCGACGGCCCCTCTTAGATTCTAACTGTGCGCTAATCCTATTTCAAGGAACTAAAATGATGAGTGGACTCGCCTCCCTCTGCTGCGGCCAGCAGGTCGTTGATGCTCATGTTCGCGAAGGCTACTTCGCGGTGCTCACGATGTTCGGGTCCATGCCCCCTGCTGACGGATTGCCCAACTGCTTGGGCCTCGTCTTCACCGACCTACTCGAGGTTGCTGACAAGGAACAAAGCACTGCTACATGTGCCCCGATGAAGACTGCTGATGAGAAGGGAAGCTCACCAGAAAAGACGGCCTCGATAGTCATTGCCTGCTTCGTCCACCATATCCAAAGGAGGGACACAGTCCCCGCTGCTGCCCTAAAAGGGAGAAGAGGTAACCGGAGGAGCCGGTATGCTGCTGCTAGCCGTCGTCTTTCAAATTCTGGAAAGACGACGATGATCGAAAATGTCCGGGTGAACCTTAGTGGTCGCCCCAGGAATATCAGACCGGACAGGGTTGTCTCAACAGTCCGAACTAACAATACATTCCAAATACTGGCCACCAGGAGGGGCAACCGGACGAATGATGAAGGAAAGCCGCTGGCTCCCAAGCCAGCAAGATATAGACAGATATGGAGACCGAAGATAATACAGAGCTGGATTCCGGCTCAAGAGCAAGATACCACTGCCATCCGCCCCAGAGCCGAGGCCAGGAGATGCCATAAGAAAGAAGAATATGCCGCTATTATCCGCCCCAGGATTGGGAGTAGGAGATGGAGGAAAGAAAAGAAGATATTGCTGTCATCCACCCCGGAACTGGGGGCAGAGGAAAAGAAGATGTTGCTGTCTTTCACTCTGGAACTGGGGGCAGAAGATGTCAGAAGAAAGAAGAAAACGCTACTATCATTCACCCCAGGGCTGGGGGCAGAAGGAGAAAAGATGCCATCGCCACTTGCCATGAAAGGGGGGGGGACAATATATACTGCCAAAGGGAAAAACAAAGAAGAATGGAAGATCAAGCATATGCTGCTATTCCAAAGGGACCGAAGGTCTGCGCCAGACAGGCTGATATCTTCAAATATTCCAAGGCGAAGCATTTGGCTGCCCAAATTTCAAGGCTGGTTTATCAGCTAAAAGATCGAAGAGAGGCTGCTGCCCCGATCAGATCTACTAAGGCATAGCCAAGAAGAAATGGACCAGGCGGTTCAAGACTACCTCCACTGTCTAGGGAATTCCTCCCTATGGCAGCAAAGATTGTCTCGTGCCTTGGCACCCTACCTGAAAAAGATGAAACCTCAGAAGATGTGGCGTTTGGAGTCTCATCCTCAGACTCCAACGATTAAAGACAGCCCCAAGAGGGACCGAAGGTCTGCGCCAGACAGGCTGATATCTTCAAATATTCCAAGGCGAAGCATTTGGCTGCCCAAATTTCAAGGCTGGTTTATCAGCTAAAAGATCGAAGAGAGGCTGCTGCCCCGATCAGATCTACTAAGGCATAGCCAAGAAGAAATGGACCAGGCGGTTCAAGACTACCTCCACTGTCTAGGGAATTCCTCCCTATGGCAGCAAAGATTGTCTCGTGCCTTGGCACCCTACCTGAAAAAGATGAAACCTCAGAAGATGTGGCGTTTGGAGTCTCATCCTCAGACTCCAACGATTAAAGACAGCCCCAAGAGGGAAGAAGCAGAAGCAGAAGAAAGGACTTCAGTCTTTGATCGCCTCACATATCCGAGTCGGGTCAGAAGGAAAGTCCACATCCGGAAGGGAAAGACGCAGGCTTTTTCCCTGCAATATGGCCGGTGTCACCAGAAGATATGACACACTGCCAAACTAGCCTGAAGAGCTGATTAAATTGGCACACATGCCAAATGCCGTCACAAGAAGAAGTCAAGCAGTGAAAGAAAAGATAATGGCTGTCTATGAGGCTCAAGAAATCACTATGATGACAGTCAAAGTAGTGACTGTAGAAGAAGAAGACGACCCTCAGGGTGTTTCCACTGAAGAAATATCGGGAGACATACAGATCCCGACAACCCTGGATCCCATGATCCAGATGATGTTCAAGAGATGTCAGCAGGAGATTGACTCCCCTAGAAGACAGCTCAATGAAAGAGGCGAGCATACACTTGTCTCCAAGCATGCTGAACCAGCTGGACAGACTTCCGGCTCGATAGGGGTGGCCTCTTCGGTCCATCCTGCTCAAACTAACAAAGGCAAGGCGCCGAGTCAACCTTCTCTACAATAAGTGGCAGCCCAGCCCTCTGCATCTCAAACGCAGCCTGTCGTACCTGCTCTGCATACAACGATTATGACAACCCCCTTCAGCCGGCAGCGAACACACTTCTTCCCGGAGCCCATAGAGCCGGATGTGGCTGGCAAGCTGATGATAGAAAAGATTATTGAAATGAAGCTGTCCGAAAGGGCCAGGAATTCCAGTACCTATGATGTTTATAGGGTACCATATCCTGTGCATTATGCTACTAAGAAATTGCCGCCAGGCGTCAGCAAGCCACCGAAATTTGAAAAAACTCAATGGCCGGGGCTCCCCCAAAGAGCATATAGCCTACCATACAACAATTATGGGTGACCTGGCGTCTGATGAAGCCTACCTCCTGAAGTTCTTCGGCTCGTCCCTTACAGGGTTAGCCTTTGAATGGTACTCTGGCCCACCGGCTGGGTCAGTGGCTGACTGGCCCGATATGCAGCGGAAGTTCTGGGGCAGATTCCATATTACAGAAAGAGAAATTACAGTAGCCAAACTGTATGCAACCAAGCAGAAGCAAGATGAGACCGCTCTGGATTATATAAAAAGAGGGAGGGATCTCCCCGTGAGATGCAGGCAGCCTCCGCATCAAGAGGACGCCGTCCTGATTTGAAAGCAAAATCTTCGGCGGGAAACTCTCGAAAGAATGATTGGGATGGAGATACGGTCATTCGACCGACTGAACAACGCTGCAGTGGAGGTCGAGGCCTTCCTCTCTAGTGGTTCTTCAGCTGCTACTGCTGTATGCCGCAAAGCTAGATCAGCTGATAAATGGCCCATGCTTGCAGAAGTTGATACAGTAGACTTCAAGATATTTGAGCAACATAATGATAAAAAAAAAAGAGAGAGAAAAAAAAAAGGATGCTGCCCGCCCTTCTCCCACTAGGCTGGCTGATCAGAAGGATGGCCCCGCTCTGCGAGTCAGGATGAGCAAGCCTTATTTCTTTCCTAAGGAAAAGACTCGGCACCTATCTGAATGGGCCACCCAATTTGACAAAGTTGTCCTTCCAGATCCAAAGAGACCTGATGATGCCAGAAGAAAAGATAACTCCCGCTCCTGCTCATATCACCAGGCGTGGGGTCACCCCACTAAAAATTGCTATATATATTCAAAGCTGTTATTGAAAGAATGATTAAGAAAAGGGGAACTACATCTGGGTGAATACAGAGTGGACCCGCCACGCCCGCATGAGCTGCCTGAGCTAAAAAGAGCAGTCAATGTGATATCCCTATACCGGCAGTTGCCTAAAGTGACGTCAAAAGCCTGTGCAGAAAGCACCGATGGACCCGTCCTGCGGGAGCATGTCAAATCCCCAGGCCTGATGAAGAAAATGAAAAGTGAATCAAAAGTGCCGGATGTGCTAGATGACCCCTTAGGGGTACAGATGCCGACTGCCAAAAGAAAGGAAAAGTAGATGCGAAGAAATATGAGGAGGGACAAAGTCTTCTCCTGTAAACATGCTGTTAGTCTCGCTCGGCAATGGCCAGACTCTCAGAAAAGATGACGAAGAGATATGCTCCGCACCGGTAAGGTCAGGGCAAGCCAAAGCTTTAGTCTCCCGTCATGATGATAAAACCAGGGAGAAGTATGGGCACCTCCCGCCACCAAAAGAAGAAGCATGCTACCCCACTCCTCCTCCATATGGAGGCATAAGGGTAAAGATGTCAATCTCTGAAAACCAAGGCGCGTCTAGCGTCTTTAATAAAACACCGCCAGTCCCTCCTGGGGTCAGGATAGGGGGCAACATTCTTGGCCTTGCCATGATGACAGAATTATATGAAAAATTGTAAGAAGTTGAATTGCTGTAGAGCAAGCTGAATGAAACGGGTTTCCATACACCTGGTCTGCACTCAAATCCACCAATTCTGGCGGTTACAGGTGGGCCCGAAATAGAACAGATGAGGGAAATGAAACCTGCTGAGGAAGAAATTACTAAGGCAGAACTATATGAGACTAAACAAGGGGCTGATGAACCTGCTCTGGATTATATCCGCCGATGAAAGAACCTTTGCGCCAGATGTCGGCACCCGCCGTACCATGAGGGGGCTGTCCAGATATGCAAGCGCAACCTGAAGATAGGAATATTAACAAGGTTGATTGGCATCAAAGTCCAGCCCTTCGATCTCCTGAATGAAATTGTAACTGATAGTGAGGCCTTTTTGGCGAAATATTGCCTGGCCACTACCTCCCTAAGTCAAAAGAACAAGCCTACCGGTGAACAACTGATGCATAAAGATATTCACATTGCTGATTTTCAGGCTTTCGAGAAACAAGGGAAGGATGCAAAGGAGGCAGCTAGCTCTTCGTCAGCAAAGACTGGCGAGCTAGGCCATTCCCTAAGAAGCAAAATGACTAAATCCTGGTCTGTTCCTAAGGAAAGGACTCGGGTCCTGTTCGAGTGGGTCACCCACTACAACAAGATTACACCCCCGGCCCCAAAGAAGCCCGGTGATGCTACAAGAAAGGATGAGGTTCGCTTCTGCCCATGTCGCCAAAGGCTCGGGCACCCCATTGAAGACTACTATGTCTTCACAGATGTCATTGAAAGCTTGATACAAAAAAAATGAGCTGCAGATAGGGGAATATAGGGTAGATCCACTGCGACCCCATCGAATGCTCAATTCAAGAAAGCAGCTAATGCGGCCGCACCACGCCCACCAAAGAGCGATATGCTCTAAAGGGCATTGTTAATACGGATGACACCCCTTCCTAGGGGCAGATGTATACAAAAAAAAAAAAAAGAAAAGATAGAAGAAGAGAAAAGAAAAAGTGATGATGATGAAAGGATGCCAATGATACCCCTTCCTAGGGGCAGATGTACACATAAAAGATTTTAAAAAAAATGAATGATGAGGGATGCAGATGGTGCCTCGTTCTGGGGGCAGATGTATTAACAAAAAAAAAGAGATGGTGAAAGATATGATGATACCCCATCCCGGGGGCATGTGTGAAGAAAAAAATGATGATAAAAAATGGTGAAATAACAAATATAGAGGGTACTCCCATTCGAGGGGTGATGCACATCAAAAAAAAAAAAGAAATGAGAAAGATGATGAAATGATGGAAGATACAGATGATACCCCATTTTAAGGAGGGGGATGCATATCAAAAAAAAAAGAAGAAAAAAAAAGAAAGAAGAAAAAAATTGGAAGAGAAATGATGATTATGAGATGATGGAAGTTCCAAATGGTACCCCATTCCGGGGGCAGATGTATGCCAAACAATAAGAAGTATTGATGGTATCCCATTCTTGGGACAAATGTATGCCAAGAGAATGATGGAAGACCCACGTGGTTCCCCATTCTAGGGGTAAATGTATGAAATGCCAATGGCGGCATGCATGGCCGTTGCTGGATATGCTCACCCCTTTTAAAGGGGCAATGATCATTTATGGCAATGATGAATAAAATTGGCACATTGACCTTTCAAGGGCCATCCTATCGCAGACTCTTACACTGCACGTCTGCTGCTGATGTCGGGGACTATCCAAATGATGGAATCCTAGATGGCAATGAACAATGAATGATGAATCAATGAAGAATGATGGAAGTTCGCCTAACCACCGGCGTTCAGTGAATGATAGATGCGTCGGTAATCAGACCGATAGATGCTCCAAGACAAAGATGAAGGAATACATCGGCGCCCAAGCTGATGGATGTTCAACAGTGCCTGCAAGATGGTCAAAGAAGTTCAACAATGCCCCAAGATGTCAACTATCGGTGTACGCGCCAACCGATGTTCAACCACATTCCGCGGTTGCCAAATGTATGCCCATCGACGTTCAAGCCGACAGATGTCGAGGTTCGATCATTGACTTTCAAGCCAACAACCACTGGCATCTTAGCCGATATATGTTAAACATTCAGTCATCGGCACCCTCGCCGATAGATGCCCGATGAGCCTCCAGAGTGTCAAAGATGTCTAACCTTCGGCACTCGAGATGATAGATGTTCCCAAGCATGATTCGCCAGCATGCCAACCAAAAGAAGTCAAAACTCTAGCTATCGGCACCCAAGATGTACGGCATCATGACCACACGTCTAAGCCATTAAATATCCTATCTTGGCGTCATGGCCTTCCGCCTAAGCCAAGATGTACGGCATCATGACCACACGTCTAAGCCGTTAAATATCCTACCTTGGCGTCATGGCCTTTCGCCTAAGTCAAGCTGTACGGCATCATGACCACACGTCTAAGCCGTTAAATATCCTACCTTGGCGTCATGGCCTTCCGCCTAAGCCAAGATGTACGGCATTATGACCACACGTCTAAGCCGTTAAATATCCTACCTTGGCGTCATGGCCTTTCACCTAAGCCAAGCTGTACGGTATCATGACCATACGTCTAAGCCGTTAAATATCCTACCTTGGCGTCATGGCCTTCCGCCTAAGCCAAGATGTACGGCATCATGACCACACGTCTAAGCCGTTAAATATCCTACCTTGGCGTCATGGCCTTTCGCCTAAGCCAAGCTGTACGGCATCATGACCATACGTCTAAGCCGTTAAATATCCTACGTTGGCGTCATCTGCCTAAAGCCAAGATGTACGGCGTCATGACCATACGTCTAAGCCGTTAAATATCATACCTTGGCGTCATGGCCTTCCGCCTAAGCCAAGATGTACGGCGTCACGACCATACGTCTAAGCCGTTAAATATCCTACCTTGGCGTCATGGCCTTTCGCCCTAGCCAAGCTACCTTTCTTTGTCTTAGTGGCATCCAGCCCTAGCCGAGATACACCCTCTCCTTGGCTTAGTGGCATCCAGACCTAGCCGAGATACGCACTTTCCTTGGTCTAGCGGCATTCAGCCCTAGCCGATATACACCCTTTCCTTGGCCTAGTGGCATCCCGCCCTAGCCGAGATACACCCTTTCCTTGGCTTAGTGGCATCCCGCCCTAGCCGAGCTAGACCCTTCCCTGGTCTAGTGGCACTCCGCCCTAACCAAGCTACCTATCCTTGGCTTAGTGGCATCCATCCCTAGCCGAGATACACCTTTCCTCGGCCTAGTGGCATCCAGCCCTAGCCGAGATACACCCTTTTCTTGGATTAGTGGCACTCCGCCCTAACCAAGCTACCTTTCCTTGGCTTAGTGGCATCCCGCCCTAGCCGAGATACACCCTTTCCTTGGCTTAGTGGCATCCCACCCTAGCCGAGATACACCCTTTCCTTGGATTAGTGGCATCCCGCCCTAGCCGAGCTACCCTCTTCTTGGTTTAGTGGCGCTCCGCCCTAACCGAGCTACCTTTCCTTGGCTTGGTGGCATCCAGCCCTAGCCAAGATACACCCTTTCCTTGGTCTAGCGGCATCCAGCCCTAGCCAAGCTACACCCTTTCTTGGTATAGCGGCACTCCGCCCTAACCAAGCCATCCCTCATCATGATCCAATGGCATTCCGACTTGTCACCCTCCCCCCCCCCCCAAAAAAAAGGAGGGGAAGAGAGAATAAAAGAATGAAAATAATAAATAAAAAATGGGGATTAAAAATAGAGATACCCCGCCGGTCTTGTTCAGGCTTTCTGAGCAAGGGCAAAAATGGCTAAAACCCAGCTGTGGTGAAAACCCGAAAGGGCACTGCAGGTAAAATCGGGTACCCCGCCACGTGAAAACTCGAAAGGGCGCGTGGGCAAAAGCAAGAGGGGGCTGGCTCCGGCGAAAACCCGAAAGGGCGCCTGAGTCAGTAATGTGGTGATCCTAAAGAAGCCTCACCTCCCGCCATAAACTTCTCGTCGATCGACCGGCACCTTGCCCAATCGACGATCAAACCCACCCAGTACAGACCCTACGTCTGTCCTGATAAAACCCTCATACCTTGTCCAAAGTCCCACCATGGTGAAGTTCACCTTTGGTCGATTGGCACATTGCCCGATCAATGATGAAACCTACCCGGTTTAGACCTTACGTCTATCCCGATGAAACATATGAAATCCTTGCATTGGTATAAACCCAATACCGATGATGAAACCTACCATTGGTCGATCGGCACCTCGCCCGATCAATGATAAAACCTGTTCGGTTTAGACCTTACGTCTATCCCGATGAAACATATGAAATCCTTGCATTGGTATAAACCCAATACCGATGATGAAAGCCTGCTGTTGATCGATTGGCACATTGCCCGATCAATGATGAAACCCACCCAGTTTAGACCTTACGTCTATCCTGATGAAACCTATAAAATCCTTGCGTCGGTATATACCCAATACCGATGATAAGAGCAGCCACTGATGAAGCAGCACATCGCCTGATCCGTGCTAAAGTCCAAATTCGAGAAATATATATATGTATATATATATATAAATAAAAAAAATGGGGTTAAAAATAGAGATACCCCGCCAGACTTGTTCAGGCATTCTGAACAAGGGCAAGAATGGCTAAGACCCAGCTGTGGTGAAAACCCGAAAGGGCACTGCAGGCAAAATCGGGTACCCCGCCACGTGAAAACCCGAAAGGGCGCGTGGGCAAAAGCAAGAGGGGGCTGGCTCCGGTGAAAACCCGAAAGGGCACTTGGGTCAGTAATGTGGTAATTCAAAAGTTCTATGCCAACCGGCACGCTACCTTTACCTCCCCTTCATTGATGAAACCTTCCGTCGGTCAACTGGCTCTGCGCCCCACCGATGATAAAACCTTTCTGGGATGGACCTTACGTCTACCCTGATGAAACCTATATACCCTCTTTCAAACGTCCCTCCGATAATGAAACCCATCACCATTCTGCTAAAGCCTGTCCAACTCAGACCTCACGTCTGTCCTGATGAAACCTACGCATTTCTTGGCAAAGTCCCACCCGTCATAAAACCTGCTGGAATAGACCTTACGTCTATCCTGATGGGACCTACACCTTTACATACGTCCCATCGTTGATCAACCGGCACCTCGCCCGATCAATGATGAAAGCCTCTGTCCGGTTTAGACCTTACGTCTATACTGATGAAACCTATGAGACTCTTTGCGTCGGTATAAACCCAATATCGATGATGAAACCAACTGTTGATCGATTGGCACCTCGCCCGATCAATGATGAAACCCTGCCAGTGTAGACCTTTCGTCTACTCTGATGAAACTTATAACACTTTCTTTGCATCGATATAAACCCAATATCGATGATGAAACCAACTGTTGATCGATTGGCACCTTGCCCGATCAATGATGAAACCCTATCCAGTTTAGACCTTTCGTCTATTCAGATGAAACTTATAACAATCCCTTTGCATCGATATAAACCCAATATCAATGATGAAACCAACTGTTGATCGATTGGCACCTTGCCCGATCAATGATGAAACCCTATCCAGTTTAGACCTTTCGTCTATTCTGATGAAACTTATAACAATCCCTTTGCGTCGATATAAACCCAATATCGATGATGAAACCAACTGTTGATCGATTGGCACCTTGCCCGATCAATGATGAAACCCTATCCAGTTTAGACCTTTCGTCTATTCTGATGAAACTCATACAATCCCTTTGCGTCGATATAAACCCAATATCGATGATGAAACCAACTGTTGATCGATTGGCACCTTGCCCGATCAATGATGAAACCCTATCCAGTTTAGACCTTTCATCTATTCTGATGAAACTCATGAAATCCCTTTGCGTCGATATAAACCCAATATCGATGATGAAACCAACTGTTGATCGATTGGCACCTTGCCCGATCAATGATGAAACCCTATCCAGTTTAGACCTTTCGTCTATTCTGATGAAACTTATAACAATCCCTTTGCGTCGATATAAACCCAATATCGACGATGAAACCAAATGTTGATCGATTGGCACCCTGCCCGATCAATGATGAAACCCTATCCAGTTTAGACCTTTCGTCTATTCTGATGAAACTTATAACAATCCCTTTGCGTCGATATAAACCCAATATCGACGATGAAACCAACTGTTGATCGATTAGCACCCTGCCCGATCAATGATGAAACCCTATCCAGTTTAGACCTTTCATCTATTCTGATGAAACTTATAACACTTTCTTTGCATCGATATAAACCCAATATCGATGATGAAACCAACTGTTGATCGACCGGCACCTGGCCCGATCAATGATGAAACCCCGCCAGTGTAGACCTTTCGTCTATTCTGATGAAACTTATAACACTTTCTTTGCATCGATATAAACCCAATATCGATGATGAAACCAACTATTGATCGACCGGCACCTCGCCCGATCAATGATGAAACCCTGCCAGTGTAGACCTTTCGTCTATTCTGATGAAACTTATAACACTTGCTTTACATCGATATAAACCCAGTATCGATGATGAAACCAGCTGTTGATCGATTGGCACCTCGCCCGATCAATGATGAAACCCTACTGGGATAGACCTTACGTCCGTTCTGATAAAACTACATATCCTTTCATGTCCCACCTGCAATGAACCTACCCAGTTTAGACCTTTCGTCTATTCTGATGAAGCTTAAACTCCTTTGCATCGACATGAGCCCAATGTCGACGATGGAACCACGCACTGGTCGATCGGCAAATCGCCACAGTCAGCTTTGAGGAACAGTCCACTCGTCTGTTCCAGATGCATGTCTTCAGTTAGCCAACAGGCCCAGCAAAGGAAATCCCACCAGATACCGATACGCAGTGGAGCGAGCCCCCATTCTTTCCCTGAGTGGATGGACCCTCTCCTGCTGAACACGGGTCGTCCGTATAAAGGTAGCTGAGACTGCCACTCTTCCACATGAAGGAAATAACAGCACATGATACAAGATATACAGCCGATCAGGGCTCAAAATCGATAGATGCAAGATGTACAGCCGATCGGGGTTCAAAACCGACAGATGCCAGATGGTCAGCCAATCAGGGCTTAAAACTGACAGATACAAGATGTTCAGCCAATCAGGGCTTAAAACTGACAGATGTCAAATGTATAGCCAATCGGGGCTTCAAGCCGACAGATACAAGATGTCCAGCCAATCGGGGCTTAAGACCGATAGATGCAAGATGTACAGCCGATCGGGGCTTCGAGCCGACAGATACAGGATGTACAGCCGATCGGGGCTTCAAGCCGACAGATACAAGATGTTCATCCAATCGGGGCTTAAGACCGATAGATACCAGATGTTCAGCCAATCAGGGCTTAAAACTGACAGATGTCAAATGTATAGCCAATCGGGGCTTAAAACCGACAGATGCAAGATATACAGCCGATCGGGGCTCAAAATCGATAGATGCAAGATATACAGCCGATCGGGGCTCAAAATCGACAGATACAAGATGTTCAGCCAATCGGAGCTTCAAGCCGACAGATGCCAGATATTCAGCCAATCGGGGTTTAAAGCCGACAGATGCCAAGTATGCCGTTGATCGGGGCCTAAAACCGACAGATGTCAGATGTGCCAATTGAGCGGGGTTCAAGCCAATAAATGTTCAACTGATCGAGGCTCAAGTCAAGAAGATTGTGCCAGGGTGAAATCCCAATATGGGGATACTACCAAGCTATAACTGAAAGAATGAGTCAATAGCATTGAGCTAAAGTTGCACCTGTGGACACCGTGCCGCTTATTCTGCGCTTACGCCGTCCGCAGGTGGGGGGCATTTGTTGACAGCTAAAATATGAACAAAGATAAAGATGAGACCAGACCAGCAACGAAGACTGAAAGATGCCTGCAAAGTCAGGATTGAGGGAGGGCCCTCACCACCAACTACTTGCCCGGCTAGGACATTCTCAGGTCAAGCTGATGTCCAGTATTGTCGTCATCCAAACGGCGATACCGATGAAACTCCGGTCTGTTGACTGATGAGAAACTTCTGGATTATTCAGATGATGATGCATACACCGTTAAAGAAGGAGCCCTCGTCAGTGCTGATGCAATCAAAGGAATTAACAAGGCCAAAGAAAAGAATGGGCCTGTTGAATGGGCCTGTTAATGTGCTATTAAGGATGGGCTTGATACCCCTCGCGCCCAGAACCTCCCCATGGCAGAAGGCGCGCCAGGAAGCCCCTCCAAAGGAGGCGCGCCGGGAAGCCCCTCCAAGGGAGTGCGCCGGGAAGCCCCTCGAATGGGCGCGCCGGGAACCACTGATGCAGGCACGCCGAGTGCCATTGCTGTGAACAGGGTCCTATAAAACCCATTACTTTGCCCATAAGAAAAGGGGACGACGGGAGAGAGGGATCGAAAAAAAGAAGAAGATAGAGGAAGAGAAAAAAAGAATCGAGAGGGAGTCCTGCCAGGAGAGAGAGAGCCCCCCGGCCGAGAGAAGAGAAGAAGCAGAAGAGAGGAAGAAGCAGACAAGCTTCAGGTGGGCTGCTCCGGGGAGGGAGAGGAGTCAATGCTCCACCCTCCCCATGCTGTCTTTTCTTTTCTACTGATGTAATCTAGTGAGCTTTTGTCTTGATTTATCGAACGTAGCCGGCGAGTTCCGGTCTCAATCTCCATCTTTCTGCTTTGCATTTCTATTTCACAGTCGATGTAAGGCTTCGATGCAATGCAATGAAATGTCAACGTGACCCATTTGGGGATCTACTGATTAAGATGTCTGCTCTCCTTTGATCGAAATGTCTGCTCTCCGCTTATCCTTGTATGTTTATCATTTATGCGAAACATTTAATGGTTCATACGAATCTTCTCTTTAGAGGCATGAAAACAGGACCCCTTCCCTTATCTGATGGGTTACTGGGCTCTGTCACCTCCTCCCCTCCTATCTCGATGGCGGATCCACCGTATCCGTTCGAGCTCTTTTTTTTTACAAGGCCCTTAAGGACCCCTCCTCGTGCTGTTCAGGGACCAGAGACATCAATCTCTTGGTCCCCTGAACCGCTGGCTATACGAGGGCATGTCGATTCTACGGACCACTGCTATCCCTCGGATTCTAGCGAATGACGACCTCGATCTCTCGACCCTCCATTCTAATCCCTTGGATGACTAGGGTCTAGAGTTTCGATGCTAAAGGTTCCTCAGCCACCGGGTTTTAGATGCTATTGGGTTCGTCCAGGGGATCAGAGACAGTCATCTCTTGATCCCCAGACGGCCGGCGGCAGAAATAAATAAAGTCTTCAGAAATCCAGATGATGGTCTCGTTTCCCCGTCAATTCTACCTTCCAAATCCCCTTTGGCCCTTCCTAACGGAAGCATCCATAAAATCCCCCTTCCCGCACTTCAAATTTGGCTTCAATCGCAGCCAGAAAGCTTAGGAATCCCAGGAACAAAGTATCGTTTGAGCTCTGCAAGCCCTGAAACCCTTCCGTAAATCCACCTTCTCGGCGTACAAATTTCCCCGCCGAGAGCTGCCCCGCCGAGAAGCCTTCTTCTTCTTTTCCCTTTTTAGCAAAACGACAAACCGTGTTCAAACCCCTTCATACACACCTCCCAGCCCACAGGCTCTCGGCGCCAAGCTCCCGGCGCGGCAAGGAGCGCGCTGGGAAGCTCCACGCCGAGACCCCCCTATAAGCCAACTCCACCCTTCATGCATCCCAGCCCTTCCCGGCGCCACCTTCCCGGCGCGGTAATGGGCGCGCCGAGAAGTCCCACGCCGAGAGCCCCTACAAGCCAACTCCACCTATGCCGAGACCCCCCTTTTGGCCAGTAAGCCCTACGCCAAGAGCCTCCTTTAGGCCAACTAAAGCCACGCCGAGACCCATCTTCTTGGCCAAATGAAGTCCAGTCAGAGGCCCATCTCTGCAATACCGTTTATCAACCTTCTGATCTCTTCACACATATGTCCCGGGGATGTTCAGAGACCGTCATTGATGCCTTGAGAAGACACATTATTGGGGAAGACCTCCCCTACAGTCTTCATTCTCGATCCGGATTTCACCCTCATGAACCCAAAGGGCCATGTCATTGCATGAGTTCTGAGGGGTTTCGAGGGGATATTAATCGATGGTATAAAGGCAAGCGATGTCCTGGGGCCCGGTGCCCATCCTCGTTCGGTTGTCATCCCGACATTCTATGGATGATGACCTATCTTCTCTTGGCATAATCCAAGTTGAGGGGACATGCTGCCGAAATTTACACATACCTTGCCAAGTAAATGTGATGCTTTCTATCTCAACCCCACCAGCCTGTGGAGTTATGTCCTTGCATGCTCTCCGATGGCCCTTTGAAGGGGGATATAGATGCAACATCGCGTCTGCACGGAGCGCGTCATGTTACGCCAGTACTTACTCGGATTTCGGGTCAATTATGCCCGATCTTTTACGGATCCCACCCTGCCACTGCATGGGTGGTTTCCTATTCCCCACTTGGCATGGTCCAAGATGGTGGGAATATGCCGTCGGTTTTATCTCGAAAATAACCAACCCCTGCTTCGTCTAATCCATTTAACGTCTTGCAAGTGAACGAATTCCATGTCTTTTGAGCAAGCGGCTTTACCACTGTCATCCTCCTATCTTTAGCGTTTAATCAAGGGTTGTCCTTCCTTGGAAGGGCGTAATTAACGTCATAGCCTTTATGGTATGACGGACTTCTGGTCCAGACACGATCACTCACAATCGACTGACCAAGTCAGATCGAGCGCACAATAAAATCGTCACTCTGGTGATTGGCACGTCAATAAATCAATAAATAATAAATCAATCAATAAAAAAATATAGGATAGTAAAATCCGCATTCCACAGTGTTCCTCAAAGTTTCTTCGGGTCGAGGTATTCGAAGATTCGGCATCAAGGGCAAGCTTACGCTGAGATTCATTGGCCCTTTTAAAATTCTTGAAAGGGTTGGTGAAGTCGCTTATCGGATTGCTTTGCCGACTCAATTAGCTGGAGTCCATGATGTGTTTTATATTTCGATGGTTAAAAGGTATGTATATGAACCATTCCATATTGTAAATCATGATGACCTGGTGATTCAAAAGGACATGACGTACGAGCAAAAGTCAATCAAAATCATTGATCGAGAGATACGTCAGTAACAAAATAAAACTATTCCCATGGTAAAAATTTGGTGGAATAAAAGTTCAGACCAAGACGCGACGTGGGAGACAGAGGAATCTATGCGAAAGAGATTTTCAGAATTATTCGATTGTAAGTACACTCTCCATAAAACCCATGCAATGAATTTGGGGACCAAATTCTTTTTAAGTGGGGAGGGTGTAACACCCTGAAATGTTTTAGGAATTTTCTAGGAATTAAATAAAAATCTTTAGCATTTAAAAAGACTTAAATTGGCTAATTAAATTGATTTAAAGGTCCTATATTAACCAAAGGGTTAAGCCCACTTAAAATAGGCCCATGAACCCAACCCTAAAGCTTTTAGGCCCAAGCCCACACCTAGAAACGTAAAAGGATTATTTTTCTTAAATTTAAGTGGATAATTAGGGAGAATTACAAGAGGAAATTTGAATACAAATCAAATTCTGGCGCGCTGACTAGTAGCGGTCTATCGCAAGACCGCTACTTGATGAAAACGGTCCAAGGGAGATGGCTACTAGGTTCCGTGAACGCAAATGAGAGAAACGTGGAAATATGGGATTTTCCCCATCCCAATCCCTATGGTTCGATGCTATTTGGCATGTAAACCTATATAGGACTCTAGGGGATTGATTCTAACAGCAAAAAGGACTCTTAGATTGATCTAATCCCTCAAACCCTAGGTAAACTCTATAAATAGAGCCCACATTCGACTTGCGTGAACCTTACTTTTTGGCTGACGTATTTCGAAGGTAAGACGTCATCATCTTAGGGTAAGCCTTTATAAGTTTTTATTCTTCTTTGTATTGTCTAACTCCCCTCCAAATTCCATGATAGGAGGTCAAGCAACAGGAGAGCTAGAGCGTCCAAAAGTTGCAGTTTCTCTACAGAAGGCACAGGAATAGGCGCAACCATCCAGTAAAGACTCGAAGTTTAGAAACCCTAAACAAGATATTTTCAGGTTGATTCTTTGGAGTTATTTGCTCCCCTTTATGTCTTCTAACTTATCTCCAAATTTCGTAGATTTAGGTCAAGAGATTAAGGAGATAGAAGGGTAAGAAGTTGCTATTTCTACGCAAGACGCGCATGAACCAGCGCCATCTTCCAGTTAGTAATTCAAACTCTAGGAGTGTTCCCAAAGGTAGGTTATCTCATGAATGGCTTAAACATCAAGCTAGGAATAAAATCCCTTTAACCTTACTTGATTTCATGTTCCTTACGCTGAGAATTTCATATTTTATCGGGATTATGCAGTTAGGTTATTTCTGCATACATGATTCCTGCCTTAAATAGGAAAAGATGATAACTTTGGTTTAATCCATGCAAACCCATGCATCTTCATGATTTAATTAAGTTCTATCATGCCCTACCTATCTGTTTAGCATGTTTTCCATGCATCTATTGCCATGTGCTTCGGTTTTCATTTCTGTCTGTAGCATACAGGAAACGGTCTCACAGAGACCGCTAATGTCAAGTAGCGGTTCCAAACTGACCGCAACTATCTAGTAGCGGTTCTGGCTAGACCGCATTCATGTTTCTATTTTCTGCAAATCTGTTAACCCTAAACAGATTGCAGATTAGTCCTTATAAATATATGCTAAGCCTAAGTAATTAGGTCCTATTCCTTGTTATGACCTTGGATTCATGATTTTGGTTATATTCTATATCAACCATGATAGATTTCATGTTTTATAAACTTACTTTAATCTTATGCTAATTTCATGCCAAAATCATATAATTTTTTTATTAAAGCTAAATTCACATGGTTTATGAAACTTGTTTCATTGATGTTTGATCGCTGTTTTTACACGATTCACTCTCATCTCTAAGTCTTTCTTAAGTACATAGCACGTATCTTGGTACGATGCTATTAGTTACACACGCACTTGATAGGCACACTCTCTTGGACTTGTGATCCTCTTCGTTGGATATTCCTTCCACTGGACTAGGTGATCTTGTTTCAAGGCCTCCGTAAATCTCCGCGAGCTTGAGATTCCCTCTAGGACGCCGAGCTGGTTGTATCCTAAAAGCCCAATGGACTTAGAAAGCACATATGATACCGACATTTTTTGCAACCTGGCCTGATAGCGGTTCTCAGATGACCGCTACTGTCAAGTAGCAGTTCTGGAATGACCGCCTTCTGCTAGATTGATCCATGCGTCGACTCTTTCCCTCTCTGGCGTTGACTCTACTTAAAAGCAGTCCTTGCCTGACCACTATCTTCAAGAAACGGTCCTGAACAGACAACCTTCTTCTATTCTATGCCCCAACCATGGTTTGACCCAAGGGTTGGTTATATTCAGTTCCTTGATGATCTATGGATTATCTAGAACCCAAAACCTTATTCAATAAGTTATTAATGAACTATGAAAAATAATGAATGTACCGTTATGCTGCCGGATTCCTTACATAGTATGACCTTGTTCTTAATTCATTCTTGAATTCGTATGCTTCATACTTGGTGCATTCTTTCGTTGATATTTGTTATCATAAAGCTATTGTTTGAACTTTACATTATTGGCCTACATTTATATTTCTTGTGGAAGTAGCTTGATTTATAACATGAAGATGTAAGAGCGGGCATAGATAGTGTGCAAGGGCTCGACGTTAGCCCCTCGGCAGATAGCCGGAAACATGCTGTAAACTGTGGGGTATGATGAACACTGGCATCGCATTGCGTCAGGAGTACTTTTTTTTATAAACGGGTGAAAACCACGAGACTCATCATGAAATTATACATTCTTGTTACATGACTTTCTAGTGCATAGCCTTCAAGGTTATGAAAAGTACATTCTCATTCATGCTAGTAGATTCTCGCTACATGAAAGGCCATACTTACACTTTTATTTCTGGCTCGATCATATTCACATATGTCGTTCATGCCTTGTTACTTTGGTTACTTTAGTATTATTCGTATGATTTACCACATTTTTATTTATCTTATACTCTAGAGCTAAATTGCTAATTACTTAAACTTACCTTCATGTTGATACGAAGATACCTACTGGGCAAGTGTGCTCATTCCCTACTTTTTCAATCTTTTCAAGAAATTCTAGTGGATAAGATTCCGACTACTCGAATGATGGATCCAAGGGCGAGAGCGAATGAAGAACAAGAGAAGCCCTAGAATGTTAGAGTGTCATGAGTCGATCATGTAATTTTTCTTTTTCTTGAGTCTAGTTCGTCACTGTGTCAATACAGTCAAATGTTAATGTACTTTGATTATTATTCAATAAAAGTGGATTTTTAGTACATCACATTGTGTTCACTCTTCTTATGTGTGAATGTTAGCGCTCTGATTATATCGCTAGCTTGAGGCATATTGTCGACTGTCCACGTTCTCGAATATCTTTCGCTATACATATATCTCAGGGCGTGACAGGAGCCTACCTAGATAAAGATGAGTCCCCACACTCCCAATCATCTAAGAGAAAGTGTCACTTCTATGATGGCTAAACAAGGTCCGTGGGATGTCCAATATTAGGCGTCTACACCACCCTCGGGCATACTATGCATACGGTATTGCACTACCAGCATTCTAACAACATGGCCAACCCGGGACCCACAACAACATGACTTGTCCCTCGACACCCCACCAAAAAGTGGGGATCACCCCCGACTACCAGACAAACGGCATCATCATGCCAACATCCCAATTACGAAGCCAACTTAGAACTCACAGCCGCCCATCACATTGCATGGCGCATGACAGAAAGGCAGGGAATAACTCTCGACACACCTTCTACAAGAAGCTTGACACATGTGACCCTCGCATCAAGTTGTGTTCGGACTTTGGAGTCATTAACAGGTGCCAGCCTGGTCGCGGCCACCCTATAGGCCGCGTCCAGAATGCGGCCTCTAAGTCGTTCTAGGTCCAGATTCAAGTGAGCTCTCTCTCTCTTCTTCATCTAGTCCACCCTATCCTTGTAAACCACGATCCACCTTATTCTCGTAACCCCCAATCCACCCTATCTTCGTAAACCCTAGCTCACTTAACTCGCTTAAACCCCTGAACTTAATCATCATTCCAGCCCGCCTAAATCTCGGGCCCACTTAGCCATGGCCTATCTAAACCCTCCACTCCAACTCGTTGAAACCTAGTGAAGAAAAGAAAGCCCAGCATGCCTTAACCCCAGGCGGGACCTACACCTCTTTATCTCTCTCAAATCGGCCCACCTTAACCCCTAGTGAGACCTACATAACATTTCTCTCTCCTCCAGGTCAAACCTAGCCATTCTAGTCTACCTAAACCCTCTAGGGGGGACGTTTACCCAGACCAGGAAGCCCCCAAGCACGCCAACCCGCGTAAACCCCTGTACGCGGAACACCCCGCCAGTCCAGATCATGATCACCCTTAGGACCACATTCATTCCAGAACGCGGTGACCCTGATGACCACATTCAGGGACACCCCTTTCGGTCCGCGTAAACTGCCCTTTACATAGACCAGCCTACTAGGGGTCACCCCGGTCAGCATAACCCCCCTTTTACGCAGACCAGCCTGCTAGAGGTCACCCTGGTCTGCATAAAGCCCCATTTTACTGCAAAAAAATAAAAAATTCTCTTTTTTTCTAGCCCCTCAACCCAGTCTACGTTAACCCCCCCCCTCGAAGAGGTGTTTACATAGACCGGGTTGACCTCCATCAACTTGGTTCGCGTAAACGCTCTTCTCTCTCTAAAAAAATAAAAAAATATTTTTCTCCAACGTTCACATAAAAGGGGGCCTTTATGCGGACCAGGTTGGTACCCCCAACTTGGTATGCGTAAACCCTCTAACCCCAGTCTGCGTAAAGGAGGGATTTACGCAGACCAGGTTGATACCCCCAATTTGCTCCGCGTAAACCCCAGTTTTCAATTAAAAACATATATTTTGCTACCCAGCCCTCAACCCAGTCTGTGTAAAGGGGGCTTTATGCGGACTAGGTTGGTACCCCCAAGCTGGTCCACGTAAACCCTACTTTTTAATAATAAAAAAATTTCTCCACCCCCAATACAGTCCATGTTAACCCCCCTAGGGGGGTTTACGTGGACTAGGCTGACCCCCTCAGCCTAGTCTGCATAAACCCTGCCAGAAATAAAAATGCGTGTTTAGTCTGCATAAAGGGGGGGCTTTACGTAGACCAGGCTGACCCCATCAACATGGCACTCATAAACCTCCTCCAGCCCCTTTACCGGGACCACCCTGACCCTTCCCCTTCCCCCTCTAGTATTTCTATAAAATCCCCCTTTAGGAATGCCAACAGGCATGCATACACAGATGCATCGCAAGGAACTCAAGAAGGCTTTGTTGGTTGGCTTGTAACACATGCCGAGGGTACGTTGCATGATTATCCCTCATACGACGTTTAGCCAAGACACAAGCCTTTTCATTTGACAAAGGCATGCTCACGAGTCTTGATGCAAGATTAGGCGTCAAGTCCTTGTCTTGGTGAATGTGCCCTACTCGAAAGCCCCTTGACGAACGCACCCTGCTCGGACTTTGCTTTGATAAAAATGCTTCGCCCAGCCCCTACTTCGATGAATGTGCCCTGAACGTGATTACTCGGGAGATGAGTTTATTTCACGAGTCTTGATGCAAGATGAAGTGTCAAGCCCCTACCTTAATGAAAGTGCCCAGTATCCAACTACCACCTTCAACAGTGCTCGACCGCCAGGGTCTCATGGCGCCCAGTTCCTTCAGCCACAATGGTCCCCTCGGCATCCAAATCATAGTCTCAACAGTGCCTGATCGCCAGTGTCTCAAGGCGCCCACTTCCTCTAGTCGTAACAGTGCCCACGGCACCCACTGCCATAGCCTTAACAACCCCCATCGACTATAGCCTTAACGATGCCCATCTACTCTAGCCCCAATGGTGCTCGGCCACTCCAATCACAACAATGCTCATGACACCCGTTCGCCCCAACAACGGTGTCCACGGCGCTCGACTGTTCCAATCTCAATGGCACCTTGCTGCTCAAGTCACGATGGTGCCCATGCCATCCGGTCGCTCCAGTCTCAATAGTGCTCAGCCACCCCAGTTTCAACGACACTCGATTACTCCAGTCACAGTGGTGCCACGTCACCCAACCACCCCAGTCTCAACAACGTCCAACCGCCCCAGTCATAGTGGTGCCCTCGAGACCCAACTTCTCTAATATCAACAGTGTCCAGTTTCTCCAGTCACAGCCGTGCCAGACTGCTTACTCTAAGCTGCGCCCAACTGCTCCGCACGAGCCGTGCTTCTTAGCTCTTCACTCTAGTAAGATACGTGACAATAGACAACAACACTCGAGAGATGAATGTCAAGGAACTTCCAAGACCTCTCATGAGGCACCCTGTAATACCCCGGATTTTGGATCTTCACCTAATAGGTGCCAGATCAATTTTTCGTGGATATTTTAAGAATCACAGATTCCCAAGATATTATTTTGAGAATTTTAAAAATGAATTATGGAATTTCTTCCATTTACTTCAGAGCTAATTGGTGGAATTATTAAGAGATTGGGCATTTATATGTTTTTGATTCTTTCAAGGGTTTTGGGTAACCCAAACCTTTTTTTAAAACCCACGCACCCCTCTTCTCTCCCCCTCACTCTCTAGCATTCACTCTCCCCCGTCCTTCTCTCGTTCTCCCTCTCTCCCACAGGCTGCAGACCGCGGGCTGCGAGGAGGTGCGGTGAGGCCCGGAGGTGGTGTTTGGGCAGTTCGTTAGGCGTGGACGAGGGGCATACAATGGCTTAGATCGGTGTGAATCGAGGTCGTAAGGCGGCGTCTCAGGTAGGGGGACGGACCTTCCACCTCCCCGCGCATTTTCCCTTTCGTTTCGAGTTGATTCGGGCGAGAATGAGCGGGTTTTGTTCTGTTTTGGGGAAAATTACATGTTTCGGGGTGAGCGGTGAATCCGTTGTTTCGAGCGTCGATTTGTGACCCATTGGGTCCCTAAGAGTGTCTCGGGGGTCGAGGATCGATTTCTCGAGGTTTCCGCTGGCCACGGTGGCGAGTCGGGTCCAAAATGGGACCCCAAGGGGGTCCCTCATTCGTGTTTTGCCGAAAATGGTCGGCCAGTTGGTCGACCATTCTGGCCAGGGTTAAGGGGAGGAACTCCCCTGGGTTCGGTTGACCGAACCCCTGAGTTCTATTGAACGACCTAGGGTGGGTCGACGCCCTGCAGGGGACGCGTCGACGCATTGATAGGGGCTTTTGCCCCTGGTAAAATTGGTCGACCGAACTCCCCAGATCACTGTAGAAATTGGGCCTTTTGACCTCGGAACTATGGTTTCTCGCCCTGGACCCCAAATAATGATAATTATGACCAAAATAGTTAAGGAATAGGTAGTATAAACCCTACGAGGGTTGTCTCATGGTATGAGACCCGATGATATGATGGTGAAGGGGGGAGGATACCCCACGGTGGGGAAAACACAAGTAAATGTAAGTTTTCCAAGATAATAACCTCGGAAACCTAGCGCTTAAGGTTTCAGTCTCGTAGTCCATGCCACTAGCGTATGGTTTTGTTTCTTCAATGGGTCCCTGTTGGCGGTAAAAAAAATGAATCAACGTCCCTTCACGCAGTCGCCAATTCTTTAATTGGCGACTCGTGAAGTGACGCCAATTTTGTAGGTCGACTCACCTCCTTTGGGTCGACTCATGGAATGAATGCCCCTTCACGTGGATGCCAATTCTTAAATGGACGCCCTCTCACAGTGATGCCAATTTTTGGCATTACTGAATTTTTTGAAGTTTATCGATTTTTAATCATAAGAATGGCCATCCCTCTAAATGGACACGATTTTGAATCAGCAACAGGGTCGTTGACGCTATTTTGCTTGGGTCTAAAGAATTAGCGGCCAACCCATGGATGTAATTTTAGCGATCGAAGAATCCGCGACCTACCCTATGGACGCCATTTTCACATGTTCGGGTACTGTAGCATCCACGGCTCCCCTATTTTCCCGCGGTGTTCTCATGTCGTCAAGTGGCCGCTCGCCTGCGTGGCTGGGTATGGGGGTGCCACCGGAGGGGGGGCATACCTTAGCCCTCTCCCCCTACCTGCTATAGTTACGGTGATGACGACGTCAAAGGCGGCAGCGGGCGACAGCACAACGAAGCGACACAGTAGCAGCGACAGCAGAAGAAAGAAAAAAAAAGGAGAAAGTGCAGGGGGGCTCTCCCTCCGAACGAGGGGTCTTGAGCCCTATAAAAGGCTTCCCTATGGAGCCAGAAATTTTTCTTCGGTAGTTCTGGAGAGATACCCCTCTTGGAAGCCTTGATAGCAGGAGCCCTTTCGAGAGATCCTCGTCGAGCACCCGAAGGTGAAAGAGAAGCAGAGTGAGGGAGTGCGAGAGCTTTCTGTAGAAGGGTAGGTTCTCCTTTTACCTTGGGTTCTTTCATCTCCCTTCATGTCTCCATGATTCGTGGAGCTGTGGGCAGCCGACATGTAAACCTCTGTTTGAAAAAGTAATGAAACCAGGGCTTTCAACCCTGATCCTTCTCTCTCTTCGTGAATCCATGTGTAACCCTGATATCCTCTCTTTCCTACAGGGGTTCATATGCTTCTCAATAGCATGCGTATATATATGTATGCATGATGTATCTATTCTGCTACGCTGCCCTCTCTGCCAATATATATATACGTGGCATGTTTTCTTTGCTCTATCTTCTATGTTGTCTTCTCCCCGATGCATACATATATACATACTTTGATTCCAGCGGCCACCGGTCCGGAGTTTATGCGAAGTTGATGGATATGACCCCGAGGCTTCCAACCGCCGGCATCATCTCGAAGTTTCCTCTCCTTTCATTTTTTTGAAACGATTCTTTTCCTTTCCCTTCTCAAAATCCCACTTTGGGATTTGGACCAATTTCATGGCCATGATGCCAAACGGGTGAGAAACATGGGATTTAATCCCCAATCACAAGTTTTCTTGAAAAATATGGTTTCCGAAGTCTTGGTCATTCTTGGATCCCCGGGGGCTCGCTTCTTCATAACGTGGCTTCCCGGGCAATCTCTTTGAAAGAATGCATATCAATAGCCATACCATATGGCGATAGTCAAAAAGAAACCATGTCGGGATCGAGATGACGGTGGCCTTCGGGTTATTGGAGGCCCTCGGGGTATTTATGCCCGGTTTGGATCATTGGATGTTGCCACTTCCGTGAGCATCCTTGGGTGTTGCCACTTCTGTGCGCACCTTATTGTTTCAGGGCCATCTCATAGTTCCTCCGTGGATGCATACCCTGTTTACACCCCCCGACGCTCCGGGTCTAGGGGAGATGCTGCCGAATTTTTGCCAGGAAATTTGAAGGACAAAAACATGAAGGTTGATGACAAGTGGACCAAGTTATTAAACATAAAGAACTTAACATGAAATGATGCATAACAATTAACTTCATTGCTAAAAAATCATTTGCATGTGCATCCCCGTACGTGCATTAATACATGAAAACCAAAAGGCTCCATAAACACCTTGTCATATTCCTTGAATGCTTGCATGCCATTGTCCTCCGGGTATATCAAATGGTGAATGATGGAAGTCCGGATTATGTCCGAATGAAAACCCTCACCATGTGTGAGTTTGATACTCCGCCATGTACTGAGGGTCACCTTGTGTGAAAGATAATTGAGCTTTGTATGTCATTAGCATGCGCATATATGTATATATCTTCCCCTTTTCATGCATACCATGCACAAAAGAAACAAGCAAAGAAGATAGCCAACAAAGAATATAAAAGAAATGAAGGAGTAAAAACATCCAAAATTAAGGCCCTTGGGCTCCATGTCTGGCCGGGTGCGTCGACGCACTGTTCACAGTGCGTCGACGCACTTTGGCGAGATAGAACTCACAAAAGCTTAATAAACCGAATGAATTCGCGTCCACTTTAGACGCCACCAGTTCCAGTAATCAGCAACCACATAAACAGACACCAATTAATTAACGGCCTTCTAGGGAGGCACCAATTCTTTGAACCAAGAAGAAGTCAACATAAAGCAAAAAATACATAGATTTAGCGTATGTTTAGAAAGACGCGCATCAATCAACTCTCCTCTAGAGAGGCATCATTTCGTCAGATACAAATTTTAATAACGAAATTCAAAATTTGGAATTAGCGTCCACCGTAAATATGCCAATTCATGAAATGGCGGCACCCTACATGGAAGTGAATTCCTACATAATTTAAAAAAAAACATAAAAAGGGGAAATCGAAGAAATTACGGCCGCAAGGAAAGACGCTAATTAATCGACGCCCTCCTGGAGGGGCGTCAATTCATCTATCTAAAATTCATTTAAGAATCGGAAGAAATTAGAATCAGCGTCCGTGTGGAGTGACGCCAATTCTTATGGGCTAAAGAAATGGTGCCCATCTACACAGACGCTAATTCCCAGAAAGCTAAAATAAAAACGGATAAAGGATAAACAATGAACTGTAACAATAAAAACTTTGATGATAATATATATATATATATATATATATATATATATATATATATATATATAATAACAATAATGATCATAATAGTTCAACAGTGTATTGTCTGGGGTGCCTCCCTTTTGACCCTTGTCGTCGGAAACATCAATGATGCCCACGCAAGTCACGCTTTGACCCCGGGGGTTACCCCCATTATGGGCAAAGCCCGACCTTGTACCGGTCCGACAACCTACTGATTTTAACCGTCTCGACTGGGATTTGATCGAAGTGCTTCGTCTTTCAAATATTAAACTCGCCGTACCCCGGCATACATTTGTCCCGGTATCATACATATACTTGGGACATTTCTCAATCCAAATGCCCGTCCGAATATGAAATGGTCAATATACGATTGACATGATTTTTGAATACGATCTCGGACCCTGATGTAGGGGATTTTAATGATTTCTACCCAACATTCATTCATTAATGAAAATTGAACTTTAGGCCATTTGGCTTCTTTTTTTGGTTATTAATCAGAGGTTTTCCCCTCTCCGAGGGGATGTAATTAACGCAGTGACCTTTATGACACGGCAGGTCTCAGTCCCGACATGATACCTACAATCGTCTGGTCAGTCAGATGGAGCGCACCTCAGGTTTTGGACCACTCTAGTCTTGAAGCCTGAACACATTGCCACTTAGGTGACCAGCACGCCCTCGCACTTGATAAAAAATGATAAACTGATAAACGATATGACGATAATAATAGTAATAATACAAGAGAATTCTGAGTGCATCCAACAGTCCCTACCTAGAGTGGCCATACCCACTAGTCGTAGCCGCCTGGGCATGCACGTGCCAACCCACCGGAGTGGTGGAGAGCTAGACCCGAGAGTGAGACGATTTTAGGCTGGTTTCTGTAGGGCCTCCCACTATGGCAGCTCGAGTCCGGGCCGGAAGGAAAACCAGCTAAAGGGCCTGACATTACGCAGTTAGTCAGTGTGTACATACATACTCGGGTACTACGGATGTGTGCTGATGAGCACGACCCCGACTAGAGCCTTGTTTCATGTTTCGTGTACGGTGTCTCAGTGTCTGCCTAGGGCGTGTAGGGAGACTCCTGAGCCTGTGGTGTAAGTCGTCAGTGGATGCATCCGACCTTCCATCTAGCGGGCAACGCTCCTATCACTCGAGCATAGTGGCCTTGGTTTTACTGTGATGGTTTCGTGCTGGGGCAGTCGAGGGCAGTGCATTGCGTAGTTTGACTTGCGGTTTGTTGCTAAGTAGTTTAAATACCGCATAGCATAGTTAATTCTTTTAACTATTAAATTCTATCTTTTAATATTATTATTATTCTAAACGGCTGTACTTAGCTTTACATGTTTACCGTTTGAGGTGGGGGATCCGCGGGACCCCAACTGAGCTAATGAGACGAGGCTCACCCTCTTTGTTTTCAGGTGAGGCACGGTTCCCACATGGTGCTTCGGAGGCGACGCGTGGCGCCGGCACGCAGTAGTTACTCCAGTTTGCCAGAGGTGGGGTGTAAAACCCTGGATTCTTATCTGATCTTTCGGATCCTTTTTGGAGAGTTTCGGATCGTTTTTGTAGGTCCTGAGTTGAGTTTTACGATCCGCGTGGGTTTTTCTCTCGTATAAGTTACGAAACCCTGTGATGAGTTTATTTCTCAGTTCATCAACTCGAGGATGCTACAGTTGCGATGTACTCTCTGAGAGGATCGTTTCGAATATTTTTTCGTATTTTTTTGAATTAGTCCATTTTCGGCTCAAAAATCAAAATTTTCAAAAATTAGGAAAATTTCATAATTTCTTTTCTTTTTATTCTTCTTCCACTCTCTTCCCTTCTCATTCGCCGCCGCGACCCTTTCTCTCTCTCATTTTCTCTCCTCTCTCGCCCTCCCGGCTCCGACTGCAGACGGAGGAGGCACGGGCAGGCTGAGGAGATGCCGTGGGGGGTGGTCCGGAGCGCGATGGGGCGAGGATCGGACTGTTTCTGACGCGATCCTAAACGGTGGATTCAAAGCCGATGGTTGAGCCCGCGACATGGTTTTCGGCGTGGTTTAGTCACCTCGGTGCACAAAATCTTCGGTGGAGGTAGGGAGACGGATCACATACTTCTCTTCTGCATTCCCTCGCAGTTTCGTGCCGAACGGTACACATTCGAGTGGGTTTCGTTCAATTTCGGGTAAAGCATGCTCGGGGGGTGTGCGTCTGGTTTGCCGAAAAATGGCTACAATTTTTGACTAGATTAGTTTCATTGTGACCCCCAGCATGTCGGTATTCCATTTTCGCTGATTTCGTGTTGATTGGTCGTCATTTGGGGCCGGTACAAGCCCGAGAACCCCGGTGACCCAATTAGGGTCGATTCAATGAAATCACCTGTTTCTTGCGATTTAGCTATTGCATGGACCTCTTCCGGCCTGTGGGAGGTTATTTTTGTCAACTAGGTTTGTTTCCCCTACGTTTAGACGCGAATGGGGCGTGGAATGGCCGAGATTGGCCATTTCCCCTATTTTCCCGCCTGTTGACACCCATTTTTTGCCGATAAGTTGAGTCATTTCTCTTACTCCCATTTATTGATGCCTCGAGTTGTCCATCACTCGCTGGGCTATTTTCTGGCATGTTCTGGGCCAATTTTATGGGTAACCTCCCTCCCTGGCTAGGTCCGAGTTGATTCAGGGCTTAATGGGCCTTGGTTTTGGTTGATTGAGCTTTTCTATGAATTTCAAACGCCCATATACATATGCGGTCAACCTCCATCCGTTCAACGATTTGTGCGGTTGATAGTGGGCCGTCTAAACATTTAGTGGGTATATTGGTTAATTGTCTGAATTATCACCGACAAGCATATATACGGCCTAGGTTTAGCCGCATAAGTCCATTATGCGGTATCTACTGAACCGTCTATCTCTCAAGAGTCCTAACACTGGTTGACTATTCAGATAATTACCTATTTATCTTCTTATTTGTGATTTATCACCGACAGGGTTGGGCGGTTTCTCAAGAGCCGTTCAACTATCAAGGAGTCCAGCCGCGAATTTATTGGTCAGTTCAGTGGACAAATTAATTATCTCAGGATTTATTTGAATTTTCACCGACAGGAATGGACGGCCCATGTCTGGCCGCTCATCATTTGTGCGGTATATCGTGAGACCGTTTACCTTCTCGGACCAGAAAGTGGTTACGACTTTTTCCTATCATTCGTGGCTTTTCTCCCGAACTTTCTCCGATGATTTCTCTGCGAATCCTTAACCATTTTGAGTGCCGTTTCTTCCAGATGAAAGATAATTGAATTATCTTCACCTTTTATTTGATAATTTCGACCTGAAAATGGCTAGAAACCCTAATTTCGAACTAGGACTTTAGGTGCTCTATAAATAGACCATAAGGCCCAGCTTTAAAAAGGGGGGGGGAGAGATTTTTGGTCGACGGCGAAGCCCTGCCGAATCTTTGAATGACCTACCACCGGGGAGGGAGGCCTTCTACATCCGTACAGGCCTCTGGTTCAGGGAGTAGTCATATTTTGAGTCATCATTTCATTTAGTCCCATCGTTCTCTTTTATCTGCATGCATTGCTTCTTCTATATTTCTTCCACATTTTCTTACTCTCATGCATCATTTACACGCACCCACCTATGTTTTTGACGCCCTTAGGGGTTTAAAAACCTCCAGGTACCCTCCATTCCATTTGGTTATGCTTATCTCGATTCGTTCTTACGTTTACTACACTTTATAGTTCTAATCTGGGGCTCGTTTCTGTGTTCTACACGTGGTTTTGCAGGTCAACAACACACTAACGCGAGGCCCATCCTTTTTGGCCGGCCGGAAAGGGTGGAGGTTTGAACCTTTACAACTTAAGGCGCGGTGGTGTCGGGCGGCTACATCCTGCCCGTTCGAAGGGACATGCGGCATCATCAGAGCTGTTCTTCTTCTTCCTGCAGTCATCTCCAAGCTGTTCGTCGTCCACTGCACTTCATCCCGCGTCCCCTCTCAGTGCTGACGGGCGGTCTGTCGAGCGGCCGTTCAAGATAAGGGCAGCTTATTCGGAGCCGTGCATCCTTCTAGTGCTGATCAAAAGGCGAGTGTCTCCCTCTTCTTTCCAAGGTACGGCGTGTTCATCACGTTTGGAGCCTTGGTGGCGATCACAGGTTTCTACTTTTGTTTCCTTCTATCCCCGTCTTGTTTACTTTCATATTCATATTGGTAAAGGGATTTGAAGGGAGTTTTAAGCCGGTGTAGAGAAGGTAATATCTCCTACCAACAAATTTTTGGCAATCACGATGGGACCCCAAGTGCCCGTCGTGTTAGTGGTTTGCTGACCCGTCTGTTTGCATGGTTTGTTCCCCATTTCTCGAGTCGTTTCAGGTTGTTGGCTGGTTTCCTGGTTTCAAGGTTTCTGGCGGTTGTGTGGTTTGGACAGAGCCGTTCATCATTATGAGCGGCAAGGAATCAGCCGCTCTTCTCTGCTGACAGTGCTGATTATCCTGCAAGCCTGCTGTCGTGAGCGGTCTCTCACCACCCGTTCAACATCCGTATGGCCTGTACTTGGCCGTCCATCTTGCTGGCTCAGGTACGCCTCTGCCTTCATACTGTTGGCTGGATCACTGTTACGCGGTTGCTGCCGGTCTGTTCCAGTACTCACGCGGCCGTCAATAGACCGCCTATCCTGGTACGCTTCTGATTTCTATCTTCTTTCATTCTATCATTTTCTGATTTTTCTGATCGCTTTGTCGTTACTCCCTGGTCTGCACGGTCGTTCATAGGCCGTCCTTGCTCCTGAGCGGTCTCCATCATACCGTCTTTTTGCTGCTACAGTGCACCCCGTGCTACAGTTTGATCATTGAGTTATATCATTATATGCATATATATTGGTGCTGTTTGATCTCCCCCTACTGTTGTTATATCATTCCATGGTTTGCGTTCATCTCATTTTCTTACATTTGCTTGTTCATTGCTTGCTAGTTTCTAGGCAAGATTTTGCATGCACTTCGATGCGCATAGGGGCATACATACTCTTCATTAGTAATTACATTCCTACCGAGGTAGGGTTTCCTCTCGTCTCCATACTCCTTGGAGCTGACTAGGTGACCTTGCTCAGAGCCTCCGTAAGCCCCCGCGAGCCGTAGATTCCCACACGGACGCCGGGCAGGTTGTACCACATCATCCCCTAGTCTAGAGTTTGCATCCGCGTTAGGGAGAGTCTCTTAGAGTCACCCAATTTCCCATTCTTACCCTGGTTAGATACCTTGTGGTTGAGTGAATTCATATATTAATTAATCCACTAAGGTCCTAAAGAGGAACTTATAAGATTGTTCGTGCATCGTTTATAACTTGGGTGGTCAATTAGTTGATTCTTTTCTCATCTCTTCCCTCTATTGTATGTTGCAGTGCCATCATTTGCATCTTTTTATCAGATTAGGCTCATTTAGACTAGTTCATCTTTGTGTGTCTTCATTTTGTCACATTTGTCCTAGGTTGCTTCCCCTTTTGTATCCCCTCCCATTCTTGACTGTATAAAGTCTCCATTTCTCCCATGGAGCATTTCTCCCCCCTGTCCTATCCTTCTTCTTCCTCTTATCCCCGCGTGGAGTCCTCTTCCCATGCGAATCCGTCACCTCACTCATCTAATGGGCCTTATTCTCTTCACATGCCCTCTCCTCTCAACGGGCCTACTCCGTTTAACGGGCCTTCTTGTCCCGCCCATGCTGCTGCTAGCCCAATCAATTCTCGTCCCCACATACATAATCTTTCCAGGCCCATGTATCCCTCCACTCTTGGAACGGGCTTTCCTTCTTCTCAGGCTGGGTCCCCTTATTCGGCCCATCAACATTATCCTAGTTTAAATTCATCCTCTCTTGCTCAGACTGGCCCATGTCCTTCTCGGACTCTTCCTACCGAGGAGATGATCACTCAGGCCCAACGTCAGCTTGATGAATTGCAACGTCGAATTCATCCCCAAACTTCTTTGGATGTCCCGTTTGCCTTTCAAGGTCTTCAGCTCCCACCACGTTCACAAATTCTGGCTTATCGTCGCTATGGTGGAGTCGGTGACCCCTACGTGCATTTGAAGGAGTTCCTTTATGAGTCGGCCTAATTTCGATATGATCTACGCTTAATGGCCTATTTGTTTGGTCTATCTTTAGAGGGCTCGGCCAAGGATTGGTTCTTTACGTTACCGCAAGAGCAGATGATGAATTTTCAAGTTGTACAACAAAAATTCATTCAGCAGTACCGAGACCAGGTTGGACCTAGGTATTCCATGGTGGATTTGGCCCAAGAGAAGATGAAGCCCGACGAGGAATTCTCCGTGTTCGCCGACCGTTGGCGTCGCCTGGCCGCGTAAGTTCCAGGGCATATTCCGGAGGGTGAACAAATCAAGGTAGTTATTTCTAATGCAATGCCCGAGCTCAGATGCATCTTAGCCCTGAACGATATCACTTCATGGCAACAACTCTACAGCCGAGCCCGCTTCATTAGCCAACAACTCCTAGTTTCCCTTGACCATGAGTCTCCTCCGCCTTCGCCTTCCACCTACCCCTTCTCTTCACCATCCCCTACAAGTTAGCACTCTACTACATATCCCTCCATGAGTCGGCCATCCGCTCCCACTTATCCATATGCCTTCCCATGTCACACCGCCACATCTTCCTTCACAAGTCAACCCTCCGCTGTTTTATTTCCCCACACCTCTCCACTTCCGGTCAAGGAAACATCGCACCCTGAGCGGGTGGATGCCGTCCATTACATTTCCACTCCCTCCACGTCTCCACACCATTCACTTACTAGCCCTCTGTCTTCACCTACGCAATCCCCCTTACCTACGCAACCTCCACTATCATCCCTACTACCTTCCCATACCCCTCGGCGTCCACCTTGCCCGAAGTGGGCTCCTCACTCTCGTTGTCGGAATCTCTTACAGATAATTTTAGGGCTTTGATGGCCACCCGTGCGGTACAACTCCCTCCGGTTGTGCCTTGCCAACCCGCGGTTGGGGATTTACTCCATTTCTGTGAGTTTCATCGTCAACAGGGGCATTTGATTGAGGACTGCCCTGAGTTTCGGGAACTTGTTTACAATTTGGAAGACAAGAAGATGATTGATTGGGCTGTCATGTGCCAAGTTATTGTAGATCTTCACAAATAGTAGCAGCAGCAGCAAGCGTCACCCAGGTAGCCGTCTCCATCTCAAGACCAGGGGCATCCCTGTGATTCTTCAGTTGATAAAGCACCCGCTCCGTTATTTATCTCCTCACCTACCCCCTCACCTTCACCATCTCCTACTCAACCTCCACGGCCTCCACAAACCCAAGCCTCTGCTCAGGCTAGCATAAACTCTTCTCCTTCCCCCTCCAATTCCACCACCGCTTCTACTGCTAACGCCGCTTGACGTGTTGTACCGACACGTCAGAGATGGGCGCCACGACCTGCCACCTCTTCTGCCTCGCCACCACCATCTCCACCCCCATCTTCGCTGCCTCCATTGACCACATCTCCATCATCGCCTTCTCCATTATCCCCATTGCCGTCACCACCACCGTTTTCATCGCCTCCTCTCACAATGATCCCTGTTCCGTCACCTTCACAACCATCCCCTCTACTGATGCCGCTCCCTTCACCATCATTGTCCGAGCCTGAGCAAGCTACCCATACGCCCACACCCCCGCCATTGCCTTCATCTCCACCCACGCCATCTTCACATTTGCCCTCTCCTACACCTCTACCCTCCAAGCCTTTACCCACACCAGAGCCTATCATCACCGTTATCTTTCCACTAATAGCACTACCTTCACCCACACTTTCCAACCCCTTTACGTCTGCTTCCCCATCTCCTTCTACCCTAAGCGGGTGCGCGCTACCTTTGGTGCCCCTCGGGTCTAGTCTCCAGGGAGATAAGAAGCCGAGCCAGGCTTTGATTATGCATTACAAGCTTCAAGATTTTATTTGCCGCATGCCGGTCCGAGTTCTGGTCCCTGGCTATTCTAAGGATAATGAGCCTGCACTTGCCATGAAGACGGTTGCTGAGAAGAGTTCTTTAGCACTGGTGCCAGTTCCTTCAAAAGTGAGGCCGGTGACGATCTCTTTGCTAGTTGGAGAATTCACTATTGATGTTGTTATCACCTCTCGCTTGATTGCTATTCAGTTCACTAGCCCAGAAGAATTTTCCACCCGGATGGTGCTAACCCACACAGCCGCCAAAAGTTTAATGGATTCAGCATTCAAGGGGCAATTGGCCCTATCTTCGAGATTGGCCAGGGGCATGCTACATTTTCTGTCTCATCTCCCTCGACTTATTGGTGAGGTGGCCACGTCAACACCGCGCATCACCCTCCCTCAGTTCTGTCCTGCGCTTCTAGCAAGGGAGTTATGCTTCATGCCCAACTGCCGAGTGAAGATGCCAAAGCTCCATGTTCTACTGCCGAATGACAAAACTCCATTGCTTCCTGATGTTCATCCCAAGGAGTTGACTATTCTGGAATGTCCTTCTATGGTTAGCACCGCGCAGCTAGGGGCAACCGTCCCGATGAAGTTGCGTATTCATGATCGGGCTAGGCCGTCTGCCAGGTGGGCCTGTTATTTGAGAAAACATTGCAAGACAAGAAGCCCGAAGGCCCGAGTCTGCGCCAGGCGGAATTGTTGCAAGTAGATTTCTGCCAAGAAGAGGCGGCGGCATAAGTTCAAGGGCCAATAGTTGTGCATTCGGGGGCTCACTCCACCTCCTTCTTCTATCTCTTCATCTTTCTTTCAGTTGTCTTTTCTGTTGCTCAGTTCTTATCCCTGGGTGGTGTACATTCCACCACCTGACTATATTTCTACCATCTTCTCCTGTCCTCACCATTCTAGGTCCCGGCCTATGTCCTCCTCTTCCCCTGATCCGGGGGCCTCTTATAGTTTTTCTCCCCGGATATGTCCGGATTCCGCTTCTCATCCTTTTCCTCCGACCCTGTTGGAGATTCCTCATGCTCGTTCCCTGACCATGTCGGGTGATTACCCTTTTCTTTCCCTGACCTTGTCGGGTGGTTCTCATTCTTCTTCCCCGACCTTGTCGGGTGTCTATCAGTTTCCTTCCCCGACCCTATCGGGTGGTTCTCACTCTCCTGATAGGGTGCAAGGCCCGGATACAGAGGGGGGGTGAATGTATCCCTCTTCAAATATTGCCTAATTAAATCTCTAATGCTCAGATATGCGGAATTAACAACTGTTGCAGAAATATACTGAAAAAACTTAGAAGGATCAAAGCAAGACAATAATTCAATTAGCCCTCACACGATCCTAAGCAAGCATCTAATGAGCGCAGCAATGAAAAGAACACATAAGGAAAATCAGACCACAAGTGAACACCAGGATTTTTTAGGTGGTTCGGTCCACAGACCTACGTCCACCCCTCACTCCAAACCAGAGTGAGGCTTCCACTAGCAAGGCTAGAACAGCAGACTCAGTCTGCAACAATTGCTGCCTAACAGCTTGACAAATCGAGGGAAACAAATCCCTCAACCCAAGCTCTGCAACTGACAGAAGCTTGACACCTGGACTTGCTACCCACAAGACTAGAATCGGAGACGAATCTCCCTTCCTCCAAACCGGAGGGGAACTGCTAGTGACAGCCCATCACTGGCAAACCAGAGATCACAGATCTCTCTTCCTCTGTGAACCCAGAGGGAACCCACAAGTGACTCCCAGCCACTTGCAACCCAGAGGTCTCGGACCTCTCTTCCTCCACACCAGAGGGAAACATTGATGACACACAGTCACCAGCAAACCGGAGAAACAACTCTCCCTTCTCCTGAGACCACAGGAGGAACCCCGATCCCAAAACAAGGGAATCGGAAGAACAATGATCAGATGAAAGGAAAAACAATAAATGAAAACACAGCGACTGAAATCTGGAAAATGGAATGCACAAATGTAGCTCTCGTAGGAGCAAACTGGATTGGATCTGATCCAAAGTCCAATTAAGAAAATGAGGCTTCTCTTCTTCTTCACGATCTCTGGATCTCTCTCACTCTAGCTTTCAGCTGCTCTCTTCTTCTGCTTTTCTCACTATCTCTTCTTTTCTCTCAGACTTCGGCTCACTCTTCTTTTTCTTCTTCTTCTTCTGCTCTCTACCTCTCTGCTTCTCTCTCCTATTGTCTCGATCAGTCTTCTCCTGAGGAAGAAGCTACATATATATAGCAGCAGCTAGGGCGTGTGTAGGGCTTGTGCCCTCTTTGTCCAGAGTACACCTCGGATCACGTGCCAGGTGCCAACCTCGGATCACGTGCTCAGACATCTGCAAGTTAAAGACAGAGTTACTTCAGTCGATCAAGAGAACACAGGCTGTATATACTTCATATCAAGCAGTAATGTTTAGACTTAACAGATGCAGTGTGCATGCAGTATACAGACTTTGCGTGCAAGCTACCTGTAGCAACCCTGATAAATTTAAAAGGAATAAATAAATCAAAATAGATTAAAAGATTTAGTAAATAAATGAAAGAGCTTGGAATAAAAATAATTAAACCCTGATGAAAATAACGCCTCAAATATAGGCGCTACTTTAAAATAAAACGCCCTTACCTAAGGCGTGTTTTAAAAAGTGACGCCCACGTGTCACGGCGTCAAATCTCAGGCGACCAAAATAAGTAAGAGTAATAAAAATGTAGTAAAAGGGGTAACGCCCTTGACATAGACGCGTTTTAACAAGAAACGACGCTTTACAAGGCGTCAATTTAATTTCGACCCCTGACCTAGGTCGTTAATTCAGTTCGAGTTTCGTTCGACCCCGGAGTCTATCCAGGGTAAGTGGATAACTATGAGAAAGAGTTCGAATGTGGTAATAACTCTATTACGGAAGTGTTACTTCCAATCAAACACTGCCCCTACTAAGATCCCAAAAATCCTATAAGTAACCTACTGCTTGAACCGAGAACGCTATTTGGCGTTCGGAGTATTCTAAGATATGTGAAGAACAGCAGGTTCTTCTTGTATCTCTGTTCGTCCGATTATCGATTTCATGAAAGAATACTCAATATTCTTATTCTTCTTCTCTTCTTACAGGTTAAGAAGATTAACAGGTAAGTTTTTCTTTCCTCTACCTTCAGTTAAGTTTTATGAAGAAAAACTGATGTTTCTTCATCTTATTTCTCTGTAGAGAAGTCATCTTAACCTACTGAAGAACATGGGTTCTTCATCGACGAACGTCTGCTTCTGATCGTGCCAAAAAGAGAACCTGTCGATACATCTACACCAAGACTTCTGCCCCTTTCATCCGACTCTGTTGATAGCAGAGTACCGTGTCTTCATCAGTTCTCCAGTTAATCATCATAAGGTAAGATTTTCTCATGGAACGTAGCCCAAACTACCATATAACTATAGATAATTATCATCGGTAGTTCATGCATATAGTTTTCATGCGTTCTGGTTATTTTCTACGGAATTTTTGAAAGAAACGACCCTAACAAGGGTGTTAATTTAAAAGACACGACCATGCCCAGGTCGTCAATTTCAGATTTGACGCCCTGCACACGGACGTTAATTCCTGTTAATTAATAAATAGCATGTTTAAAAATGAATTATCAATGCAAACATGATTCTAAATTAATGCATGGTCAATTTCTTGTAATCCTGCTATTTTTCTGGTCCTGACTATATACCATGTTCCTGAAATATTCATTACCTCAAAATTTGTAAAATTGTGAATTCACGACCTTGACCAGGTCGTCTCTTGTTTAACTAACGCCCCAGACTAGGGCGCCTTTTTCCTGGTAACGCCCCTACCCAAGGCGCGTTTTCAACGAAATTATAGATTTTAATATCCTGTAAAATAGCAATATTGGAAAGGACGACCTCTTTATATGTCGTCAAATTTAATATAAACGCCCCTGATTAAGGTATTAATTTTACGAAAAATGACCTTACCAGAGTCGCTACTTTCTGCATTACTGATTTTTCCCGATTGCTGTTATCCGAGGGTTTCACTATATGAATATATATATATGTAGGCACTATTACTCCACTCCGTGAGTATAGTCCCACGTTTCATGATATTTTATCGATCACCCTCAACTCTCATTGACATACAAGCTCTCCATTAGACATTCCGTTCCTTTGGACTAGCGAGTTAGTCGTAGAGACCTCCGTAAGACTCCTCGTACCTTGGATTCCCTCAAGGTCGACTGAGATGGTTGTACCCTAAAAACCCATTACACTATTGAATGCCATGTCACTCTAAAGAAACATGGTATACCGGCCCTTATGATATGCAAAGAGTATATCATGAGAATTCTTAATGGGATGATGATATCATGCCATTTGTTGATGTTCTTGTGGACCTCAATTCTATAATAAGAATGAGGGTATCTTGCCTTTGATGTACTGTTCATGTGGACCTCAATTCTATATAAAGAATGTCCATACTTGTTTGTCATGGTACCCGAGTTAAGGGAACCTAATTCCACCTAGTTTCATCGTTCATCGTGATTGTACCATTGTTATCGCCTATCTATGTCCAATGTCGTATTTTTGGACCCCATTCTCTCAAAGTTATCCTACGTGTCTACAAGCTGAAATTGTTGAAATTCCCTATTGGCTATATATATACAAGAGTGGATGTCAAATATACATGATAAATGCCTGCGCATATAGGGCCCGATCTGGTCCTGGGAGGAGCACCCGAAAGTACTTGTGCCCATCGGAGTTGAATGATAAGGTATCTGGCATTATACCGAGTGCATGACTAGCTTGATTGGACATTCCACACAAATCTTGTACTTGACTTGACATGAATTGCGTGACCCGAGAAAGGGTAATTACTTGCTTGCTTGATACATGATAGCCAAAGTTCTTGACATGACTTGCTAAGAAGTACTTGCTTGAATATCTTGTTATCTTTTCTTGAAAGCTCATGACTAGTTCATCTTGCTGTCTTGCTTGATAAATTCTCTTTCTATCTTGTCGTTTTATGCGAGCATGCATAGCTATAGTGCATTCATGAAAGATGTAACTACTTAAACCCTTGCTAGTTCCTGAGATATAATTTTCTACTGAGCGTTCGCTCACTCCGTGTTTGTCCCTTACTTTTCAGGTAATTCCGACGACGAGAGAAGTCAATCGGATGGGAATGGTCAAGAGTGAAAGAGCTAGAGCTTTTCCAAGTGTCATCTAGTCTTTTTCCTCTTTTCTTGAGTCAACTATGTACTTTTCCTTTTTAATTGAATAGAGTATTGGATTTGTAATAGTCTATCCATTATGAAATAAAGGATTAGGTTATCTTTCTATTTTGCGCGTCTCTGTTTTGGTGACGAATACACTACTACTCTGATTGACATGATTGATATAAACTCGTCGCGCATATCCGAGTATCTTCTGCGCTCGGGGCGTGACAGTTTTTATGGTATCAGAGCCTAGGGTATTCAATTCCTAGGAAAACCCAAGTCCAAGGATATGTTCAAACCTTTAACCAGTGAGATTGGGTAGAACCAAGGGTTAAAGTTAACATAGTATATGAGTCTTTAAATATAATCACATATTAACCTAGTTACTGTAATTGTAGGATAATGGCTGCCGAACGTGCTCAATGGCGCAACATGCAGCGTACCCTTCAAGGCATGACTCAAGTGTTGCAACAAGTAGCACAAGGAGGTGGACAACGAGCAGGAAGTCTCCACCAGACTTTCAAAAACATGAACCCACCCAAGTTCACGGGTTCTACTGATCCAGATGACGCTGAACACTGGATTAGGGAGATAGAACATATATTCCGTGTTATGCAATGCACAGATCAGGATAAAGTTTTATTAGCTACTTTTCAGTTAGAAAGGGATGCTAGATGCTGGTGGGAATCAATAGAGGCTACTATAAATCAAGATCAGGTTTCGTGGGAAGAATTCGTTGAACACTTCAACGTGAAATATTTCTCAGACCGAGTTCAGGAAAAGAAGGCTACAGAATTTGCTGCATTAAAGCAACGATCTTTGTCAGTGGCCGAGTATGAGGCCCAATTCTCTAGATTGTCTCGATACGCTAAGCATCTAGTTAGCACCGAGAAAATGAAAGCTAGGAGGTTTCTTAATGGGCTCAGGCCCCAAGCTATTACCCAACTGGCGCCGATGGACATTCAAGTCTACTCGGAGATAGTACGTCGAGCTCAACTATTAGAAGATGCCACGGAACTGTCTGATAGGATTCGTGGTAAGGATAAGAAGGAACAAGTTACAGGTTCGGGTTCCTTTAAACCCAACTTCAAGAAAAGGCCTAGCAATGGAGGAGCATCCTCACAAGACCAAAAGTTCAAGAAGACCAAGCCCTTCTCTATCACCACTACCTCTCCAAATACAGTGTGCAAACATTGTGATAAAGAGGGTCATAGAGCAGAAGAATGCTGGAGGAAACTAGGAGCATGTCTCCGTTGTGGGAGTCGTGAGCATCGGATTCCCGATTGCCCATTACTTAACAATCAAGCCGTTGACGGAAAGCGCCCAGTAACCAAGAATGCTCGTCTTCATGCAATCAAGGAGACCTAGCAAGTAGAAGGAGGCGGCTTAGTGGAAGGTACATTGAAAGTTTGTTCCAGGAATGCATGTCTTAATTGATACTGGTGCATTGCATTCTATTGTTTCTAAGAAGTTTGCTGACCCATTACCCCTAGAACCGGAATGGATAAAGTTAGTTTTGTCTACTCCTCTGGATGATGAGACTGATATTACACATCATTACCAAAACTGCGAGGTATTGATTCATGGTCAAAATCTCCCTATTGATCTCATATGTTTAGATCTGAAAGAGTATGATGTTATACTAGGGGCAGATTGGTTATCCAAGTATCAGGCAACGGTTGATTACCGCAATAGTAAGGTTACATTCAAGGAATTTCCAGAACTAATATTTACTAGCCCCAAGAGTCGGAGTAAATCCCCTATTATTTCAGCTCTCCGAGCTAGCAAGCTCATTAGGAAAGGATGTACATCTTTCCTCGCATTTGTCACAATTAAAGAAGCTAAGGAGATTAAGCTAGAAGACATTCCAGTGGTACAAGAATTTCCGGACGTGTTTCTGAAAGATTTGCAGGGATTACCCCCGCAAAGAGAAGTGACCTTCACCATTGACTTAGTCCCTGGTGCTGGTCCGATTTCAAAGGCACCTTATAGGATGTCACCTGCTGAACTCAAGGAGTTAAAGGAACAATTGATGGAACTCATTAAGAAAGGATTCATTAGACCAAGTACTTCCCCGTGGGGAGCGCCTGTATTATTTGTAAAGAAGAAAGACGGATCCATGAGGTTATGCGTCGACTATCGACAATTGAATCATCTCACTATCAAGAACAAGTATCCACTGCCGAGAATCGATGAATTGTTTGATCAAATTTCAGGATCCATGTACTTTTCCAAAATTGATCTTAGGTCCGGATATCACCAACTAAGAATCAAGGACGTGGATATTCATAAAACCACATTCAGAAGCAGGTATGGCCATTATGAATTTGTTGTTATGCCTTTCGGACTAACGAATGCCCCTGCTGCCTTTATGCAGTTAATGAATAGTATATTCACGCCTTATTTGGATCAATTCGTAGTGGTCTTTATTGATGATATATTGATTTATTCCAAGACCAAGGAAGAGCATGAGGAACATTTGAGGATTGCATTACAAATATTGAGGACAAATCAATTATATGCAAAACTTAGCAAGTGTGAATTCTGGCTTGAAGAAGTGACTTTTCTCGGACATGTTATATCAAAGGATGGCTTGTCTATAGACCCATCAAAGGTTGAAGCTGTAAGGAACTGGGAAAGACCGACCAATGCTAGCGAGATCCGAAGTTTCTTAGGTCTTGCCGGCTATTACAGGCGATTCATCAAGGATTTCTCTAAAATCGCCGTGCCACTTACGAGGTTAACTCGCAAGGAGATCCGTTATGAATGGGATGAGGAATGTGAAAGAAGCTTCCAAACTCTCAAGGATCATCTTACTACAGCTCCTATCTTAGCATTGCCAATTGAAGGAGAAAAGTTCGAGGTATACACTGATGCTTCTGGCATTGGCCTCGGGTGTGTTCTAATGCAACAAGGGAAGGTTATAGCCTACTCTTCTCGTCAATTAAAGAAGCATGAAGAGAACTACCCCGTCCATGACTTAGAATTGGCCGCGGTAGTATTTGCACTAAAAATATGGAGACATTATCTTTATGGAGTACAGTTTACTGTATACTCCGATCACAAGAGTCTCAAATATCTTTTCTCACAGAAGGAACTAAATATGAGGCAAAGACGATGGCTGGAATATCTCAAGGACTTCGACTTCAATATACAATATCATCCCGGAAAGGGTAATCATGTAGCAGATGCCCTTAGTCGAAAGCCGAGAGCACTGTTAGCCAATTGTCTGATTCAAGAATGGAAATTGCTAGAACAATTCTCTGAACTCAATATAAGCATGGACACGGACCCTGGATGTGTCACATTATCTCATGTAAGCATACAGTCAGATTTATTATCTGAGATACAAGCACTTCAGGATGATGATCCTACATTAGTAGAAATCAAGGGCAGATTAAAAGGACAATCGGACTTCCAACTAGCTTCTGATGGAAGATTAATGTTCAAGAATAGAACTGGTATACTGGACTGCCCAGAATTGAAAAAGAAGATCTTAGATGAAGCTGATAGATCAAGGTATACGATTCATCCTGGATCTACCAAGATGTACCAAGATGTGAAAAGAAATTTTTGGTGGCCCAACATGAAAAGAGAAATAGCGGACTATGTATCACGCTGTCTCACATGCCAACAAGTCAAGGCGGAACACCAAAAGCCTGCTGGAAAGCTACATCCTCTAGATATCCCTAAATGGAAGTGGGAGGATATTGGTATGGATTTCATCATGGGTTTATCTAAATCAAAAAGAGGACATGATGGAATATGGGTTATCATTGACCGATTGACCAAATCCGCGCATTTCTTGCCAATCAAGAGTCGATGGTCAGTTGATGTCTTAGCTGCACTATACATCAAGGAAATAGTCAGATTACATGGTATTCCTGTTTCAATCGTGTCTGACAGAGATCCCCGTTTTACTTCTCATTTTTGGAAGGGACTACAACATTCGTTGGGGACGAGACTTAATTTTAGTACAGCCTTTCATCCTCAAACGGATGGTCAGACCGAGAGAACAAATCAAGTAGTTGAAGATATGCTTAGAGCATGCATCACTGATTTTGATGGAAACTGGCATGATCACTTGCCTCTGGTCGAATTTGCATACAATAATAGCTACCAAGCTAGTATACAAATGGCACCTTTCGAAGCTTTATACGGAAGGAGTTGCCGATCACCCTTGTGTTGGAATGAAGTTGGAGAGAAACAACTGTTAGGTCCAGACATGGTAAGGGATACAACTGAGAAGATACGAGTAATCAGGGAAAGATTGCAAGTAGCTCAGACAAGGCAAAAGGCTTATGCCGACACAAGAAGAAGAGATCTCGAATTCCAAATTGGAGATCATGTATTTCTCAAGATATCGCCTGGACGTGGAATACGAAGATTTGGTGTTAAAGGCAAGCTTACACCAAGATTTATCGGACCTTTTGAGATACTAGAAAGAGTTGGAGAGGTTGCTTATCGCATCGCATTGCCCCCTCAACTGTCCGAAGTACATGATGTGTTCCACATATCTATGTTGAAGAAGTATGTACATGACCCATCACATATTATTGAATATGGAGACCTAGTGATCCAGAAAGATTTCACGTATGAATAGAAGCCTATGAAGATCTTAGATCGAGAAGTACGTATCCTAAGGAATAAGGTTATTCCCATGCTAAAAGTACAATGGAATAAGAATTCAGAACATGAAGCTACATGGGAGACCGAGGAATCTATGAGGAAACAATTTCCAAATTTATTTTAGAAGGTACATACTCTACACTCTCCAAATGTAAATATATGATATGGAATTTGGGGACCAAATTCTTTTTAAGTGGGGGAGGGTGTAGCAACCCTGATAAATTTAAAAGGAATAAATAAATCAAAATAGATTAAAAGATTTAGTAAATAAATGAAAGAGCTTGGAATAAAAATAATTAAACCCTGATGAAAATAACGCCTCAAATATAGGCGCTACTTTAAAATAAAACGCCCTTACCTAAGGCGTGTTTTAAGAAGTGACGCCCACGTGTCACGGCGTCAAATCTCAGGCGACCAAAATAAGTAAGAGTAATAAAAATACAGTAAAAGGGGTAACGCCCTTGACATAGACACGTTTTAACAAGAAACGACGCTTGACAAGGCGTCAATTTAATTTCGACGCCCTGACCTAGGTCATTAATTCAGTTCGAGTTTCGTTCGACCCCGGAGTCTATCCAGGGTAAGTGGATAACTATGAGAAAGAGTTCGAATGTGGTAATAACTCTATTACGGAAGTGTTACTTCCAATCAAACACTGCCCCTACTAAGATCCCAAAAATCCTATAAGTAACCTACTGCTTGAACCGAGAACACTATTTGGCGTTCGGAGTATTCTAAGGTATGTGAAGAACAGCAGGTTCTTCTTGTATCTCTGTTCGTCTGATTATCGATTTCATGAAAGAATACTCAATATTCTTATTCTTCTTCTCTTCTTACAGGTTAAGAAGATTAACGGGTAAGTTTTTCTTTCCTCTACCTTCAGTTAAGTATTATGAAGAAAAACTGATGTTTCTTCATCTTATTTCTCTGTAGAGAAGTCATCTTAACCTACTGAAGAACATGGGTTCTTCATCGACGAACGTCTGCTTCTGATCGTGCCAAAAAGAGAACCTGTCGATACATCTACACCAAGACTTCTGCCCCTTTCATCCGACTCTGTTGATAGCAGAGTACCGTGTCTTCATCAGTTCTCCAGTTAATCATCATAAGGTAGGATTTTCTCATGGAACGTAGCCGAAACTACCATATAACTATAGATAATTATCATCGGTAGTTCATGCATATAGTTTTCATGCGTTCTGGTTATTTTCTACGGAATTTTTGAAAGAAACGACCCTAACAAGGGCGTTAATTTAAAAGACACGACCATGCCCAGGTCGTCAATTTCAGATTTGACGCCCTGCACACGGACGTTAATTCTTGTTAATTAATAAATAGCATGTTTAAAAATGAATTATCAATGCAAACATGATTCTAAATTAATGCATGGTCAATTTCTTGTAATCCTGCTATTTTTCTGGTCCTGACTATATACCATGTTCCTGAAATATTCATTACCTCGAAATTTGTAAAATTGTGAATTCACGACCTTGACCAGGTCGTCTCTTGTTTAACTAACGCCCCAGACTAGGGCGCCTTTTTCCTGGTAACGCCCCTACCCAAGGCGCGTTTTCAACGAAATTACAGATTTTAATATCCTGTAAAATAGCAATATTGGAAAGGACGACCTCTTTATATGTCGTCAAATTTAATATAAACGCCCCTGATTAAGGTGTTAATTTTACGAAAAATGACCTTACCAGAGTCGCTACTTTCTGCATTACTGATTTTTCCCGATTGCTGTTATCCGAGGGTTTCACTATATGAATATATATATTTGTAGGCACTATTACTTCACTCCGTGAGTATAGTCCCACGTTTCATGATGTTTTATCGATCACCCTCAACTCTCATTGACATACAAGCTCTCCATTGGACATTCCGTTCCTTTGGACTAGCGAGTTAGTCATACAGACCTCCGTAAGACTCCTCGTACCTTGGATTCCCTCAAGGTCGACTGAGCTGGTTGTACCCTAAAAACCCATTACACTATTGAATGCCATGTCACTCTAAAGAAACATGATATACCAGCCTTTATGATATGCAAAGAGTATATCATGAGAATTCTTAATGGGATGATGATATCATGCCATTTGTTGATGTTCTTGTGGACCTCAATTCTATAATAAGAATGAGGGTATCTTGCCTTTGATGTACTGTTCATGTGGATCTCAATTCTATATAAAGAATGTCCATACTTGTTTGTCATGGTACCCGAGTTAAGGGAACCTAATTCCACCTAGTTTCATCGTTCATCGTGATTGTACCGTTGTTATCGTCTATCTATGTCCAATGTCGTATTTTTGGACCCCATTCTCTCAAAGTTATCCTACGTGTCTACAAGCTGAAATTGTTGAAATTCCCTATTGGCTATATATATACAAGAGTGGATGTCAAATATACATGATAAATGCCTGCGCATATAGGGCCCGATCTGGTCCTGGGAGGAGCACCCGAAAGTACTTGTGCCCATGGGAGTTGAATGATAAGGTATCTGGCATTATACCGAGTGCATGACTAGCTTGATTGGACATTCCACACAAATCTTGTACTTGACTTGACATGAATTGCGTGACCCGAGAAAGGGTAATTACTTGCTTGCTTGATACATGATAGCCAAAGTTCTTGACATGACTTGCTAAGAAGTACTTGCTTGAATATCTTGTTATCTTTTCTTGAAAGCTCATGACTAGTTCATCTTGCTGTCTTGCTTGATAAATTCTCTTTCTATCTTGTCGTTTTATGCGAGCATGCATAGCTATAGTGCATTCATGAAAGATGTAACTACTGAAACCCTTGCTAGTTCCTGAGATATAATTTCCTACTGAGCGTTCGCTCACTCCGTGTTTGTCCCTTACTTTTCAGGTAATTCCGACGACGAGGGAAGTCAATCGGATGGGAATGGTCAAGAGTGAAAGAGCTAGAGCTTTTCCAAGTGTCATCTAGTCTTTTTCCTCTGTTCTTGAGTCAACTATGTACTTTTCCTTTTTAATTGAATAGAGTATTGGATTTGTAATAGTCTATCCATTATGAAATAAAGGATTGGGTTATCTTTCTATTTTACGCGTCTCTGTTTTGGTGACGAATACACTACTACTCTGATTGACATGATTGATATAAACTCGTCGCGCATATCCGAGTATCTTCCGCGCTCGGGGCGTGACACTACCAGACGTTGTATAGACCTACTGTGCTTGCTGAGGAGGAATGTGAAGACTCTGCGTGCATGCAATGCAACAGAATGTATGGACTTTGTTTGTGCTGTGCAAACGATGTGCATACTTGCTATGGGGGGATGTGTAGACTTTGTATGCATGCTACCAGACGTTGTATGGACTTTGAAGATGATGCATGAACAAGCCACCAATCGATGTGCAGACTTAGTGTTCAGACTTTATGTGTGTGTGCGAGAGAATGTATAGACTTTGGTTTATGCATGCACAGACTTGTATGAAGAACAGGCTATACAGACTTCAGACTCAGCTACGAACTGAGCTAAAGAGTGTATAGACTTGATGAATGCGATGCAGACACACAGTGTGTATAGACTTGAAGTGAATGCGAAGCTAAAGCATGCAGAATGATGTACAGACTTTGCATATGTGAGACACTGTACAGACTTTCTAGGCATGAATGCAACCACTGTACAGACTTGCTGTGCCTGCAGCATACGACACCAGTGTACAGACTTGAATGCTCGAAGCACATGATGTATAGACTTTGAAGCATGTGAACATGGCGCTGTACAGACTTATGTATGCATGGATGCACTGACTAAGCCACGAGCCAAGTGGCGATGTATAGACTTGTGTTATGCACCCAGACAATATATAGACTTGCACATAGAGACGCTGCATGAGACGATGCATGAGACGATGCACGAGACGATGCAATGTATAGACTTGGTCTTACAATGCATAGACTTGAAAGACAATGCATGAGACGATGCATGAGATGATGCATTGTATAGACTTAGCGATGCAATGTTCACACTCACTTAGACGCTGAGTGAGATGCTGGACAATGTACAGACTTTAAGTGATGCACAATAGAATGAAAGTATGCACATTGAATGCATGAGATGCTCAGACAAGCTGTCAACGAATGTACAGACTTTGTCTTAGTGTTTATGCATGAGTCTGTCAACGAATGTACAGACTTTGTCTGCATGTATAGACTTTGATGCCTAAATGCAATGTATGGACTTGTGTGTGCAGGGTAGATAATGTATAGACTTACAATGCGTGCAGGGCAGACAGTGTATAGACTAGGTAAGATGATGCATGAACAAGTGGCGATGTACAGACTTGGAAATGTACAGACTTAGCTGCGAGATGATGCATGCATGCACAATGAAGTGTGTTGAACAAACAATGTATAGACTTGGGTGTGTGTGTGCATGCTAGAAGCAATGTATAGACTTGCTGAATTCACAAACATGCTATCAACCAGTGTGCAGTGCAGACTCTGTATGCAGTGCACTGACTATATGCTCAATGCAATCGTGCTATGGCATGCAGCTACTGTTAATGCACCGAGGTCATATGACAGATGAACACATAAAGCAAATGAAGCATAGACCTTAAACCATGATGAACAGAATGCTTCAAGGCTTTTTCCAGAGCAATCATCATCAGAAATGTTCATTTGATTAAACACAACAGCAAGTCATTAATACCATTATCAAAGAATGAGTTATGAATATATGAACTGATGCAATGTATGCAGGAGAACTAACAGAGCAATCTATTTACCAATGCAGAGATAGATAATGCAATGAGATGAATGTGCCCACTCTCAAATCAATCAATCAATCATGCTCATATAGCATGCTGACACCAAAATAATTCATACTCATAGTGCAACATAATTCATACTCATAGTGCTTGCTGACATCAAAACCATAGGGGCACAACATCTCCTTCCCCGACCCTATCGGGTGAGTCTAATTCCTTTTCTCCGACTACGTCGGATGATCACTCCTCTTCTCCCTTATCTTTGACACAATCTTCTTATGGTTCGTCTATTCTTTCTGTCTCACCCTTTTGGGGTCATTACCCTTTTTCTTTCTATTTTCGAGGCTTTAGCCCGCCTTAATCTCAGTTAATCCCTGATTATTCTATACATGGTTCCTTGTTATCAGGGCCTCAGTGCCTTAACGAGGGAGTTCTAGCCCTCATCTCTCTTCCTTTTTATCCCTTCTTCACCCAGTATGATGTCTGCCACTCCTCTATGTCGAGAAATCCAATCCTTTGCTCTCCTTTCATCCTTTATCCTAACAAGCAAGGAAAACAAAGCTACTCGTGCTCCTCAAAGCTCGATGATCGAGATCACTTCAGGATGTTGGTTTCCACGCCATGGATTTGCAAAGGTATCTTTATTTTGTGCAAGAAACGTACTTTCACTTCCATTATTTCTAATATTTCTGCACATGATTCATTAACATGATTGAGTGGCTTTAGGAGTCTTTATTTAATTAGATCTTAACTTTGTGTCAAATAAGAAAAGTTAGCTCCTGCAGCATCCTTAGGTTGGTGATAACTCTGTGTTAGGAGTCTAGTTCTTTTCCCGATTATTGAGGGTGACCTTTGAGTATGGATTTTCACACACTACACGGCAAGCCATAGTCGATCTCTCTAGTGCAACACCATTGCTGCGTTGGCCATACTTTGGGTATGCACGAAGGCCTTTTCTCTTCTCTGTTCGGTCAAGTGCGGGGGCAAGAGATGGATGGATAAGATGACTAACCTAGGCGCTCCCTAATACAAGAGAGGTCTCAAATAGGGGCAGTCTTGACCCTCAAAAGTGAGCTTTCATGCTATATCTGGCCAATAAGGGCTACCAAAATGACAAAATGAATCAATGCAAAATTATGAATCAAAGGCATGGCAAGAGTGGCAGTACAGTTCCCCGCGGGACGTCATGAGCCCGGTCGCATGCGTGCCTAGTAAATATGAGTCTCAAAATCAAAGACACAAAGCCCCGACGCAACAGACTGTATCTTTGAGGGGTAGTGCCCTGAAAGGAAGTCAAATCCTGATGTCTCCCATCCTGCATAAAGCCTATCTCCCAATTTTCTTCTATTCCTCCCTCTTAGGCTGGGTTGTATCCCGAGTATGGCCTTAGTAGGGGCACCGTTCTTTAGAGACGGTTAGTTGTGGCGAGCCCCTCACATGCACGCCTTGCTTAAGGGAAGCCTTTAATGAGAGGGGTAGGAACGACGATCCCTGGCCAGTTGTTCGACCCCGTCTTGGAGGCAGCGGATTGCTATTTCAAAAATTCAAAAAAATCAACTATTGTCAAAAATCTAAAAAAATCAAATACTTCAAAAAAAATCAAATATTTCAAAAAGCTAAAAAATTAAATACTTCAAAAAATTCAGAAAAATAAAATACTATTGAAAATCTAAAAAAAATTTACAAAAAATCCAAAAATGTGTCTTTTTCATGCATTTGCATTTATTTTAAGGACAGATACGTAATCCGTTTGCTAAGTGTGCAAGTTACAAATACTCAGGCATTCCTTGCTATATCTTTGTGCTCTACCTCCTGTCCACATCTTTGATCTATTCTTTCCTTCTTCGATCCAGTCTCTCGATATGTTCTGAAGTTTGTGTCCTTCTCAACTTTTGTTTGCGATGATTATATCTATATGAGAGGGCTTTGCCTCACGACTATGAACCTGGCGGTTTTGCTTCATTCTGATCTTGGGTTTTGATTGAAGTGCGTATTTTGTCATGTCTTTTGTCCCGCCGTGTCCTTATCACGTGTTTATGTCCCGCCGTGTTGTCCCACACATGTTATTTTGTTCCTCACCACGTGTTGTTAGTTATTTTGCATATGTTGTTAGTCATCCTTCTATATCTCGTGTGTTGTCCCAACCGTGTGTTGTCCCTTTGCGTCGTTATCTTGTCACACTGCGTTCATGCATGCATGTTGTCTGTTCATGCCATTGCATATGTGCTCGTTTGCCTTTGTTATGTTATATTGCATTGTCTCCTATTTCATTTGTTCGTTATGTTATGTCATGTTGTTTGTCGTTCAGCTGAACATTATGTTATCTACGCTATGATCATATTTGTCTTATACATGAAAATCCATAAAAATCTGAAAATGAAAATCCAAGAAATATGCTGTCTCACCTGCACAGGTAAGTCAGGTATGGCCTTCTGTCCATGTGTCTCTTATTGCATTACTATATGGTATTATGCTATATTATCCCGAGAACCAGTTGATTATCTACGTGTTCCAGGATCTGATGTTACCTTTTAACAAAACCGATGATGATCTAGGTTCACGTGTTTAATCTCCAGATAGGCCGTTGGGTTGGAAAAACCTGGGGAGGATGGTTCTATCCTGCACACTGTGGTTGCGGATAGTGTCTTGACTCTGATTCTCCCAGCCCAGTAATATTATTCTCGAGTATTTTATATTTTAATCTTTCTTCACATTTGTTTTGATGATTTCTTTTATTTTTAGTCCAGCATGCATCATACACATCTTTTGAGCATTCATGACCCATGGTTTTCCTGCAAAATATCCCACTAGTGATGGTTAGCTGTGCGTTCAATGTTTGGGTAAGATGAACAATTCCACTATGAATTGGAAGGTTCTCATTGGTCGATTCGCTTGGTTTGGTTGATTAAGAGGTCCCCATCTGGAGTTTTTATCTGTTTCTTCATTTTTCGCTGCTTATTCCAGTCTCCTTATTGGTCCAAGGGATTGTGTCCCCCATGAGGTTGATCGTGTGTTTCTTTTTATTTTAGTTAGTTCCTCCAGACCGGTGTCGTTTTTGGTTTAATCGTTCCTTGTGGATGGTTCAGAGTTTACCGGAAGATTCCTATCGCTTGTTGGTAAAAACGGGTGTCATTTTACCTTAACGCCCGCTTTTCAGTCCGCTTCGCTTCATTTCCGCTTCATCTCCATGTTCCATTTCACATTCGCTTCACCTCCGCTCGCTCCCCTGCAAAGAGGACGTTAAGGAGGGGCATCTGTTGACACCCATTTTTTACCGATAAGTTGTGTCATTTCTCTTACTCCCATTTATTGATGCCTCGAGTTGTCCATCACTCGCTGGGCTATTTTCTGGCACGTTCTGGGCCAATTTTATGGGTAACCTCCCTCCCTGGCTAGGTCCGAGTTGATTCAGGGCTTAATGGGCCTTGGTTTTGGTTGATTGAGCTTTTCTATGAATTTCAAATGCCCATATACATATGCGGTCAACCTCCAGCCGTTCAACGATTTGTGGGGTTGATAGTGGGCCGTCCAAACACTTAGTGGGTATATTGGTTAATTGTCTGAATTATCACCGACAAGCATATATACGGTCTAGGTTTAGCCACATAAGTCCATTGTGCGGTATCTACTGAGTTGTCTATCTCTCAAGAGTCCTAACGCTGGTTGACTGTTCAGATAATTACCTATTTATCTTCTTATTTGTGATTTATCACCAACAGGCTTGGGCGGTTTCTCAAGAGCCGTTCAACTATCAAAGAGTCCAGCCGTGAATTTATCAATTAGTTCAGTGGATAAATTAATTATCTCAGGATTTATTTGAATTTTCACCAACATGGATGGACGGCCCATGTCTGGCCGCTCATCATTTGTGCGGTCTATCGTGAGACCGTTTATCCTCTTGGACGAGAAAGTGGTTAAGACTTTTTCCTATCATTTGTGGCTTTTCTTCGCAACTTTCTCCGATGATTTCTCTGATGATTTCTCCGCGAATCCTTAACCATTTTGAGTGTCGTTTCTTCCAGATGAAAGATAATTGAATTATCTTCACAGTTTATTTGATAATCTTGATCTGAAAATGGCTAGAAACCCTAATTTCGAACTAGGACTTTAGGTGCTCTATAAATAGACCCTGAGGCCCAGCTTTGAAAAGGGGGGGGGAGATTTTTGGTCGACGGTGAAGCCCTGCCGAATCTTTGAACGATCTACCACCGGGGAGGGAGGCCTTCTACGTCCGTACAGGCCTCCGGTTCAGGGAGTAGTCGTATTTTGAGTCATCATTTCATTTAGTCAGATCGTTCTCCTTTATCTGCATGCATTGCTTCTTCTATATTTCTTCCACGTTTTCTTACTCTCATGCATCATTTACACACACCCACCTATGTTTTTGACGCCCTTAGGGGTTTAAAAACCTCCAGGTACCCTCCATTCCATTTGGTTATGTTTATCTCGATTCGTTCTTACGTTTACTACACTTTATAGTTCTAATCTATGGCTCGTTTCTGTGTTCTACACGTGGTTTTGCAGGTCAGCAACACACTAATGTGAGGACCATCCTTTTTGGCCGACCGGAAAGGGTGGAGGTTTGAACCTTTACAACTTATGGCGCGGTGGTGTCGGGCGGCTACATCCTGCCCATTCGAAGGGACGTGCAGCATCATCAGAGCCATTCTTCTTCTTCCTACGATCATCTCCCAGCCGTTCGTCGTCCATTACACTTCATCCCGCGTCCCCTCTCAGTGCTGACGGGCGGTCTTTCGAGCGGCCGTTCAAGACAAGGGCGGCATATTCGGAGCCGCCCATCCTTCCAGTGCTGATCAAAAGGTGAGTGTCTCCCTCTTCTTTCCAAGGTACGGCGTGTTCATCACGTTCGGAGCCTTGGTGTCGATCACAGGTTTCTACTTTTGTTCCCTTCTATCCCTGTCTTGTTTACTTCCATATTCATATTGGTAAAGGGATTTGAAGGGAGTTTTAAGCTGGTGTAGAGAAGGTAATATCTCCTACCAACACCACCGTATCGTGCTGGTAGTCCTTTCAAAGACCGCTACAGGTCTCTGGTGGCCCCATGATGGACCGCCACACTCCATAGTGTGTCGGTTAGTTTTAGGTCAGCTGAGGTTGGCGGCCAAACCTCTGACCGCCACTTGCCTCTGGCGGCCCTATGGGGGTGCGCCAAGGTTCATTTTTCCTCAATTATAGTGTATGTCGATTTGGGCTAGCGGCCCAAGCTTTGACCGCCATTGTGCTGTAGCGCGCCTTTCTTAGGCCGCTATTGTCCGTTTGACCGGGTCAATGTTTTAAGTCGGTTGGCCTTAGCAGCCCAACCTTCAACCACCTCTTCGTTGTAGCGTGCCTTCCTTAGACCACTATAGTCTGGTTATCTTAGGTCAATGTCTTAGGGCAGTTAGTGTGGCAGCTCATGTTTAGACCGCCTTAGTCCATGTAGCACGTCTATCTTAGACCGCTATAGTGGTTTAACTGGGTAAATCGGTTTGAGGGTTTACTCGGTGTAGCGGCCATATCTTTGACCGCCACAGTCATCTCACGGCCCAGTGTAAGTCCGCCAGAGTCTTTGCCTCTGTGTGTGTAGCGGCTTCTTTCTTGACTACTTGTGTTGCTTAGCGGCCGAGTGATGTACCGCTTGCATCCTAGAGGATGGTTTACTGGTATTTTGGTTTCCGATTATCTTGGCTCGACCTTGTGGTTTGTCCGTTGTCCCGTGGATGTCTCTTTCCTTTGGATTGGACTTTGGTATAACTGTTAATTAAAAAGTAATTTTATTTCTGTTACTTTAGCAAACCTGATTAATGAAATTTAATTGCTTACAGTTATATCTACGACTTCAATGTACTACACGACATTCCTTTTATCCCTTCGGAGCTTTACAGCTCTTGGGAGGCTTCACAGGTTCCAAGCGGTATCGGGTCTACTCGGTAGTCCTATCAGGTATATCTGGTATCCGGAGTCTGGGTCGTCATAGTTGGTATCTGAGTAATTATTGTGTGAAGTACATGGGAATCCGAGATATACAATGTCCAGAGTCCTTAAAGTCCAGTACAGTCTTTCGCTGGCTTAGGTTTCACGATTCTTTGTCGCTTTGTTTCTGTATGTGGTCTTGTGCGTGCTGTAGTAGCACTGTGCGAGATGGTTTTGCTCTCGTCAGGATGCGACGAGACGTTCTTTTTCGTCGTGGTGTTTATCTCGATCATGCTGTACTTGGCAGAGTTCGCCGATAGGCTTGAATCTACAGTACATTGTTCGAGATTTCTCCATGATTTGTTCAGGTGGCTAGTGACTTTTCGAGTTGTTATGATGGCCGTACACGTTCTTCCGTTGTTTTGGTCTTCCCAGCTTAAGTCTGTGCAGCTCCTGAGGTGTTTTCACTTCTGTTGAAGTGTTTGCTTTGTTGCCTCGATTGAGAAGATGCTCAAGTGAACCTAGGATTTCTCTTCCTGGTGAGCTACTGTTAGTGAGCTTGATGCTTCTCATCATGTTTGGTGGAGTCTTTTCGAGGTAATGTGGACGCACTAAAATTCGCTTGTTCAGGTGGTTCGTCTATTAAGTGCGTGGGCGTGCCAGTCACCGAAGTGACAATTTATTCGGGCCCCGAAGAGCCCATGGTGCGCTCGATCTGACTTCGTTAGACGATTGTGTAGTTCATGTCGGGACCAAAACCCGCCGCGCCATAAAGGTCACGGCGTCATTTACATCCCCCATACGAGGGAACACCCTTGATTAATCGTCGGGAATCAGGGCCTCATGGCCTGGGAATCGATTGCATGGAAGGTCTATTACGAGGTATTGAAATCCTCGCATGAGAGTGAGAAGAAAGCATTCGCGGTCATGTCGGTCATGTGCTGACCATTTAATATTCGGACGAATGTCCGGCACGGGAAAAGTGCGATCGTCGCGGGAAAACCGGAGCATATGTATGCCAGGATATGGCAATTTATTGTTCAGAAGAATGGAAAACGTTCGGCTAAACCTCGGTCAGAGCGGTCAGAAACCAGTAAATCTGTTGGCCCGGTGCAAGAGCAAGCTGCGACCATACTGCGGTGGGCCCCCCGCGGTCGAAAGAAGACTTGCATGAGCGTCATTAATATTTCGGTGCCAAGGGGCAACAAGGGAATATCCCTTGAATCGGCTGAAAAGCCGTGTGTCTAGGGAAGCGGACGTTCGAAACGTGTCGGTCATTCAGGAGACCGTTTGATATTCAGACGGGTATCCGACTTGAGAGTATCATAATCGTCGCAGGAGGACCTGGAACATATGTATGCTGTGATACGGCAAATACATTATTCCGAGACACTAAAAACATTCGGTTAAATCTCGATTAGTGTAGCAGAAAATTAACGAATTTATTGGCCCGGTGTGAGATCGAGTCGGGACCATACCTGGGGTGCCTCCCGCGGTCCAAACGGGGCTTGCGTTGGCATCATTAATGTTCCTGGTGCCGGAGGGCAACGGGGAAGAGTCCCGGGACTAGATTCCAAAACCAAAACATGTTCGAAGGAAGCGAGCTATAGGCCGAGGGTGTGGGTCAGACAATGACCATAGTCGGGACGGACCTGAGGTCCAAGCACAGCCCACAAAGGCCTTATTGATATTCCCGTATATAGGGTCCAGGGATGACAGGAGCCATCTCGTTCTATTCAGATTTCTGTCGGTCACTTGCGGACCACTTGATATTCGGACAAGGGTCCATATTGAAGGTGCGACATGGATAGAAACAACCCCGTACAAGTGTATGCCGAGTTTACGGCAATTTCAATGAAAGGGCGGGAACGAATCCAGATAGGGTGAATCCGATTTGACGAGCTATCGGCCCAGAGCAATGCTGGGTCATGACCATGTCGGGGTAGGAGCCGTCGGCCATGTTGGTTGCTCACGAGTCTTTTCATGTTCAGACACAGGTCCGTGATAGAAATGCGGCGAAAACTGAGGCGAACCCGTTCAAATGTTTGCCGAACGTGCGGTAATTTTAGTAGTGGCTCGGCGGGGATCTGGCCTGAGGAACGAGTCCGGTCTGATTGGAATGTCGGCCCAAGGCTAGGTCGGGGCCTGGCCATGTCGGGATAATTCCCAAGACTCAGGCCCAACCTGGAAGGGCGGCATTGTTGTTCCTTCAGCATCGGGTCACGGGAGAGACGTGACTGCAACATAGATTTTACCATTTTCTTTATCTGGGCTTTAAATTATGTGCATATATATTTTATTGCTTATTTCACTTTTATGTATTTATTCTGGATGATTTTTCCATTTTGTTTATTATTATTACGGTTATATTTTCCCTTTCTTTTTTTACTATTATTATTATTATTTCACATTTTTTTGTTTATTTCTCATATATATATTCATATTTATTTATTTATCATAATTTTTATTAATTTATTATCATTATCATCATTATCATTATCATGACATATTTATATATGTTTATATATATTTATTTTGGAAGGAAAAGTGGGCCGTTGGGGGTAAAAAGGGGTGTACCGGCGAAGGCAGGAGAGCGTGCCGGAGAGGGGCTGGGAGAGTGTGCTGGTGAAGGGGCAGGCTGGCGTGCCGCTGAAGGGCTGAAGTCTGCACATTGGCCAGTCGCTGCGACATAAAGTCCGTACATTCATCAGCCCAAAGTCTATACGTTGTCTATTCAACCAGCACACAAAGTCTATACGTTCTTCAGCTCAAAGTCTGTACATCGGCTGCATTCATCAGCTCGAAGTCTATACATTGGCTACATTCATCAGCTCGAAGTCTATGCGTTGGCTAGCTCAAAGTCTGTACATTGGCCAGCTCAAAGTCGGTACATTGGCTAGGTTCATCAGCTCAAAGTCTACACATTGGCCAGCCCAAAGTTTGTACGTTGGCCAGCTCAAAGTCTATACATTGCAGCTCAAAGTCTATACATTGGAGCCCAAAGTCTGTACGTTGGCCAGCCCAAAGTCTGTACGTTGCAGCTCAAAGTCTGTACATTGCAGCTCAAAGTCCATACATTGGCCAGCTTAAAGTATGTACGTTGCAGTTCAAAGTCTATACATTGGCCAGCCCAAAGTCTGTGCGTTGGCCAGCCCAAAATCTGTACGTTGGCCAGCTCAAAGTATGTACGTTGCAGCTCAAAGTCTGTACATTGCAGCTCAAAGTCCATACATTGGCCCGCCTAAAGTCTGTACGTTGGCCAGCTCAAAGTCTATACATTGTAGTTCAAAGTCTGTACATTGGCCAGCCCAAAGTCTGTACGTTGGCCAGCCCAAAGTCTGTACGTTGGCCAGCTCAAAGTCTATACATTGTAGTTCAAAGTCTATACATTGCTTGTTGCTATGTTCGTGCATCAATCTAAAGTCTATACATTGTGTTCCACTTCAGAGGGTAAGAGGAGTGTGCCGCTGAAGGGCCGAGAAGGTGTGTCGTTGAAGGGTTGTTAGAGCGTACCGCTGAAGGAAGGTTAGAGGTGTACCGGCCAACGAGGGTGGAGGGCGTACTGGCGAAGGCTGGGACAGACGTGCCGATGAAGGCCCACTCCTCTGTTACTTGTTTTTAAGGCTTTTCTTTTCTTCTTCTCTTTGATTTTTGCGTAGTTTTATACAAATCTTTTCTCCTTCTTCTTGCAATCTATTGCTGCTCTATTTATTTGTTGCTTTTGTTGTCTTTTGGTGTGTATTTATTATCCCATTTGTTTGTTGCATCATTTTACCTTTTAACATCTTATTATTTTCTTACAAAAATTCGGCAGCATCTCCCCTTGACCCGAGCGTAAGGGAGATACAGGGAACGCGCCCACATAGAGTGGCGGAACCCGACAACTGGAGGTGGGCGCCCGAAGGCGGCAACACCTTTTATAAAACTTCGGGAAACCCGGAAGAAACGCGGACGGGGGAGTCGTCTGGGACTGGCTGGGGGTGCACCGGGCAAGAGATTAGGATTGGAGGGTGTGCCGGGCAGGGAGCTAGAAGGGTGTGCCGTTGAAGGCCCGCTAGGGGCGTGCCGGCGAAGAGCGGCCAAAGGTGTGCCGCTGAGGGCCAAATGAAGTGTGCCGGCGAAGGGCTGCTGAAGGCGTGCCGCTGAGGGCCAAATGAAGTGTGCCGGCGAAGAGCTGCTGAAGGTGTGCCGCTGAGGGCCAAATGAAGCGTACCGGCGAAGGCCGCTGAAGGTGTATCAGTGAGGGGCTTAGCCAGGATGCACAGCTGGAAGCTTGGGAGGCTGGGTGAAAGGATGAAGACTGAGGGTTAGCCAGGTGGGCTGGGGATTGAAGAAAGGGGGAAGGCCAAGGAGGGCGTCAGTGGCAGGATGTTCAAGGGAAGAAGAGGGAGGCCTCTCCCTCTAGGTAAACGGCAGAGGTTGGAGGCCAGGAAGGAGGGCATCGAGCTCACGAAGCCCCGAGAGAACAGAAGGATAAACTCCCTTGGGCCGAAGACTAAGCGTAAGGCCATGGATCGTGCGGGGGAACGATATCGACATGGAGACTCCAAGACACCGGAGAAGGAGAGAAAGTGAACAACATACCATGCACACTGGCACAAACCAACTGAAGCAACAAGAAACCCAAGAAGGGTGTTTTTTATTCACGAAGAGGAACGACCACGGCCAGCCACATACATTGAAAAGCACATTCGTGCTGACACTACGGACAGGGGAGGGGAGGAGATCATGAAAATAAAAAAAAGAAGGAAATGGGGGGAGTGTTGGGGCCGAACAAGGGTGACTACTCCTTGCTCTTCCCCACTTCCCCGTTAAATGAAGCCTCTCTCTCTCTCTCTCTCTCTCTCTCTCTCTCTTTCTTTTCTTTGCCTGGTGGTTGTCGGAAGACTCCACGCAGGAGCTCTCACCCTTCTCTTCTTTCTTCTCCTTCTTCTCGTAGGTGGCTTTTTCTGTTCGTCTCTTCTCCTTCTACCTCTTCTCCCCGTCTGTCTGTCCCCCTTCTCTTCGCCAGAATGGGAGTGGTTTTATACTCCCAGCAGCGGGAGCCCTCGAGCACGGTAGTCAGAGGCGGGAAGCGGTTAGTCATGATGGGGTTTGACTTCCCCCGTCCTGGACGTCAGGGGAGTAGCCTACGTGGCCCAACCTCTGGTTGACACCTCGGACAGCTCACTGCGCGCCAAGGATAAGTAGGGCATGGGCGTCACGTCGTTCGGCCGTTGAAAAGCCTTCACGCTCTGCCGCTGGCGGGCTCAATAAGTGTGCCGCAGGAGGGCCAAAAAGGCATGCCGCTGAAGCCCCAAATGGGCGTGCCGCTGAAGCGCCAAATGGGCATGCCGCTGAAGCGCCAAATGGGCGTGCCGCTGAAGGCCTGAAATAGTGTGCCGTTGAAGGCTTGAAATAGTGTGCCGTTGAAGGCTTGAAATAGTGTGCCGTTGAAGGTTTGCAGGGTGTGCCGTTGAAAGGGCACAAGGGCATGCCGCTGAAGGCCCAGGGGTGTACCGCTGAAGGGCCAAAAGGCTGTGCCGCTGAAGGCCCAGGGGTGTACCGCTGGAGGGCCACAAGGCTGTGCCGCTGAAGGCCCAGGGGTGTACCGCTGAAGGGCCAAAAGGCTGTGCCGCTGAAGGGCTAAAATGGGCAGTTCTAAGCCCGTTGTGAGCACGAGTTGTGGCCCATTTAATTTTCTTCGAGGCCCATGGATTGTGGGGGCTCTTGGTGGTTGATTTCTCTTCACTGTCGTGACTCCGGAGACAGCTTCACGGCAATGTGCATATTTGGGGAGTCCGGATGACCAGTCCCTCCGGGGCTTCTTCACTCGGTGCTGTTGTTAATGCTGGGCTGAGCTGGATATCTGTGCGTGTAATTTTTGGTGTCCACAAATACCCCCCACCCACGGGTAGCGCAGGCGAAGGATGAGCCGGGCGGTGCCCGCGGGTGTACTGGTGTCTTTTCTCTTCATCGGCACCGACGGGGTGTCGGGAGCTGACGTATCATGCTTGTCTCTTCTCCTCTTCATCAGTGCCGACAGGGCGTCGGGAGTCGCCATAGCGTGTTGGTCTCTTCTTCTTTTTTGCATCAGTGCCGACAGGGCGTCGGGGGCTGACATGCTATGCTGGTCTCTTTGTCCCTTCGTTAGTGCTGACGGGGTGTCGGGAGCTGTCATGGTTTGTTGATTTCTTTGTCTCTTCGCCAGTGTCAGCAGGGTGTCGGGAGTTGACCTGGTTTGTTGATCTCTTTGTCTCTTCATCAGTGCCGACGGGGTGTTGGGAGCTGACCTAGTTTGTTGATCTCTTTGTCTCTTCGCCAGTGCCAACAAGGTGCCGGGAGCTGACCTGATTTGTTGGTTTCTTTGTCTCTTCGTCAGTGCCGACAGGGTATCGGGAGCTGACCTGGTTTGTTGGTCTCTTTGGCTCTTCGTCAGTGCTGACGAGGTGTCGGGAGCTGACCTGGTTTGTTGATCTCTTTGTCTCTTTGCCAGTGCTGACAGGGTGTTGGGAGCTGACCTGGTTTGTTGGTCTCTTTGTCTCTTCGTCAGTGCCGACAGGGTGTCGGGAGCTGACCTGATTTGTTGATCTCTTTGTCTCTTCGCCAGTGCCGACAAGGTGCCGGGAGCTAACATGGTTTCTTGGTCTCTTTGTCTCTTCGTCAGTGCCGACAGGGTGTCGGGAGCTGACCTGGTTTGTTAGTCTCTTTGTCTTCTCGTCAGTGCTGACAGGGTGCCGGGAGCTGACCTGGTTTGTTGATCTCTTTGTCTATTCGCCAGTGCCGACAGGGTGTCGGGAGCTGACCTGGTTTGTTGAACTCTTTGTCTCTTCGTCAGTGCCGACGGGGTGTCGGGAGCTGACCTGGTTTGTTGATCTCTTTGTCTCTTCGTCAATGCCGACAGGGTGTCGGGAGCTGACCTGATTTGTTGGTCTCTTTGTCTCTTCGTCAGTGCCGACAGGGTGCCGGGAGCTGACCTGGTTTGTTGGTCTCTTTATCTCTTCGTCAGTGCCGACAGGGTGTCGGGAGCTGACCTGGTTTATTGGTCTCTTTGTCTCTTCGTCAGTGCCGACAGGGTGCCGGGAGCTGACCTAGTTTGTTGGTCTCTTTGTCTCTTCGTCAGTGCCGACAGGGTGTCGGGAGCTGACCTGGTTTGTTGATCTCTTTGTCTCTTCGTCAGTGCCGACAGGGTGTCGGGAGCTGACCTGGTTTGTTGATCTCTTTGTCTCTTTGTCAGTGCCGACGGGGTGTCGGGAGCTGACCTGATTTGTTGATCTCTTTGTCTCTTCGCCAATGCCGACAGGGTGTCGAGAGCTGACCTGGTTTGTTGGTCTCTTTATCTCTTCGTCAGTGCCGACAGGGTGTCGGGAGCTGACCTGGTTTGTTGGTCTCTTTGTCTCTTCGTGAGTGCCGACAGGGTGCCGGGAGCTGACCTGGTTTATTGGTCTCTTTGTCTCTTCGTCAGTGCCGATAGGGTGTCGGGAGCTGACCTGGTTTGTTGGTCTCTTTGTCTCTTCGTCAGTGCCGACAGGGTGCCGGGAGCTGACCTGGTTTGTTGGTCTCTTTCTCTCTTCATCAGTGCCGACAGGGTGTCGGGAGCTGACCTGGTTTGTTGATCTCTTTGTCTCTTCGTCAGTGCCGACAGGGTGTCGGGGGCTGGCGTAGTTTATTTGTCTCTTTGTCTCTTTTCTTTTCTACTTTTTTTTGAACCACATTACCGGTACAAGCGTTCTTTCGGGTTTTCACCGGCACCGGCCCCCTCTTGCTTTTGCCCACGCGCCCTCTCGGGTTTTCACGCAGCGGGGTACCCGATTTTGCCTGCAGCGCCCCTTCGGGTTTTCGCCACAGCTGGGTTGTTGCCATTTTTGCCCTTGTCCCCTTGCAGGGGCAAGTCTGGCGGGGCTCCTCTATTTTTAACCCCACTTTCTTTTCTTTTTGACGAGCGAGTGATACGCAAGCGTCAGCTAGGGCACGAAGCCTTGCGCCGGAAGGTAAGGCTCATTTGTTGGCAAGAAGAAAATGCCAGCGCAACGGGTGAATTCGTGCCGATTCGGACGTAGGGTCCGTAAGGGCAATATTGTATGCAGTTGGTGGCTAGGGCACAGAGCCTTGCGCCAGAAAGGGGTTTATTCACTGGCAAGGGACGAATGCCAGCGCAAGGATAGAGGTTCTACCGATCCGGGTGTAAGGCCCGTGACGGCGATTTGCGCGAAGCCTTGCGCCGAAAGATAAGGTTCATTCGTTGGCAAGAAGATAATGCCAACACAACGGGTTTTTTTTTTTTTTGTCGATTCGGACGTAAGGTCTGTAATGGCAATATTGTGTGAGAGCGGGTGGCTAGGGCACAAAGCCTTGCGCCGGAAAAGGACTTATTTGTTGGCAAGGAACTGACGCCAACGCAGGGGTGGAGCCGTCTTTGCCCGTGCGGATGTCCGTCGATACGTAGGGGCGTGCATATGGGGGACATATGTATATACATATATATATTATTATTATTATCATTTTCCCTTCTTTCTCTTTCTCTCTCTCTCTTTTTCTTTTCCTCTTCCTCTCCGTTTTTATTTTCTTCTCTCTCTTTTTTTTCTTTTTTTTTGTCAAAATCCCCTCCTTCCCTTCCTTTTTTATTCTCTTCCTCTTTTACCGTCTTTCCACTTTTTTCTTTCCCCCTTTTTTTTCCTCTTCTTTTTCTTTTTGCCGTATAAGGGGGGCGGGGCGCCGCTGAAGGGCTCGCTAGAGCGTGCCGCCGGGACACTGTGGAACGTGGATCTTATCTTATTTCGTTATATTATTTATTTATATTATTTATTTTTTTATTATTTGGATTTTTGATTTATTGATTTATTAGGCGTGCCAGTCACGTGTGTGACGATTTTATTGTGCGCTCGATCTGACTTGGTCAGTCGATTGTGAAGTCCGAGTCGGGACCAGAAGTCCGTCATACCATAAAGGCTATGACGTTAATTACGCCCTTCCAAGGAAGGACAACCCTTGATTAAACGCCAAAATAGGAGGAAAGCAGCGGTGAAGATAAGGCTCAGAAGAGACGGGGTTGATTTATTTGCAGAATGCTAAATGGACTAGACAAAGCAGGGGGGTTATTAAGTACGGGACAAATCCGACGGCATATCCCCGCCATCTTGGACTATGCCAAGTGGGAATAGGAAACCACCCATGCAGCGGCAGGGTAGGATCCGTAAAAGATCGGGTATAATAGACCCGGAGTCCGAATAGGGACCGGCGCGACATGGCACGTCCCATGTGGGTGCGGTGCCGCATCTATATCCCCCTTCGAGGGACCATCGGAGAGCGTGCAAGGACATAACTCCGTGGGCCGGCGGGGCTGGGAGAGAATATCACATTTACCCGGTAGGGTATGTATGAATTTCGGCAGCATGTCCCCTCAACTTGGATTATGCCAAGTGAGAATAGGTCATCATCCACGGGATGCCGGGATGACGACCAGATAAGAAGGGCACCGGGCCCGGGGATGTTACTTGCGTCTATCTCATTGGTTAATATTCCCTTGGAACCCATCAGAACGCATATAATAACATGGCTCTTTGAGTTCGTAAGGTAGCAGTGAAATCCGGATCGGAAATGAGGGCTGTAGGGGAGGTCTTCCCCATTACTGTATCTTCTCAGGGCACATATGATGGTCTCCGAACATCCCCTAGACAGGTGTGTAGGGAGACTAAAGGATTGAAGGATGACAGTGCAGAGGAGGGCCTCGGACTAGGTTTCATTGGCCAAAGAAGGAGGGTCTCGGCGTGGGTTTCTATTGGCCAAAGGGAGAGCTCTCGGCATGGCTTTAATGGCAAAAAAAAAGGGGGGAAGCTCCCGGCGTGAGGCTTCTCGGCGCGCTCCTCGCCGCGCCGGGAACCCGGCGCCGGGAGGCCACAGGCCGGGAAGGCTGTGAAGGAACAGGGGTTTAACCGGGGGGTTTGTCGGTTTGCTGAAGGGGAAGGAAGAGGGAGGCCTCTCGGCGGCGTAGCTCTCGGCGTGGAAATTAGCACGCCGGGAAGGTGAAAGGGTTAAGGGTTTCAGGGCTTGATTACGGTACTCTGTTCGGGAATTTTCTGAGTTTTCTGGCTCGGATCGAGACCGAATGTGGAGTGCAGGAGGGGGTTTCGTGGATAGCTCTGTTTGAAGGATGCCAAGGGAATTGGAAGGCCGAATCAGTAGGGGAAAAGAGACCATCGTCTATATCCTATGAAGGGTTTCATCTGTTTGTTGCAGGCCGTCTGGGGGATCAAGAGATGACTGTCTCTGATCCCCTAGACGAGCCCAACTGCATCGAAAAACCGGCGACGGAGGAACTCTTAGCGCCGAAACTCCAGACCCTAATCATTCAAGGGTTAGAATGGAGGGTCGAGAGACTGAAGTCATCGCTTGTTAGAATCTCGCGGGATGGCATTAACCTGCAGAGCAGACATATCTTTGTACAGCCAGCAGTTCAGGGAACCAAGAGATTGATGTCTCTGGTTCCTGAACAGCACAAGGGCTCAAGAGAAAACTCGGACTATATGCGGAGGATCTGCCATTGAGACAGGAGGGAGAAGAAAGTGGAACCCAATAACCCATTAGATAGGGGTAGGGGTCCTATCTTCATCCCTCTCGAAGAACAGATTCATTCAATCGGCTCTGAAACTCGAAGAGTCTAGGCTACTGGACTTTTCAGCCGAGAACTATGTACATGGAGAGAGACGGAGAGCAGATATCTCAATCAATCGATGCCCAAATGGGCCATGTTGATACTTCATTGCGTTGTATCGAAGACTTACACAGATCGTAAAAGAGAAATGCAAAGCAGAGAGGTGGAAATCAAGACCGGAACTCTCCGGCTACATTTGATAAATCGAGAAAAGACTCGCTAGATTACATCAAAGAAAAGAAAAGAAAGTATGGGGGAGGGCGGAGCATTGACTCCTCTCCCTCCCCGGAGCAGCCCACCTGGAGCTTCTTCTTCCTCCTTTCTTCTCAGATATCTCTTCGCTTCTTCGAGTCACTTTTCTTGGGGCTCTCTTTTTCCTTTGGTTTCTGGCTATCCTCTCGATCTCCCCCCTTCTTTTTTTATCGAAGGGAAGGGGTTTTATATCTGTCTCCCCCCCTTCTCGGCAGGCCTCATCACGGCGCGCCTCAGCTGGGGCTTCCCGGCGCGCAGGCATTCAACCTCTCGGCGCCACCTTCACACAGGCCCACTTGGGTCTTTAGCCACTTTCACAGGCCCACTTGCATCATCACCCAAAAGGGCCCTCCATTGGTGACACAGCTTCCATTGATATCATTGATATGTTTTCATCAGTCCGTAGACAGGGGTTTCATCAGTATTGCCATCTGAATGATGACAAAACCGGGTATCATTTTATCGATATCGTCACCTGAATGGTGACGAGATCGGACATCAGCCTTAGTCTGGGAAGACCTCAGCCGGGCGTATAATCTGTGGAGACGATTCTTCTTCATTGATCTGACTTTGCAAAAGCCTTTACAATCTTCATCTGCCGGTACCGGCTTCATCTTTATCTCATATCACATCTGTCAATAAGCCGACATCTGACTTACCCTGACATGTCATCTGTGGATTCTTGGATGAGGCAGTAGTACAGCTCTCATTAAAGTGTGCTAGGAGGTCCCATCAGTCGAGTGACTGCTGCTTTATCAGTGTTGCCGTCTGAATGATATCGGCACCGGGCATCAGCTTGGCCGACAAAGGCTTCAGCCGGGTAAATGGTTGACGGGCTTCATCATTGGTCTTTCACTGTTGGTCTGATCCTCTTTTCAATTGTGCTTTCACCCTTGTTCATTTTCAAGGTGTCAACAAATGCCCCCCACCTGCGGGCGGCGTAAGCGCAGAATGGGCGGCACGGGGCCTGCAGGTGACGTTCATTATTCGAGGGCATCTTCCTCAATTTCTCTTCAATCCGGTTCTCAGACCTGATCATCTCGTTGCAACAATATTCTGCACACGTATTCTTCATTTCACTTTTTTCCATCTTCATATCTTCTTTATTTTCAGCATTTTGGAGCTTCTCGGCACGGGGCCAGGGGCTTCTCGGCGCACGAAGACCTCCCGGCGCGGAGCTTCTCGGCGCGCATAGCTTCCCGGCGCGCTTGGTCGAAGGGGGCTCTCGGCCTGGGGATCTCGGCGCGCCCTTTTGGCCCAAGGGGGCTCTCGGCCTGGGGGGGTTCTCGGCGCGCGTTTCACCGCGCCGAGACCCTGGTCGCTCGGGCCCCTATTTAGGGCGCCGAGGCCCTTTCTCTTCTCATTCTCACCCTTCCTTTCTCTTTCTTCAGCTTCTCTTCTCTCCATTTCTTTTCTTCGGCGCGAGCCGTTTTCATCCTCTCGGCGGTGGCCGCGAGTTCTTCCCGTCCCGGGTATGACGTTTTTTGGGGATTTAATCCCTTTTGCTTCCGGGATCACCCCCTCTTGGTTGGTGACTCCCTATTCTTTTTGGGCAGACCCCGAATAAGGGGAGATGCTGCCGAAATTTTCATAGGGTCTCATGTTACAATCTTTATAAGACTGACTTTTATTTTAGGACTTTAATTCACATTTCTTCTTCGACTGCAGACACTGCAATGGCTTCCGGCTCTGCTGCTACATCTTCTGGAGCCGTCGGAACAAGTTCGTCAGCCCAACCAGATATATCACGGGCCACAGTAAACTGGCTGAACGTGCACAGCTTAGACTTCGGATACGACAAGATCGCTTCCGTTGATGAATCATCCGATTCTGATACCGATACGGTGTCAACATCCCGGGTATACTCCACTGCCATGGAAACATGTTTCAGACGGGGCACTGATTATCGCCCGGATTTCCCGAAGGACAAACACTTGCTGCCGTTTATCCGGACCTTCACCGTGGGTGGAATGCGGAACTACCGAATAGCTCGTACAGTTGAAGCCGCAATTCTGGTTGAGAGAGACAGCCTGAAAGATTCAGTATATCGCGGAAAGGCTATATATCTTCCCGGGGAGAAGCGTGACTGGGATGCAGTCCTTGGCATATCGGAGCTGGAGCCGGAAAAGAAAATGTTGACCCGGGCCCCGGAGTTCACACCTGCTCGGTGGGATAATGCCAGTGGCCGAGTCAATAGGGAGAAGCCCGGCTATGGTCTCTTCCTGGCGCCAGTGAAGTGGGGGTACCGCGAAGAGCCTTTTGTGCTGAATTGTTCGGCCATTCAGTTCAAGTATCATTTGGCCGCTGGTTGGTTTGGGGATACCAAGATCACTGACGCCCACCTATTTCGAGCAGGAGCCGTGGAATTTACTGAGTTTGTTCTGAAGGAATATGCCCCTCTGCTGATCAGAGCCGGGGTATATCATAGTGTTTTTGCTTCCCGATTTCGGTATCCTATATCCCGAGGGTTATGCTGTGGGATGTTCGAGGTCTTCTGCCCCTTATTCAACATATTCTATACAGCAGAGGGTGAGACATCTCTTGACCTCTGGAGTCTGTCACAGCTTTCCGGACTGCCTATTGACGGCGAGCCGTATGAAGAAGTCTGCTTGGCAGATTCTGAGAAGGATAGCTCCGATGGTGAAGGCAGATATTCCATTGGCTTCTCATACCGGTACCTGATGAAGGCATATCGCTCCATTTGTCTGGCGTACAGTAGAGGGTCCTCCAAAGGTTATCATCCCCGAGAGAAGGGCAGCAAGCTGCGGATCCGGGTAGGGCAGTGGATTCAGTACTTCTTTGACGGGCCCTTGAAATATGCCGACTTCCCTTCCGTGGGTCCGACTGCTAGCAAGCAGGTAAGGGCTCCTCGTTATAAGTCGGCGCTGCCATCTTCATTGCGCCGTGCAGGCAGCGGTGGTCCCAACCCAGCAGGCGTAGACCCCATCACACATTGTGCGGCTTACTTCACATTCTGGCTGTGCACTTTCGCTCTCCCTCAAGGGGACGAGACAATCATCCGGCCAGAAGCTATATATCCGGCCTGTCAGATGGCCTGGGGAATGAGGCTGTCGCTCTGCCCAGTGGCCCTGTGTTTGATATACAAGTCTTTGGGGGATCTGTACAAGCATCGGACTCCCCGTTCTTTGAGGACCGTGGGTCCTTTTCATTTTTTCAACGCCTGGGTCTGCAGTTTATTTCCTGAGTTGGCTCCCAGAACTTTGCAGGCAGATACGGTATTGCCCCGAATGATTGAGTTTGCCAGTGCTGAACCTGGTCCTTTCTATGATCAGCTATTCAAAATAAGGGGTCGACTGATAAAGGTGCCGGTGGATGCCCCTGGCAGTATTCATTTCTGGAGCTTGGCAGCAGGTTCAGCTCCTTTGATTGATCCTCAGAGAGAGTGCAAGCTGGAAGAGGTAGAGACATATATCCATCCTGTCTCAGGGGTTAACACTGCCCGGCCAATCCTGGAGCCGGAGCTGGTCAGATGGGCCATGGCCATCCGTCCTAGTGTCTTAGTTTTCAGAAAGGGTGGCCTGCTCCTTCTGGAACCATACTATCCATTCCGCTTTGGGCGGAACTTTGGTTATGACCAGCATATCCCCACAACGGTTGCTCAATTTCCCCTGGATAGCCGGGCTAAGCATGGGTCCACCATTGTCGGCGATGGCCGGTTGTGGTGGGATTTCTACCATCGCCAGGACGGTGCAGTTTTCAGAGTTCCCACAGTTTCCAACCGTGTTCCCCAGGGTAACATCAGAATATATCAAATGGTGGAACATTCGAACCAGCTTCTACAGGGATAGTAGAGGTGCATTCTGGGACGTGGCCGAGCGTTCCTTTCTGAAACAACAGCCCGGGCCAGTGTTTGACATCCCCGAGGCCCACCTGAGAAGGCTTTATTCACAGCACCAGAGGGAGGCTGAGAACTATCTGGCCCAGCGTCGGGCTTTGAAGGAAAAGGATTCCGACCCGCCTGCTCCTGTCTTTGCTGCTATCAATGAGGACACTCTCATGCAGAACTTGAAACATTTGAGCCGTGTAGGGGACGCTCGTTTGGAGGCGCAACAATATCCATTTCCTGTCGAAGAGCCGCTCCCGGCAGTAGCTTCTTGGAGGGGTCCGACAGATAGATTTCACCCATATAGGACGTTTGTGCGCCGGGAAGATAGAACCCAGACGTACTACAAGCAGACGTCTTGGTTGTTTATTTTGCTGAATTTACATGGGTTATCTGCAGAAAACCCGATAGCCGGCATATTGAACAAGCCGTTGTTTATCTCTTTTCATTATGTCGACGGCTGGGGTATGGACCACCTCGACTTGTTTCGGTGTCTTGACCTTCATGGTCATAGTGACCTGGCAGCTTTAGTGGAGAAGTGCCAGGTACTTGGCGATGTATGCTGGCTTATCAAGGAGGCTGCTTCACGCTCCAAGGAGGTAGCTTATCTGTACTGGCCGCTCTCTATCTTTTACGACGGCCCAGCAGGTATGATATCTTCTTTCCTGACTGCAGTGATTTCTGCTCAGTATTCACACTTTGCATCCACTGATCACATTACCTCTCTGACATCTTCAACAGACAGGCCTGATATAAAGCGACAGGGGCTTTATAGAAAAATCATTGCGCAGGCTGAGAAGCCTACTTATTTTGAAATCCCTGCAGCAGCACCGACTACTACTCCCCTGCCTCCTGGCAAGAAGAGAAAGGCTTCCGTAGTTAAGGCTGCAGTTGGGAAGGCCAGGAAGGCCAAGAAGGTTTATGCTCAGCAATCGGCTTCGGTAGCTATGGACACCGGGACCCCTCTCCCTGATATTCCCTCATTTGATGAGTTTGAATCTGAAATGAAGGCTGCTCAGACATCGGTTCAGGGTAACATCAATAGCCTGCAATTGCATTCCTCATTCTCTTTCGCTGGATTTCAAAGAAGTCCTTGAATCTGACCCCTTCCTTTTGCGCAGCCCAAGAGCCAGTTGTAGCACCTTCTGTGGTGGAGACCAGGTTGCCTTCTCCCACGCCGGCTAGTGAGGCGGAGGGTAAGTGTGTTTATTTCTCATCTGTTTCATACTTGCATTGTCTTCTTTGCTATATTCCTCAGGGGTCCCTTTTGCAGCAGTGGCAGGCGAAGGGCAGACTGAAGCTATGATGACAGAAGAATTGCTTCAACCACAGGAGGGTCACAAGACCCAGTCGAAGCAGAGTACTGTTCCGGCCAGGCGCATAATTACCCGGTCTACATCCTGACATGTTTTAGAGGTGGCCCCACAGCGTGTAGCTAGTGTGGAAATATCCTCAGGCAGTTCTAAGACCGTCTCTGATGAGGAGGAAGCGACTTTCAGCGGCAGTGAGGGGGATGCTCCTGAATCAGAGGCCCCGCTTGTATTTGCAAAAGGTGCTCTGCCTTTTCAGCCTGCTAAGCTGCTGGTGCTATCTTCTGAGGAGGAGTTGCAAGAGGAGTTTGCCGGGCTCGACACCGAGATCGACATAACTCCACCATTTGTCACTCCGACTACGGAGCTTCCTTCTCTTTCACCCCACTTCGAGGGTGTGGACCCTGCTTCAAAGGTGGGTTCCTTTTCATGTTTGTTGCTTCATCTGTTTCTTTCATCTAGTGCTGAAAGTTGCTTTGCTTTGGTCTTAGGGCATTGCCACTGCTAGCTCAGACACAACCGCAGCTATCATGGACATTTCCTCTACAAACTGGGCTATTGTCCCTTTTCTGCCTTTAACTTGCATGGGAGTCCCTGAGGTCATTCGCCCTGTGCCAGTGCGGATACAGTCTTCGACGGATTTAGCATCGTTGGACTTAGGGGCCTCAGGAGAGAGTTGCATTCCTATCAGGGCTTTCGATTTCAGAGCCGAAGCCGATCCATCTAGAAGCTCCGCTTTTATACCGGCTGCAGTAATGTCAATTGCGCCCGAGTCAGCAGTCCCTGCCATAGTGGCTATAGAGACTGGACTTCTGCCTTTTCCGCCTATAGCAGCTCCTTCCCTGTCACCAGAAAGAGCAGCTGAAGATGAGGCCCCTATTCAAGAGACTCATGAAGAGGCAGCTCCATCCTTCATCGATTCTCCCCCTGTGGATGTTCAAGCTATAGCTTCCGATACAGCGATAGGGGAGGAATCTTCAGCTCAGTAGGAGAGCACAGAAAAGGACTGGCCAGCCCTTACAGCAGATCTGCCGTCTTCGTCCTCTCAGCCGGACGTTGCATTGTGGGAAGATATCGATGGCGAGGTGACCTTTGAAGTCGTCCCCTCTGCCTCCTTCGGCTTCGCTTCCTCTGACAACTTTGTCTGGCAGCATCTGGACATGCTACGTCAGCTGGTAGAATCCCAGCCTGGCTTGACGTATCTGCAACTGAAGGAAATCGCCAATCGCTTCACCGCTGGCTTGCAGGCCATGGGCTGCCCTTTGGACATGTGGGTTCAGCGGGTGCTGCTTCTACTGAAATTCGTGCATCGGAGAGACTTCCTAGCACGGACTATGGTTGATAAGCTAACGGCGTTGAAGCTGCAGAGGTCAGAATATAAATCTGAGCTGGGGAAGCTGACGCTTATGCTTGATGAACGCCGAGCCGAGCTACAAGGTGCTATTCAGCGGGAAGAAGCTGTGCGGGACCGGATGGCCATCTTGGAGACGGAGCTCTCTGGACTTCGAGCCGAACTGCAGCAATTATCCTTTATCCGGCCGCGGTCCGAAGAGGAGGTAGCCTCGCTGGAGGGACGAGTGATGTCTCTCCAGGACATGTCCACTGGGCTTCAGGAGGAGGAGGCGCGCCTTCATGAGCTGGGGGCCGCTCCTTATGTGGGTCTTCTGGCCTTTGAAGATATATTCCGGCGGCCATAAATTGTCTATCCCTTCTTTTTCTTTTTATTCTCTTTTGTGATATGGTGTCCCCTCGGGGCCCTTTATGTACTCCCTTTTTAATGGAAAGGAATCTCTTGGCTTCATGCGTCTCCATCTTATTCTGCATGTGGTTTTATCACTTTGGAAGGTGGGGTAGCGGTTTTGACAATCCCTCATGCGAATGGCTCGTACCTTGGCAGGAGAGCGTCCACCCCTTCAGAGAAAGGATGGGGAACTCGCTCCACCGCGTGACGGCATCCGAGGAGGTGCTTGAACCGAATTTTGTTGGTGGCAGCAAACGTCCTATTGGCCATGTGTGCCGTAAGGGAGACGATTTGCCGGAATGCAAATGAGGGGGTCTCATCAGAGTAGACGTATGGTCTAGGCTGGGTAGAGACTATTGCAGGTGGGACATTGAAAAGGATATGTGGTTCTCATCAGAACGGACATAAAGTACGAACTGGTCAGATTGTATCATTGGCCGGGCGATGTACCGATCAGCCAACGGTTGACTTCATCATCGATATTGAGCTTATATCGATGCAAGGGGATTTTAGAATAGACGTAAGGTCTAAACTGGGTAGGGTTTCATCATTGATCGGGCACGGTGCCGGTCGATCAATAGCGGGTTTCATCATCGATATTGGATTTATATCGACGCAAAGGGATTTCATGAGTTTCATCAGAATAGACGTAAAGTCTAAACTGGATAGGGTATTATCATTGATCGGGCAAGGTGCCAATCGATCAACAGTTGGTTTCATCATCGATATTGGGTTTATATCGATGCAAAGGAATTTCATGAGTTTCATCAGAATAGACGTAAGGTCTAAACCAGACAGAGGATTTCATCATTGATTGGGCGAGGTGCCGGTCGATCAACGGTGGGACGTACGTGACGGTGTAGGTCTCGTCAGGACAGACGTAAGGTCTATTCCAACAGGTTTTATCGCAGGTGGGGCTTGCCAAGAAATGCATAGGCTTCATCAGGACAGACGTGAGGTCTGAGCTGGACAGGCTTCATCAGAATGGTGATGGGTTTCATTGTCGGTGGGACGTTTGAAAGAGGGTATGTAGATTTCATCAGGGTAAACGTAAGGTCTACCCCGGAAGGGTTTTATCATCGGTGGGGAATGGAGCCAACTGACCGACGGAAGGTTTCATTAGTGAAGGGGAGGTAAAGATAGCGTGCCGGTTGGCATGGAACTTCGAATTACCACATTACTGACCCAAGCGCCCTTTCGGGTTTTCACCGGAGCCAGCCCCCTCTTGCTTTTGCCCACGCGCCCTTTCGGGTTTTCACGTGGCGGGGTACCCGATTTTGCCTGCAGTGCCCTTTCGGGTTTTCACCACAGCTGGGTTTTAGCTATTTTTGCCCTTGTTCAGAATGTCCGAACAAGTCTGGCGGGGTATCTCTATTTTTAACCCCATCTCTTTTTTTATTTATTATATATATATGTATATATATATATATTGAACTGGAATTTTTAGTACGGATCAGGCGATGTGCTGCTTCATCAGTGGCTGCTCTTATCATCGGTATTGGGTATATACCGATGCAAGGATTTCATAGGCTTCATCAGGATAGACGTAAGGTCTAAACTGGATAGGTTTCATCATTGATCGGGCAGGATGCCGACCGATCAACAGCAGGTTTCATCATCGGTATTTGGTTTATACCAATGCAAAGATTTCATATGTTTCATCAGGATAGACGTAGGGTCTAAACTGGACAGATTTTATCATTGATCGGGCAGTGCGCCAATCGATCAACAGCAGGTTTCATCATCGGTATTGGGTTTATACCAATGTAAAGATTTCATATGTTTCATCAGGATAGACGTAGGGTCTAAACTGGACAGATTTTATCATTGATCGGGCAGTGCGCCAATCGATCAACAGCAGGTTTCATCATCGGTATTGGGTTTATACCAATGTAAGATTTCATGTGTTTCATCAGGATAGACGTAGGGTCTAGCCCAGACAGGTTTCATCGCTGATCGGGCAGTGTGCCAGTCGATCGGCAGCGAGTTTCATCATCGGTATTGGTTTATACCAATGCAAGGATTTCATAGGTTTCATCAGGATAGACGTAAGGTCTAAACCGGACAGGTTTTATCATTGATCGGGCAGTGCGCAAATCGATCAACAGTAGGTTTCATCATCGGTATTGGGTTATACCAATGCAAAGATTTCATATGTTTCATCAGGATAGACGTAGGGTCTAACCCGGACAGGTTTTATCATTGATCGGGCAGTGCGCCAATCGATCAACAGCAGGTTTCATCATCGGTATTGGGTTTATACCAATGCAAGGATTTCATAGGTTTCATCAGGATAGATGTAAGGTCTAAACCGGACATGTTTTATCATTGATCGGGCAGTGCGCCAATCGAGCAACAGCAGGTTTGATCATCGGTATTGGGTTTATACCAACGCAAAGATTTCATATGTTTCATCAGGATAGACGTAGGGTCTAGCCCGGACAGGTTTCATCGCTGATCGGGTAGGATGCCGACCGATCAACAGCAGGTTTCATCACGGCGGGACGTAAAGAGATATGCAGATCTAGTCGGAACAGACGTAAGGTCTAAACCGTACATGTTTCTTTGCCGATCGAACAGCGAGCCCGTCAACCAAAGGTAGGTTTCATCATCGGTATTGGGTTTATACCAATGCAAAGATTTCCTATGTTTCATCAGGATAGACGTAAGGTCTAAACTGGATAGGTTTCATCGCTGATCGGGCAGTGCGCCAATCGATCAACAGCAGGTTTCATCATCGGTATTGGGTCTATACCAATGCAAAGATTTCATATGTTTCATCAGGATAGACGTAGGGTCTAAACTGGACAGGTTTCATCATTGATCGGGCAGGATGCCGATCGATCAACGGTGAACTTCACCATGGTGGGACTTCGGACAAGGTATGGGGGTTTTATCAGGACAGACGTAGGGTCTATACTGGGCGGGTTTGATCGTTGATCGGGCAAGGTGCCAGTCGATTGACGAGAGGTTTATGGCGGGAGGTGAGGCTTCTTTAGGATCACCACATTACTGACTCAAGCGCCCTTTCGAGTTTTCACCGGGGCCAGCCCCCTCTTGCTTTTGCCCACGCGCCCTTTCGGGTTTTCACGTGGCGGGGTACCCGATTTTGCCTGAAGTGCCCTTTCGGGTTTTCACCACAGCTGGGTTTTAGCCATTTTTGCCCTTGCTCAGAAAACCTGAACAAGACCGGCGTGGTATCTCTATTTTTAACCCCATCTTTTTTATTTATTTATTTATTTTCATTCTTTTATTCTCTCTTCCCCTCTTTTTTGGGAGGGTGACAAGTCGGAATGCCATTAGATCATGACGAGGGATGGCTTGGCTAGGGCGGAGTGCCGCTATACCAAGAAAGGGTGTAGCTCGGCTAGGGCGGGATGCTGCTAGACCAAGGAAAGGGTATATCTCGGCTAGGGCTGGATGCCACTAAGCCGAAGAAAGGTAGCTTGGTTAGGGCGGAGTGCCACTAATCCAAGGAAAGGGTGTATCTCGGCTAGGGCGGGATGCCGCTAGACCAAGGAAAAGGTGTATCTCGGCTAGGGCTGGATGCCGCTAGGCCAAGGGAAAGGTAGCTTGGCTAGGGCGGGGTGCCACTAGGCCAAGGAAAGGGTGTTTTGGCCCGATTACTCGGAGAATATTGGTTGTGCAGCTTGATACAGCTTGAGGTGTTTACCGTTGAGTGGCGAGAACTGAATTTCTCCTCGATGGTTAACAACTACGTAGGCCCCTCCTTCGTAGACCCTTTGTATCACATAAGGACCTTCCCAATTAGCATTCAGCTTTCCTTTTGGGTTGGACGCCATGACTTCTTTTTTCTTGACCATGACGAGGTCACCTTTCTTGAATTCTCGTCCTCTTACGAGTTTATTGAATGCAGTGGCCATGCGGGCCTGATACATTTGGATATTCTTCTGAGCTTGGAGGCGCTTCCCTTCCAATTCAGTCAGTTCTTCTAACCTTCTTTCAGCATTTGTTTGTTCGCCACGGGCCAGGCCATATTGGATTGACACTCTGAGCGACGGGACTTCCAGCTCTAGTGGAACCACTGCCTCCGAGCCGTATACCAATGAGTATGGTGAGCACCCTGTAGGTGTCTTAAAGACGGTGCGGTATGCCCACAGAGCTTCATACATCTTTTCTTCCCAGTCCTTTTTATTAGAACTGACAACCTTGGCTAGCAAGGTGCACAAAGTCTTGTTAAAAGCTTCTGCCAATCCGTTTGCCTGGGGATTGTAGGGAGTGGAGGTTCTCCATTCAATCTTATACTTCTCGGCAAGTCGATAGATTTTCTGATTTCTGAAATGACTTCCATTATCAGATATTATTCGGTTGGGGATCCCGAACCGGAAGATAATATTCTGCTTGATAAATCTGGCGACCAGTTCACCAGTCACTTCTCTTAATGCTACAGCTTCCGCCCATCGGGAGAAGTAATCTGTCATGGCCAATATGTACTTATGACCGGCCGAGGAAGTCGGCAGTGGCCCGACTACATCAGTTCCCCATTGTGCAAATGGCCAGCTAGGAACTGTAGGGTGCAGAGTTGTAGGTGGCCTTCTAGGCACGGTAGCATGCTCCTGACACTTCTGGCATGACTTTGCAAATTTACAGCAGTCTTCAAACATGGTAGGCCAATAGTAGCCCAGCTTTTTGATTTCTATCTTCATTTTGGGGCCAGCCTGGTGGGCGCCTGCTGTCCCAGCGTGTATTTCTTTCATCGCTTGCCAAGCTTCCTCAGTGGACAGGCAGCGGAGTAGAATCTTTTTGCGTGCATCCGCCATTATTCGGAATAAAGTTCCATTTCTGAATTCATAGGAATCTTTGATTCTCAGGAGTTTCATCTTTTCCTCCCTTTTCTGTGGCAGCTGTTGGTGCAGAAACCACTGTAGCAAATGCTGTCTCCAATCAGACGCCTGTACTGCGCTGATAGTGGCAACTTCTTCCTCTTCGGGGCACCCTTCTAGCATACTGGGGACTTGCCGCCGGTTCATAACAACAATGTTCAGTGTTTCATCTGGCGGGACTGCTAGCGAGCTGGCCAGCTTTGCCAGTGCATCAGCCTGGGCATTATGTCCACGGCCCACATGTTTGAGTTCGATATGATAGAACTTTGCCATGAGGCGTACAGCCTTCTGGTGATAGGGATTTAGTTCTGGCTTCCGCACTTCGAACTCCCCTTGGACTTGCTTTATTATCAACATCGAATCCCCGAATACCTGAAGCATTTGGATACCCATGTTGAGGCTGATATTGAGTCCGATTATCAGAGCTTCATATTCGGCTTCATTATTGGTGCATGGCTTGTTTATAGAACAGGAAGTATGCACAACCTCCCCCTCTGGTGATTTCAGCACAATACCGGCTCCAGCCCGTATTCTGGTCTTTCCATCGGAATCTGTCTCCGTTCTGGATGCTCCATCAAAGAACAGTTGCCACATAACTGGCTGAGCTTGACAGGCCTCGAGTGTTTCATCATCGGGTAACTCAGTCCCCAACATATCATTCTCCGGCACAGGGTGCTCCGCGAAGAAATCAGCCACGGCCTGTCCTTTTATTGCCCTCTGGGGTATATATGTGATATCGAATTCCATCAGAATTACTGCCCATTTGCCCAACCGGCCTTTCAGTACTGGCTGAGTCAATATGTATCTGAGTGGATCTGCTGCAGATATCAATCTGATTTCATGTGACAACATGTAGTGTCGGAGCTTTTTGACAGCAAAGACTAGTGCCAAGCAGGTCTTCTCTATGTAGCTGTAGCTTTCTTCAGTTCTCATCAGCCTCCTACTTAGGTAGTACAGGGCTTGTTCTTTGCCTTCTTCATTTATCTGTGCCAGCATTGCCCCCAGGGAACAGTATGTGGCTGCGATATACAGTATCAAGGGCCTGCCCTTAATGGGTGCCCCCAGCACCGGAGGGGTCTTGAGGTATTCCTTCAGCTTCTCAAAGGCTTCCTGACAGCCATCGTCCCAGAGGAACGTCACATCTTTCATCATGAGTTTGTGAAAGGGGTGGCATCTTCCCGATAGATTTGATATAAATCGTCGGATGTAGGCCAGACGCCCTTGCAGGGATCTCAACTCGTGCAGATTCCTTGGTGGAGGGAGCTCCTGGATAGCTTTAATCTTGGATGGATCAATTTCAATACCCCTATGTCGGACAATAAATCCGAGGAATTTCCCACTGGACACGCCAAAGGCGCATTTCATAGGATTCATCTTGAGTTCATATCTGCGCAACCTCTGGAATACTATCCTTAGGTCTTGCAAATGATCTTCTCTTCTGCTGGTTTTTACCACCAGATCATCAATGTAGCACTCTACCTTTTTGAAGAGCAGGTCATCAAAGATCTTTGTCATAGCTCTTTGGTAAGTAGCGCCGGCATTCTTGAGGCCGAACGGCATCCTTTTGTAGTGAAATATCCCCTTCGGAGTGCGGAATGCAGTGTGTACTCTGTCTTCTTCAGCAATCCAGATCTGATTGTATCCGGATGACCCATCCATAAATGATAGGGCCTCATGGCCAGTAGTTGCATCGATCATCACCTCAGTGATTGGCACCGGGAAATCATCTTTCGGGCAGGCCTTATTAAGGTCCCGAAATCGACACATATTCTGATCTGCCCGTTCTTCTTCTTTACGGGCACTATATTGGCCAGCCATGTAGTATACTGGTTTTCTTCGACAAAGCCTACGTCAATCAGCTTGTCAACCTCTTTGTTAATCTGATTTATCAGTTCAGGACGCATTCTCCTGGAAGGCTGCTTTACAGGGTTAGCCTCTGGGTTTATTGCCAATCGGTGTTGTGCCACATCAGAGCTCAGTCCTGGCATTTCATCATATGTCCATGCAAAACAATCTCAGAATTCTGTCAAGAACTGTATATATTGTTCCCTGACATCTGGCTCCAGCAGTGCGCTGAGGAATGTCGGCCTTTGCTCATCTGCGGACCCCAAATTTATTTCTATCAGCTCATCGACGGTGGCTTGGCCTCCGTCTTCGACTTCGGGCGGGGCTTCTTGCAAATCAATAAAGCCTCCCGGGATATAATCTTCTTCAGTTTCATGCTCCTCTGCTTCATCATACTGGTCATCAGCGGATGCTGGCGCATCATATAGGGCCAATACTACCGGATCCTGTTCAGTCTGCTCCGAGGGCGAGACTGGTTCAGCAGGAGATTCAGAAGTGGACCCCTCCGTCCTTAGAGGCTCTTCTAATGTGGGCTCCCTTGAAAGGTCATCATTCTGTAGAGCCCGAAATTCTTCTAGGATGCGCCCGAACTCCAGACACTCCTCCAGCTCTCTGGCTATTTGATCTTCATCCGGGGTTCCCGTATCAAATTTTGCTTCAGCCTGGAACAGATCCTCTTTGGAAGATAAGTCCTCCCAGTACCAAGCTTTCTTTGTCTCATCAGATGTCTCTGTTTCTGGCAGGTTGTCTGGGGCTTCATTGCTCATTATGGATTGATAAATGATTTCTTCATCTTCCGAGGGGTATTTGTCATATCCTACCTCGGGAGGATCGTCATGCCGGTAGGAGACAGATATGACGTCTACCTCAGCCTCATAGTATTCTTGGAGGGTATAACCCAATCCTGGGTGTTGAGTGATCTTCCTCAGTTCTTTACTATCTCGAGGCGGATCCCACAGTTCCTTGAATGCCTTCTTCTGAGCAGCAGGCTGCATTGATGGCATTTGCATCTTGGAGAACATTTGTGAAACCCGTTGGGTAGTATAATCCAAGCCTGTAATCGGTACCATCCGGTTTGCAGCTTCTTCAGGGGCCGTACAGTCTTGATCATCTTCTTCGACTGGCTCCCCGGTGTAGAATATAATAGGAGGTTCGCAGAAGCGAGGGATTTCCATAGTCTTCAGTGGTAGCACCGTTTGGTACTCAAGGCTGACGATGGGTTTAAATAAACCCTGCGGCACCTCCACCTGAGTGTACTTTTGCTTCATTTCTTCATCGGCATTATCCGGGTGGACGCTAGGAGGGGTAACCCGAGCAAAGTCACCGGCATAAGAGATGTGAGATACATTATGCTTTTTAACATAGCCCTTTGGTGGCGGTGGAGACCAGTTCCTTATCTCTGTCTCAGGCTTTTCTGGTTGACCACAGTCTCTTTCCTTTCGCACTTTTGCGACACCTCGGTGTAGTAGGATGCATCGAGCATATGGCACTCGAACACTTCGAAGGGATGCAGGTCCGCAAACACCCTTTCTTCTTTTCCTTCATGGCAGTATTTAATGCACTGATGTAGCGTGGATGGCACTATTTGATATTCATGCAGCCACGGTCTCCCCAGCAGGGCCTTATACGTGGTGTTGGAGTCGATCACATAGAATCGTACCACTGTAGTGAGGTCTCCCAATGTGAGGTTGAAATCAGCTACCCCAAGAGGTGTCTCACACTTTTGGTTGAATCCTGCAATCTTCATGTCTCTGACCTTGGTGAGCTGCAGATCAAAGTAATATTTCTGATAGATGCGGTATGGGAGAATGTTCACAGCAGCCCCGGGATCTATCAGTATTCTGCTTATCGGCTGACAGTTCAGGGAACCCCTCATATACAGCGGTCTGTTATGGCCGGAATTTGGGATTAGCATATCATCCTCTGTGAATGTGACTGATGGACCAGAATTCACTTCTGTCAAGAGTGCTTCATACTGTGCTGGCGACTGCAAGGCATCAATAATGGCTTGGCGAGCCTCTTCACTCAGAGAGAGGATTTCCCAGATGGAGAACCTGGTAGGGAGCTTCTTCAGCATTTTCATGATCCGGCTGCCCACCCAGACGTTAGACAGTTTCATCTCCTCCACCCAACGGGGTCTTGGAGGTTCATGTGGTGCCTGTGGCCTTTGCTGCCCAGTGCCGATTTTACCCTCTTGATCGGTTCCCCGGGAGGCTTCTTCTGTAGTAACGACCCCTGTTTCTGCTAGAGGGTTACTTCCTTTATTTTCTTCATGCTGCTTCTGCTTCCTAACTGCAGTCTGCTGGCATTTATTGTTTTCAGCTGAAGCAGTGTGAGCCAATTGCTCATTTTCCAAACTGGACAAGAATTCCAGGAATGAAGGAGCCTCTTCTTTTTCTTGGTACAAGCTGGTAGGGGGAGGAACCTGGACACCTCGTACCTCTGGCTCGGGGATCTGATAGGGTTGCTCCCCTCTGAATATAATATTATGATTGGCTGGTGGCGGGCGCCCCCATCTTTTCCCAGAACGTGTTGCATGGGCTGAGGTAGAGGCCTCAGCATGGTTGGCTTCTAGCGGGGCATTTGATGCTTCATCCTCATCATTCTCCCCGGGCAAGGAAAAGAGTACCGACAGGGTGTTGCATTGTACTGTCGTGACTTTCTTTCCCCTTTTGGACTGGGCCGTCTCTTCTTCTTCTGGGAATTTGGCTTTGCTGGCTCTTGCCCCCAGAAGGGCTCATTTTTAGTTTTTTCTTGTTCTGCCTCTGGTTGCTCTTTAATTTTCAATTCTTCGAGCTGCTCCCAGAGTATACAGTCTTTTATCAGCAGGTTTTTGGGCTTTTTCTGCTCATATTCATCGAGCTCATTGATATACTGCTGTAGACGCCCGGCTGCAGGACTTACTTCTTTATGTGCAGGTAGGGGAGTTTGTCTCCTCCGGTTGTGAGTAGGGATCCGGATGACTGGTCCGGTCTCAGCTGTATGCCATACTGGCTTTACTGGAGGCGACTTAGGCCTTGGGGTGACACCCCGAATAGTTGCCCCACTGGTGCTGGCTGCAAGAGTCTTTCTTCTGTTCTTTATGGGCTTCGTCTGCCATCCTTCCTGATCTTTCAGTGGGGTGAGGAGGCAAGCTGCATAAGTATGCCTGGTACATTCTTCAACGGCTTCCTCAGGCAGCTGCTGATAGACTGAAATCACATTGGCGGCCGTCCTCCAGGGCGGAGGCTCATGCGGATGAGGTGGCTTCACCTAGTAATCACCCAACTATAGCTCACCCTTTTTGACCATTCCTTCCATAATATCCTTGAAGACATAACAATCTTCAATTGCGTGCCCCAGCGCACGGTGAAATGGACAGAACAACGGATCATCTTTCTTTGTTGCATCCGCAGGTCTCTTCGGTTCAGGCAACGTTACCTTGTTGAACTTATATGCCCAGTTAAATAGTGCTGATGTCTTATCTTTGGGAAAAGAGTAAGCCCTTCTCATTCTGTCTCTCAGAGAGACCTTATCTTTTCTTTCTGTTGCACTCTCAGGCGGGGGAGCTTCATCTGCCTCCATTTTCCCTTTCTGTTGCTCGAAGGTTCTAAAATCGACGGCGTTAGCCTCAGTATGTGATGGCCGTCGATCATTGGTTTTACCCTTCGGCATAGTGGGAGCATTGGCGGTCGGATGCTTGGACAAGAACGTCTCGACTTCCGCCACTATATTGTTCAGCCGATCAAATGTTCTGACATCTGCACCGATCATCTTTTCTAGCACCTCTCTCTTGAGGCTCTGTTTACATATCTGCACTGCATCTTCCTGATGAGGAGGTCTTCGGCATCTCATGGCTAAGTTTCTCCACCTTTTGATGTAGTCCAGTGCTGTTTCATCCTGCCTTTGCTTGGTTGCATATAGCTCCGCTATTGTAATTTCTCTTTCAGTGACATGAAATCTATCGCGGAATTTTCTTTGCATATCAGGCCAATCAACCACTGATCCAGCGGGCAGGCTTGAATACCATTCAAAGGCTATCCCAGTGAGGGACGAGCCAAAGAACTTAAGCAGATAGGCTTCATCAGCTGCCAGGTCGCCCATAATTGTGGTATAGTAAGCAATGTGTTCCCTGGGAGAGCCTTGGCCGTTGAATTTCTCAAATTTCGGCGGCTTACTGACGCCTGGGGGTAGTCTTTTAGCAGCATACTGGGGAGGATACGGTACTTTGTACACGTCATAGGTACTTACACCATCACCGGTCTTCTCAGACAGCTTCATCTCCACAATTCTTTCAATCATCAGCTTGTGGGCTAGGGCTGGATCTATCTCTTCTGGGAAGAAGTGAGCTTGTTGTTGGCTGTAGGGAGTCGTCATCACAGTTGCGCGCAAGGTGGGCACGGCGGGCTGCGTCTGAGATGTAGAGGGCTGAGCTGCTGCTTGCTGCAGAACAGGCTAGCTCGGAGCTTTGCCCTTATCAGCTGGAAGGGGATTAGCTGGGATAGCCGTGTCTGTTGAGCTGGAAGTATGCCCGACAGGCTCGGCTTGATTGGAGATCGGTGTGGCTTCATGCCTCTCATTTAGCTGTCTTCTGAGAGCACTGATCTCCTGTTGATATCTTCTAAACATCATCTGGATCATGGGATCCAGAGTCGATGGGATCTGTATATCTTCTGAAGTCCCTTCAGCATCATCAACGAAGGGATTGTCTTCTTCTTCTGTTGTCACCACATTGACTGTCATGGTGGTGATCTTGCGGGTTTCCTCATCATTCTTCATCTTATCTTTTGCAGCCTGACCTCTTCTTGTGACGGGGCCTGGTCTGGTAGCCAACCTGAGCAGTTCATCTGGCTGAGTTGGTAGCATATTCTGCCCCCTGGCGATTCCAGCCATGTTACAGGCAAAGATTTGCATTCTTCCCTTCTGCCTGCAAACTTTTCTTTTTGCCTGGTCAGGGTATTTGAGTCGGTCGAAGACCGATACTCTTTCTTCAGCTTCTTCCCTATACAGGTCTTCTTTATCATATCCGGCCTTGCGGCCTTCTTCATAATCATTTGAATCGGAGGAGGAGACTCCGAGCATCACTTCTTGAAGGGCTTCTCCTTCTTCTTCATCCACGGTGCCCAGAGCACGGGATAATCTTTGCTGACCGAGGGCAGAGTTCCCCAGGTAATGGAAGTAGTCTTGGACCACTTGTTTCATCTCCTCTGGATCGTGCCTTCGCGGCTCTGGTCGGAGTATCAATCTTTCCTGGCTTTTCTGCTGATGAGCCAGTCTTGTCATCTGAGCATTCAAATGCTCGGCTTTGGAATATTTGAATATGTCAGCCTGTCTGGCACAGGCTCTTGGTCTTCTTGGAATGGCAACTGTGACTGGTTTGCTCATTCCCATATCGCCATCTTGGCAGCAGTTGGCAGTGTCATCATAGTTCTTCCTTTGCCATCTTTTACCTTTGGCCCTGGGATGGGTGATAGTAAGGTCTTCATTCTTTTGATATCTTTTGCCCTTCATCACGGGGCGAGTAGTAATCAGATTTCTTCCTTCATCATTTTTTTCATCTCTCCTCCCCAGAGCTTTGGGGTAAGCAGCAACATCATCTCTTCTGTAGTTTCTTTCTTCTCTTCTGCTTCCTGCCCTGAAGCGGACAACAGCATCCTCAGTAGCCTTCTTCTCATATCGAGCTGGGGCCCAGCTCTGAATCTTCTTTGGTCGCCAGACCTGTTTATATTTTGCTGGCTTGGGCGCCAGCATCTTCCTTTCATCAGCTTCCCAGTTGGCCCTCCTAGCGGCCAGAACGCGGAACCTGTTGTCGGTCTGGACAGTCGGGACAATCCTGTCCGGCCGGACTTCTCTGGGGCGACCGTTGAGGTTCACCCTAACATCTCCCATCATCATTGTCTTCCCAGAATTGGAAAGACGACGCTCAGCAGCAGCATACCGGCTTCTCCGGTTATTTCTCTTTCCCCTCTGGGCAGCAGGGGGAACCGTATCCCTCCTTTGAACTTGGTGTACATAGCAGGCGACGGCCGTCGAGGTCGTCTTCTCCGGTAAGCCAGCCTTCTTACCAGTAGTCTTCATAGGGGCACCTGCAGCGGTGCCTTGCTCGTCGTTGTTGACCTGCAGAAGGTCGGTGAAGACGAGGCCCAGACAGTTGGGCAGCTCGACAGCAGGGGGCATTGCTCCGAATGACAGGGGTACCGCCAGGTAACCCTCTCGCACATGCATATCGATCGGTTGTTGGCCGAAGCGTACAGACATAAGTCCAGTAGTCATCTTCCTGAAAATAAGGAAAGCGCACAGGATCAAAAATTTGAGGGGGGCCCGCTGGGCCTCCTATTTTGGCGTAGAGATGAAGGGAGACTAGGTCCCACCGGGCGTGCCAGCTTGTGGAATGTGGATCTTATCTTATTTCGTTATATTATTTATTTATATTATTTATTTTTTTATTATTTAGATTTTTGATTTATTGATTTATTAGGCGTGCCAGTCACGTGTGTGACGATTTTATTGTGCGCTCGATCTGACTTGGTCAGTCGATTGTGAAGTCCGAGTCGGGACCAGAAGTCCGTCATACCATAAAGGCTATGACGTTAATTACGCCCTTCCAAGGAAGGACAACCCTTGATTAAACGCCAAAATAGGAGGAAAGCAGCGGTGAAGATAAGGCTCAGAAGAGACGGGGTTGATTTATTTGCAGAATGCTAAATGGACTAGACAAAGCAGGGGGGTTATTAAGTACGGGACAAATCCGACGGCATATCCCCGCCATCTTGGACTATGCCAAGTGGGAATAGGAAACCACCCATGCAGCGGCAGGGTAGGATCCGTAAAAGATCGGGTATAATAGACCCGGAGTCCGAATAGGGACCGGCGCGACATGGCACGTCCCATGTGGGTGCGGTGCCGCATCTATATCCCCCTTCGAGGGACCATCGGAGAGCGTGCAAGGACATAACTCCGTGGGCCGGCAGGGCTGGGAGAGAATATCACATTTACCCGGTAGGGTATGTATGAATTTCGGCAGCATGTCCCCTCAACTTGGATTATGCCAAGTGAGAATAGGTCATCATCCACGGGATGCCGGGATGACGACCAGATAAGAAGGGCACCGGGCCCGGGGATGTTACTTGCGTCTATCTCATTGGTTAATATTCCCTTGGAACCCATCAGAACACATATAATAACATGGCTCTTTGAGTTCGTAAGGTAGCAGTGAAATCCGGATCGAAAATGAGGGCTGTAAGGGGGGTCTTCCCCATTACTGTATCTTCTCAGGGCACATATGATGGTCTCCGAACATCCCCTAGACAGGTGTGTAGGGAGACTAAAGGATTGAAGGATGACAGTGCAGAGGAGGGCCTCGGACTAGGTTTCATTGGCCAAAGAAGGAGGGTCTCGGCGTGGGTTTCTATTGGTCAGAGGGAGAGCTCTCGGCATGGCTTTAATGGCAAAAAAAAACAAGGGGGGAAGCTCTCGGCGTGAGGCTTCTCGGCGCGCTCCTCGCTGCGCCGGGAACCCGGCGCCGGGAGGCCACAGGCCGGGAAGGCTGTGAAGGAACAGGGGTTTAACCCGGGGGGTTCGTCGGTTTGCTGAAGGGGAAGGAAGAGGGAGGCCTCTCGGCGGCGTAGCTCTCGGCGTGGAAATTAGCACGCCGGGAAGGTGAAAGGGTTAAGGGTTTCAGGGCTTGATTACGGTACTCTGTTCGGGAATTTTCTGAGTTTTCTGGCTCGGATCGAGACCGAATGTGGAGTGCAGGAGGGGGTTTCGTGGATAGCTCTGTTTGAAGGATGCCAAGGGAATTGGAAGGCCGAATCAGTAGGGGAAAAGAGACCATCGTCTATATCCTGTGAAGGGTTTCATCTGTTTGTTGCAGGCCGTCTGGGGGATCAAGAGATGACTGTCTCTGATCCCCTAGACGAGCCCAACTGCATCGAAAAATCGGCGACGGAGGAACTCTTAGCGCCGAAACTCCAGACCCTAATCATTCAAGGGTTAGAATGGAGGGTCGAGAGACTGAGGTCATCGCTTGTTAGAATCTCACGGGATGGCATTAACCTGCAGAACAGACATATCTTTGTACAGCCAGCAGTTCAGGGAACCAAGAGATTGATGTCTCTGGTTCCTGAACAGCACAAGGGCTCAAGAGAAAACTCGGACTATATGCGGAGGATCTGCCATTGAGACAGGAGGGGAGAAGAAAGTGGAACCCAATAACCCATCAGATAGGGGTAGGGGTCCTATCTTCATCCCTCTTCGAAGAACAGATTCATTCAATCGGCTCTGAAACTCGAAGAGTCTAGGCTACTGGACTTTTCAGCCGAGAACTATGTACATGGAGAGAGACGGAGAGCAGATATCTCAATCAATCGATGCCCAAATGGGCCATGTTGATACTTCATTGCGTTGTATCGAAGACTTACACAGATCGTAAAAGAGAAATGCAAAGCAGAGAGGTGGAAATCAAGACCGGAACTCTCCGGCTACATTTGATAAATCGAGAAAAGACTCGCTAGATTACATCAAAGAAAAGAAAAGAAAGTATGGGGGAGGGTGGAGCATTGACTCCTCTCCCTCCCCGGAGCAGCCCACCTGGAGCTTCTTCTTCCTCCTTTCTTCTCAGATATCTCTTCGCTTCTTCGAGTCACTTTTCTTGGGGCTCTCTTTTTCCTTTGGTTTCTGGCTATCCTCTCGATCTCTCCCCTTTTTTTATCGAAGGGAAGGGGTTTTATATCTGTCTCCCCCCCTTCTCGGCAGGCCTCATCACGGCGCGCCTCAGCTGGGGCTTCCCGGCGCGCAGGCATTCAACCTCTCGGTGCCACCTTCACACAGGCCCACTTGGGTCTTTAGCCACTTTCACAGGCCCACTTGCATCATCACCCAAAAGGGCCCTCCATTGGTGACACAGCTTCCATTGATATCATTGATATGTTTTCATCAGTCCGTAGACAGGGGTTTCATCAGTATTGCCATCTGAATGATGACAAAATCGGGTATCATTTTATCGATATCGTCACCTGAATGGTGACGAGATCGGACATCAGCCTTAGTCTGGGAAGACCTCAGCCGGGTGTATAATCTGTGGAGACGATTCTTTTTCATTGATCTGACTTTGCAAAAGCCTTTACAATCTTCATCTACCGGTACCGACTTCATCTTTATCTCATATCACATCTGTCAATAAGCCGACATCTGACTTACCCTGACATGTCATCTGTGGATTCTTGGATGAGACAGTAGTACAGCTCTCATTAAAGTGTGCTAGGAGGTCCCATCAGTCGAGTGACTGCTGCTTTATCAGTGTTGCCGTCTGAATGATATCGGCACCGGGCATCAGCTTGGCCGACAAAGGCTTCAGCCGGGTAAATGGTTGACGGGCTTCATCATTGGTCTTTCACTGTTGGTCTGATCCTCTTTTCAATTGTGCTTTCACCCTTGTTCATTTTCAAGGTGTCAACAGACACTTGAAGGGCGCGCTGGGAGAGAGCACAGAAGGTGTGCCGCGTAAGGCACTCCGAAGGTGTGCCGCCGGGGGCACGTGGGAGCGTGCTGGATGGGGCATGTCATCGGTGTGCCGCTGGGGCGCCGGGAGTGTGCCGTTGGAGCGGCAGAAGGGCGTGCCACTGGAGGCTTCACAATTGGTGTGCTGCTGAGGGAATTTAGTAGTGTGCCGCTGGAGGCCTTGCAGGCTACTACGCCGTTGGAGCACTTCAAGAGTGTTTCTTTTTCCTCTCTTCTTCTTTTCACCTTCTCTTCTCTTTTCTCCCCTTCTATATTCCCCTCATGACTTTTCTTTCTCTTCCTCTCTTCTTCTTTTGTGTGGGGAGGTGGGTACAAAGACCGCGTCTACCTCGAGACTCTTTCTTTCTTTTCTTCTCTTCTTCTTTTGTGTGAGGAGGCGGGTGCAAAGACCGCGTCTGTCTCATGACTCTTTTTTTTCTTTTTTTTTGTGGAGAGGCAGGTGCAAAGATCATGTTTGCCTCGTGACTGTTCTTTCTCTTCTTCTCTTCTTCTTTTATAGAGAGGCCGGTGCAAGGACCATGTTCATCCCGTGATTGTTCTTTCTCTTCTTCTCTTCTTTTTTTATGGAGAGGCGGGTGCAGAGACCGTGTTCGCCCCGTGATTGTTCTTTCTCTTCTTCTCTTCTTCTTTTATGGAGAGGCGGGTGTAGAGACCATGTTCGCCCCGTAATTACTTTTTTTTTCTCTTCTTATTTTATGGAGAGGCAGGTGCAGAGACCATGTTCACCTGATGATCGCTCTTTTTCTTCTTCTCTTCTTCTATTATGGAGAGGCAGGTGCAGGGACCATGTTCGCCTCATGTCTCTTTTTTTTTCTTCTATTCTTCTTTTGTAGAGAAGCAGGTGCAGAGACCATGTTTGTCTCATGATTGCTCTTTCTCTTCTTCTCTTCTTCTTTTATGGAGAGGCAAGTGCAAGGACCATGTTTGCCTCGTGATCATTTCTTTCTTTTCTTCTCTTCTTCTTTTGTGTAGAGAGGCGGGTGCAAAGACTGTGTTCGCCTCAAAATTGCTCTTTTTCTTCTTCTCTTCTTCTTTTATGGAGAGGTAGGTGCAAGGACCATGTTCGCCTCATGTGCATTCTTTCTTTCCTTCTCTTATTTTGTGTGATGAGGCGGGCTCGAAGACCCCGTCTGCCTCATTTGTCTTTTCCTCCTCTTCTTCTCTTCTTTTGTGTGATGAGGTAGGCTCGAAGACCATGTCTGCCTCGTGACTCTTTTTCTTTCTTTTCTTCTCTTCTTTTATGGGATGAGGCGGGCTCGAAGACCACATCTGCCTCATGTGTCTTTTCTTCCTTTTCTTCTTTTCTTTTGTGTGATGAGGCGGGCTCGAAGACCACGTCTGCCTCGTGTGTGCCTTTTCCTTTATTCTGCTATTCTTTTCTCATTAATGCTTCCACGCTGGAGTGTATTTCTCTTAATGTGCCCCCAGGTCGGGGTGTAGCTTCATTTGGTATGCATCCTCCCTGAGGGGGTGTGTTTTGCCTCTTCGCTTATGTGCCCCCAGGTGTGGACACCAAAAATTGCACACCCAAACGAACGAAAAGTGCGTCCACACCAGGCGGGGTGTATTTTTTTGGCTTCTATGTCCCCAGACCAGGGTGTGTTTTTTTAATGCCCCCGAGGCGGGGTGTAGCTCTCTTAAAATGCCCCCATGGTGGGGTATACTCTTCACGGCTTCTATGCCCCCAGGTGGGGTATGTTTCTTCTTCAGATACCCCTAAGCCAGGGTGGACTTCTCTTCATATGCCCCTGAGCCGGGGCGTGTTCTTTATAGCTTCTAGGCCCTCGAGGCGAGGTATGTTTCTCCTTGATATGCCCTTGGTATGGGGCGTAGGTCTCTTCAAATGCCCCCAAGCCGGGGTATACTCTTCACGGCTTCTATGCCCCCAGGCGGGGTATGTTTCTTCTTCATATGCCCCTGGTACGGGGCGTAGCTCTCTTCAAATGCCCCCGGGACGGGGGTGTATCTTTTGCTTCTTATGCCCTCCTGAGGCCGGGGTGTATCTCTTTACGGCTTCTGTGCCCCCGAAGCAGGGTATGTTGTTTCTTCAAATGCCGCTTGGGCGGAGTATATCTTTCTTCTTATGCTCCCAGATCGGGATGTATGTCTCTTTGTTTCTGTGCCCCGGGTTGGGGTAGATGCTTCTGCTTCTTATGTGCCAAGGACAGAGTGTATTTTTTGTGCCCCCAGGCTGGGGTAGGTGCTTCTGCTTCTTATGCACCAAGGGCGGAGTGTATCTCTTTCTGTGCCCCTAGGCTGGGGTACATTCTTCATGTTTCTCATACCCTTTTCGCAGGGCGTATTCTCTTGCTTCTCATGTCCCTGGATCGGGGCGTATGTTTCTTCTTCTGACGCCCCTAGGTCGGGGTATATTCTTTCTTCATGTGCTCCCAGGTCGGGATGTATGCCTCTTTGCTTCGGTGCCCCCGGGCGGAGGTGTACTCTGTCTCTTTGCTTCTGCGTCCCCCAGGCGGGGTATGTTTCTTCTTCAAATGCCCCTGAGCTGGCGCATATTCTTTATGGCTTCTATGCCCCCTGGTGGGGTATATTTCTTCTTTAAATATCCCTAAGACGGGATGTATTCTTCTCTTTCTTATGCTCCCGAGGCGGGATGTATCTTCTTCAAATACCCCTAAGCCGGGGGGTGTTCTTTATGGCTTCTATGCCCCCTGGCGGGGTATGTTTCTTCTTCAAATACCCCTAGGTCGGGGTGGACTTCTCTTCATGTGCCCCTGAGTCGGGGCGTGCTCTTTATAGCTTCTAGGCCCTCGAGGCGAGGTATGCTTCTTCTTCAAATACCCCCAAGATGGGGGTGTGATTCTTGGCTTCCTATGCCCCCAAGGCGGGGTATGTTCTGCTTCTTGTGCCCCCAGGGGTGGGGTGGAATTCTCTTCAGTTACCCCTGAGTCTGGGTTGATTCTTCTGCCTCTTATGCCCCAAGGTGAGGTACACTTCTCTTCATATGCCCCCTAAGCTGGGGTGCAACTCTGCTTCTTCTCATGACCCCAGGCCGGGGCAGTCTCTTCTTTTTATGCTTATATGCTCCCGCATCAGGGTGTATCGCTGCTTGCAATGTCCCCCGAGGCGGGGTATCCTTCTTCTTCAAATACCCTTAAGCCAGGGCGTATTCTTTATGGCTTCTATGCCCCCATAGCGGGGTGTGTTTCTTCTTCAAATACCCCTAAGATGGGGTGGACTCTTTTCTTCTTATACTCCCAAGGTAGGATGTAGCTTCTTCAAATGCCCCTGAGCCGAGGCGTGTTCTTTACGGCTTCTATTCCCCCAGGCGGGATATATTTCTTCTTCAAATACCCCTAGGCCGGGGTGTATTCTTGCTGCTTCTCATGCTCCCGAGGTGGGATGTGACTTCTTCAAATGCCCTTAAGCCGGGGCGTATTCTTCATGACTTCTATGCCCCCTGGCGGGGTATGTTTCTTCTTCAAACGCCCCTAAGCTAGGGTGTGTTCTTATGCTTTTTGCGCCCCTCAGGGCGAGGTGCATTCCTCTCCATATGCCCCTAGCATGGGGTGTGCTTTTGTTTCTTATGCCTCCAGGCCAGGGTATGCTTCTTGGCCTCATATGCCGCCGAGGCGAGGTGTATGTTGCTTCATATGCCCCCGGGGCGGGGATGTATTCCGCTTCTAATGCTCCCCATGGCGGAGTGTATTGCTGCTTCCGATGCCCCCAAGGCGGGGTGTAATTCTTGCTTCTTATGCCCCCGAGGCGGGGTGAACTCTTCTTCTTTGCTTATGTGCTCCCATATCGGGGTGTATTCCTTTATTCATATGCTCCCCTAAGCCGGGGAATGTTGTTTGTTCTGCTTCAGATGCCCCCGGGGGGGGGATATATGTTGCTTCATGGACTCCGAGCCTATGGTGTATTCCTTCTTCGAATGCCCCTAAGTCGGGGTGTATTCTTCTCTTCTTATGCTCCCAAGGCGGGATGTAGCTTCTTCAAATGCCCCTGAGCCGAGTTGTGTTCTTTACGGCTTCTATGCCCCCCAGGCGGGGTATGTTTCTTCTTCAATTGTCCCTAGGACAGGGTGTATTCTTCTCTTTCTTATGCTCCCGAAGCGGGATGTAACTTCTTCAAATGCCCCTAAGCCGGGGCCTGTGCTTCATGGCTTCTATGCCTCAACTGACGGGGTGTGTTTCTTCTTCAAATGCCCCTAACCTGGGGTGGACTTCTCTTCATATGCCCCTGAGTCGGGGCGTGTTCTTTATGGCTTCTATGCCCCCAGGTGGGGTATATTTCTTCTTCAAATACCCCTAAGCCAGGGTGAGTTTCTCTTTTTGTGTGTCCCCAGGCCGGGGTGAATTCTTTTCTTCTTACACCCCCATGGCGGGGTATGTCTTTTGCTTCATGTGCCCACATATCGGGGTGTATTTCTCTTCTTCAAATGCCCCTAATCCGGGGTACAACTCTATTTCTTCTTATGTCCCCAGGTCAGGGCGGATTCTTCTTCAAATGCCCCGAAGCCGGGGTGTAGCTTTTGCTTTGTGCCCCTCAGTCGGGGCGAATTCTCTTCATGTGCCCCTGGGAATGGGGTGTATCTCTTTTTTTTGCCTCTTATGCCCCCGTAGCAGGGTATATATCTTCTTATTATCCCCCATGGTGGAGTATATGCATGCTCTCTTCGGGAGTGGTGGCCGTGCTTGGCCTCATTGCTATAAAGCATTTCCCCACAGCGGGCAGCCATTCACCAAGCTACAATTGTGGCTCGCTGGGTCTTTTAACAGCCACTCGAGGGGCCGTCTTATGCCGGATGGAGGCAGTAGGAAGGAGGAACGAGCAGGGTCATTGCACCGCAGACTCAGAGCCTCCTAGAGTCGGGCGGAATGCCGGGTTTCTTCTTGCTCTTTTAGTCGACGATGCTGGCCAACTTTTCTTCCATTCTTCTCTCTTTCTCTCTTTTTTTTCTCTTTTTTTCTCTTTTTTTCTCTTCTCTTCTTCTTGTATGATTGACCAGGGTGGAGGTGCAGGAGAGCGCTCACCTCCTCAGGGAGGGGATGAGTGGTTCGCTCCACCGCATCAACCCCACAATGATAATCTTTGTTCAGCACGGGTCTCGACGACGTGGCTGTACAACCCTCTCTTGCCAATTCATTCTTTTTATTTTTTGCTTGTTTCTTTTCTCTTTTTCTTTTCTTCTTCTTTTCTTTTCTTCTTCTCTTCTTCTTTTCTTCTTTTCTTCTTTTTCTTTTTGAGGAAAAGGGGGGTTTGATTTCCCCTCCCTTCTCTTCTCTTTCTCTTCTCCCCTTTTTTTTTATAACAGCCCCCATGATTCTTGGAAGCTGCATATGCTTCGAAGCAATGTCCTCGAGGCCACGAAGGCAGCTGCACCGAGTTTGGCTTTTCTCCCCATAGGACTGGCGAAGACAGCACTTGCCATTCATCAAAGCAGGTAAACATCATTAATTAGGAGGCCATGAGGCCCTAAATCCCGACGAAGAGATGAATGGTGGTTTAGGTCCCACCGGGCGTGCCAGACTTGTGGACGCACTAAAATTCGCTTGTTCAGGTGGTTCGTCTATTAAGTACGTGGGCGTGCCAGTCACCGAAGTGACAATTTATTCGGACCCCGAAGAGCCCATGGTGCGCTCGATCTGACTTCATCAGACGATTGTGTAGTTCGTGTCGGGACCAAAACCCGCCGTGCCATAAAGGTCACGGCGTCATTTACATCCCCCATACGAGGGAACACCCTTGATTAATCACCGGGAATTAGGGCCTCATGGCCAGGGAATCGATTGCATGGAAGGTCTCTTACGAGGTATTGAAATCCTCGCATGAGAGTGAGAAGAAAGCATTCGCGGTCATGTGCTGACCATTTAATATTCGGACGAATGTCTGGCTCGAGAAAAGTGCGATCGTCGCGGGAAAACCAGAGCATATGTATGCCAGGATATGGCAATTTATTGTTCAGGAGAACGGAAAATGTTCGGCTAAACCTCGGTCAGAGCGGTCAGAAACCAGTAAATCTGTTGGCCCGGTGCAAGAGCAAGCTGTGACCATACTGCGGTGGGCCCCCCGCGGTCAAAACAAGACTTGCATGAGCGTCATTAATATTTTCGGTGCCAAGGGACAACGAGGGAATATCCCTTGAATCGGCTGAAAAGCCCTATGTCTAGGGAAGCGGACGTTCGAAACGTGTCGGTCATTCGGGAGACCGTTTGAATCAGACGGGTGTCCGGCTTGAGAGTATCATAATCGTCGTAGGAGGACCTGGAACATATGTATGCTGTGATACGTCAAATACATTATTCCAAGACACTGAAAACATTCGGTTAAATCTCGATTAGTGTAGCAGGAAACTAGCGAATTTATTGGTCCGGTGCGAGATCGAGTCGGGACCATACCGGGGGCGCCTCCCGCGGTCCAAACGGGGCTTACGTGGGCATCATTAATGTTTCCGGTGCCGGAGGGCAACGGGGAAGAGTCCCGGGACTAGATTCCAAAACCAAAACATGTTCGAAGGAAGCGAGCTATAGGCCGAGGGTGTGGGTCAGACAATGACCATAATCGGGACAGACCCGAGGTCCAAGCACAGCCCACAAAGGCCTTATTGATATTCCCGTATATAGGGTCTAGGGATGACAAGAGCCATCTCGTTCTATTCAGATTTCTGCCGGTCACTTGCGGACCACTTGATATTCGGACAAGGGTCCATATTGAAGGTGCGACGTGGATAGGAACAACCCCGTACAAGTGTATGCCGAGTTTACGACAATTTCAATGAAAGGGCGGGAACGAATCCCGATAGGGTGAATCCGATTTGACGAGCTATCGGCCCAGAGCAATGCTGGGTCATGACCACGTCGGGGTAGGAGCCGTCGGCCATGTTGGTTGCTCACGGGTCTTTTCATGTTCAGACACAGGTCCGTGATAGAAACGCGGCGAAAACCGAGGCGAACCCGTTCAAATGTTTGCCGAACGTGCGGCAATTTTAGTAGTGGCTCGGAGGGGATCCGGCCTGAGGAACGAGTCCGGTCTGATTGGAATGTCGGCCCAAAACTAGGTCGGGACCTGGCCATGTCGGGATAATTCCCAAGACTCAGGCCCAACCTGGAAGGGCGGCATTGTTATTCCTTCAGCATCGGGTCACGGGAGAGACGGGGCTGCAACATAGATTTTACCATTTTCTTTATCTGGGCTTTAAATTATGTGCATATATATTTTATTGCTTATTTCCCTTTTATGTATTTATTCTGGATGATTTCTCCATTTTGTTTATTATTATTACTGTTATATTTTCCCTTTCCTTTTTTTACTACTACTATTATTATTATTTCACATTTTTTTATTTATTTCTCATATATATATTCAGGTTTATTTATTTATCATAATTTTTATTAATTTATAATCAGTATAATCATTATTATCATTATCATTATCATGACATATTTATATATGTTTATATATATTTATTTTGGAAGGAAAAGTGGGCCGTTGGGGGCAAAAAGGGGTGTACCGGCGAAGGTAGGGAGAGCGTGCCGGAGAGGGGCTGGGAGAGTGTGCCAGTGAAGGGGCAGGCTGGCGTGCCGCTAAAGGGCTGAAGTCTACACATTGGCCGGTCGCTGCGACATAAAGTCTGTACATTCATCAGCCCAAAGTCTATATGTTGTCTATTCAACCAGCACACAAAGTCTATACGTTCTTCAGCTCAAAGTCTGTACATCAGCTGCATTCATCAGCTCGAAGTCTATACATTGGCTACATTCATTAGCTCGAAGTCTATGCGTTGGCCAGCTCAAAGTCTGTACATTGGCCAGCTCAAAGTCGGTACATTGGCTGGGTTCATCAGCTCAAAGTCTACACATTGGCCAGCCCAAAGTCTGTACGTTAGCCAGCTCAAAGTCTATACATTGCAGCTCAAAGTCTATACATTGGAGCCCAAAGTCTGTACGTTGGCCAGCCCAAAGTTTGTAAGTTGCAGCTCAAAGTCTGTACATTGCAGCTCAAAGTCCATACATTGGCCAGCCTAAAGTCAGTACGTTGCAGTTCAAAGTCTTTACATTGGCCAGCCCAAAGTCTGTGCGTTGGCCAGCCCAAAGTCTGTACGTTGGCCAGCTCAAAGTATGTACGTTGCAGCTCAAAGTCTGTGCATTGCAGCTCAAAGTCCATACATTGGCCAGCTCAAACTCTATACATTACAGTTCAAAGTCTGTACATTGGCCAGCCCAAAGTCTGTACGTTCGCCAGCCCAAAGTCTGTACGTTGGCCGGCTCAAAGTCCATACATTGCAGTTCAAAGTCTATACATTGCTTGTTGCTATGTTCGTGCATCAATCTAAAGTCTATACATTGTGTTCCACTTCGGAGGGTGAGAGGAGTGTGCCGCTGAAGGGCCGAGAAGGTGTGTCATTGAAGGGTTGTTAGAGCGTACCGCTGAAGGAAGGTTAGAGGTGTACCGGCCAACGGGGTGGAGGGCGTACCGGTAAGGCTGGGATAGATGTGCTGATGAAGGCCCACTCCTCTGTTACTTGTTTTTAAGGCTTTTCTTTTCTTCTTCTCTTTGATTTTTGCGTAGTTTTATACAAATCTTTTCTCCTTCTTCTTGCAATCTGTTGCTGCTCTATTTATTTGTTGCTTTTGTTGTCTTTTGGTGTGTATTTATTATCCCATTTGTTTGTTACATCATTTTGCCTTTTAACGTCTTATTATTTTCTAACAAAAATTCGGCAGCATCTCCCCTTGACCCGAGCGTAAGGGAGATATAGGGAACGCGCCCACATAGAGTGGCGGAACCCGACAACTGGAGGTGGGCGCCCGAAGGCGGCAACACCTTTAATAAAACTTTGGGAAACCCGGAAGAAACGCGGATGGGGGAGTCGTCTGGGACTGGCTGGGGGTGCACCGGGCAAGAGAAGAGGATTGGAGGGTGTGCCGGGTAGGGAGCTAGAAGGGTGTGCCGTTGAAGGCCCGCTAGGGGCATGCCGGCGAAGAGCGGCCAAAGGTGTGCCGCTGAGGGCCAAATGAAGTGTGCTGGCGAAGGGCTGCTGAAGGCGTGCCGCTGAGGGCCAAAGGAAGCGTGCCGGCAAAGAGCTGCTGAAGGTGTGCCGCTGAGGGCCAAATGAAGCGTGCCAGCGAAGGCCGCTGAAGGTGTATCAGCGAGGGGCTTAGCCAGGACGCACGGCTGGAAGCTAGGGAGGCTGGGCGAAAGGATGAAGACTGAGGGTTAGCCAGGTGGGCTGGGGATTGAAGAAAGGGGGAAGGCCAAGGAGGGCATCAGTGGCAGGATGTTCAAGGGAAGAAGAGGGAGGCCTCTCCCTCTAGGTAAACGAATGAGGTTGGAGGCCAGGAAGGAGGGCATCGAGCTCACGAAGCCCCAAGAGAATAGAAGGATAAACTCCCTTGGGCCGAAGACTAAGCGTAAGGCCATGGATCGTGCGGGGGAACGATACCGACATGGAGACTCCAAGACACCGGAGAAGGAGAGAAAGTGAACAACATACCATGCACACTGGCACAAACCAACGGAAGCAACAAGAAACCCAAGAAGGGTGATTTTTATTCACGAAGAGGAACGACCACGGCCAGCCATATACATTGCAAAGCACATTCGTGCTGACACTACAGACAGGGGAGGGGAGGAGATCATGAAAATAAAAAAAAAGAAGGAAATGGGGGGAGTATTGTGGCCGAACAAGGGTGAATACTCCCTGCTCTTCCCCACTTCCCCGTTACATGAAGCCTCTCTCTCTCTCTCTCTCTTTCTTTTCTTTGCCTGGTGGTTGTCGGAAGACTCCACGCCGGAGCCCTCGCCCTTCTCTTCTGTCTTCTCCTTCTTCTCGTAGGTGACTTTTTATGTTCGTCTCTTCTCCTCCTACCTCTTCTCCCCGTCTATCTGTCCCCCTTCTCTTCGCCGGAATGGGAGTGGTTTTATACTCCCAGCAGCGGGAGCCCTCGAGCACGGCAGTCAGAGGCGGGAAGCGGCTAGTCATGATGGGGTTTGACTTCCCCCCTCCTGGACGTCAAGGGAGTAGCCTGCGTGGCCCAACCTCTGGTTGACACCTCGGACAGCTCACTGCGCGCCAAGGATACGTAGGGCATGGGCGTTACATCGTTCGGGCGTTGAAACGCCTTCACGCTATGCCGCTGGCGGGCTCAATAAGTGTGCCGCAGGAGGGCCAAAAAGGCGTGCCGCTGAAGGCCCAAAGGGGCGTGCTGCTGAAGCCCCAAATGGGCGTGCCGCTGAAGGCCAGAAATAGTGTGCCGTTGAAGGCCTAAAATAGTGTGCCGTTGAAGGCTTGAAATAGTGTGCCGTTGAAGGTTTGCAGGGTGTGCCGTTGAAAGGGCACAAGGGCGTGCCGTTGAAGGCCCAGGGGTGTACCGCTGAAGGGCCAAAAGGATGTGCCGCTGAAGGCCCAGGGGTGTACCGCTGGAGGGCCAAAAGGCTGTGCCGCTGAAGGCCCAGGGGTGTACCGCTGAAGGGCCAAAAGGCTGTGCCGCTGAAGGGCTAAAATGGGCAGTTCTGAGCCCATTGTGAGCACGAGTTGTGGCCCATTTAATTTTCTTCGAGGCCAATGGATTGTGGGGGCTCTTGGTGGTTGATTTCTCTTCACTGTCGTGACTCCGGAGATGGCTTCATGGCAGTGTGCATATTTTGGGAGTCCGGATGACCAGTCCCTCCGAGGCTTCTTCACTCGGTGCCATTGTTAATGCTGGGCTGAGCTGGATATCTGTGCGTGCAATTTTTGGTGTCCACAGGTAAGCCTTGGAAGTGCTGTCTTAGTGAGACCTTTGTCCTATGTCTACTTAAGTGTGGACAGTATTTCTTCTGAGCCTGACCTGCTCTTTGTTCTACGGTTGCTTGGTTTTGGACCTAATCTTTATGTTAAGAGCCGTTGTGCACCGTGTTTGTCGCGCCGTGTCTGATGATCGACATGTTGTGGAGGCTCATTTATTCTTTCAGGACGTGATGGTAAGCTGAGATTAGCCTTTCTTTGGGCTTTGTACTGAAGCTGGTACTCTTCTTCGTTTGCACTTAGGCTACTTGTAATCGGTTGTTAGCAGGATCAGTACTCGTGGTGTGGTATATTGCGATTTTCATGAATTACGATGGCGCCGAGTGTGTGCTAAGATGCGGATACCAGAATATTTCTTATGCCTGTGTGCGTCATATGAGTGCGCAGCAGAAGTGTGTGGGCTGATAACCTACAGGTCAAGGATCGTTGGTTGTAAGATTCTGACCGGTCGAGAGAATTGTCTTTCTCGGTGTGACTTCGTCTTTGCTTCCTGTGCCTTGATGTTGTCTGTTGTCGTGCCATTGTTCTTGGAGGCATTATGGTGTTGGCACTGGCATTTGTGAGTATTGGGGAATCTGTCGGCATTTCTGCTGGTTGAGTACCTTTTGCTCTGTAATCCTTTCTTGGATGTTGTGCTCTCAGGGCATCATGGTCCTTGAGATGCGTTTCCCGAGATCATTGTCCTTCTTGTTGTTGTGGGTCTTTTCTTGGTGAGCTGCTCGTTGCGTGACTAATTTATCATAGTCGTGTGTTCAGCTGTTATTGTGCCTTGATGTGACCCAGCTTGTAGTTGTGTTCCATGGTTCTGTGTTCAATACGGAGTCGGGATCCTGCAAGTGCTGCCGTTGTTGTCGTTTTGTCGTTGTTTCCCTGTGAATCTGTCTTGGGACTATGTGGACCGTGATCTTTTCAGTTAGTTGTGATGTACTCTTCTTTCCTGATAGAGTTAGCATGCGACTCGATCAGATGTAATATCTGAGTGAGGACTGACTTTATTGTGCTTGTGGTTCAGTGCTGTCATTGGCGTCCTGTGTGCCAGGTTTGGTCATTGCCTTTGGCACTGAAGTCGATGTGTCGAGCTGTCAGCTGAGAGGACTATGCTTCCCTATTTAAGCTGATGCTTGCTATGCCTGACGTTTTGTTTTCCCGCTAGCTATTGTCGTGGCATGGGTCATGTCTCTTTTCCTGTGAGACGTAAGCGATGTTGCCTTGTTTCAGAGGTGTCAGACTTGTGTTCACTTGTGTGCCATGCTCATTTTTGGATCGATTTTCCTTGAGATCCAGAGCGTGTGCTTGTGATGATGGTCTGGCGATGTCCCTCTGAATTGTGGTTTTCGAGATTCGTGCTGTTTCAAGTTGTGTCTTGGGGGTTTGTTCATCCCTACTTCTTCTTGTTCGTTTCTTAAATTTCGAGGAAGAAATTTCTTGAAGGAGGGGAGGCTGTAATACCCTAGACTCTTATCAGATCTTTCGGATCCTTTTCGGAGAGTTTCGGATCGCTTTTGTAGGTCCTGAGTTGAGTTTTACGATCCGCGTGGGTTTTTCTCTCGTATAAGTTACGGAATCATGTGGTGAGTTTATTTCTCAGTTCATCGACTCGAGGACGCTACAATTACGATATACTCTTTGAGAGGATCGTTTCGACTATTTTTTCGTATTTTTCTGAATTAGTCCATTTTTGGCTCAAAAATCAGAATTTTCAGAAATTAGGAAAATTTCCTAATTTCTTTTCTTTTTATTTTTCTTCCTCTCTCTTCCCTTCTCATTCGCCGCCGCGACCCTCTCTCTCTCCCATTTTCTCTCCTCTCTCGCCCTCCGGCTCCAGCTGCAGACGGAGGAGGCACGGGCAGGCTGAGGAGATGCCGTGGGGGGTGGTCAGGAGTGAGATGGGGCGAGGATCAAACCATTTCTGACGCGATTCCAAACGGTGGATTCAAAGCTGATGGTTGAGCTCGCGACGTGGCTTTCGGCGTGGTTTAGTCACCTCGGTGCATAGATTCTTCGATGGAGGTAGGGAGACGGATCACCTACTTCTCTTCAGTGTTCCCTCGTAGTTTCGTGCCGAACGGTACGCATTCAAGTGGGTTTCGTTCAATTTAGGGTAAAGCATGCTCGGGGGGTGTGCGTCGTGTTCGCCGGAAAACGGCGATGATTTTTGACTAGATTAGTTTCGTTGTGACCCCCATCATGTTGGTATTCCATTTTCGCTGATTTCGTGTTGATTGGTCGTTATTTGGGGCCGGTACGAGCCCGGGAACCCTGGTGACCCAATTAGGGTCGATTCGATGGAATCGCCCGTTTCTTGCGATTTAGCTATTGCATGGACCCCTTCCGGCCTGTGGAAGGTTATTTTTGTCGACTAGGTTCGTTTCCCCTGCGTTTAGATGCAAATGGGGCGTGGAATGGCCGAGATCAGCCATTTCCCCTATTTTCCTACCGTATCGTGCTGGCGGTCATTTCAGAGACCGCTACAGGTCTTTGGCGGCCCCACGATGGACCGCCACACTCCATAGTGTGTCGGTTAGTTTTAGGTCGGCTGAGGTTGGCGGCCCAACCTCTGACCGCCACTTGCCTCTGGCGGCCCTATGGGGGTGCGTTCGTCGATTCTAGTGTATGTCGGTTTGGGCTGGCAGCCCAAGCTTTGACTGCCATTGTGCTGTAGCGCGCCTTTCTTAGGCCGCTACTGTCCGTTTGACCGGGTCAATGTTTTAAGTCGGTTGGCCTTAGCGGCCCAACCTTCAACCGCCTCTTCGTTGTAACGCGCCTTCCTTAGACCGCTACAGTCTGGTTGTCTTAGGTCAATGTCTTAGGGCGGTTTGTGTGGTGGCTCATGTTTAGATCGCCTTAGTCCGTGTAGCCCGTCTATCTTAGACCGATATGGTGGTTTAACTGGTAAGTCGGTTCGAGGGTTGACTGGGTGTAGCGGCCATATCTTTGACCGCCACAGTCATCTCGCGGTCCAGTGTAAGATCGCCAGAGTCTTTGCCTCCGTGTGTGTAGCGGCTTCTTTCTTGACTACTTGTGTTGCTTAGCGGCCGAGTGATGTACCGCTTGCGTCCCAGAGAATGGTTTACCGATATTTTGGTTTTCGATTGTCTTGGCTCGACCTTGTGGTTTGTCCGTTGTCCCGTGGATGTCTCTTGATGTCCTATGAGGGCTATGGCCATGATATAAGGTAGTCAGGCATGCCTTGGTTTCTGTACTGCCGTAGAGTCGTTGTCAGGTTCTGGTCAACCCGGTGAGACCCAGTGGTTGACAAGTAACCTTGTGTGTGTCTCGACTATTCTGGATAGATCGAGACGGTGGTTCTGGATGCCTTGAGGTATGGTCTTACCTCAGTTTATGTGTCCAGGTGTACTGAGGGTCTTGGTGATTCTTCAGGTCTCCGTGAGTCGTTTTATGCGGATGTGTCGTTTCCTCTGGCTTAGGATTAGACCGATTGGTGGCTTGTTCCACCGTTACGCGATGATCTTGACTCCGAGTCGTGAGACTCAAGGATCGTTGTGTTAGTGGATCTAGTTGTCCTATCCTGAGTTTGTTGGCAGTTTGGTATGCTGCCTTGGTGCTTCGTAGTACGTGCGACAGTGCTTTCTCGGCCTGTCTGTACTCCGACACTCGTGTTTCTGAGTCTCTGTGTCTAGTGAGACTCCACTAGTCGTTGCCTGACGACACGTTCCTAGTGTCGGCCCACCTGGGAGTGGTGGTTGAGGCAGTTCCCGAGATATGATTTTTAGGCAAGTTTCTGTGGGCCCCTACTTTACGGTAGCGTCCTATTGGGGGGGAAAACTAGCTAGAGGCCTGGCTCTAGGCATGAGCTGGTGTATGCACACGTGGTCAGGGGTGTTTGGACGAACGCCGACGGGCATGACCCTGACTAGTCACTCGTTACTGTAGTTCCTATTCTGGTTCAGTGAGTATCTCAGTCTCCGTCGTTCTCGGCGTCCATAGCGAGATACCTGTGGCGCAGTGTAAGACATCATTGGACGCATCTGGCTGTTCTTCTAGTGCGGAGGTAATTCCGTCATGTGACACGTGACTTCTGAGTTTCTCATCCTTCGTGTCACGACCTTTTCTGGGTTAGTCTGTTCTTGACTTTACCCGATGTCGGCCCTCTGTTGCGTGCATGACGATCCAGTCATGTATCCTTCGGTGTCTGTGTCTGTCTAGGTCTTTTCTAGGACTTTTGCCTGGTTTCGTGGGCTTTAGCCTTTGGGCTAACGGTTGGCTGACGTATTGGTAACTCCTGACTTTGTGAGATTAGGGTTCGCCCTTCTGTCACTGTTTGGAGTAGCTTAGGGAGCCGTGCTTTACTCGGCAGCCGTGTTCTCGTTCTTTACGGCTTGGTTTTTCCCTTTTCTTTTAGCTATTCTACTCCTGCTCTTCCGACTTTCTTTTACAACTTTCTAGTTGTAGTTTAGATTTTCCTGCTTTACTACTCTTGCTGTTTTAGCTATTGTTCCATGTTACTGCATGTTTCTCAGTGGGGATCCGCGTGACCCCTACTGAGCCAGTGACACGAGGCTCACCCCTACTTTTTAGGTGTGGTCGTCTCTGCTTCCTTTGCGGTTCCTGGTGTGGCATGTTTGTAGTTGCCAGCGGCACCTGCGTCGGGCTTCCCCCTACCTCAGTGTACGTCTTCTTTCTGTCAGACTGTACTTGTCTTTCCTTTGGACTGGACTTTGGTATAATTGTTAATTAAAAAGTAATTTTATTTCTACTACTTTAGCAAACCTGATTAATGAAATTTAATTACTTACTGTTATATCTGTGACTTCAATGTACTACACGACATTCCTTTTATCCCTTCGGAGCTTTACAGCTCTTGGGAGGCTTCATGGGTTCCAAGCGGTATCGGGTCTACTCGGTAGTCCTATCGGGTATATCCGGTATTCGGAGTCTGGGTCGTCACATAGGCTATGCCCCGTAGCCTTGTACTCTTTTATTTACTACACTCTATATATGGACATGTGGACTCTGGACTATGTACTTTAATGGTTTATGTAAATTGTCAAGTAGTATAATCGATTATTCCTAGTAATTAATCTTGTAAAATGTGTTGGGTTACAATGATTTAGATTCTTATATGCTCCTAACTCCCCTTTTTAGCCCTTCCGAGCCCTGGCTCGTGGGCGGCAGGCCAAGATCCAAGCATATCAAGTTTTTTTCGGTATTCAGATATTGGGTCGTTACACACCCTGCCGAGTCACGAGTCCTTTGACAGACATTATGTACAAATACAGAAATACCTGCATAACAACGCAATGACCCGGGGATCATCATAAATGGTGAAATTGTCCTGTGGCTTGCACATACTTGCAATTGGGCTTTCCACGCCCCATATAACACCTTTCATGGCATATAGTGATGTAGTCTAGTCAGGGAATTGATTCCCATCCTTGCCAGTTACCAGTCTCAATGCCGTCCAGTAGACTGCCATCTATCTCCCAGCTCAGTTCCAACTCCTCTAATTGAATGGACACTACACTCAAGTCAGAACTTGCCTGCTCCATGTCGAGCCAGTGTCCATTGCTCCTCCCTTCGTGCCAATGCCTTGTTCTCATAAACCCAGAGTCTGTACCCTCTCTAGTGCCTACACTGAGAACATTCTCTCTGTTTCTACTCACCCCTATTATGATGTTATTACTCTGTCACTGTGGCATGGACCGAGCCCTCCCGACGTTGTGGCTCCCAGGGTCCCTGACTTTCTTCCTTCAACAATAGAAACAAAGGTGTTTGGGCTCTATCGGATGTAAAATAAACACCAATTGCTTGCGGTCGGTGGGGAAGACGTCCAGTACACAAGCCCCGACAATCGCCTCCACTCGTACTAGTGGAACCTTCTTCTCTCCATGTGTTGCCCAACATCTCGTGCCCATGTGTCATGCCCTGGTGACACTTTCCCAGTCAAAACTTGGTTCTACAGGTGATCATCGAGAAATCGACTAGCAAGCTTGCATTCCATCTAGCCATCCCGTCCCAGTTGTAGACACACAATTTTTGACATTATATTGAGTAAATCTCATATCACACTACGATCCCCCAAGTGACTCTCACCTTTGATTTATCTAAGTAAATTTTCTTATTTTTCTAATTTTTTATCTATTTTTGAAATTTTCAGGGATGATCTTAAATGCGGCGGGGGGAATGGACACCTTTTTAAATACGTGTCACCCTGACATGACGTGTTCATAATTAATTAGAAAATTAGCTCTCTTGTGACACGTCTTCTCTCCTAGACGCATATTTTAAACGTGCCAAGGATAGAAGATACCCTCTTGAGTCAAAGTTCGGCACCGACCCCGCCGTTTTATTCAAAAATTTACAAAGAAGACGTCTTACTCACAAGACGTGTCTCTGAAGTCAAGGTTAGGCATCGAAATCTGCCATTTTCAACACCATTGGGCGTCGTGTCTGGCGCTGAGAGGAAAGTGGGCGCATCCACCATTGGGGACGCATCCAAAGAAGGCGTCCCAGCCGGTAGACGCATATGTTAAAAAATATTATTTCGTGAAATATAGAGGCGTCCGGTCAGAGGGACGGTTCTTCAGAAGGCGTCTACTTCAGATGACGCCTTCTTGATAATTTTTCCTATAAATAGAGCACGCCCTCCCACGAAGAAAGGGCTTTGAAATCCTTTCAAGAGGAGGGGGAAACACTGGTGAAATCACTTCCAAGCTTGTGAGAGATCAAGGGGAGGTTCTGTCGGATTTTTGAGCGCCCGTGCACATCATCCTCACATTGCCGAAGCCCTCCTCGAATCCCACCATTGGCGCCACAATAAGCCTTTCTTCCCCTTGTTCGTCTTTTGTTTTTGCTTACGTCAATTGCATGCATCATCTTTCACTTCATTTGCACTATATCTCTCCTCTTAAGAGAGCTCTATATTTGTGCATTTCTGCACAAAATGTCATTCCATCATAGCATTTCCCCACCCTTGTACATCCAAAAGGGGTTTAAATAATACCAACAAGGTGTCTAATTATTCATGATTTCATTGCTTTCATCACAATGGATTGATACTACACTGCTTTTATTCTAATCAATATTTGGTGTTTATTCCATTTTTAGCATGGGTAATCAAAAAGAAAACTCTCTTCATCAGCCGACCGAAGGAAGAGAAAGAAGGAATCCACACCAATCTCTCACATCCAAGGTATACTCGCGATCACTTACTCTTTCTATTTTAGGGTCTTCGACCTCTGGCAATCACACATCATGCATCACACACGCACTCACGTGTGATTTCTAATTTATTTCCATTTATTTTTTGTTGAAACCCGCAGAGAGAAACTCTCACGGTCTTGGTTCGCCCCACGTGCATCACATTTTATTTCCATTCCGTGACGTCATTCACATCTTTTGGCGATCACGGTGCGACATCTTTTGTTTTCTTTTGATTACCTGTGTGTTTTCGACACACACGTGTGCTCCTCCTATTGGCACCCGCGCGAGCCCCTCCTTATTGCACATTTGCGCACTACATTCATTCTCCCAGCAGCACTTTTATTTTCATCTCTCGTGCACCAAGTGCACTCCCGTACTGTCCCTTGTAATTCCTCGAGAAGTTTGCGTGTTTCGGAAAGAAAAAATGGGTTTTAAAAGAGCATTTCATTATTTAGTTGATTGCCATCTTTGGATGTGTTTGATTTGTGAAAATTCTTTCCTATTCTTCCCTTAGTTGGTCCTGCGAAAAGGGGGTTCTAATCTGAGAGCACGTCTATAACCAAAGACGCGTATATATATACACGTCCCTGTGGACATACGCGTCTTTACCTCCATCACCTAGAACCACTCACACCATGTGTTCAGAGAGGAATCTTGATGAGTGGACGCGATCTTATAAAGGCATCTTCCTGAGTGGACGCATTTTTTTTATTCTGTGATATTTTGTTCTATCCAATTTTATTTTGTATACTTTCTGTTCTGCCTGTCCTGCTTGTTTGTTTTGTGTATTTCAATTCTGCAATAGCATTGCATCACCTACGGGCATTAGAGCATCCTCCCCCTTGCATTTCTAGGAAGTTACCCTCTCTCGGTGAAGGAAGGACTTTCCGTTCAAGAATTCCTCTCAATGGACTAGAATCTCCTCCATCGGGACCTCCGTAAGTCCCCGACAATGAAGGATTCTATCTTCGTTCACTGGGCCAGTTGTACCACTAAAGTTCTCTGGAGTTAGTTGACCTATTTGTGGTGAGACGAGCGACCTTAGTTGGCACGGTAGTGACCAAAATTGCAACTAGGGTCTTACCCTTCTTGTGTGAATTTTAAAGTTTGCTAAAAGCCACTTTCCTTTATTTATCTAAGAAAAACAAAAAAGGCATAAAACATCCACTTGTGTGCTAATCTTTGCAAATTGTTTGTTAGTGTATGTTATTGTGCTCTGGTAAGGTTTTAAAGATGCCCGGGTACAGCTACGATGATTTTGAGACTGGGGCATTCGATTATGATCCCCAGATGTATGACCTGGGCCATGACTCTTATGAGGAGTACCACCTTGGCCATAACTACCAGGGTGAATCACACGTCCATGCCGTGGATGCAGGTTCATCTTATGAACCCTCACATGAGGTGCAAACCACTACTGGGGAGGCATCCCCTTCTCAGGACATCTCCTCTATGCTGGGTGTCCTCCCCACCACGCAGCTTAGCCCCGAGCAACTCCAAGCCCTTCAGGCCATTTTGAAGGGAAAATCCATCTCCCCTTCTCCTCCTGTGCCGACACAGGCTACCATCCATCCTCAAGAGCTAGCACATGCTACTCTTTCTCCTTCAGCCCAGGGTTAGGCGAGTCAGCAGCCTCCCTCCTTCTAATTTCATCCGCAGTCCCTAACTCCAGCCATTCCTCACACCCCGGTTCAGCTAGGTCAATATGTTGGTAGACCACAATACCCCTCTCACTTTAGATTCCCCTCTCAGGCCTCTGGTAGGCCCCTTCCTCCTCAATGGCAAGCACCCCCTTCACCAACTGATCCACTCACCCAATCCCTCCTCAACAAATTAAATAAAATGGATGAGTAGTATCGAGATCTGAAGAAGATGGTGGATGTAAAGTCCTCTCCTGAGGTCTCCTTGCTGATTCTCTCGGTGTTCCATCTTCCTCTTTCTGAGATGCCTACGTACCGAAGGTACAACGGCATGAGAAACCCTTTCATTCACCTCAAAGACTTCATGTATGAGTCCTCCTTATGGCAAAATGCTAAAAGGTCTCTGGCATATCTCTTCAGGAGATCATTAGATGGCCCTGCATTGGAATGGTTCTACTCTCTAGAACCAAGCGAGGGTGAAAACTTCGATGCAGTACATAGAAAATTTCTCCACAAATACAAGGATTGGGTCGGCCCCTCTCTTTCCATTATCGATTTAGTAGCTGAAAAAATGAGGCCAGATGAAGACTTTGTCTAGTATGCTAATAGGTGGAGATCCTTGGCAAAAAGGGTGAGGGATACCTTTTCAGAACCGGAACAAGTTAAGATGATTGTGTCTAATGCTACTCCCCAATTCAGACACATCCTGGCTATGGAACTAGCTCACCACCACGGAAGAGTTGTATGAGAGAGCTCGGTACATTCAAACACAGCTGAAAGACTCTCCCATCATGCACATGTTTGAACAGCCCAAGCCAAGGATGGTGAGAAAGGCAAACATCAATGTTCAGGGCAAAGTCACAGAAGGGGTCATGACAAATGTGCAAGTGAGTGCAGTTGGTGCCCCGAATCAACCAATTAACTAGAAACCTCCACCACAATTCCCCTTCCAGCAGAACTAGTAGAATCTGCAACCTTATCGTCCGCCACCACAAAATAATTTCCACCACAACAACAGGCCCCAGCCATTTCATCCCCAACAATAACGTCAACCATCTCACCAATACCATCAAGTTCCACCCCTTGGGAACTATGCCCCTCCACAACAACAGTGAAGGCTGTTTGGCCCAAAAAGAGCCCAATACCCACCATTGCTAGAGACTTTTCCGGATGTATTCAATGCTCTTATGGCTTCTAACACCCTCACTTTGCCCAGGGAGAAACCTGTGTGGCCCCAAAATGTTGATACCTTCAGGTATTGTGTCTTTCATAGACAACCGGGTCACACTGTAGAAAATTGTTTTCAATTTAAACATTATATTTATGATATGAACGATCAAGGTGGAATATATTGGGATGAGATGAGGTGGTACATCACCACTTTAAAGGCTAGAAGACCTCCTGAACAACAACAACAACACCCACAACAACACCAGGAACCCCAGCAGCAGCAGCCAAACATGGGCATTATCTAGAACCCGCTCCTGGAGCACCACCAGCCTGACCAACAAGTTAATCCCATCTCCTCCATTCAGAAAACTAGAAGAGGGCAAGGTTGGTATACGGAAAGTACCTCTGTCTTCGTCACCAACCACACTTCTAACCAACCCCTTTGCATCATCCGAGCAATACCTCCTTCTCCCCGACCTATATTGCAACCCCCAACCAAGCCCTCTCCATTCCCACAACCGTCATGCCCTCTCATTCACACGCCTACCACTAATCTTCCACCAATCCACTAGCAAAGATCCTCCATACATCCACTCATTCCCTCAAAACCTCTTATCATCCCTCGTCCGTCTGCCTCACCATCTATCTCAACCACACGTTCACCCGTACCCTTAAAACCTCTCATCATCCACCATCTATCTACAACTTCATCTACTTCCACTCTACCTCCACCAAATAAACCCCTCATTAAAAGCCCTCTACCCATCGCCACACCTATTCCACCGACTGCTCCTCCGCCACTACCCCTTAAACCTCTCCTCAGACCTACACCCAACCCCACGGAAGTGCAAAAGCCGCAATCCATGGTGCTCCGGAGTGGAAGAATCTTCCACCGGGTCTTTCCCCAAAATGGTCAAGTCCAAGGGCAGTCTCAACAGGAAAGGCCAATTGAAGAGTAGGCAGAAGAGTCCACCCCTGGAACCCAATATGATCTACTAAAGCATCTGGACAAGACATCGGCCAGGATCTCAATCCTTGAATTAATCAAGAGATCCAAGACACATCAAGAAGCATTGATGGAGTACCTTCAAAAAGTCATGGTGAATGAAGACCTCCCAGTGGAGAAGATATCAATAGTGCTAACACCGACGAGTACACACCAGGCCATCATGTTCCACGATCACGAACTTGCCCCTAAGGAGGCTCAGAAGTACGCATTGTGTATTGCAATGAAGATCAATGAAGTGTCTGTGGAATCATGTTTGGTAGATACGGGTGCATCCATAAATGTGATTTCCATGAACACCCTCTACTTGTGTGGGGCCAAAGTAGAACAAATAGGACCTTCGACAATCACTGCCATGGCCTATGACAATAGCAAAAGGCCGTCAAAGGGGATGATCACTTTGAATGTAGAATTGAGTCCTGTTACAGTTCCCACAGAATTCCATGTCCTTGACATAGATCCAACATTCAAAGGCATATTGGGTAGTCCCTACATTGAAGTAATGAACGCCATGTCTTCTATTGACCAGCAGTGCCTGAAGTTTTTGTATAAAGGGCGGATCATCAAAGTGGTTAGCATGCCTATCCTTCCTACTGTGAATGCTCTTTCCACTTCATTGCCTTCTATTTGGCCGACCTACAAGCCCATTCTCTTACTACTAGACATATATGACCCTTGTCGCGCTCCATTGACACAAAAGAAGCCACTTTCCTCGCCAATGCCACGTCTCCCTCCCCGTTCTAAAGGATGGGAGATTATGATGAATATGGGCTATCAACCGGGCAAAGGCTTAGGAGTGCAATCACAAAGGAGGCTAAAACCAGTAAAGAAGGTGAGGTTATTCCCTAGGGATGGCCTAGGCTTTGAAGGGCCAATTGTAGCGGATGGGAAACCCCTTGAGTGGTCTCTATACTCTCACTTCAAAAAGGGGCATGTTGTATAGATAGGGGATCACTCACAGAGAGCACATGAGAAGCTGCAAGTTGCATATCTAGTTGAGAAGTCTTCAAGAACTCTCAGGAGAGGAAAAGTTAATGACTCGGAGTGCGAATGGTACAAGTGGTTCAACATACAAGATATTTCCATCGCACTACAAAGAATGTTCATGCCTACGCACTCAGCAGGGCCACCATTGATCTCCAATATGCCAGGAGGAGCTATAGTCGTTGTTGAAGCCCCAGATAACCCTCGTAAAGAGGACATTGCCATTGATAGATCACTATCTATCATCTTTTCTATCCATTCTCCCCAGCCCCTGTTGCTGACTTCTTCCTGGGCCAGATAGTTGTCTGATGATCTTCCCAGGTCTCCTTCTTTAGTTACGTTCCTACGCGGGTTCTTCAACCCAAATAAAATTTTCAATCATGATCTGCTCCATAATCCTCCAAATTTCCTAGCAATAATTCCCACTTGTTCTTCAGCTTCTTTTAATTGTTTTACTATTGAAAATGAAAAAAATGCCATCTTTCAAACCCCTCAACAATACATTTCTATTGAGGAAACTTCCTACATTTCCCACGAGTGCACCCCGACTTACGGGCCGCTCATCTGAGGTCCCTTGAGTGACCTCCTTCACCCCTCCTCTGAGGGGTCTTCTCCTGTACATTCTTCATATTTATCTTCTTCCCTAGAACAAGTTAGTCAGGTTAGGAATAGTGAGTCAAGGGTAGTGCCTAAGAGAAAATCCAAGGGTAAACAAATCCCTCATTGGTTCCTCCTAGATCTATCCGATAAGTGTCAGGCATGTCTAAAGATTCACCAATTGCTAGAGAATCCTATCCAACTACCAGAGATAGAATGAGAGGAGAATTGCATAATAGATGAAGGGTATGGAGTTTATGAGATATGGATGATGAATACCCCATGGAAGAATGTGATGAAGAATATGAGGATGCTTCGGACACGTATGCTAGCAGGATGCGAAGATTTGATGAGCCGTCAATCGCCGGAGAAGAATCCACCAAAGAAATAAACTTGAGAACTGAGGAATACCCTAGGATTGTCCTCATAAATGATAATCTGCCATCATTTGAAGAAGAGGCATTAATCGAGGTTCTCAAGGAGTATAAGAATACATTCACGTGGAGCTACGAGGATATGCTGACCCTAGATTCCACACTAGTTGAACACCGTTTAACTTTAAAACTAGGGCCTGTCTCAGTAAAGCAAAAGTTAAGATATTTCCACCCTCAAATGGCTTTGAAAATGAAGGAAGAGGTCGACAAACTCTACAAAGTCAGGTTTATTAGAGTCGTCATTTACCCCCAATGGGTGGCAAACATTGTCCCAGTCATGAAAAAGGATGGGAAGGTCAATATCTGTATTGACTTCGAGACCTTAACCGTGCGTGTCCAAAGGATGATTTTCCCTTACCTCACATTGATGTGATGATTGACAACACGGCAGGATATGAGACTCTCTCATTTATGGATGGCTTTTCAGGATATAATCAAATTCGTTTAACAGAAGAGGATCAGGAGAAGACATCATTCACGACACCTTGGGGAACCTATTATGATGTGGTCATGCTGTTTGGACTGAAGAATGCTAGAGCTACTTATCAAAGAGCTATGATGACAATATTTCATGATATGATGCACATGTATTTGGAGGTGTATGTGGATGATTTGTTGGTGAAATCGAGAACTAGGGCGGAACACGTAAAAGTTCTAACAAATGTGTTACAAAGATCGAGGGAATTCAAGTTGAAGATGAATCCTAAGAAGTGCGTATTTGGTGTCTCATCGGGCAAGCTGCTTGGTTTCATCGTGAGCAAAAGGGCTATTAAGATAGATCCCAACAAAGCAAAGGTAATTATGGATATGCTACCACCAAAGAATCTGAGATAAGTTAGAGGTTTGATTGGGAGGCTGTAATTTATTCATCGATTTGTGTCCCAACATTCACAAAGGTGTAAACCCTTCTATGAGTTGACCAAGCCGGGAGTTGAATTTCGTTGGGATTCTAAGTGTCAGGAAGCTTTTGAAGGATTGAAAGAATATCTTTCTATTTCACCCGTCTTGATACCACCTACCCCAGATAAACCCTTGATTCTTTACATCTCGGTCCTGGATGACTCTGTGGGAGATGTCCTCGTACAAACAGATGAAGAAGGTAAGGAAATGGCAGCCTACTACTTGTCCAAACTTCTCAACCCTTGTGAGCAGAAGTACACAGCTATGGAAAAAACCTGTGCCGCCCTAGTTTGGGTAGTACAGAAATTGAAACACTATTTTCTAGCTCACGAAGTTCAATTGATCACCTGAATGAATCCTATCAAGTATCTCTTGGAGAAATCTATCCTTTCTGATAGATGTTGACACCTACTTATTTTCTCTAATTAATCGAGGATTAAGCATAGGGAAATACTCTCTAAATAGAGCAAAACGGCACAACGCCAAAGTGTTGAGTAGTGGACAGCGGATCTAGAGGGGAGGGGTGAATAGATCTGCCCCTCTTTTCGCAATGCAACCCTCTATATGGCTAGATAAAATAAATTACAGCGGAATGTAACTAGCTTATCGAAGAACACTATGATTTGCTTGGCAAGATGAGCAACTAATATATCGATTTGAACCTAAGCATGCATGTAGAATGAAGCAATCACATAAACAAACCACAACACAAAAGATTTTAAGGTGGTTCGGACTGAATCCCCAGTCCTACGTCCACCCCTCACAAAATCCGGTGAGCCTCCACTAGTGCCATGCACTTAACCGCAAATCGAAAAGACCTCCGATTGCCTCCTACTAACCATAGGTAGGGACGTCAGCATCGTAGATCGGAGAACTTCTGATTGCCTTCCTACTAACCACCGGTAGGGACGATCTTCAGTTTCAAATGTTTGAATGAAATGAAAAGAGAACAAATATCAAAACACTCAAACAAGATGTGAAATATGCTCAAAGAGAAAAGATCTTGTCTGAGATTGCTGAAGCTTGAATCTGATTCTTTAATGGTATCTTCTTCCTTGTGACATGGACTTCCTTGGATCACCTTGAGTTGATGAAGAAGATGAAGGATGCAGATTTGATCTCCCTTGAGAATGAGCTTCTTTGGATCACCTTGAGTTGATGAAGAAGACGAAGGATGCAGATTTGATCTCCCTTGAGAATGAGCTTCTTTGGATCACCTTGAGTTGATGAAGAAGATGAAGGATGCAGATTTGATCTCCCTTGAGGATGAGCTTCTTTGGATCACCTTGAGATGAGGAAGATGATGATGGTTGCAACTTTATCTTCACTTGGCTTGGGGTTGATCTCCTCTTGAAGTAGCTTGAATCACTTGAGGATTTGATGAAGAACTTCTTCTCGGAGTACTGTTCACAGCTACAGTACTCGAACTCCTCTCCCTTGAACACACCCTTGCAGCCTCCTTTGATCTCCCAAATGATCAACTAGGGTTTCTAACCCTCTTGCATGTGTTTTATAACCTTTGAATGATCCTTGGACATCCCCCAGACCAGATCTACAATCCATGGAAGATTGGGTGACTTTGGGGTTAAACAAATACAAGAAAAGGGGCTCTTCTCGAAGTGGAAAACAAAGTCAACATTGTTGGCTCGGGGCTGGCGGTCGACCGGAAGGCATGGGGCGGTCGACCGAAACATGTAAAAATGCCATCTTTTTGGTTTTGGGAGAACCGGTCGACCGGCCACTACCCACTAGTCGACCGGAACCTGTAAATTCTGAAGTTCTTCGTCCCTGGAAAATCTGGTCGACCGGCCAAGGTGTGTTGGTCGACCGGAAAGACCTATACCTGACCGAGCAGGTCGATCCCCGCGACCTGACCGCGCAGGTCGATCCGCGGGTGAGGGCGCAATCATTGAGCTTTCACTTTTGCCATCTCCACTCCATTCCTTGGCATATCTGTCATGAAAGAACATCAAGTAGTTTAGTCATATAAGAGTGGTAAAACATCAATGACTTATAGTATTTAGCCATTATCAAAACCAAAAATATCAAATAACTCAAATGACCACAAGATGATGTCAAATGACCCAAGTAAACACAAGATGTGTAAGACCCCAGATAATTAATAAAGAATAAAATATTCCAAACGAATAAAAATAATTGATATATATGATTAGAGGTACTAAATAAACGTAAAACCATCCAAGAGAAATACATAAAATTGGGCCAAAAAGAAATAACGCCCTTCCTTAAGGCGCCAATTAAATAACGCCCTCTCTTAAGGCGTTAGTTGTATAAATAACGCCTTGACCATGGGCGCTAATTCATACCAAGAAAAAAATAGAAATTTAGCGCCAAAATATGGAAAATGTAAAAGGCGACCCTAGTTAAGGCGTCATTTTATAAAAACACGCCCTCTAGTGAGGGCGCTACTTAATGAAAAGACGCTCTTGTCTCAGACGTCTCTTTCCCCGAGGGTTAAATTAGGCATGCTCGTTCGCTGCATGGCCTGTGTTAGGGTTCTCTGATGCAAATGGGAGTAGGCGGCTGCTATCTTGGAAGGGGTGAGGTCCATGCATAGTAGGTTTAAAACCTTACCAATCTTGATCTAAAATCCCTTCCGTATCTGAGCATTTGAATCCCCCAGAACCCACACAACCCTATAAAACTACGTCTCCGTCGATCATAGCAACGTTACTGCTGCATCGACGCCATCCTACTGCTGCGAATGCAAGTGAGGAAGGCTTCTTCCTCTTCTTCCTTTTGACTGCAACGTGAAGGGGAGCTCCCTCTTCTTCATTCTTCTTCCTGCTGACGAACGTGTGAAGGCGTTCCTCTGCTTCCCCTGTCATCCTGCTGAGGCCTGCACTAGACCACGGGCATTCATCATCATCATTTTCTTCCTCCTGTGAACCACGAAGTGCATTCTTCATCCTGCTGTTGTTTAAGATAGACCATCGTAAAAGCTTCTGACCTTCATCCTGTTCACCAGATCATCCACAGAGGTAGGTTATCTCAAGTCTCGTAGCCCAAACAAGCATAAATCATGATCATATGGTAGGTTTTCTCAAGAAACGTAGCCCAAACTAGCATAGATTATGTAATAATATCATCCATGATCTCATGCATATAGTCTTATTGCGTTTTCAAAGGTTCTGTAAGATTTTAAAAGAAGCGACCCAGCCGAGGGCGCTAATTCAAGATCTGACGCCCTACCCAGGAGTCGTCAATTCTTTGAAATTATTAAATACTCATGTTTAAAAATTTTATATCTATGAAACCATGAATCCAATCTAATGCATGATTATACCCCTTGAATCCTGCTATTTTTCTTGTCCTGACCATGTAACTTGTTATCCAAAATGGTATTATCTGGAAATTTTCACTGTTCATGTTAAATCTTGGATGAACTTGAATTATCGACCTGATACAGGCCGTCTCTTATAGAACTGACGCCCCACCAAAGGGCGCTAATTTAAAAGTAACGCCCCTGTCCAAGGCGCGTTTTATTAAAATTCCAGAATATTAAAATTCCTATAAAATAGAATTATATAATGGACGACCCCTGTATAAGTCGTCAAATTATAAATAAACGCCCCTGTAAAAGGCGTTAATTTGATAAGTAATGACTTAGATTAAGTCGCTAATTTCCTGTGTAATTATTTCATACTGCTTTCTGTGAACCGAGGGTTTTCTATATCTATATATACATATATATCGGCACTATGTTCCATTCCGTGAATATAGTCCCATGTTTCACGATGGTTATCGCATTATCCCTCAATTCTCGGTGACCTACAAGCTCTCCATTGGACATTCCGTTCCTTTGGACTAGCAAGTTAGTCATAGAGACCTCCGTAAGACTCCTCGAGCCTTGGATTCTCTCAAGGCCGACTGAGCAAGTTGTACCATAAAAACCCTTTACACTATTTTGCCATGTCACTCTTTAGAAACATGGTATACCGGCCCTCATGATATGCTATGTGGATATCATGAGTATATTCTTGATGGAATGTGGACATCATATCATTGATATGCTGTTCTTGTGGACCTCAATTCTATATCAAATGGGTGACCATCCATGTATATGGATACCTATTTGTTATGGTACCCAATTGGGGAACAAAATCTACCCAGTTTTATCAACACTCATGATTATATCGTCATTAACGATTTTTGAACTCTAAAAGCTATTTCCTTGAATTCCGTGGAACCTATCCACAAATCTATCTTGATATCTTACATGAGTTTGTTCTTGGAATTCCATGGCTATACATAAAGTGGTTGTCTAGATATTACATGTAACAATGTCAGCGCATATAGGGCCCGATCTGGTCCTGGGAGGAGCACCCGAAAGTACTTGTGCCCATGGGAGTTATATTGATCACGGTGTGACATTGCACCGAAGTACTTGCTTGAATCTACGACATCTCCACTATATCTATATCTCTCTCTCGCGTGCTTGACTTGACTGACTTGACATAACTTGCGTGGCCCGGAATGGGCAAAGTACTTGCTTGTTAATAGCCATTATTTCACGACATGAAAGACTTTGTTGATATACTTGGTACTCATTCAAATACTTGAATACTTGAAATTCCCTATCTTGGATCAACAGCATATGTTATTTCCTCTCGTTATCCTGTTCGATTCCATAACATTTTATTTTACAAGTTTTACATATAGACTTGCATTTTCATTTGAAAAGGTTAAATACTTAAACCAATTGCTAGTTCTTGAGATATAATTCCTACTGAGCGTTCGCTCATCAAGTTCTTGTCCCCAAACTTTTTAGGTAATACAGACCATGACTCGGACTCGGATGGGCAGGAGCAAGAGTGACGAGCGTAGAATCTGCAAGCGTCGTGCTACTACCACTTATCGTGTCTTGTCGTCCTTAGTTTATTCTTAGGAGTCTTGTCGTTGGATATGGTGTTATGTCAATGTGTTGTAATAGTTAAGGCTCATGGGCCTGGTTCGTATTGTTAAGTCTTGGAGTATGTGACTTTATTTATGGGTTTGTTATTATCACGGGTATCAGTGTTTGATTATGTTTCAAAAGCTCATCTTATTGCGCATTCTATTTTGATGTTGAAATTCTACTTGCTCTGATTGACATGATTGATATAAACTCGCCGCATTCTCCCGGGTTCCTTCCGCGCTCGGGGCGTGACAAGATGACTCAAATGACCACAGGGGCACAACATTCTCCCCCTTTTTGATGATGGCAACACTGTGAGTCATTATGTGGCAGTAATATCCAAGATGGCAAAGTTTATGACATATGCGACATGTGCAGCTCAAGATCCATGATAGTGAAAGCATGCGAATACGGATATGTATGCATGGATGATCAAAGCATGTGAATGCTATGCACAAACCCCCATCACATATGCAGACTCAAAGCTCACAAGGTTCTCTCCCCCGTGGACGCTTCCCTGTCCATAATTCACTCTCCCCCTGCAATTCACTCTCCCCCTTTGACAACTCACAAAGGCCGCACTTAGTACGGACAATAGTAGCTCATAAGGGACTCACAACAAGACATTTTCTCCCCCTTTGACAACAACAAAAAGGAGGGAGAAGGTAGAGAAGGCTACAAAAGTCGGAGAGACCAGAGCTGAATGGAAGTGAAGAGCAAGCCATTATATGCAAACCTAAAACATGCCGTGAGCAATATATATGGTTCAAAGCTAATGAAATCCGAGATCAACAATGGAGTTCGAAAAGCAGCTACATCCAAGTTTTAATAGAAATGAACCAAAAGTGCATATCATGGCGGTGTGTAACCGTCTCTTGTCTTATACATCCATATTCAATAACTACAAAGGAAAAACACAAAAACTAGTATTGAGGCTAAACAAGCATGAGTAAAGCATGGAATTTTATGAGTGCAGCAAATTGGATTTACAATATCTTTTGAATTTGAAGGCACATGACTCATATTTTACGAGCAATCAAGTCTAGTACATGTCTCCTAGCCGTAAGAATACACGTTGTTTAGACGCCAGTATCCCTAGGTATTTGGCAAGACTGACGGTTATGCTTCAGAATGAACAGAGATAGCAAAGTCACGTCATGACATATCCAATCTCATTTCTTTGATGAGAAGATATATTTCTCAGTAATTATGCCAGTGCTCTGTCTAGAGTCCAAATATAATGACAACAGAGATAACAGGGGCACATCATGACATATCATTTGTCACTTGATTTGATGACATGACATGTTTCTCAGTGCAACAATATCATTGCTCTGTTAAATGGATTTCCAAGAATTCCAACTCATCAAGATGTTTAAGAACAATACTAAGCCTGAGTGTATCACTAAGATGGTCATGAATTTTGAATTTTCAGATATCAGGATAGTCATTCAATGCACAACATGCAACCTCTAGTTAAGATCTATTAGAACCACAGAATATAGATGATTTCAAAAGATATATCAGAACTTCAAGGGAATCATTAAATCTGAACTATTTTCATTTGATGGATAATCATTAGTGCATATAATAGAGAGCTCTTACACCATAGTTCTGTCGGTCTCATGATCTCATTTTCAAATTGGAAGCCATAAAGTTCAGATTGTAAGAGATTAAGAATAGCAATAGTACTCCCCCTAAGGATATGCAGTGAATGCACTCAAGGAGTTATGTTGGCAATCAAGTGGAATGACGAATGTCAAGGAGAGGTTGACTAGAACCATGCAGGGGTTGACCTGATCAAACATGAATTTGGCAGACATGAAATGCATGACCCAACACATGGTTGTACACTTATTAAATGCAATAGAATGAAGATTAAATAAATGCATGAATGCTGCAAAGAGACAACTCCCCCTTACTATATGGCCTATATGCGACAGTGACGCATGGTATTTGACGGAGGTGAAATCTCACGCATATTGAGTACTTCTAGGTAAGCATAACCTGTCTTTTCATACATCAACATTTGATATACCATGGCCATGCAAGAATGATGCAACACAAATCATGCAATGTATCGTGAACATGAATTCAACTTTATTATACATTATGACTACATGCAATGCTACACCATATGCAAAATGACATAATTACATATAAATAATGCATGGAAACTAATCTGCAAAAATACACAACTAAATTGAACAAGATCATCATTTCAATTTTTATTGGCCTGAGGTCGACAAAGACCAAGCTCCCTTCTGAGTGTAGAAAACCTGTCATTACACAAGGGCTTGGTGAAAATAGCAGCAATTTGATTTAGAGTATCAACAAAATGTAGTTCAAAATTTTTATTAACGACCTCATCTCTAATGAAGTGATGCCTAATCTCAATATGCTTGGTCCTAAAGTGCTAGATTGGATTTTTTGCAAGGTTGATAGCACTAGTGTTATCACACAGAATCGGGACACAACCAAGATCCACTAAGTAGTCTTGGAGTTGGTGTTTAATCCACAACACTTGGGTGCCACAGCTCTCTGCAGCAACATATTCTGCCTCTGCGGTTGAGAGGGCAACCGAGTGTTATTTCTTGGAGGCCCAAGAAACTAAACACCTGCCCAGAAACTGGCAGTTGCCACTAGTACTCTTGCGATCCAGCTTGCCTCCAGCGTAGTCCGCATCAGAATAAGATATAAGAGATAAGTCACATGATGACGGATACCACAATCCCAAATCTTGAGTGCCGGCAAGATATCTAAGGATACGTTTGACGACAGTCAAGTGAGATTCTCTAGGACTAGCTTGAAATTTAGCACAAAGATATACACTAAACTGGATATCTGGTCGGGATGTAGTTAAATAAAGTAAAGAGTCGATCATACCTCTATAGATCTTTGCATCCACTAATTTACCATTTTCATCCGAATCCAGTGATGTTGTGCTGCTCATAGGAGTTACAATTATTTTACTGTTTGTCATGTCAAATCTTTTCAGCAGCTCCTTGATGTATTTGGCTTGGCTTATGAAGCACCCATCTTCTCCTTGATTGACCTGTAAACCGAGAAAGAATTGGAGTTCTCCCATTAGGCTCATCTCAAATTCGCTAGTCATGAGGTTAGCAAATTCCTCACACATTTCAGATTTAGTAGAACCAAACATAATATCATTAACATAAATTTGAACAATCAAGATGTTCTTACCTTGCTTCTTGGTGAAAAGTGTTTGGTCTATCTTACCAAACTCTTGGTGATTGCTTAAGTCCATAAAGCGCCCTATCTAGCTTGTATACAAAATCTTCATGGTTAGTGTTCTCAAAGTCAGGGGGCTACTCAACATAGACTTCTTCTTTGATCAAGCCATTCAAGAAAACACTTTTTACATCCATTTGATACAGCTTTATTCTAAGGGAACATGCAAAGGTAAGTAAAATTCTGATGGTTTCGAGTCTAGCAACTAGGGCATAAGATTCATCAAAGTCTACCCCAAACTCTTGATTATACCCTTGAGCCACCAATCTAGCCTTGTTTCTTATTATCTTGCCATTCTCACTGAGTTTGTTCCTAAAGACCCATTTAGTGCCTATGACAGATTATGATGAAGGTCTAGGAACAAAATGCCAAACTTTGTTTCTCTCAAACTGGTTTAACTCATCTTGCATTGAATTTATCCAGTTTTCATCCTTTAATGCCTCATCAACATTCTTGGGTTCAATCTGGGAGACAAGAGCAAGTTGATCTAATTCTTCCACAATTCTAAAATGTGACCTTGTTCTAGGTGGGTCATTCAAGCTACCAATGACATTTTTTAAAGGATGATCCTTAAGAATTCTAATATTTGTAGAATCATTACCTTCTCCTGAAGCTTGATCCCTTGTATTGCTTGATTTAGCTAGGTCACCATCTTATCTTGTTTCTTCTTGTAGAAGATCATTCTTTTCCTTCATGCTTAGGAATTCCCCATCTTCATCATTTTTCCATAGAGCGGTTGATAATGTAACATGCCGAGTTTACCGCTTCAGCCCAAAATTTCCTTGGGAGTTGCCGTTCGGCAAGCATTGTTCTTGCCATCTCTATGAGTGTTTGATTCCTTCTTTCAACTACACTATTTTACTCCGGGGTTCTTGGTGAAGAAAACCGGTGTGAAATGCCTTCAGCCCTGCAAAGATTGTAGAAGTCAGCATTTTCAAATTCACCACATTAATCAGATTAAATGTTGGAGATTTTGAACTCACCGTCCTGCTTTATCTTCATATAGAGTGCCTGAAACTCATCAAAAGTATCATTTTTATGTGTGAGAAAGAAAACCCATGTGAACCTAGAGTAATCATCCACCAAGACATATCCATATTTTCTACCACTTAAACTAGCAGTTCTGGTTGGACCAAAGAAATCCATATGAATCAGCTCAAGTGGTTTAGATGACATGTTTGCAGATCTAGCCTTGAAGGATTTTCTTATTTGTTTACTTAGGGCACATGTATCACACAACTTGATTTCTTGTTTAAAAGATATTTCAGCAACCCATTCACCATTGAATGCTTCAAAAGTTTATGCAAGACATTATAGCTAGCATGTCCTAATCTATGATGCCATAACCATGTAAGCTCAGATTTTGGTGCAGCAAGATAAAGGTTTAAATGAGCAGGATCATCTAAGTCAATCATGTAAACATTGTTGACTCTCTTACCAGAAAATTTTACCTTGTCAGATTTTGGTTCAAGGATTCTACATTCATGAGAGTCAAACAACACTTTATGACCTTTATCACACAATTGACTTATACTTAGCAGGTTGTATTTTAAACCTTCAACTACATTACAAATGGAGTTGGAGAGGTTCTTACCTACATTACCTGTTCCAATGATTTTTCCTTTGTTGTTCCCTCCAAATGTGACGTATCCTCCTTCCTTTTCCTCCAAGAGATAAAATTTTATTTTGTCTCCAATCATGTGTCTTGAACTGCCGCTATCAAGGTACCACATGTTATGCATGACTGCAAGACACTCCTGCACAAGCAATTAAGTAATTGTGTTTGGAACCCAACCAAATTTGGGTCCCATCAAACTCTTCAGATTTTCAAAATATGAAACCATTTCTTTTGGAATCCAAACCTTCCTAGCATTCACATTTTGTTTGCTTCGAGCAGGGATTTGATTTCTCTTTTCAGCTTTGACATTCACTTTTTGTTTAGAAGCTCTTTGTTGGATTTTGTGGAAATTTGAGGAAGTTTGCTTCTTAAACCATTGAGGCCGTTGGTTGGTTTTGGGTTGAAAGTGATTGTTTTGCCACCTAGGGGATTGAGACTTATAAGATTGGTGAACACATGAATTACAATTTCCACAAAAGTAGGGTGGTGTTGGCCTATATAAATGTGCAATCTAGTTATGGTGATATCTGGAAGATTGAGCATGCAATGGCCAAGGAAGCGTTGACCTGTGCTGCGGGGAAGGTCGACCTTTCTTAGGCTTTTGGACAGACTTTTTGGAAATTTCAGTGACTGTCTCTTCAATCTTTTCTTTCCCTTTCTCCTTTTATTTTTGCTGGTTTTATGTGGGAGTTGTATTTGAGATGGAAGCTTCGGAAGATGAAACAAATGTGACAGTTTTTAACCCAATTGGCCTTTTGTTTGTAGGTTCAAAACCTAACCCTTCCTTATTGAAGTTCATTCTAGTACCTAGCAATGCATCTAGGTTTTCTTTTCCATCCACAAATTTTTCTAAAGATTGTTGTTTGTCCTTTAACTCTTTTTGTAGGTTTTCAATGTTTTGCAAGAGTTGAGTGTTGACATGTTTGATAGCTTCATACTTCTCATTGCTCAATTTGCTATCCTTTTCATAGGTTTGTATTTTGAGTTTCATACTATCAATTTCATTCCTTAAGTCCTCATTTTTAGTTTCAAGTCAGCCATTTCTTTTCTTCCTTCCTCCAAGTTCTCAATCATTTTCTTAAGATCTTCAATTTCAGTCTCAAGTAGAGCAGTCTTATCATTCATATCATGATCACGCACAGACAAGTTAATTTTTTTTCAATGATTTATTCTCCTTTTTGTACATGTCATATTTTTCCATGAGCTGAATATATGCTTCCTCCCAATCATCAATTGTGTAATTTTCAAATGGAGAGTTTACCTCAATTTCTTCGTCACCTTTGGCCATGAGGCAGAGATCTTCTTTTTCTTTGTCCGAGGAGCTGGTTCCACCATCACTTTCTTCCTCGTCACTCTAAGTGAACACCATGGCCTTGTTGTTCTTCTTGCCCTTCCATTTGTCAGCTTTTCTGAATCTGTCAGGACAATCAGTCTTGAAATGCCCTAGTTTGTTGCAAGAATAATAGATGATTTTGTCAGATTTCTTAAAGTTTTTAGAATTAGATTTGAAACCATTTCTTACCTTTGACCTTCCTCTCATGAAGCTCTTACATTCCTTTCTCAGAAATTTTCTAAACTTACGTGTGAGCATGGCTACGTCATCCTCATCTCTCTCACTTGTCGAATCCTCACCTTCATCAGAAGTGCCTTGACCGCTGGGTCCTACTTTAAGAGCTAGGGGCTTTTTCTTAGGCACCTCAGCATCTTTGTTCTTAAGGTTGATCTCATAGGTCATCAATGACCCAATGAGTTCATCTACCTTGGTAGTTGTGAGATCTCTGGATTCTTCAACCAGGGTTACCTTCGTGTGCCATGCTAGAGTCAATGATCTGAGAATTTTTCTTACAATTTATTGCTCTGAATATTTCTTTCCCAAATTAGTCAAACTATTTGTAAGCACAGGTAATCAAGCATACATATCTTGAATCAACTCATCAGGCTTCATGCGGAACATTTCATATTCGGAAACTAAGATATTGACTTTTGTTTCTCGTACCTGAGAGGTTCCTTCATAAATTACCTCTAACTTGTCCCACATTTGTTTTGCCATTGCGCAGGTAGCCACTCTTGAGAATTCTACTGGATGGAGTGAGCATTGCATGATGTGTTTAGCACTCCAGTTGATAGTGGATTGTCTTATTTGTTCTTTGATCCACAAGTCCTCATTATCTGTAAGCTCATACGGACCTTTGCTGATCACTCGCCAAAGTTCGTAGTCTTGGACGCGAATGAACACCTACATGCGATGTTTCCAATAAGGATAATTAGTTCCAGTAAAATAAGGAGGCCTATTCACAGAATGTCCTTCAGGTAAGAAACCTTTGGACGCTAATCCACCATTTCCCTCAAGGTCTTGGACCCCATAATGAGAGATTAGGCTCTGATACCACTTGTTGAGTAGTGGACAGCGGATCTAGAGGGGAGGGGTGAATAGATCTGCCCCTCTTTTCGCAATGCAACCCTTTATATGGCTATATAAAATAAATTACAGCGAAATGTAACTAGCTTATCGAAGAACACTATGATTTGCTTGGCAAGATGAGCAACTAATATATCAATTTGAACCTAAGCATGCATGTAGAACGAAGCAATCACATAAACAAACCACAACACAAAAGATTTTAAGGTGGTTCGGACTGAATCCCCAGTCCTACGTCCACCCCTCACCAAATCCGGTGAGGCTCACTAGTGCCACGCACTGAACCGCAAATCGGAAAGACCTCCGATTGCCTTCCCACTAACCACAGGTAGGGACGTCAGCACCGTAGATCGGAGAACTTCTGATTGCCTTTCTACTAACCACCGGTAGGGACGATCTTCAGTTTCAAATGTTTGAATGAAATGAAAAGAGAACAAATATCAAAACACTTAAACAAGATGTGAAATATGCTCAAAGAGAAAAGATCTTGTCTGAGATTGCTAAATCTTGAATTTGATTCTTTAATGGTATCTTCTTCCTTGTGACATGGTCTTCCTTGGATCACCTTGAGTTGATGAAGAAGATGAAGGATGCAGATTTGATCTCCCTTGAGAATGAGCTTCTTTGGATCACCTTGAGTTGATGAAGAAGATGAAGGATGCAGATTTGATCTCCCTTGAGGATGAGCTTCTTTGGATCACCTTGAGATGAGGAAGATGATGATGGTTGTAGTTTTATCTTCACTTGGCTTGGGGTTGATCTCCTCTTGAAGTAGCTTGAATCACTTGAGGATTTGATGAAGAACTTCTTCCCGGAGTACTGTTCACCGCTACAGTACTCGAACTCCTCTCCCTTGAACACACCCTTACAGCCTTCTTTGATCTCCCAAATGATCAACTAGGGTTTCTAACCCTCTTGCATGTGTTTTATAACCTTTGAATGGTCCTTGGACATCCCCCAGACTAGATCTACAATCCATGGAAGATTGGGTGACTTTGGGGTTAAACAAATGCAAGAAAAGGGGCTCTTCTCGAAGTGGAAAACAGAGTCAACATTGTTGGCTCGGGGCTGGAGGTCGACCGGAAGGCATGGGCCGGTCGACTGAAACCTGTAAAAATGCCATCTTTTCGGTTCTGGGAGAACCGATCGACTGGCCACTACCCATTGGTCGACCGGAACCTGTAAATTCTGAAGTTCTTCGTCCCTGAAAAATTTGGTCGACCGGCCAAGGTGTGTTGGTCGACCGGAAAGACCTATACCTGACCGGGCAGGTCGATCCCCGCGACCTGACCGCGCAGGTCGATCCACGGGTGAGGGCGCAATCATTGAGCTTTCACTTTTTCCATCTCCACTCCATTCCTTGGCATATCTGTCATGAAAGAACATGAAATAGTTCAGTCATATAAGAGTGGTAAAATATCAATGACTTATAGTGTTTAGCCATTATCAAAACCAAGAATATCAAATAACTCAAATGACCACAAGATGATGTCAAATGACCCAAGTGACCACAAGATGACTCAAATGACCACAAGGGCACAACACAAATGCGCTCTACTAGTCGAGTTGAGCTCAAAAATTGAGACATTTCGTCGGGTCAAAGGGCACACCATAACAAGCGGGGATCATCCCCGAGCAAAGGGCACTATACCAGTCAGTTTCCCCGACAATCGAGTCAGATCCAGGGTTCGGGACAACCTGCCGTACCAAACGGCACTCTATAAATATTCGGGGATCACCCCCGAATACCCTGCATACGGTACCACACTATCGGCGCCTCAACAACCGGGTTAACTCGGGACTCAGAATAGCCTATCGTACCATACGATTCTTCGCCAAGAAGCGGGGGTCACCCTGACTACCAGACAAACGGCATCATTGTGCCGACACCCCAATTATCTGGCCAACTCGAGACTCCCAGCAACCCATCGCGTCACGCGGTGTATGACAAAAAAGTAGGGAACAACTCTCGACACACCTTCTACAAGCGGCTTGATACTGGCGAATCCCACAGTCACATCACACCTGGGTTCACCGCGTTCAAGAGGAGCCCAGATGAACACCGACTTCGGCCAGATTCAAGTAAGTTATCTCTTCACCCAATCCACCTGACCCTTGTAAGCCTCAGCTCACCTAGCCAACACAAACCCCTGAACCTAACCAATCATTCCAACCCACATAAATCCCATACTCACTCAACTATGGCCCATTCGAGCCCTTTGACCCAGCCCGTCTTAACCCCCAGTAGGACCTACATGACCTTTCCCTCTCTTCCAGGTCAAACCCAGCCATTCCGGTCCATCCGAACCCCCTAGGGGGAGAGGTTTACTTGGACCAGGAAGCCCCCAACCACTTTAGCCCGTGTAAACCCCCATTTATGCGGACCTTCCCACCTGTTCTTGAATGTGGTCTCCATCGCGACCGCGTTCATAAGAACGCGGTCACTAAGGTGACCGCGTTCTTGAGGGAAAAAACCCTCGGTCAAACCCGCATAAACCTCTGGCCCACGTCAAGGCTGAACACGGTCGCCTAGGTGATCACATTCATTAGAACACAGTCCCTAAGGTGACCGTGTTCATGAGAACATGGTCCCCAAGGTGACCGAGTTCATGAAGACAACCCACGTAAATCGCCCCTTTACGTGAACCAGCCCCCCCCCCCCCCCCCCGGGCTAGTCCGCGTAAACCCCCCTCCAAACTCTATAAAACCCCCATGGGGTGGCCAAGGGTCATAAGATGCATGGAGCTCATCCCGGGGACTACAAACGGTGCGTGAAGGACTTGGTTGGCTGGTTTTGTGTTTGCTAGGCTCACGCTGAGGGCATGTCGCATGATTGTTCCTTACACGACGTTTAGCCAAAACACAAACCTCCTCAAAGGCGGCCCTTGCTTTGATGAACACACCCTATCTAGATGTTTTTGGACTATTGCATGTTGCCCAGATGCTGCTTGATGAAAGCACCCTACTCGGGCCTTACCTCGATATTCGTGCATGACCCAGATGCTGCTTGATGAGAGCACCCTGCGAGGGCTATGTCTCGATATTCATGCATGGCCCTGATGTTGATGGAAGAGAGCTCCCCACCCGGGCCCTATTGGCGTTAAAAAAGAAGAAGGATAAGAAATAAAAAAAAGAAAATGGAAAGGGGCCCAAACATGAATGGGCCAAGCATGAAAAGGCCCACACATTTGTTGTGTCCCCTGTGGCTCTGTGGTTTTGATGATGACAAATGTTATGGGGTTCTGTGGTTTTGATGATGACAACTGTTATGGCTCATTATGTATTGATGATCTAATCCTGATGAAATATGAGGAACTGTCAGAACAGGTTTAAGGATGACTCACACTCATGAAGTCAACCTATGTCAAAGTCAAATCTCTGACAGGTACAGTCAATACACAGTTAGATCAGGTAATGTTCTATCTAATCTCAGATTTGTGCATATGTTAATTTTTATGTCTATACAGTCTATACATTCATGCGAAATCACTCTCAGCACAGTCTTTACATTGCATGCGTAGCAGACATCTTAAGTCTATACATTGCATGTGTTGCAGACGAGCATAGTCTACACATTGCATGTGTTGCACATTCACAATGTCTATACAACGCATTCCTCGCAGGCACAGCAAGTCTATACACTGCATTCCTCGCAGGCATAGCTGTCTCATGCATTCATACACTCTGCACATTAGTCAGGCAGCAAGTGTGTACATCGCTTAGTGTAAGCATGGCAAAGTCCAAAGTCTATACATTGCATGGCGAAGTCCAAAGTCTATACATTGCTGCTTTACTCACATTTGTAAAGTCTATACATTGGTTGTTGTCTTGCAGCATTAACCTAAGTCCATACATTTGTAAAGTCTATACATTGGTTGTTGTCTTGCGCTTAGTGTCTTGCAGGCATGTGTTGTACATTGGGCTTTCACATAAAGTCTATACATTCGTTGCCTTGCATTGCATCAAGTCTGTACAGCCTTTCCTTTGGCAAGTCCATACATTGTGAAAGTCTATACATTCCTCAGTGCTTTGCTTCATGCATCAAGTCTGCACATTCCTTACAGCAAGTCTATACATTCGTTGTGCATGGTCTTGAGCATATAGGAAGTCAATACATCGTCAAGTGCATTGCATGCATCGTTCATGAAGTCTGTACATCGAGCTGAAGTCTGGCTAAGTCTGTACATCATCCATCGTCTCAACTTGCGTCTCATGCCAAGTATGTACAGCCTAGACATTGTTCAGAACATACTAGCCTATACAGTGTCAAGTATATTCATGCACCGTCTCAGTTGAACTTAAAGTATACATTATCTAGGCTGTACATACTTGGCATGAGATGTATACATGAAGTCTCATGTTTAGACTTCATGCAGTCTAAACATTGCATCACTTGTACATGCATTGCCTTCACGCAGAGTCTACACATTCCCCCACAGTCTGCACAACATGTCTATACATTATCTGGCAGCCTGCACAGCATGTCTATACAACGTCCAGCAGCCTGCACGCAAAGTCTATACATTGCGTCCAGCAGCCTGCACGCCAAGTCTGTACACACTTCAGTGCACATGTGCATCTCCTTCAAAGATGAAGTCTATACAATCCTTTCCAAGCCTTCAAGTCTATACACTCGTTTCCAAGCCTTCAAGTCTATACACTCGTTGTCAAGCCTTCAAGTCCATACACTACATCAAGTCTATACAACAAAGCCTGTACAAAGTGTCGACATTAAACTGTTAAGTTTCTCTCTGTGTGACATGTACTGTTCGTGAAGCCTATGAAGGGCACGTGATCCGAGGTGTCCTCTGGATAAAGGGGGCACACGCCCTAGTTGCTGCTGATATATATATGTGAAGTTTCTTCATCCGCAAAAAGACTGATAGAAGAGGGCTGATCGAGAGAGTGAAAGAAGAAAGTGAGAGCAGTAGAGAGTGATAGAGGAAAAGAGCCACAGAGAGGCAGAAAACAGAAGAAGAAGAAGAAGAAGAAGAAGAGTGAAGATAGACTGAGAGCTCGTGAAGAAGAAGAAAAAGAGAAAGAGAGAGGGTTCGTGAAGAAGAAGAAAGAGGATTCATCAGAAGTTTTGTTCACTGGAAATTGGATCAAATCCAAGCCAGTTTTGCTCCTGCGAGAGCTACACTTTGTGCATTGCATTTCCAACTTTCTGTTTGCTCTATTTTCATTTCTTATTTTTCTTTTCTTTCACTCGGCTTGTCGTTCTTCCGATCCTCTGGACTGAGGTCGGGTTCCTCCTGTGGACTCAGGAGAAGGGGGACATTGGGTCTCCGGTTGCAAGTGGCTGGGAGTCACTTGTGGGTTTCCCTTCGGGTTGGAGGAAGGGAGATTCGTCTCCGGTTCTGGTCTTGTGGGTTGCAAGTCCTGGTGTTCCCTCTGGGTTTCAGAGGAAGAGAGACCTCGGTCTCTGGTTTGCTAGTGACTGGGTGTCACTAGTGGTTCCCTCCGGTTGGGAGGAAGAGGGGAGGTTGTTCCCCTGGTCAAGCTGTTTGGCAGCAAGTGTTTGCAGACTAAGTCTGATGTTCTAGCGTTGCTAGTGGAATCCTCACTCCGGTTGGGAGTGAGGGGTGGATGTAGGTCTTGGTGAACGAACCACCTGAAAATCCTCTGTGCAGTGTGGTTGTGTTTTGCTCCTTGTCTTCTACCTCCTTCACAGGTTGCCTTAGCATTCTCGTTTCTATCTGTGCTGCTACCGCTAGTTGCTTGTTTAGGTATATTTGCTCAGTGGTTTAAAAGAGAACTTAACTTGTTCTTCAGATTGTCTATTTGCCTTGATAGTGTTCTAGTCTTTTATTGAGTGAAAAGTTTTTAAGGGTGGGATTCATTCACCCCCCCTCTGAATCCATCGCACCGATCCTATCAACATTAATGGGCAGAATGAAGAAGAAGAAGTGAAGGGCGGGTGCGCAAATAGAAGAAGGAAAGCGGAGAAAGGAAGGGAGAGGGATTTTTGAAAAAAATAGGAAATAGGAGGAAAATCACGATCACTGTAGCAATGTGTCACACCCTCTCATCTCGATTTTCTCCCCCCCTCCCCCTGTGTGAGCATTCAAAGAGGCTTGACTTCCTCCCGTTCGCGTGCACGGAGGTCCCTCGCGTGGCCAACGGCAAGCTGCCAGCGTCGTCCTCCGCGGCGTGGCCATCCTGTTCGAATGCGACAGAGGTCCTCCCCGTGTATCCTTCCCATTCGGCTTCACCATGCGCCCGCTTGCTAGTGAGCCACAGCAGCAGCAACATGGGAGCAGCTGCAACAGTCAAAGAAGAAGAAGACGTGGGGAGAATTCCCTCTGATGTGGGACGACAATGAGAGTCGATGTTGTTGGTGCGATCCTTGGACGTCTACTAGACGACTTGACTTGTTGGATGATGCGACCAGCAACAACACGACCCACTCGGCACCTAACGTGGCTCCTGAAGAGGCGAACATGCCCAAACAAGAAGCACTCACTCACGGTCGTTCCTAGTGAGGGAAACGAGTCGATCTGCACGGTTGAGAAACCGGCAATGAGTCTCGGGTGGTCGACTCACTCTCGTGCTCAGAACGAGTCACGGGACGGGTCTCGCACTCACAACTCACATCGGTGACTAATTTGAATGATCTAGGGGCCTAACATACTCACGAGCAGCAGCATCAAGAGCCTATACTAGGAAATCAAGCGGCTAAAGAGGGGCGACGAGTCTACCTTCACGCTCGGGGCGTGGGGAAGACGTCCCGGCCGAGATCCGGAACTCCCGGTACAGCAATAATTAATAATTACAAAAGTGATTTTACAGCCCACTCCACGCAGGGAGGTAACAGGCGACACAAGGGGTCCGGGAGCACCAATCTCGGGTTGGCAGGCAGCAGTCGGTGGCGCTCGGGTGGACGCGGTCGGCCGGTTCAGCTCCGTTCACTCGGTCCCGCAGGATGGTACGTGGGACCCGCTGCTAGTACGGCGGCGTCCGGGGTGGCTCCGGATTGCAGCGATTGACGGGGGCGCTCCTAGAGTGTCCCAGGTCGATCCCCGGGAGTGACAGTCACCGAAGTGGAGGCGGGTAATTTCTTGGGATTTGTTTCCTAAGGCTGTCCCGCAACTGTGTCTCTGGCCAGAACTGCGTGCTCCGATAAGATCGGATGGTACGCTCAATCCCGACGTCGAATCGGGGCACAAAGGATACCGTTGGAAAGGGGACTCAAAATCCTACGACATACTAGAAGCCCAAACTCATACAACGGCAGGATTTGAAATTAAAATGACTGCAAGTGAACTGAGCACATTGTCCCAAAATACAGAACAGGCTGGACAGAACCTAACCTCCCTGATCAAGGGCTTTGACCAAGGATCAAATGACTGAATTAGGACTGGGCATTTTTATGGTGGGTACAGGGGGGGTGACGAAGATGCACATAGATCTTTTGTGAGATTTGGACAACGTTTGAGGGGTTATAAAAATCAGGTGCCAAGATATATCCCACGGACCTGCACACAGGCATATTTTGGGGAAGATGAACAGAAGGTTGGGAAAGGAGACAAACATGCTCTGATTGACCTAAAAATTGCACTGGGAATGGCCTCTGATGGGGGGAACCTACCCTCAAAGTTTCGCGACAATCCAACGGTCGGATCTCCCGTACCAGCCTCTTTACCGAGCTGCTGTCCTGTAACTCCGAATTTGGGGACAGCAAGATGGAGATCAGCTTGGGGTGGCTCAACGGCGGCTCGAGCGGTGGCGGCGGCGACGGTGAACGATCACAGATGATAGAATAAGAAGAGAAGAGTAAAAGATTTGAGGGAGATAGAAGATCTAGGATTAGATCTAGAGAGAGTTGGAGGAAGAAGATGAAGAACACTTAGAACACCAAGAGAGAGAGGGGGGTGCACCAATCAATATGCCAACATTTCTTCATTAATTCTTCCACAAATGATACAAGAGACTATAAATACTCAAACCCTAGATCTAGACCAAAGGACATCCACTAGCATTGGTCAACGGTAGGTGGGGGACAAGCATGGGGGACAAGGAGGGGACACCCCCCTTTAAGGGTAGGTGGAGGACAAGCATGGGGGACAAGGAGGGGGCATCCTCTACCTTTGTCTCCTTGGTCCAATGGTCCAAGTCTTCTAGAAGTCTACCTTGGGCCTTGGAACAGCCTTTTGGGCCACATGTGTAGAGGCCCACAAGGGAGAGAGAGGCCCAATTGGGCTCCAAATGGTCTTGAGGCCCAATTTAGAAATTGGACCCCTTACATAAAGTGTAGCCCATATTACAATCTTGACCCAACTAGAAGCTAAAATACAAAATACACACTAATACACTCACAATAAGCAAATACAGGCTAATACACTCACAATAAATGTAAGAAAGTATCAACACTCAGGTAGGGACTCCATACTGTCGCCCAGCCATAAGGATGTCGGTGTCGCTCGAGTCGTGCTGTGTGTATGGTATCGGTGACTGGCTCTGGTGTCCTCACCACCCTCCAAAACAGGGGCTCTGGCCCCCTATATAAAGCCCACCTCAGTGGAGCTAGTTATTTCTACTCCTCTTGGAAGCGAATTCGAGATTACACACCATTACCCGAATAGTGAAGTTATGATTAAAGGGCAAAATCTACCTGCTGATTTGATATGCCTAGACATGGGAGGGTATGATGTCATATTAGGTGCCGATTGGCTATCCACCCACAAGGTAGCTATTGATTGCCGGAAAGATAAGGTAACTGAAGAGGCGTGATCTCGCGCTGGTCCTGAGCGGATGGAGGATCACCGGGTAGTGAACTGCAAGATAGGGAAATGGATCAGGGGGCCCAGGGAGAGTCCCTGGGGAAAACCCTCCGATGCTTAAGTCAGTGGAGCTATGGCGGGAACATTAAAGGGAGAAGAGAGCGTGTGCGTGAGATCCCTCTCCACCAGAGGGTGAAGTGGTTCTTGCTCAGGAGCTTTGAGCGTATGATTGCCCTTACTTCGTCGGAGGGTCTCCCTGGTTTAAATAGTGCACCGTCTCTTGGAGTCCTGTAAGCCGAGGGGTTTCAGGTGGGGGTTACATCCTCATCGTGGGCTTTTATTGCCTTATCGTGGGAGCGGTATCACCTTGGGGAAGAAGAAGTCCCTTGCCTTCCTGAATTCCTGCCTGCTGTGGACTCTTAACGGCTGCAAAGGATAAGCAATCGTCGGCCGTTCCGAGCTCAGAGAGGCCAGCCCTATCGGGCGATAGGCTTAGCTCGGAAGAGGATGGGTCGGATGGGTCGGCGTACACCTTATTCTCCCAGGCGGAGATATGGCTTGGGCCGGACCTTTCCTGTGACCTGACCGACACTCGGGCTCTCCGAGCCTAGAGGCCGCCTAGGAAGGTTGTGTCCTCGAGCGATTTTTTATTGGGCTTTCTTCCCTGAGTGGGCCCTGTGGGCTGTCACTTAGGCGAGCTTGGCCTCGTTGGGTCCTGTCGGGCCTAGTCGGGCTGCTCTTTGAATGGGCTACAGAAATCCCCCTCTCCACTTGTCCCCCTCCTACTCCCGAGCCAAAGGAGGCTCGGACGAGTAGTATTTGAGGGTTTTGGACCGGCGTGGCTCAGGTGGGTGGAGATCTGGCGGTGTTATGAAGCCACGTGCCGTGGTCACTTGGGCCCGTAATAATTGTGATCCTGACGGATTTGAAATGAAGGGGCCCCCTTTTTCTCGGAGGTCGGAACGACGCGCCGCCTCCCGCGAGGGTTTATAGGCATTGGGCGCTGGTTGTCATTCCAGACTCTCTAGGGTTTTGGCTTTCCTTCGCTTCTTTGCTTTTGGGGCTCCTTGATGCGTCGTGAAGACACAGCGGAGGAGCAGAGACTTGCGGCGGCATTTGAGGAGTTGGCGAGGATAACTGCGGAGGCGCTCCGGCAGCTTCCTCCTCCCCCGGAATCTTCGAGATCCCTTGAGAATTCTTCTTATAGCACTTCCTCGGAATCCATGGTGGACTAGCGTTTGTGTGCTGAAGGATGGGGCGATGAACCGGTGGCGAGAGCACCCGTCCCGAATCGCAGCGAACTGGGGGAAGCTGAGGTGAAGAGGCTGGAGCACAGGTTCCGTCTGCCTCTTAGGTACAACTTTGTTGCTGCTGCCCCGTATGAGACGAGTCTGGACGACCACACGGGCCACATCTGCACCTTTCTTCTGGCGTGGAAGAGCGGGTTTCGCCTCCCCTTCGAGCCCTTCGTCCTCACACTCCTCAAATTTTTTCAGTTGGTGCCCATTCAGTTGGTTGCCAACTCGTACCTCCTCCTTTCTGCCTTTCGAATTCTCTGCCGTCAGTGCGGGGTTCCTCCTTCTCTGGACCTTTTCCATTATTTCTTTGAGTTGAAGGCGCATCCGTCGGCGGGGAAAGGTTTTTACTTCATCCAGGCGAGGAGGAACAGGAGCTGCATTTCGCTGGCGGCGAAGGATTCCTCGCATAAAGGGTGGAAGACCCAATTTTTCTGGGTGAAGATACATTCGGTGGAGGAAACCTGGAGATGCCAAGTGATGCCCAATTTCCACCCGAATATCCCTCCCCGACAGGAGGAGTTCCCTTCAGATGTGGAGGAGTATGCCGCTCGCTTGCTGAAGAATCGTCAGTCTACCGAGGAGCTGGTGACGCCGGAGAACATCGAGCGGTGTCTTCTCACATGGCTGAAACCGTCAGGTATCACAACTTAGATTCTCCTTAGGATGTGGAGGTCGTCCTTCTCTTCTTGATTGCGCCTTCTTCTTTGTTGCAGACACCAGGCGGGAGCCTCTGGAGGAGGCTGCTGAGGTCATTGACCTTGGCGACGACTCGGCGGCGGATGAGCCGGGCGTCCCTGTGGGTCGCTCCCAAGCCCGGGACAAGGGCAAGGGGGTGGCTCCCGAGGGGACTTCACGGCCGGGCGGCGCGAAGCGCAAGGATCCCATGGAGGGAAGGTTGCGGGAGGCCGTGAAGGCCAAAAAGCGGGCCAAGAAGGCCGGTCTCCTCCTCACTGCCGGGGCCGACTCTAGCTCGGCGGCGCTCCCCTCTCGGGGGCAAGATAGGGCCGACCCAACTGGGCCGGCTCCCCCATCTGCCGAGCGAGAGAGGGCCGAGGAGACTAGGGGCACCTCGGCGGGTGGTGACGATGGGTCGGCTCTCCCCTCGGTGGGAACAGAGGGGGCCGAAGCAGAAACAGCCGTGGCCGAGACCGGGGGGCCGGTCGAGGTAGGCGATGTCTCGGGCGGCGATGTGCGGGCCGAGACGGTTGAGGTTGGGGGTTCGCCTGCGGAGGCGTCGCAGCCCCAAACGTCCGTGGTGCACGGGTCGGCCGAGCTCGCAGCGCCGATCGAGGCCAGGGGTTCGCCCGCAAGGGCGTTGCAACCCCAGCCGACCGTAGTGCGCAGAGCGGCTGAACCCGCAGCTCGATCCGGACCTTCTGGCGAGGCGCCGGGCGCGGAAGGGGTTCCCATGCCGGTGGCGCTGGAAAGGCTCGGTATCTCGAGCAATCTGTACAAGCTCTATCGCGAGGTGTCCGCGAGGATAAAAGGCGGAGACAAGCGTCACTCCCCGGCCAGGGTCCTCGACGTTATCATGGAGGGCGACCTGGTCATAGCCCAGATGGGGGCCACGATGGCGGAGACTTACGTCCGGACGGAGTCAGAGCGGTCGAACTTGGCTTGGACCCTCGGAGGGTGTGAGAGGAATTGGCCCGACTCAACGAGGCGCATGAGGGGCTCCGTCGGGAGTTCTCCGCAATCAGGGAGTTGTCGCGGTCGAGCCGGCTGGAGGTCGGGGTGCTGACCGAGCAGTTAGCCAAGGCCCGGGAGTCGCTCGAGAGAAAAAGTAAACTCCTTGAGGAGGAACGCCTTCACCATCTCGAGCTGGACGGCCGTTGGGAGGCTGAGCGCGCCGAGCTGGTGGACCGAGCGGAGGCATCGGAGAGCCTTCGTTTTGAGGCCGAGGCCGACCGAACTGAGGCGAAGGAGCGATCGGCGGAGGCCAAGGAGCGGGCGGCCGAGGCTGAGCTGAAGTCGGCTGAGGCAGAGAGGCGATCGGCGGAGGCCGAGGAGCGGGCGGCCGAGGCTGAGCTGAAGTCGGCTGAGGCAGAGAGGCGATCGGCGGAGACCGAGGAGCGTGCGGTCGAGGCGGAGCGTAAGTCGGCCGAGCTTGCCGAGAGAATGGGGTTGGTCGGAGCGGCGGCGATCGAGCAATACAGGGGCTCGGAGGTCTACCTAGCTGACCTACAGGAAGCTGCCCTTCCACACTATGAGGCAGCACTTCACCGAGGCATCCGCAAAGGGTTCGAGCAGGGTTACCGCCGGGCCGTTGCCTATGCCGAGGTACAAGATTCCGGGATCGACTTCCCCTCTGGCCAGTGCTATGACTCGGACGAGTCATCTTCTAGCTCCTCTGCGTCGGGCGGGGAAGATCCAGAGAGCTCTTCTCCGGTGGGGTCACCAACTCCGGCTGCCTCGGGAGGGCTCGCGGCAGAGGTAGTTCCCGCGCAGGCGGGGTCAGTGCCAAGGCCGGCCGTCACCGAGGGTGCCGGAGGTGAAACACCCGTGCCTTCCGTTCTCGAGCTTCAAAGTGGGCCCGAGGCCTAATGTATCGCTCTATTTTGCCTTCTTCCTTTGTTTGTCTCTTTTCCTTTTCTGAAAAAAAAAGATTTTCCTTTTTGCAAGGCAATAAATGACTTACTTGCTTCTTGCCTTCCTTGCCGTGATTCGATTAGCGTATCTGCAGTAGTTGGAAATTGCCGATACGTCCTGCGTGGTTTTCGCATGCTGGTGTGACAGGCTCCTGACAGGGTGTCTTTCCGTTTCCTCACGCTTTTAATGTCTGGTCGCTTCGTGTATCCCGCTGAGGCGGGAAACGAGGGGTTTGAGGTGACCGTTCAGAGGGGAAAATTCCTTTGGCGTGTTTTCGAAGGGGGAGTCATTTAAGGCAAGTAGCCTCCCTTAGCCTATAAAAAGACCGAAGGGCGTCCCTTCCTCTCCACCGCTTAGGATTTTCACTAACAGTCTTTCCTCGCCCCTTCTTCACGTTGCGCTGTGCCGTTGCATTCTGAGCATGGAGGATCCTTCGGAAGACGACGCTGCCGGTGATGGAGGAGCAGAGAGTTCTTGCTGCTTTGGGCTATTGAGCAGGTCCGACGGTCATCGCGCGGGGTTGAGACGGGTCCGATGGTCGTCGCGCGGATCTGGAGAGGGTTCTACGTGCGGAGGTGCGCCGTTTACCCTTTACCAGTTCCCGCGAGGCTTCCCGGGGGGCGCCGAGATGGAGGACGGATGGGGGCATCCGGAACACCCGCCGCCACTCTCTCTCTGCTCGCTCCAAGGGTGGGGAGGAAGTAAATTAAGCTCCCTCCTTTCTGGGCCCTCCCCTGTCATTTCTTTCACTCTGCGGAGGCTACTTGCTCTCTGTACGTTCCAAAGAATTGGCAGGTTGGGAAGGAGGAGGCCTTCATAGGCGTTCCTTCCCTCTTCCTCTTTCAAGTTCAACTTGGAAGCTAGCCTTCCTTCTTTTTAATCCCTCTGTCACCATTGTCACGGGCCACCCGAGCCAATTGGGTCGGCCGCCCTTTGACCGAGCCAGTTTCTGCGCGAGGCAGAGTCAGTGGCTGGACGTAAGGAGATCAAGACCGAGTCGGCCGAGCGATGGCCTCTTGCGGTGGTGCTAGATGGATTTTTTGCTTTTTGCTATGCGATGTACTGGCTTTTACCTTTCTGATGTACCAATAATTGTTTGAATGAAAAGAAGAGAGTTTTATTTCCCTCAAATTGTTTGCATCCACATCTTTAAAAGTAGAACTTGCGTAGTGTACCTGCGTTCCACGTCCGAGGGATGGGTTCCCCTTCCATTGTAGCTAGCATGTATGCACCTTTCCCGAGCGTCTCGACCACTCGGTAGGGGCCTTCTCAGTTAGGGGATAGCTTGCCCGCCGCCTCTAGTGGTCGAGAGGCTTCGGCTTTCCTGAGGATGAAGTCTCCTGGTTGGAAGTGCCTGTCTCGGACTTTGGCGTGGTAGTATCGAGTGAGGCGGCGCTTGTATTCCGTTGCTCGGATGCTGGCGATCTCTCGGAGTTCATCTGCTAGGTCGAGATTCTCGAGTAGCTTTTACTTGTTTACCTCGGGCGAGAAGCGGATGACTCGGAGAGAAGGGTTGGTGACCTCTAACGGAATAACGACCTCAGTGCCATACACCAACTAGAAAGGACTCTCACCGGTTGCCGTTCTGGGAGTCATTCTGTGTGACCAAAGTACGCTAGGTAGTTCCTCGAGCCAGCTACCCTTGACCTTGCTGAGTCTGGTCTTTATGCCTTTTAAGATAGTCTTATTGGCATTTTCGACCAGCCCGTTGGCCTGAGGGTGGGTGACCGAAGTGAAGTGGTTGTGAATGCCTAGGTCGGCGCATCTATCTCAAAAATAACGAGAGTCGAATTGCCGGCCGTTTTCGCTCACTATCACTTGGGGGATGCCGAAGCGACAAATGATCGATTTCCAGACGAAGCTCCAGATGATTGTCTCGGTGATCCTTGCCGTGGCTTCGGCCTCGATCCACTTGGTGAAGTAGTTGATGGCGACGATGATGAACTTCTTTTGAGACTGAGCCGTGGGGAACGGCCCAAGGATGTCGATCGCCCACCGAGCGAAGGGATATGGCTCGATCAGGGTGACGAGCTCCATAGTCGGCTGATGGACTAAGTGGTCGCATCGCTGGCATCGGTCGTACTGTTGCACGTGGGCCGTGCAGTCGCGTTGCAGAGTGGGCTACCAGTAACCTTGCCGTAGCAGGATCCTGGCGAGTGATCTTCCTCCTGAATGCGCTCCGCACAGACCTTCATGAATCTCTTGGATGGCTCGGCTGGCTTCATCGGGGCCGAGACACTTCAGGAGGGGACCGGAGAAAGATCTCCGGTAGAGAGTGTCATCGAGAATGACGAAGCGCCGGGCTTGGTACTTCATTCCGCGGGCTTCTTGAGGGTCAGAAGGCTCTTGGGAGTCCCGGAGCCACGACAGGTAGGGGGTACGCCAGTCGCTGAGAATGGCCAAGTCAACAGCGAGGAGCTTCGAGTCAATGCTCGGGCGCTCTAGCTCTTCAAGGAGGACCGATCGGGTACCTTCCGGGTCGAGTGATGAGGTCAACCGAGAGAGGGCGTCCGCTCGGGAGTTTTCCTCCCAAGCTATTCGGACTACCTCAAATCCCTCGAATTGTTGGGCCAGGTCTCTGACCAGCTAGATGTATTTGATCATTGGTGCCTCTCGAGCTTCGTATTCACTGTTGACTTGGCTAGCGACCAGCTGGGAGTCGGTGTGGATTTTGACTCGCTCAGCCCCCAACCGTCGGGCCATGCGTGCTCCCGAGATAAGGGCCTCGTACTCGGAAGCATTGTTGGATGCCTGAAAGCTGAATTTCAAGGCGAACTGTAGTTCTATTCCTTCGGGGGACCTCAGGAGGATTCCGGCACCACTACCGACTGAGTTGGAAGATCCGTCAACGAACAGTTCCCAGGTTGGCCCGGGGGCGGACGGGGATCTTTCTTCAGTCGGGATGGTACTCTCGGTGATGAAGTCGGCGAGCGCTTGGCCTTTCACAGCTGAGCGCGGCCGATAGGAGATGTCGTAGGCCCCGAGCATGATGGCCCATTTGACGAGTCACCCTGAAGCTTCGGGGTGGGCCATAATCTTCTTCAATGGTTCGCCGGTCAGCACGGTAATGGGGTGCCCCTGGAAATAGGGTCAGAGGCGCTTGGCGGAGGTAGCCAATGCTAGCACGAGTTTCTCGGTTGCGGGGTACCTCCTTTCAGCCTCGTTGAGCACCTTGCTGGTGTAGTAGACTGGCCTCTCGATTCCCGAGTCATTTCTGACTAGGACCGAGCTGACTGTGGATGGTGTTGCCGAGAGATAGAGCAGTAAGGCTTCGCCCGGAACGGGCTTGGAGAGCACTGGGGGCGAGGCCAGGAACTCCTTGAGCTCGGCGAACACTCTCTGGCATTCCTCATCCCATGCGAACATAGCAGATGCCAACTTGGGCCCCCTCAATAGCTTGAAGAAGGGCAGGCATCGTTCGGCCGCACGGGACAGGAAACGGCTGAGAGCGGCGACACGCCCAGTTAGGCGCTGGACGTCCTTAATGCTGGTGGGCGGACGCATGTCCAGGATGGCCTGGACCTTGTCGGGGTTGGCTTCGATCCCACGCTGAGTGACCAAGAAACCCAGGAACTTCCCAGATCTCACTCCGAAGGCGCACTTGGCAGGATTGAGCTTCATGTTGTACTTCGGGAGGGTGCCGAAGGTTTCAACGTGGTCGGTGAAGTGGTCTTGGGCCTTGGGGGTCTTGACAAGCATGTCGTCAATGTAGGCTTCGACATTCCGACCTAGTTGCTCCTCGAACATGTGATTGACCAGCCTTTGATACGTAGCTCCAGCGTTCTTCAACCTGAAAGGCATCCGGGTGTAGTGGTATACGCCGTAGTCGGTGATGAAGGCGGTCTTCTCGACATCTTCTGGGTCCATCCTGATCTGATGGTAACCTGAATAGGCGTCTAGGAAGCTGAGTATCTCATTGCCCGAGGTTGAGTCAACCAATTGGTCGATGCTCGGTAACGGATAACAGTCCTTAGGAGTGGCCTTATTCAGATCGGTGAAGTCCACGCACATCCACCATTTGTCCGAGGCTTTAGGCACCAGAACGACATTGGCTAGCCACGTCGGGTACAGGACCGGTCTGAAGAGGCCAGTCTCTTGTCCCTTTGTGACTTGCGCCTTGATGATCGTTTGCTTCTCTGGTGCATGCTTCCTTCTACGTTGCTGTACGGGCTTTACGGTGGAGTCGAGGTTGAGCTTGTGCATTACAGTCTCCTCTGGTATCCCAGGGAGTTGATCATCGGACCAAGCAAAAACTCGGATGTACTCAGAAAGGAATTTCTTATATTGCTACTGAACCTCGGGCGGTAGGTCGGCTCCGATCCTTACTCCTAGGGTCGGGTCATCGTTTAGGAAAACCGTCAGTAATTCACCACCAGGTTCGGTGGTTGCGATTTTATCCTCGACTCCCCGGGGGACCTTTTCCTTCCCGTCCGGCCTTGTGGCCTCTACCGAGATATTGTAGCACCTTCTGGCCGTAGCTTGGTTACCTCGGACTTCCCCCAACCCATTTTTGGTGGGGAACTTCATTTTCTGGTGATAGGTAGACGGTACTGCCTTTATTTGGCTGAGGATTCCCCGGCCGAAGATGGCGTTGTACGCTATCATACCCTTAATCACTATGAAGTCCACCATGACCGTAACGATTTTGGGTGGGGTGCCGAGGGTAACCGGCAGGCTTAGGGCTCCCTCGGGATAGGTGGACAGGCCATTAAACCCGCAGAGGGGGGTTCGGACCGGGCGGAGTTTGGATGGATCCTCCCCCATCTTGAGAAAATAGTCATAAGACAAGACATCAGGGGCACTCCCATTGTCAACCAGAATCCTATCTACGTTACAATGGTTTATCGTAGCCGAGATCACGAGGGCGTCGTCATGCGGGGTGCTCAGCCCTTCCAGGTCTTGGTCGGAGAAGACTATGACCTGGGGCTCACTCGACGAGGCCTTGGGAGGCTCTATGGCTCGGCTCGCCCACTCGGCATGACGCTTCCTTCCTCGGCTGCTGTCGCCTCCTGATGCCATCCCTCCAGAGATGACGTTGATGTGGATCCCTCGGGGGGCGTTGTCAATCTCCTCTACGGCGCCTCGATCTTCTTTACGCTCGGTAGCGAACCGAGCTAGGTGACCCAGACGGATGAGGCGCTCGATCTCATCCTGGAGCTGGTGGCAGTCACTGGTGTGGTGCCCGTGATCGCCGTGGAATAAGCAATGCTTGTCGCGGCTGCGTTTCTTCGACCTCATCGACTCGGGTTGGCGGAGAAGTCCCGAGTCTTTGATGTCTTCATATATCTCATAGACCGGGGTGGCTAGTGGGGTGTACCGCTCGTACTTCCGCTTGCGCTCCCCATCACGGTCTCTCTTTTTCCCCAGGCCTGAGTTTGGCTCGGGAGCCCGCTTCTTTTCCCCCTCTCGACCCAGGCCGGTTGCGTCTCGGCAGGCGCTGAGCACTTCTTCGCACTCGGCGTGGCGCAAAGCCAGAGTCACTAGCTCGGCGAGGGTCGAGGGAGGGTGGAGGACAAGCTCGCGGCAGAGATTCTCATCCCGGGTGCCCCCAGTCAGTGCGGTTATGGCTGAGGCCACGTCCAGGTGGGGGATTCTCAGGGCTTCTGATTTAAATCGGTGAATATAGGCCCGGAGTCTTTCCCCTTGCACCTGTTTGAGGGCCAGGAGCCCCGCTACCGACCTTGGGGGGGCACTTCCAGCGAAACTCTCTTTGAAGACTCACCCAAATTGCTTGAAGTCTCGGATGGACCCGGGGGCGAGGGCCCAGAACCATGCTTGAGCGCCTTGGACCAGGGTGGTTACGAAGGCTCGGCACTTGATGATGTCAGACGCTCCGTGCAGGGTCATCAGAGCGTCGAAGCTGTCGTAATGATCGGCCGGGTCGCCCTGGCCGTCGTAGGGCTTGAAGGTAGGGATGGAGGTTCTGGGAGATACCTCTGCCTTCAAGATGTACTCAGAGAACGGGGATTTCTCCTCGTCCACCGGAAAAGAGGTCTTCTACAGGGCGCGGAGGGCACGCTCCTTTTCTGTGAATCGCCTCTCGAAATCTCGTAGTCGGAGGGATAACTCCGGCTGCTGCCTCGTCGTGGGGCTGGGGGGAGCGTCTTGGCGATCTCTGGGAACGTCAGTCTCCGGGTTCGGACGTCGCGCCCCCAGTGTTCCTCTCCTCGGCGTGGAGGAAGCCTCTTGCTCCGGAGGTGGAGCATGCGAGGGACCTCCCGTCCGGTTGCGGATGATCTGCTGGCCGTGGAGGGTGAAGCGGCCTCCGATGGTGTGCTAGGACATATTTTTGCGGGGGGGGGGGGGGGGGGGGGCTCCCTGTCGGAGTGTGGGACCTTCCATCCCTAGCCGCCTGGGTCCTCATGAGTTCCACGAGGACATCCAGTTTCGCGTTGAGGGCCTGGAAGCCTTCGGCGCCACCGTTGGGTGGTAGCCCTACCGCCGCAGGAGGGGTGGTGGATCATCAGCGGGGGCGCTGGCGTTGGAGGGAGGGTTCTGTGAGGCCAGAGAGGGGTCATCCCCTGCTGCTACCACGGCCTTTCCCCTCTCTCCGGCAGACCTCCTCCCTGAGCTCCTTCGCACCATACTGGCTTTTTATACGTTTCTCACAGACGGTGCCAGATGAAGAGGCGTGATCTCGCGCTGGTCCTGAGCGGATGGAGGATCACCGGGTAGTGAACTGCAAGATAGGGAAACGGATCAGGGGGCCCAGGGAGAATCCCTGGGGAAAACCCTCCGATGCTTAAGTCAGTGGAGCTATGGCGGGAGCAATAAAGGGAGGTGAGAGCTTGTGCGCGAGATCCCTCTCCACCAGAGGGTGAAGTGGTTCTTGCTCAGGAGCTTTGAGCGTATGATTGCCCTTACCTTCGTCGGAGGGTCTCCCTGGTTTAAATAGTGCACCATCTCCTGGAGTCCTGTAAGCCGAGGGGTTTCAGGTGGGGGTTACGTCCTCATCGTGGGCGTTTATTGCCTTATCGTGGGAGCGTTATCACCTTGGGGAAGAAGAAGTCCCTTGCCTTCCTGAATTCCTGCCTGCTATGGACTCTTAACGGCTGCAAAGGATTAGCAATCGTCGGTCGTTCCGAGCTCAGAGAGGCCAGCCCTATCGGGCGATAGGCTTAGCTCGGAAGAGGATGGGTCGGATGGGTTGGCTTACGCCTTCTTCTCCCGGGCGGAGATATGGCTTGGGCCGGACCTTTCCTGTGACCTGACCGACACTCGGGCCCTCCAAGCCTAGAGGCCGCCTATGAAGGTTGTGTCCTCGAGTGATTTTTTATTGGGCTTTCTTTCCTGAGTGGGCCCTGTGGGCTGTCACTTAGGCGAGCTTGGCCTCGTTGGGTCCTGTCGGGCCTAGTCATGCTGCTCTTTGAATGGGCTATAGAAATCCCCCTCTTCAGTAACTTTTGAGGATTTCTCAGAACTAGTTTACACTAGTCCTCGATGTCGAAACAAGTCACCTCTTATTTTGGCTCTTCGAGCCCATAAGCTCATAAGGAAAGATTGCATGGCTTTCCTTGCTCTTGTTACCATGAAGGAGGCTATGGAGTCAAAGCTAGAAGACATCCACATAGTTCAGGACTTTCCCGATATTTTTCCGGAGGATTTGCCTGGTCTACCCCCGAAAAGGGAGGTGTCATTCACCATTGACCTTATTCCTGGTGTTGGTCCTGTCTCTAAGGCACCCTATATAATGTCCCCCGTCGAGTTAAAGGAATTAAAGGAGCAATTGATGGAGCTTTTGGAAAAGGGGATTATTAGGCCGAGTACTTCCCCGTGGGGAGCACCTATGTTATTCGTCAAAAATAAGGATGAAACGATGAGACTTTGCATCGATTATCGGCAGTTGAATCAACTTACTATCAAGAACAAGTACCCCCTGCCAAGGATCGACGAGTTATTTGATCAAATGTCAGGAGTTAATATTTCTCGAAGATTGATCTTAGATCGGGATACCACCAATTGAGAATCTAGGATGAGGACATTCATAAGACCGCATTTCACAGTAGGTATGGGCATTACGAATTTACTGTTATGCCTTTTGGACTAACAAATATCCCTGCAGCCTTTATGCAATTATTGAACAACATATTCAGGTCTCATCTGGATCAATTTGTTGTGATTTTTATTGATGATATATTGATCTATTGAAAGTCCGAGGAAGGTCATGAAGAGCATTTGAGGACTGCATTTCAAATATTAAGGAAGAATCAACTTTATGCCAAGCTTAGTAAATGTGATTTTTGGCTCAAGGAGGTATCCTTCTTAGGGCATGTGATTTCAGAGAATGGAATTTCAGTTGATCCATCAAAAGTCGAGGTTGTGAAGAATTGGGAAGGACCTACTAATGCTATCGAGATTCGTAGCTTCTTGGGTCTAGCTGGTTATTATTGACGATTTATAAGGACTTCTCCAAGATTACTGTTCCTCTTACTAGACTAACACGCAAGGAGATTCCTTACGATTGGAATGAAGAGTGTGAGAGAAGCTTTCAAGCCTTGAAGGATCATTTGACAACTGCTCCAGTTTTAGCACTACCAGCTGAAGGAGAGAAATTTGAGGTATATACGAATGCTTTGGATATTGGCCTCGGATGTGTATTAATGCAACAAGGGAAGGTTATTGCCTACTCGTCTCTGTAATTGAAGAAACATGAAGAGAACTACCTGGTCCATGACTTAGAATTGGCCGCGGTGGTGTTTTCCTTAAAGATTTGGAGACACTATCTCTATGGAGAACAATTCACCATGTACTCAAATTATAAGAGTCTCAAATATCTATTCTCTCAAAAGGAATTGAATATGAGACAAAGGCACTGGCTAGAGTATCTCAAGGACTTCGACTTCACCATACAATATCATCCAGGAAAGGGTAATTCCATAGCTGATGCCCTTAGTCGGAAGCCAAGAGCACTATTAGCGAGGTGCATGATACAAGAATGAAGGATGTTAGAACAATTCTCCAAGCTAAACATAAATCTAGACGATGAAAAGGGACGTGTCATCCTGTCGCACCTAAGTTTACATCCGGACTTACTCTCCGAGATCAGGGTATTACAAGATGATGACCCAGCACTAGTAGAAATCAAAGGCAAGTTAAAAGAACAACCTGACTTCAAGATAGTGTCAGATGGAAGAGTATTATTTCATGAAAGGACTTGTGTGCCGGATTGTCCAGAATTGAAGAATAATATTCTAGAAGAAGCACACCGATCTAAATATACCATCCACCCTGGTGCCACTAAGATGTACCAAGATTTGAAAAGAAATTTTTGGTGGACCAACATGAAGAGAGAGGTGGCAAAATTTGTCTCTCGCTGCCTTACCTACCAAAGGATAAAGGCGGAACATTAATGACCCACTGGTAAATTGCATCCCTTAGACATTCCTAAGTGGAAGCGGGAGAATATAGGGATGGATTTTGTCATGGGTTTGCCTAAACCCAAGGACGGACACGATGGAATATGGGTGATTGTAGATCGGTTGACCAAGTCTACACACTTCCTGCCTATCAAGAGTAAATGGTCAGTTGATGTGCTAGCAGCATTGTACATTAAAGAGATTGTCAGGTTACATGGAGTTCTTGTCTCAATCATGTCTAACCGAGACCCTCGCTTCACTTCACACTTCTGGAAGGGTCTACAACACTACTTGGGGACGAGACTCAACTTCAACACTATATTTCATCCCCAAACAGATGGTCAGATCGAGAGAACAAATCAGGTTGTAGAAGACATGCTCAGGGCTTACATTATTGACTTTGGTGGGAGTTGGCATGATCATCTACCTCTAGTGGAATTTGCCTATAACAACAGCTATTAGGCAAGCATTCAAATGGCACCATATGAGGCACTTTATGGAAGGAGTTTCCGCTCACCCCTATGCTGGGATGAAGTTGGAGAAAGACAGCTTCTAGGCCTAGAAATGATAAGAGATACAATCGAGAAGGTTAAGATCATTAGAGAAAGACTTCAAGTGGCTCAGTCTAGACAAAAGACCTATGCCGATACTAGAAGGAGAGACCTCGAGTTCCAAGTTGGAGACCATGTATTCCTTAAGGTTTCCCCAGGATGAGGTATTAGAAGATTTGGTGTTTAGGGTAAACTTACACCAAGGTATATCGGACCCTTTGAGATTCTAGAAAGGGTTGGCGAGGTTACCTATCGGATCGCCTTGCCACCACAACTATCTGAAGTCTACAATGTATTTCATATCTCTATGCTCAAGAAATATGTTCATGACCCATTCCACATCATAGAACATGACAATCTGGTGTTACAAAAGGATCTCACATATGAACAAAAGCCCCTGAAGATCCTTGACCATGAAGTCCGTGTACTACGGAACAAGATTATTCTCATGGTGAAGGTTCAGTGGAACAAGAATCTTGAACATGAAGCCACATGGGAAACAGAAGAATCTGTGTGGAAGAGATTCCCTGACTTATTCCAATAGTAAGTATTCTACACCCTTCATGGTCATATGAAATTGAATTTGGGGGATCAAATTCTTTTAAGTGGGGGAGGGTGTAGCACCCCGTTAAAATAATGAGGATATAATTCTACCATAAGTTAATAAGATATATACCTATATTCAAATCCAAAGGAATAAATAAACAACCCAATAAGTCTAATGGGCCAAAACCTTAAACCCTTTTACGTGTTGACGGAGAGGAGCCTTACAAAGAATATGTATATTTATAGTGGGCCTTTAGCCCATAACCCCTCCTACGTAAGAAAGTGTTTCATAGGATATATGTACATATACATATATTAGAAGGGTTGTTCCATAAACCCAACCTTTATCACGTTCGAAGAGATGCATGGAGTTGTAGGGTTTTTATCGAAGACGGCTGTGGATATAGCAAGGGTTGGACTAACATGGAAAGGTTTAAACCTATTAGGATTCACCAAAGGAAACTCAATTCCCATTAGAAGCCAGAGTCCTAATCCCTACAAATAAGACCCCTGCGATCGACAGAAGCATCCTTGTAGCTGTTCATCAACGTCAACCTGCTGCTCTTCCACCTTCTGCATCCGTGAACGGAAGGAAGGTCTTCTTCCCTCTTCTTCCTCCACAGTCGTGTGCTGCTGCTACTCTACTGCAGCTGTTGCCTGGGTGTTCACAGAAGGGTCTTCTTCCTTCCTCTTCGTGTGGACAATCGCATGCTACTGTTGCGGCTATTGCGGTTGCTACCATTTGTGTCTTCTTCTTCTCTGTCGTCTGCATACGTGAAGGAAGCTGCATCTTCTTCCTTCATTATTCCTATTGCTGCTGCAATTGCTAGCCTACTACGACATCTTTTCCCGTTGATCTTATATCTATGTTCATCGTCGTCCTCTTTCGTCAAACCAACAAAGGTAGGTTTTCTCAGGATTCTAAGCCTAAGACTATAGTAAGAGAGCACTGCATGCATAAGACATCTGTTATCATCATAAATCATGCTTTACATGACTCTATTCTTAAAGGTTTATGTAGTCTTATCACTTGAGAATTCATATGAAAATAGCGACCAGAAAAGGTGGCCGCTTATTAATGAACGACAATGTAGAAGGTCGCAAATTCTTGAATTGGAGAAAGTCTTTCGGCCGCCGATTAATGAGCGACTATCATCATGTCGCTATTTCTTCTGGAGCATTTAATAATTAACACATGTTCAAAATTTAATAACTATGGAACCTGACTATGTTAATTATGCATGAATATGTTTTCAGAGTCTCCATATTTTTCTCTACACTTCCATGTCTTTAGTTGCTTAAAATTCCCAGTAAACCGCAATATGTTAATGTTCATGTGCAATTGAAAGAAATGAATAGTGATTTCTATCTAGCTACGTACCGGCCCGATGCTTTATGAGATGTATGCGTAAAAGAATGAGCGACTATTTGAACAACCGCCTATTCTTGACACGGCGCCTCTATACTGAGTTGTTGATTCTTGTTTATTTATTTAAAAAGGAAAAATGCAGAAAAAATATGAATTGACGACCTTCGCTTGGATGCTATTTAAAGATGTGGCGCCTTCTTGAAAGGTCTCCCATTCTTGTGAAAATTATAAAATTGTTGTAAAATATTGATTTGGCGACATTGTAAATAGTCACATATTTATATGAGGCCCTCTGATTGGATGCTATTTCCTGTCTCACATGTTTTATCAGGTTTTGACCCATATCGCGGGTCTTTTAGCACTCTTATCTCACATCCGAAGACAGAGTCCCTATTTCACGTTGTTTTCACACTTACACCTCAACTCTTAGTGATGATTGGACCCTCCGCGGGATATTCCTTCATTCGGACTGGTACTTTCTTCATTGAGACCTCAGTAAATCTCCGCTAGTCTTGGATTCCCTCAAGGTAGCCGAGTTTGTTATACCCAAAAAACCATGGAAGCTCTATCTGTCATGTCTCTCTGAAGAAACATGACGCCCTAGCCATCATAGAGCGTTGTTTATAGTGTTCTGTGAGAGTTCTATCTCTGTCTGGAATGTGCGACCAGACAATGGACGCCAATTGCAACGAGCGACCGTGTGAATGGGCGCCAATTCTCTTCGTGCATGTTACTGTTCACAGAATTAGCGACCATGCGGTGGACGCTTTTTCTGGAATTAGTGGCGGTCTGAGTGGATGCCAATTACCCAATTTCACGAATTGTCATGCTTTTTACGAGAGACTTGACGCTATGTCATACTTGTCCAAAGTTCTATCCTTGAACTCATTCTTCCATGAATCTACCTTATATTCCTACAATGGCTTATTCCGTTGGAATTCTATTGGCTATAACTATAGTGGATGTCTAAATATTTACATGACTCAATGCTTGGCATTAATGGGGCCCGATCTAGTCCTGGGAGGAGCACCCAACAGTACTTGTGCCCATGGGAGCTATATTGATCACGGTGCGGCATTGCACCAGAGTGCATGACTTGCTAGATTAAGACATTCCACATTCTCGTACTTGACTTGACATGACATTGTTGACACCCATTTTTAGCTCAGAAGTTACGTTATTTCTCTTATTCATCATTTTTGATGTCCCGAATTACCCATTACTTTGGAGCCTTCCTTGGATGGATTTTGAGCCCATTTTATTGTTCCCTAGCCTTTGGACCTTGGAGGTCATGATTCCGTTGAGCCCCGAAGGTTGTTTCCTTCATTTTCGGCCTTTTATAGCATCCCAAGTCGACCTAGGGCCTGTTTAGGCCGACTTCCGGCCTTCCAAGTCGACTTAGGGCCCATTTAGGTCGACTTCTATTGCCAATAGGTGAACCGCTACAAAGTCCTGAACGCGGCCCTTTGTCATCCCCTTATGTTCCTCTATTCATTAGGTGCCTTTTACAAAAGTTGTTCATTTTTTAAAGCCCTAGATTTTCTTCTTCCTCGCCATTAGCCAGTTCTGCACCATTTTCAAGTTATTTGCATTTTTCCGGTGCGCTACGTTGTTCATCTACGAACCCAGCGTATCCCTCCGTTCTTAGCCCTATTTCTTCTTCTACTGCTCTTCTTCTCATCTTGCTCCTTTTATGAAAGTTGGTGTTTTTTCGTGATCTACAATTTCTTCTTCTTCACCCTTCACTAGTTCTTCCTGGTTTTCAATATATTCTCCACTTTCTAAACCACGTCATTCAATGGCCGCCTTTTAAGGCAGAGTCCAGCTTACACTGGACTCTATTTTTTGCACACCGGGAGTCCCTTTTGGGGCTGATAACTTCCAGATTAGTCATCCAATTCAATTTCTATCTCTTCAAGGCTCTTGTCCTTGATATTATCTCGAGATTGATCCATCAAACTCATTTTATCTCTGGCTTTATCCCCTAAATTCGTGGGAGAACTTTCTGGTTTTCTGCACTTCCTTATAAATAAGAACCCAGTTCGTAGTGTCCGAAGAGGGGCTCTTTCTCGGTTCAAGGCAAAGCCATGTTGCGACGCCGACTCATATCTTTGACCCCAACCTGTTGAGAGAAGTATTGGATTCGATTTCCACGCTCAAGGGCTTTCTTTCTTTATTCCTATCGCTAGTTCTTCATCATCTATTTTATGAAATTATCACAGATTCCTATTTTTTGCACTCTGCATGCACTTTTCACGATTTTACGTCGCTTCTCCCCACAGTAATACTACATGTTGCGAGGAGCTTAGATTCCACGTAAGTTCCCGCACCCCATACCACACGTGATCACGTCTTGGCGGTCCCTCTTTGGGCCGTGTTCCTCTTCCTCTTTTCCAAGGTACGCAGTAGGTGTTTCAATCTCTGTAGCATGTTTTTACTAATGTAAACCCTTGGTGGCGATCATGGTTAGTTTGTTCATCTTCATCGCCCTTTTCCTTTGTTAATGCTTTCATGCTCATACATGCATATATTTGTTAGTTTGGGGTGGGGGGTAGATATAAACATCTACAACCTTGTTTTTTGGCGATCGCAGTGGGACACCTAGTTCCCATCATGTATCCTTCCTCTCCTGCAAATTTGGTGTGTGTATGTGCCTCCGTCTAGATAGCATTTTCTCAGGTTTTTCTATTTAGTTTTGTAATTTTTAGGTTTCTGGCAGACTCTGCCAGCAGGCCCGCAGGCGCATCTTTTTTTTGATGATTTAATTCACCTCCCGAGGTCTGATCGCTCTGTTGTTGGTCCTATCCTGTAGTATTATCTTCATTTCCATATATCATTTGCATTCATTGGGTCATGTTTGCATAATTTAATCTTGCCTTCATTTTTGAGTTTTCTGCAAGAAATCTGTAGGCAGACCCCAGACAGGCTCACAAGAGCGTCATGTGTTGATGTTTTAATTTGTTTTCCGAGGTCTGATTGTGCATTTTTTGCTCCCATCCGGTAGTCCTTTATATTGTCTTCATTTTCATATATTTTTTGCACTCATTCTGTTAGGGCTCCTTTGATAACCGGTTAGGATAATTTACATGGGTTTAAAGTGGGATGAGTTGTTCACCAGAAATTGTGATTTCTGTTTGATAACACATACTTTATCCTGAGTTGGATTTCCTATTAAATCGGGGGGTTTACAAGTTGAGCTTATTCCACATGCTTTGTTTAATACCCAAATAAATTGACGGTAAATGTCATCACCCAACCTCACTCCCCTCTATTTAAATAACAATAAAATTAAGACATGATGCGCATCTACCAACTCCCACAGTTGAATGTACAACAACATATACCGATGATACAAGTTGCGTGAATTTATATTTGGGAAGAAATCTTGAGAATTATAGGCTAGTGATAACAGAAGGTTAATACCTAAATATTATTTGTATATTGGTAGTCATTAATTACAATAGCCAATTGTTTATGTACACATTTAACATCCAAATAATACTTGGTCTTGTAACATAAACATGTGTTTACACGATTAAACTGAGAATCATAATACTTGACATTCGTGTAAAATGTTTACATTACATACTAAAGGAACCCATGTTCAGTACATCCATCAAGAACATTTGTACAAACAGAGCATCGGATGATGTGGAAGGAAAATAGCTGGTAGAGTAGGCCCCAATTTCTTGCTGGTGTCGTGGTCATACACAGACGATGGACACTTGCACGTTTAGTTTCACCATGTTTACACAGACGGTGGTGTGGATGCTCCCCAATTATTTGCCGACATGTAGTACCCTGCATCAAAAGCATCACTTTATGATCTTGACCTCTGGATACTATATAATCTGAACATATTACATGTTGAGCCACATACTGCGTCTCATTCAAACTGATAAACATGCATGGGCAATATCTGTAACTTGTATGAAAGTAAAACTAATTTCCCCTTTTTGATGAACAGAGTGTACCTCACAAACAGCCTGTATGAAGAACCACCACACAAGTGAGTTGTTACACATTGTACCTAGAGTGAGTCATACACCCAGATGTCTATACAAGAGCCTGTGTATGAAAAACCACCACACAAGTGAGCATATACTCCTGTGTCCTGATGGTCATATTTAAAACTCCTCAGGTGTGACAGTAAAAAAAGATATGAAGGCCTTCTATCCATCAAATTTGATAAATATAAGAGATGCAAACCTGGTGGCAACCCCATTTGTCATAATAATGAGATCTCAGTAACAATGTAACTATATGCCACAACAATCATCAAATTAATGACTATAACAACAATCTAAATGCAGGGGAATGAGAATATTTTGGAGGGCAGAGCCGAAGTGCTTCTTGAATCACCATGGCCAACTGCAGAGAAACAGATATTAAAAGGTCACCGATAAATCATAAGAAAAGGTTCAATGCATCTACCATTTTAAAACAATATGGTATACTGCTAATAGGGAAATCATACCATCTATTTTTCGGAAGAATTTCCTTATACTCCAGGAAAAACATGGACTGTTCATAGTGGGAAGCCTCCATCGACTGCCATTTTCTTCCCAACACAGATAGCATTGGAAAGTTTGAGTGGGGCTCAGGTACAGTCATTTTGGGCATCACAGTGGAAGGGGTTGCCTTACTTGCAAGGCCATCCAACCTTCCCTCAGCTCAAATGTTTCATCATTGCCCTCATGCTTACCTGGCCAAGTACATAATTACTTGGTTGAACAACAGCCTGTAAAGCCTGAAGGTGGTCAGTCCATACATTCCACTCCACAGCAAATTGAACAAAGGAGCAATAACATACTATCTAAGGTATCAACAATATTTGGGTATAGCTAATACAAAAGAGGTTAGAGGAATATACCTTCAGGAAGTCTCCATCGACTGCCATTTTCTTCCCAACACAGATAGCATTAGAAAGTTTGAGTGGGGCTCAGATACAATCATTTTGGGCATCACAGTGGAAGGGGTTGCCGTATTTGCAAGGCCATCCAACCTTCCCTTAGACCATTGAATCTCATCATTGCCCTCACACTTACCTGGCCAAGTAATTAATTACTTGGTTGAAAGGAACCCTGCAAATAAGGAAGGTCGGGTCAGTCCATAGAGGGAAGTCCACAACAATTTAAGACAAGGGGTATGACATACTACAAATTTAATTTTGTATAGGAAATAATAATGAGAAAATACCTTCTGGAATCCTGCATCGAATGTCACTTTCTTCCCAACGGTTATATAATCAAAAATTTAGAGTGGGTCTCAGATACAAGATATGACATGGGAGGGTTTACCTCATTGCAGAAACCGCAGTGCATAATAACAAGAAGGAAGCTAGCAGTGTTCAGATAGAAATATTAAGTGCATGATGAGAACAGACAAGAACATAAAGAAGAAGGTACAATGTAACTTAGAGTCCCAATAGGCCTAACAATTTCATCCCATCAATTGAGGCCCCAAATATCATACGCAATTTGGTTCCTCAACACTTCCTCCGCTGCCACGTCCAAGTTGTTGACATTAATGTTGTTGGGAATCTCATCATCTCCCACATCGTCAACCCCCACTTCATCTGAACCAACCCTATTAAAATACCAATCATAACCTTGCTGACGCCGAATAAAATTTTGGACCACACAACATGCAATGACTATCTTCTTTTGTACAGGCCACGGATAATTATGTCCCTCTCGCAGAGTTTGGAACCTCATCTTCGAAACGCCAAATGCCCGTTCGACTACATTACGTAGCTGAGCATGGCGATGATTGAATTTCTCCTTCTTATTGGCATATGGCATATGTCCTCGGCCCCAGAAGGTTGCAAGATGGTATCGCTGCCCTCGATATGGTGCAAGGAAAGAGCTTGTGTTTGCATATCCAGCATCCACTAGGTAGTACTTGCCATTTGGCACCGTGAAGCCTCCTTCCTCCAATGTCCATTTCAGCACCCTCATGTCGACAGCCGACCCTTCCCAACCTACACAAGTATATTGAAATAGCATGTCAAACCCTACAACAGCCATCACATTCTGGGATATACATTGCTTTCGATTACGAAAACGTCCTTGGTCTTCAACAGCTACGGTTGCCGGGACATGCGTTCCATCAATTGCTCCAAGTGCATCCTACATATAACATAGACATGACACGATAATTCTTAGGAAATCTATTTGCCATAAGGCTGAAATGGCGAAATAGATGATTGTAGTGTGTAATTACCTTGAAGAAAGGGTAGAATCTTTCTTTACCACGAATGAAGGGATGACATTCACCGGTATGTGTGGGTAGTTGTATGAATTCCGACATTAGAGACCCCAATGCGTTACTAACATAATTCACATAAAAACTAATTGTCTGGGAAGAGTGTTGAAAATGTTCGCATAGAGCTCCTGTTGGGACCCCATGCCCAGCTGCATAGAGGAACATCGCGAGTTGTTCATTTGCGGACACATATCGTGAGTCCTTCAATAGACCCTTGTTTACCAGCATATCTCTCAGTTGTGTGAACATTGTTGCATGAACACGGAATACATTGTAACACCTTTGTTCATGGCCACTCAAAATCTCGTGAATCCATACATGTCCACCATAAATAGATGAGTGCATACGGCGCCTAGGTAGCACGGGGGCCTCTTCTGCTTCAACTCGATGGGGACATCGAGGCAAGACCGTCCACCTTTTTGTTTGCGTTTATATCCTTTCATATTTGTATGTATACCCTTGTATTATATGGGTACGTAATTGTAGGTCTTAGTGGGTTTATATGTAAAATTCTAGTAGGCCCAAGCAAGGGGGCCTCAAGCCCTTTCCCATTGGTCCATGTCACTCATGTGGGGTTGGTCAACCATCCTAGGTGGCCATCTAGAAGGGTTGAATGCCAATTAACCACATGGTAGACAAGTGGTTAACATTTTCAAAGGTAGGCCACCTACCTTTCAACCCATTCACCCTAGTCAAGGGGGCGCCCCTCTCCCCTTATTATTTTAGTATTTTTGGTGTGTTAATCACACTTAATCCCAGCCCTCCATTCACCATCCCTAGATCCAAGGGTCTACATTAGATTTGATACCTAGCATATAAAAGGTTGTATTTTCCATTTGTTAGCATTAATGAAGAGAAAAATTGTTGGAAAAGCCAAGAGCTTCTTGTGCCCCTCTCCCTCCCATGGTGTTCATCTCCTCCAACCTCAAATTCTAGAGTGGTTCTATCTTCAATCCCCTCCCCTCTATCTCCGGTGATCATCTGTGCCGCCGCCGCCGCCGTTCGTGCCGCCTTCGAGCCGCCGCGGAGCCATCTTCAAGGTTCTATCCTACTGGACAGGGTTGTAGTCCACAAATTCCTGCTCTCCACCACGTGAAGATATCAAGCTGAAATTTTTATGGTGTGTTCCTACCTTGCATCCCCAGTGCCACCTAAATTTTCACATCCAAATTCCATCGTTTAGTATTTTTTTCATTTTCGTTCATCTTTTACTCCCAGATCTATCTTTTCTCTGTCTACAGTGACAGCAGCTCTGAGTTTCCCATCTCCGACCACCTTTTTGATTTTTTCAAACCCTCCCAATTTTAATGGGAGTTCTGTCCATCAAGCCCTCACTCCATGCATTTTCTTAATTTTTGATCAGCCTTCTACCCATTTTTCAAAAATCGTGTTCTACCTCAGCTACAGTGCTATCAGCCAGATTCCAGATCCGACCACCTTCCAGTGAAAAAATCATAACAAATCATAGCCCCCACCAATCCTCTCATACAAAATATGGCCGTTTATCAGGTTCCATTTCCTACAACTTTGATGAAGACCTCAAGAGCTGGATCGGACATCTTCCACACGGTCAATGGCAGTTCTCAGACAAGTTCCCTGCAGATCTGAGAGTCCGGTCACTGTACAACAGAAACTCAAAAATTCATTAAAACCAAGATCCGTGCAGATCCAGGTCTGATCCCCAGGCCTAGATTGAAGTACTTCAAGAGAATTTTTCAAAGGCGCCAGTTTCGTGTCGATCCGATGTCGGGGCTGATCGCAGCGTCCGTTCTCGCCGAAGCGCGCGCCGAAAAATAGAACCGGCAGATCCGTGGCCGGTTGTTCCGACCGGTGCCGAACGGAGCCACCCGGCCTCCGGTCGACGTTCCAGCGTGCCGCCAGCCCAGGGAACGCTTCCCCAAGTGTCCCCACCATAGTGGTGCCGCCCCGGTCCCACACGGTCCCTCCGGATAGCATGCGGGCCCCACAGTCACGAGTTCGGGTGCTGCCGAAGCTACGTGAGAAGCCGCCCGTCAACCCGAATTCGGTCCTCCCGGGCCCATTCGTGTAGCCCTTTACCTCCCTGCGTGGAGTGGGCAGTAACTCATTGATGTAATCTTCATGTATTAACTGTTCCGGGAGCACGGTTTTCAGCCGGGTCCGTCTTCCCCATGCCGAGCACGTGGAGGTATCACATTCACTCCCTTACTTGACATCTTGCTTTATCTCATATATGCTTTATATGCCGCTGCTAGAGAGCATGTTTTAGGACCTAGCTCGCTATATTTTTATATCACCGCTGCTGCGAGAAAGAGCGTTACCGTCCCGTGACCCGATCCGGGCACGAAAGTGTGAATTGACCACCCTAGCTCTTGCTGGTTTCTCAACCGTGCACGTCCGACGCTTCCCTCGTTAAGGGACAATCACGAGCTCACCTAGAGTCCGAGGACTGTTGTCGTGTCCGTGGTCTCATCTCGCATCACAACTTGGTCGAGAATCACCTCTTCGATGTCATTGTACATCTCATCTTCTTCCTCAAGGAAGTCCACGAGCATTTGGGTATAAGCTACATCACATTTGACATATCCAGAAGACTATTAACATATATAAGGATAGAATAACACAAGCACTATCCATCTAATCTTTCATATCAACCCAAATAAAGGTTATACATTTTTTTTTACATGGACTGAACTTATCGAAAAGGATATAACCTAATGATGAAGTACAAGCATAGAAAAAAGTCCTAAAATTAGAAATAGTAGAATAACACATAGCATCAATAGAAGTACGATGAGGCATGACATCGGCATGATTTCCATAGGTAACTTCTTATTTAGCATTGGAGGAGTGACAACCATTGATGTCGATGAGTGTATTGCACTAGGAGCAGAAATTGTGCTCGAAACGTCCTGGAGTGTCGTGAGGACACCGTAGAAAGCCTCTTGTGCCTCCTCCATGGAGAGGAATCCCTTATAGCGGGCTCCTGGATATCCATTTACTTGAGCGTAACATTCTAGCCAGGTGGAATATATGCCAGGTGATCGACCAACCCACACTACGTAACACTTATATTTTCCCATTGTACAAGTTTTCAGAACCCTGCATAACAAATTTGTATATTGTAAAGCATCACCATCTAAAGGCCATAATATGTAAAGAAAACGACAGAATTCCATATCATTACAATGTAAGGAAGGGTTAAAACCATGTTTGTCATCATTCTAGGCAGGAAATTTGATAAACACTATGTCCCCCATAGTACGTAGCGAACATATAACCTCCAAATGGAACAACAAACATAAGCGATGGACAAGCACTATGTCCATCAAATACATAGTACACCTACAACCGACAAATGAAAGGCAACGAAAATACAAACGACCATGAGACATGACACACCTAACCCAGGATGGCTAATGACGGACCCAACATACACTAACAAAGGAACTAGAATTTGGTGTGAGCCTGAATCCAGTCAATCCTGTCATCCTCACTGAGGATCATCAAAAGTGATCGATTACTGGGATCCTTTATTAGATCCAGCGCTGCGATGTATAGCTCTCTCGGCAAATCCTGCATAGCTTTCAAGCCTGCAATGCACTCTTTCATACTTGGGATGACTTCTGACGGCTCATGGTCAATATCAATAATATCCGTGCTGGTAGCAGATGATGCATTTGCTCTTAGGTCCCAACGAAGACATTTAACAAGGTCCATCCTCTCTCTATTAGCAGCCACAAAATTATTTAGGGGGTCATCCCCAATCTTCTTTTGCCGTCCTTTCGACGACGAAGCAATGGAACGCTTGCCTCGAACCGGAGACCTTGAAGAGTCATCGTTAATATGCACAACCTGGGTGGGAGTTACATTTGCTCTTTCATTTGCATGAGGATGCCAATGGATAAGTCCATGCTTTCGGGACCTAAACCAGTACCCAAGGCACTTAAGAATTCAGCAACATGTAGGCTTTTGGATTGCATTTGCATGTTAGGGTTGGACCCTACAGCATCATCTCCTCTTGCAACACTACTTTCACAAATATGCTCCATTTTCCTTAGGTGCAAGAAAGATTTCCCCTTTATGATCTGATATTCTGGGTATTTCTGGAGATGTTAATGAAGGACAATTGTTATAGCAACACTAGGAATGATAATTTTGCAGAAATGACGTAACATATGTACATGTGTTTTTAATTTATACCTCTAGTAGATCATCCCATGCCCCTACGTAACCTGGGACCGGCATGTGGGTCATGTCATCCCACCCCCATCCACTCTTACGCAACAACTGTGCATACAACAAATATAACTTCTTCAAGGTCTTCCAGCGGTTATATAATCGTTGTCTATCGTAGTTCAGGTTGCATGTCTTGTTGAATTCTGCAACCATGTAATTCCATGCTTGCGACTTGAAAGTTCCACTCATGCACATATTCTTATCGAACTGCTCCATGAACAGTGAAACAAGCACCCCATCTTGCTCATTAGTCCAATTGGGTGCACGACTCTTCCCCCCCTTGCTTGTGGACCCACCTTTCTTGGTAATGTCATCTAAAATGAAATAAAATTTGGCAGTTCAAGGGAGTAGACATATAGCTAGGGAACACATTACGAGACCTAACATTGCCACTCGAAAAATATATTCATGCAAAGTGTTTGTCATCATCAAACTATTTTTCTATTTACTACATGGTATTCTTATAACAATGTGTAAATAATTACTTGGATATTCTACCTGAAAAACCAAGATATAATGTATTACAATTGTCATATTCATTAGTTCAATACATACAAACAAAGAACTGAAAAATTCAAATGTTAACTACACATGACACGACAATTGTCACATTAATTACTTGGGCTCCGTTCTTTTCTATGTTTTTTTCATTGCCACTTCTGCCATTAGAGTGAGACCTTTTCCACAGAAAATCTATTCCCATTACTTGGTCCCATGTTTCATGTTTCCCATGAAATATATATACATATATTTATTCAATGGTAGTTTATTTTCACCTTTAAAACAGTGGGAGTAGACATATAACCTGGTAACACATTACGAGACCTAACATTGCCATTCAAAACAGATATTCATGCAAAGTCTTTGTCATCATGAAACTATTTTTCTGTTTACTACATTGTATTCTTATAACAATGTGTAAATAATTACTTGGATATTAATCCTGGAAATAGAACATATCATGTATTACAATTGTCATACTCATTAGTTCAATACATACAAACAAAGTTCAGAAAAATTCAAATGTTTACAGAACTACACATGACACTTCAATGAACAAGCTATTGAAAAGTGTTTACATATCCTATTATATGCCCATTAATAACTGTGAACCATGGACGTGTATAAATCGAAGAGCTATTAACCAAATACAGCAATATAGAATCTGAACTTTAACACTAGTGTAAGACACGAATATGTTAAATGTTAAATGTTAAAGATTCTTACCAGCTGAAGACATGATGTGCTTCCTCTTCCTCCTCAACATGCTCACACTTCATATATGTAAATCGGATCAAAGGAAGAAATTGTAATTAGTGGGTTAGATATGACATAAATTATAAAGAGGTGGAAACCCCATTCTTAATCACTCCAATGCTATCCGCAATGAAAAATAATAATGTAGCAAAGACCAAAAAAATCAATGAATGTCTTCTGCGAACAAGAGCATGAGAAATGAATGATAAAGACAACGGTAAAAAATAGAGTTTAAACTACTAGTCGCTAGCATAATGTAATGAGGCAACTAAAAAATCTTAAATGACAAAGACAACATGTTTACCAGAAACCATTAGAAGGCTCAGCAGCACATTGCTGATATCTAATAATCCAAAATGATCATAGTCACAAAATTTCAGATCTTCCTACTTGAAAGAAGGCCAAAACAATTATAAACAAACTACAGCAGAAAATAATGACAAATAAAACATGATTTTGGAGTCAGGCTATGTTGTGTCCCTGAAGTCATTTGAGTCATTCTGTGGTCACTTGGGTCATTCGACATCATTCTATGGTCATATGCATTCTGTGGTATTCTTGGTTTTGATAATGGCTAAACACTATTAGTCATTGATATCTTCCACTCTCATGTGATTGACATATGTGTTGTTGTGTTCATGACAGATATGAAAATGAATGGACAAGTGAAAGCTCAATGTTGCGCCCTCGCACGCGGATTGACCTGTGCGGTCAGGTCGCGGGGGTCAAGGGGGGCAGCGCCCCTTGCGGGGGTTTCCGGGGGCGGAGCCCCCGGAACAAAAATTTGATTGAAGACTCAATAATAAAATCTTCAAGACTGTCAAGGGCGATGCCACAAACATGCACGGGCTGCTAAAGGACTTAAGCGGTGGAGCTAAGATAGATAACGGACCAACCTGGGAAAATCCGGGTTCTGCCCAGCTGGCGGTCGACCGCCAGCACAGGGGCGGTCGACCGCCCCAGTCAGCAACTGCCAGCCTGCACGAGTTTCAGTAGCGGTCGACCGCCAGCCAGTGGCGGTCGACCGGAAATCCCAGGGGCCATTCGTCTACAGTATTTCACAGTAGCGGTCGACCGTCAGGAGCTGCAGGTCGACCGCCAGCCCCGAGCCTTCAATGTTGACTTTGTTTCCAACTTCGAAAAGGGCCATTCAACATGGATTTCTTTAATCCAAAAGTCACCTAATCACCCACAAATTGTGGATCTGGTCTGAGGCTTGTCTATAGACCATTCAAGGTCTATAAAACTCTCACTTGAGGGATTAGAAACACCAATGCTTCAAGGCTTCAAGAGAGATCAAGGGAGGCCATTTTCGAGGTACTGTAGCACCTCCGTGAACAGTGTTTCGGGAAGGAGTTCTTCATCCATTCCAAGGCATTCAAGTCCAGATCTGAAGCCATCTCAACCTCCAAGGAAGAAGAAGCAATCAAGGGGTTGAAAGGTGATCGAAGCTGCATCCTACATCTTCTACATCCTCTTCATCGACTCAAGAAGATCAAAAGGAAGATTGAAGCTACATCCATCGTCTTCTTCAACAACTAGAAGAGGTTCAAGGAAGATCATCCCGCAAGAAAGAAGACACCATCAAAGCATCCGATTCAAGCTTCTGCAACTCAGATAAGATTCTTTTCTTTAAGCATAATCTATATCTTGTTTGAGTGATTTCATATTTGTTCTCTTTTTCATTTCATACAAACAATTGAATCTGAGAATCGTCCCTACCGGTGGTTAGTAGGAAGTCAATCGGAGGTTGTCCGATCTGCGTTGTTGACGTCCCTACCAGGTGGTTAGTAGGAAGGCAATTGGTGGTCTTTCCGATTTACGGTTTAGTGCGTGGCACTAGTGGAGCCTTACCGGATTTGGTGAGGGGTGGACGTAGGACTAGGGATTCAGTCCGAACCACCTTAAAATATCGTGTGTTGTGATTTGTTTGTGTGATTGTTTCGTTCAAAATGCATGCTTAGGTTCGAATCGATATATTAGTAATCAGCTTGCTAAGCAAATCATTGTGTCCTTCGTTTAGCTAGTTATATTCCGCTGCAATTTATCTCATCTAGCTATATAGAGAGTTACATTGCGAAAAGAGGGGCAGATCTATTCACCCCTCCCCTCTAGATCCGCTGTCCACTACACAACAGGCTATGAGTATAGGGTGAGCAAACAGTCTCCACACAGTGGCAGTCACAGGGTTTTAGATCAAGGGCTATGAGTATAGAGTAAGCAAACACTCTACACACACTGGCAGTCACATGAAATCGAACATGCACCGTACAGATAACATGGTCTTCAAAATGTTGTGCACTCAGTAGCCCAAGGGCGAATGGCCCAAATCCCATTTTTCTTATTACACTGCAAACAACGTAATGGGTGGTGTGCTATTGTATTTTTTCCAGCAGATTAAAAATACGGTGGAAAATGAAACCCATCCCCAGTTTAACCGAAACCAGGTGAGGTCCTTCCTCACCTTCGCATCCCACCGCAGTCATAGACAAAAATCAACTGAGGATAGAAAGCATAATCCCATCCCGTATGAAATATAGAAGATGGATTGCCGGATAATCAAGAGAGACCCAATAGATGTGAATGATTGTTCAAGAAATTAGGGCATGCATAATGAAAATCGATGCAAACCAACCTGCAGAGAATCGGAAATAACAGAAGATAGGGGAGAAGGGTTTATCTGAATGGCGGTCACACGGCATCTATTTAGAAGTAAAATGCCCAAATACCAGGGAATATGGGGATCATTTGAGGCGATCGACGATGCAATAGATGCCGGCGAACCCAGCGGTGAAGGACCTTGCACAGAGGAAGGAAGGCAGGCGATGTCGTCTCCACGGCTACTGGCTACCATCGCCGGCCTTCTTGTAGAGGATGCCTATCGAAGGTGGGATGAAGTCACCAACAAGGAGTGTCGTCGCGTCTCGTCTTATCACAGGACGACGTGAAGGCCCCCTGTCACGTCTCGTCTGGATAGTGCCATCGATGTCTTTGGTGTACAGAGAGGTCGGCGTGCAGCAGGTGAGGTTGGGTCGCTTCACCTGCAACCCTAGACGCGAGGCAAGTGTGAGAGAGAGCGGGAGGGAGGCCACCCGTGAACCATAGCCGCAGCGCAGACGGGGAAGCGATAGGTGAAACCCTCTTCTGCGTCCTCCATTTGGCCGCTGGGCAGGAATGCGTTACTCGGGCGGACAGCGCCCGAACCCGGATATAGCCCATGTAACCTAACCGTGTTGTCAAAGAGGAAATGGGATGCGCCGCCGGAATTAAGAGGCTTATTCGCCTGCTAATCGGGTATCAAAGGAGGCCTTAGGGTTTAATAATTTAATCTTGTCTTGATTTTTGGGTTTTCTACGAGAAATCTGCTTAGACCCAGGGGGCAGATGCTCAGGAGCATCATTTGTTGATGTTTTAATATGCCTTCCTGGGTCTGATTGAGCCTTTTTATGGTCCTATCCTGCAAACCTTTATATTATCTTCATTTTCATATGTTGCGTCCCGTAGTGCAGGAACACGGATCTAGAGGGGGGTGAATAGATCCTTCTACTGAAAACTGTGTCCAATTAAAAACACAAACTAGCGCACAGCGGAATTAACAAGATTGATAAGATTGAGGAATTTAATCTAAACAGATTTATTTTTAATTCACTCAATCTCACCGAACTCACATGATTGCATAAACATATAAGATAGTGAAGCACACAATCACAAAGATTAAACCACAAGACACAGGAATTTTTAAGGTGGTTCGGGACCACGACGGACTCCCTACGTCCACCCCTCACCAAACCGGTGAGGCTTCAGTGCTGTAAAAATAGCCCGGGGATAAATCCCCACACACACACGGAGCCAAGCTCCAACACACACACGTAGGGCGATGCCTACACAACCACACGGAGTAAACTCCCAACCACACACGGGGAACACACCCCAAAATACGTCCAAGCACACACGCAGATATACTCCGCACAAATCGACGCACACACGCCAATATAAACACTCGGAGAACCCTTTCTCCGAACACCCACACAAAGTATTTTTTCAGATGTATATGAAATGAAGACAAAGATATGCTATGACCCCCCAAACAAATTCTATAGATAGAAACTAGAAAGATGCATCAAGAATAAAGCTCCCCCTTCTTCAACAAAATCTGGTTCTCCTTGACTCGTTGATGGATGTTCACGATTTCAACATCATCTTCTTCCTCTCCTCGAGGTGCTCCTCTTTTCCTTCTTTCATTTTCTTCTTCACCTAAAAGAATAGATAGAAATAATAAGCCCAACCTTTAAGCTAATCTCTAACAAGAATATGGAAATGAATGGTTTAGAGATCCCCCTCTTCATCTTCAACCAAGCTTTGAGATAAGGTGGAAAGGTGCTCTAGAGATCATGAACCAGGGAGTGGAAGTCGCTACCGCTGCAGATTCTACCATCTTAACAGTAGTTGGTAGAGACTAGCTACAACCGCCCTTCATTCTGCACTCAAGGTCGTAGAGATGATCTCTTGCAACCTTCTCTTCCTCCTCCAGCAAATGCACACGCCTCTCCTTTAGCTTTTACACCCAGATCATTTGGGGACTTGGAAGGAGCCTTCTTCCTTTCACTTTCACGCCAAAAATGTTGTGGAAGAAGCCCTGGAGTTGCAGCAGCATCCCTTCACTCACAAGGGTTAGAACAAGAGAAAATATTTTAGATCTCACTTCTTGATTGGGGTTTTTGACCCAAGGAGAAGTATATATGAGTTTGGGACGGTCAAGAGACAGCTTAGGGACCAGATCCACAAATTAGGGAGTGATTTGAGGGATGTTTGACTGGGTTTGATGGACTTTCGGTGCGTGGGCACGAAAGTCATCTTTCACGGCGCCACATAGGTGTCGACACCTGGTGTCGACACTGGGACTAAGGCCATAGCAGAAAACTACCGGCCAGTGTAATACACGGGTGGTGTCGACACCTGGTGTCGACACCAGCTCAAGGCCCATAGCAGAAAACTGCTGGCCAGGGCAGTTCACAGATGGTGTCGACACCAGGTGTCGACACCAGGTCATGGCCCATAGTAGAAAACTACTGGCCAGTTCAAAGTCAAGTGGGTGTCGACACCAGGTGTCAACACCAACTTCCTGACTGATGGAAATTCAAACTGGGTAGAACATTGAGAAAATGGTGTCGACACTAGGTGTCGACACCAAGCCTATTTGATTCCAAAAATGCCCAATGAACTAGAAACAAAACATACAACCTCACCGAGTTTTGCCATTATAAATTGGGTATTAGAAATCCTTCTAACCTGCAAGAATACCACAAGAAAGTTAGATTTGTATTGGCATTCATAGTACAAATCCACTCATGCATTTCTCATTAAGTCACGAATCCATGAATGATAAAAGAATCTTACCCTTGTGGCTTTTACCATGTTCTTACCTACCGGATGGAAAGGCATATATTTATGAACTCCATTGACCATCCATGAGGAGTTTATGCACAAGTCAGCACATATAACTGAGTGCATATATTTATCAATCCGAACCACTTTGTAATGTGACCTTGTGAAGGACGTACACAAGTGGCAGTGTTTTCCTCAACCCACGGGTTTCCAAAAACCATTGACAAATGTGTCAGAAGAGTATAGCATCACTCCAATAAGTTTGCCATGGATCGGCAAGTCCAAATGCTGAGATTATACCAACTCCACATGACAATGATATCAACACTTCAACACAAAGTTATGTAGGAATTCTAATCACAAACCAACAATAAATCATGAACATTCCCATTTCATAAACCATGAACTCATCGAATCAATCAGATTAAATCATTAAGCCATTTAGCAATATTGCATTTGACATCATTAAAACTCTTTGAGCCATACATCATTACCTTGGGGGCAAACAATGGTATTTGCATCTCAATCATTCATTTAGCATTACCGAAGTACACATGCATAACATGAGGCTCAATATGACATTTATCCCAGCATGTTTTCCACAAAAGCTTTCTCTTTGAGTACAAAGCAATCTCACCAAGTGTATATACAATGTATATGCAATGTGCTAACATCAAAGCACATATGAGCCTTCTAGAGTCACAAATGCATCCACATGATGATATCACAATAACACCATTTTGTAATCATCTCCACAACTATTTCAAACTTCATAGTAAGAGGATAAGGATTTCACGCACATGAAGACATGAATAACCATTCAAGCACAAGGCCAAGCAACAAAGTCATTTTGTAAGTATCAAAATCACATACACAACAATCTCCCCCATTTTGATGATGACAAAATGTTATGCTATAATGCTCTCTCCCCCCTTGACATAATCAGAAATGGGGATCATGATGGGGAATCCATGATGATAGCAAAACCAAAAACAATTTTTTTTATTGTTCATTGACAAGAACCGACGGACAATGGGGTTAAAAAGAGAAACAATATGCACAATATGCATGAACTAATTTCACAACTTGGAAATACAAGTGTAGACAATATGGACATGCAGAGTGCAAGTAAAATGATCCAATATGATTGGTCTCTAAGCACATAGATATATATTCATGCAATATAGCTCTCCCATTTGATTTAGATGGAAGGGATATGTGTACGAAAAGTGCAAGTGAGTCAGTAAGATCAGAGTGCTCATGATTACACCTAGAGGAGTGTGCAGATATATAGGAGAAGACGTACATCAGGTCATGTAGTTAATCAAATTTTTAAATACATATCAAATCAAATTACCATGTGTAAGTGAGTAACATGAGAATGAATTTTAGCCATATGTATAACCAGATTTTCAATTAAACATAATAATAATTGCATAAACTGCATTTCAATCTAGAGAGCAGCGTATTGGAGGCTTCGCTCTGCCTCAATCAAATTTATCATCAGAAATTTTCACACTGACAATCTGAATTTTTCTAAGAATGATCAGGTTCAATTAATTCCTTTTTACGTGAGAAGACACATGGAGCTCATGCCAGAATCCCCGGTTACTCAGAATACTGAATCATTTCATCTCATTTTGAACAGAGGCACTTTAGTCAACACTTTTCAGAAATGAACCACATCACGTCTCAGGTGACATGTGCTCAATTTACTCAGTGATACTAAGCATTGCTCTGCCTTTCATTTCATCCATTTTGTATGCAGAGGCAGGTAACTTTTTCCTCAACTGTCTCTTTATCATTCATGCAGCAAGTTAAATTACTTTAGAGTGTTGAAATGAAATTCCTATATCCTTATGAATAACACTCAATTTCACATTATAGTGCATGAGGTGTGCGAATTTGATTTAACATGTATGGAGAAAATTTAACTCAAACAAAGATAGTGCAGCTCCCCCTATGTAAATGCAATAAGCATGACATGCTCCCCCTGAGCGTTTGACATGGAGCACACTTGTTAAGACTCAGATGCAACATTATTTAACAATGGAGTATATGGTCTTAGAAGTTTCAAGGAAGGGGTTGAATAGCATATAATAACATACAAGCACACAATGTGAGTATATGCAATATGCAATCCAAAATGAAAAGGTATGCAATTTCAATTCTTGAAATGTTGGCCCCAAAGATATGATGTCATTGTTGGAAGTATTCATTTTGACATTTATGCAACATGAAATGTTCAGAATGATGCATTTCAAAAATATGCACTATATGCATGCTGAAAATGTCAACTATGCAACAAGACACACGATAAGTTTCATCTTCCAAAAGTATTATGTGAATGATATGTAGAAATGATATGCAAATATGCAATGTGATGCAAGAGTTTATATTTCACATGACAACTCTATATGCATCTAATACAACTAATGCATGACATGTAATTTTTTTTTAAATGTGAGAACACCATTTCATTTTGAAATGAGAATTCAGAAAATTCATTCAAAGCATCAAAATCATCACATGTGAACTTTTCCTTGAAAATATTTTTACTTTTATCCAAAAGGATGAGTAGCACATTGGTAAGGACCACGGAACATTGATCAAATTTATTCCTCAAAATGTTCAGCCACAGAATAACATCGTCATGCTGAGAGAATGAAAAAATATCAATCTTAAAATTTTCAGCTTGCAAGACTCCCCCTTAATCAATGCATGATTTCAAGAAATTCAGTTAAGTTTGATGCCATATGCATAGATGATTCATGGTACCGGGCGGAGGCACATTCTATCGCATGGTGATAGCTTTCAGACAGGCTTGACTTGCCCTTCCACATGTCACCATTTTATATACCATGTAGTCATTGAAATGATGATCAAAAAAATATAATGCATTCCCATATGACATCGGGGGTTTAGCAAACACATGAGCATTGAATGACAGTGTAAAATTCATCTAGAACCAACCATTCAATTTTTCAAATTCTGGTACGAGACGGAGATTTTGGTCCGAATGCCCAGCTCTCGCAAAGTGATGCATTTTTGATAGGTCTAACCTACCATTCCGACAACACATTTTGATATACCAAAAATTTCAGATGGTTTCACACATACACAAGTAATTCCACTTGAAAAAGGCATTCAATGGCTACATTCTCATATATACTTCTCAGATTTTTCAATTCTTTTCAGCCAAGCATTCATTTTCCACATTGTCAAAAGCAACCAAAGGGTTTTCAAAATTTCATAATCACTATCTGTCAAGAGATGGCACTGGCATCAAGACCAAAGAACTTCAACCAAACACTTTATTTTCTCACCTTTGCCTTGAGTTACCTTTATTGACATCCTCAAATTCTTTGCTTTATTCCCCTTGCTATCTTCTTTATCAAGAAGCTCCAAATTTCAATGGAAGTAGATCAAATCTGGCGTTGAAGTCCTCTTGAGTTCCTCTCTTTCTCTCTTGCAAGAAATAGAACGATATCAGCAAAAAGAGTTCCCTTGAAACCCCAAATTCGCATCTTATAAATAGCAGCATATAAGGATATGACAAGACCAAGAACCCCATGCCAAAACCCTTCCAAAACTCCTTTAGAATAAGAAGAGAGACCCTAAGGGTAATGGGGTAAAAGCTCAACCCAATCGGACCTCAAGATGGGCATTTCGAAACCCAATACGCAGACCCGTTCTGGATCTACCAGACCAGGTGTCGACACCAACTTCAGCAAGTTCTTTCCCTTAACAAAAAAAGTACACCCAGTGTGTAGGTGTCGACACATGGTGTTAACACCGACTGAGGAAACAAGCAAAACTGCCTAAGATAGTTAATCTGAGCCTAGAAATGCTATACATGAATTACACTCAATCTAGGCACATAGAGATACATTCAAACATTGAATTCTTACCATGATTTCAAGGGTTCATGGTCATAATCAAACCTGCACTGTAAAGAGCTCAATTCATGTCAATATTAAGCCAATGCATATGAAGAAGCTAACTTCAAGGCTTTTCATCACATATGACTCTCTCTCTCTCAACCTGCAGTATCAGAGACTGAATTTCATATCAATCTCAATTCAATACAAATGAGAAAGCCAATTTCAGTGCTTTTCTTCCACAAGATAATCTCCTATGAGCTGCAAGTATGTATGATGAGTTGCAGCTATCAATGCAAGTGATTCAGAACATTTCTAAAGTTCACATTCAAGTTTGTTTCACTCAAGCTGACATGAGTTCAAAGTTCAGTTCAGAAATTTTAAGTTTAGCCCAATAGTATAAAGAGTAAGTCTATGCATATAAAGTATAAGTCTAAACACATGAAGAACCCAAGTCTGTCCCTGTGTAGCACAGGTCAATGCACACGAAGGACCAAGTCTAAGCACATGTGTAGACAAGGTTGATGCACATAAAACACATAAGACTGCCTCTTCAAACCTGCATATTAGAGCCTTAAATTCCAGCATTATGAACTGAGAATTAACACAATCAAGGTGCGCAAAGCATGAACAACCAACTTACAAATCAATATCAACTCATGGACTCAAGCTTTTCAACCTTGTAAAGCCACCTGCAAAATAAGATGTCAACATACCTGCATTGGCCTCAAGGCATTCTTGCATCAAAGTTCTCATTAGGTTGTTTTGGGTACCCAAGTTTTCTTGGGTCCCGAATGGTTAGCTGCACCTTTAGTGGGTTCCTTCCACAATTTTTGGGCATGCATATCACCAAAATGCATTAAGGAGCAATCATGCATGGTATGCCCAAACTCACCACAATAATGACAACAACCAAAAAACTTCATATTTTTCTTGTAAGAATGAGCATGGAATTTCTGTGGGTTTGTAGAGATGTTTTCATTTTTCAAACTAAAGTAATTGTTCATCCTATGACCGAACCTTCCACAATGAAAATAGTTCAATGGAGCAAATCTTTCAAATGGTCTTCTTGCATGAACATAAGAGTTATCAAAAGTTTTTTTTTGTGTTCAAAAACTTTCTTGGCTTTGTGAAGCCATTCATTTTCTTGCATGCTTCTAGATCTTCAAATTTCATCAAAAGGCAATCATGCATCATATGACCAAGTTCACCACAATAAAAATATGAGATTTTTTTTGTGGATGCATGTGTGTGTGTAACATGATTTTTCTTGGCATTCATCGTGACACCAACAACATTTTTAGCCTTTTGATGCAGGTTTTGTTTCTTTTTTAGATTTTCATTTGATCTCTTTATTTTTTGAGGAGCAGATTGATTTGGAGACCCATTTGATGTGCTGGCAATGTTTGAACTATGGACAAATGATGTATAGACTTTATTTTCAAAATTCTTTTTGTTCACAGGATTATAGCCCAGCCCCTCTCTTTGAAATTTACCTTAGTCCCCAATATCTTGTTCAAATTTTCTTTCCCATTTACAAACTTAGATAGTGATGCATTCAGATCAAAAATTTCAGATTCAAGGGATGCAATGTGCAATTCATAGTTAGCTATTTCTTGTTCAAGCACATGCATTTTATCAGATTCATCAACAATCACAGGTTTCCCTTTTTCAAGATTTTTAAGATTTTTCAATCTACTTTCAAGCAGGGAGATCTGAATTAGCATCGCACTATTCTCCTTTTTAAGTTCTTCATTTTCATTTGTAAGTTTATCATTCATAATCAATTCATTGCAAATATCATGATCAATAGAGTTTGATTCCATTTTATTTCTTAGATCTTTTTCAGTTTTCTCCCATTGATCGATTTTATTCTTGAGGGTAACATTTTCATTTCTCAAACAAGCAATGGTTTCTTTGTGACATTCAACATCATGCTCTAAAAGTTCATTGAAATTATCAAGCTCAGAACATTTATCACAAGATCCATTTTCATGGAGCATGTTATCATATTTTTTTTTAATTTTCTATTTTCTGACTTGACTTTCTTATATTATTTTTTCAACTCATCATAAGCATCAACAAGATCATCAAGAGTAAATTCTTCAGAATCAGAATTTACCTCTTCTGTATTTTCGTCACTTTGTTGATCAACATCATCGGCCGTGAGACATTTTTATCTTTCCTTCTCTTGATCTTTGATCAATCGGTCCATGAGCTCCTTTGCCGTCCTACAAGAAGATACAAATGGATACTTGTTAGTACTTATAGAAGCTTTCAATAATCTAAAAGTAGTAACATTATCATGGTGCATCATTTTATCCTGATTGGATCACTTGGTCTCATCTAGAGGTAATATGTGTGGACCATGATAAATCAATTTCCAAAGACTAGGATTAATAGAATTGATCACCACACACAGTTTGCCTAGCCATGAATTAAAATCTGAACCAGTGAAGATTGGCAAACAATTCATTGAGATATCTTTAATAGAAAAATTCATGATTGTAGAATGCACTGGGATCACTCTATAGATCGCAAGATCTAGGGACAACAGAGCCTCGCTCTGATACCAATTGTTGGGTCCCGTAGTGCAGAAACACGGATCTAGAGGGGGGGTGAATAGATCCTTCTACTGAAAACTATGTCCAATTAAAAATAAAAACTAGCGCACAGCGGAATTAACAAGATTGATAAGATTGAGGAATTTAATCTAAACAGATTTAAATTTAATTCACTCAATCTCACCGAGCTCACACGATTGCATAAACTGATAAGATAATGAAGCACATAATCACAAAGATCAAACCACAAGACACGGAGATTTTTAAGGTGGTTCGGGACCACGACGGACTCCCTACGTCCACCCCTCACTAAACCGGTGAGGCTTCACTGTTGTAAAAATAGCCCGGGGATAAATCCCCACACACACACGGAGCCAAGCTCCAACACACACACACGTAGGGCGATGCCTACACAACCACACGGGAGTAAACTCCCAACCACACACGGGGAACACACCCCAAAATACATCCAAGCACACACGCAGATATACTCCGCACAAATCGACGCACACATGTCAACATAAACACTCGGAGAACCCTTTCTCCGAACACCCACACAAAGTCTTTTTTCAGATGTATATGAAACGACGACATATATATGCTATGACCCCCCAATAAAATTCTATAGATGGAAACTAGAAAGATGCATCAAGAATAAAGCTCCCCCTTCTTCAACAAAATCTAGTTCTCCTTGACTCGTTGATGGATGTTCACGATTTCAACATCATCTTCTTCCTCTCCTCGAGGCGCTCCTCTTTTCCTTCTTTCATTTTCTTCTTCACCTAAAAGAATAGATAGAAATAATAAGCCTAACCTTTAAGCTAATCTCTAACAAGAATATGGAAATGAATGGTTTAGAGATCCCTCTCTTCATCTTCAACCAAGCTTTGAGATAAGGTGGAAAGGTGCTCTAGAGATCATGAACCAGGGAGTGGAAGTCGCTACCGCTGCAGATTCTACCATCTTAACAGTAGTTGGTGGAGACTAGCTACAACCGCCCTTCATTCTGCACTCAAGGTCGTAGAGATGATCTCTTGCAACCTTCTCTTACTCCTCCAGCAAATGCACACGCCCCTCCTTTAGCTTTTACACCCAGATCGTTTGGGGACTTGGAAGGAGCCTTCTTCCTTTCACTTTCACGCCCAAAACGTTGTGGAAGAAGCCCTGGAGTTACAGCAGCGTCCCTTCACTCACAAGGGTTAGAACAAGAGAAAATATTTTAGATCTCACTTCTTGATTGGGGTTTTTGACCCAAGGAGAAGTATATATGAGTTTGGGACGGTCAAGAGGTAGCTTAGGGACCAGATCCACAAATTAGGGAGTGATTTGAGGGATGTTTGACTGGGTTTGATGGACATTCGGTGCGTGGGCATGAAAGTCATCTTTCACGGCACCGCACAGGTGTCGACACCGGGACTATGGCCATAGCAGAAAACTGCCGGCCAGTGTAAGCTCAAGGCCCATAGCAGAAAACTGCTGGCCAGGGCAGTTCACAGGTGGTGTCGACACCAAGTCATGGCCCATAGTAGAAAACTACTGGCCAGTTCAAAGTCAAGTGGGTGTCGACACCAACTTCCTGACTGATGGAAATTCAAACCGAGCAGAACATTGAGAAAATGGTGTCGACACCAGGTGTCGACACCAAGCCTATTTGATTCCAAAAATGCCCAATGAACTAGAAACAAAACATACAACCTCACCGGGGTTTTGCCATTATAAATTGGGTATTAGAAATCCTTCTAACCTGCAAGAATACCATAAGAAAGTTAGATTTGTATTGGCATTCATAGTACAAATCCACTCATGCATTTCTCATTAAGTCACGAATCCATGAATGATAAAAGAATCTTACCCTTGTGGCTTTTACCATGTTCTTACCAACCGGATGGAAAGGCATATATTTATGAACTCCATTGACCATCCATGAGGAGTTTATGCACAAGTCAGCACATATAACTAAGTGCATATATTTATCAATCCGAACCACTTTGTAATGTGACCTTGTGAAGGACGTACACAAGTGGCAGTGTTTTCCTCAACCCACGGGTTTCCAAAAACCATTGACAAATGTGTCAGAAGAGTATAGCATCACTCCAATAAGTTTGCCATGGATCGGCAAGTCCAAATGCTGAGATTATACCAACTCCACATGACAATGATATCAACACTTCAACACAAAGTTATGTAGGAATTCTAATCACAAACCAACAATGAATCATGAACATTCCCATTTCATAAACCATGAACTCATCGAATCAATCAGATTAAATCATTAAGCCATTTAGCAATATTGCATTTGACATCATTAAAACTCTTTGAGCCATACATCATTACCTTGGGGGCAAACAATGGTATTTACATCTCAATCATTCATTTAGCATTACCGAAGTACACATGCATAACATGAGGCTCAATATGATATTTATCCCAGCATGTTTTCCACAAAAGCTTTCTCATTGAGTACAAAGTAATCTCACCAAGTGTATATACAATGTATATGCAATGTGCTAACATCAAAGCACATATGAGCCTTCTAAAGTCACAAATGCATCCACATGATGATATCACAATAACACCATTTTGTAATCATCTCCACAATCATTTCAAACTTCATAGTAAGAGGATAAGGAGTTCACGCACATGAAGACATGAATAACCATTCAAGCACAAGGCCAAGCAACAAAGTCATTTTGTAAGCATCAAAATCACATACACAACATCATATATCATTTGCATTCATTCCGTGGTGTTTTCATATTTTAATCTTGTCTTGATTTTCGAGTTTTATGCTAAAAATCTGCACGCAGACTCACAGGTACGCTGTTCTTTATTGATTTAAATTGCCTTCCAGGGTCTGTTTATGCCATTTTCTGGTCCTATCTTATTGTCCTTTGTATTATCTTCATTTTCATATATCATTTGCATCCATATTGTTGTGTTTTCATAATTTAATCTGGCTTCATTTTTCAGTTTTATGCTAAAATTCTGCATGCACTCCGGTGCACATAGGGCCATGCATTGCATACTATAGTTGCATTCCTACCCTATTAAGTGACCCTCTCACCTCCATATTCCTTGGAGTCGACTAGGTGATCTTATCCGGGATGTTCGTAAGTCCCCATGAGCCGTGGATTCCCACACAGACGTCGGGCCAATTGTACCTTTCTACCCCTTATGACTTGCATTTGCATACGTGTGAGGGAGTTAGCCTTAGTCAACCCTAAGTTTGGACCCCTTCCCTTTATGATACCCATATCTTGCGGGAATTGTGCTTAATTAAATCATTAAAAGGTCCACCAAAACTTTGGAGAATAAAAATTTTCCATCATATCAACTTGTTTGCCTTGGGTGAAATCCTTTGCACATTGTTGTTGTGTGTTCATGGTTGTTATGCACTCTTAGGGTAGTCTCCATATTTTATGTGCCCTTTTGTCAAACATTAAGTCCATTCCATCTGTTTGCATTGTCATCCTTGGTCACATTTGCATTGTTCTCCATTTGCATAAGTCTGTCTGTCTCCCATCTTCTCTCCTGCGAGATTGCCCTCCTCCCTAGTCATTGCCCCTACTTCCCTGGCTGTATTCCTTTGATATCCCTGTAGAAAATCTCCATTTTCCCTCATGGAGCATTACCGTCATCCCTTGTACTCTTCTCCTTCCCAACTTTCTTCTTATTCCCGCGTGGAATTTGCTTCCGACGCGGGACCTTCTTCTCGTGGTCCCTCTGACCCTTCTGAAGAACCGGCCAATCTCATGGCCCATCTATCAGGCCTTGTTAGCCAAATGGACCCGGCCCAGGCCCAAAGACTCATTGCAAATCACCTTAATGGGCCTTCTTCCCTTAATGGGCCTTTTTCTCACCTTAATGGGCCTTATCCTCTTAATGGTCCTCCCTCTTCTGCCCATGTTGCTACTGGTCCATTGGGTCCATATGTCCAAGTTCCTTCCAGGCCCATGTATCCTTCCACTCCCGGAATGGGCCTTCCTTCTTCTCAGTCCGGATCCTTTTATCTGGCCCAATATCATACTCCTAGTCCAAATTTACAACCTCTTGCTCAAGCTGGCTCACATTTCTCTTGATCTCTCCCTACCCGGAAGATGATTGCTCAAGCCCAACGCCAGCTTGATGAACTTCAATGCCAAATTGATCCCAAACCCTCCCTAAGTGTACCATTCGCTTTCCAAAATCTTCGGCTTCCACCTCCTTCACAAATTCCCGCTTATCGCCGATTTGGTGGAGCCGGTGACCCCTTTGGGCACTTGAAGGAATTTCTTTATGAGTCGGCCCAGTTTCGACATGACCAATGCTTGATGGCATATCGATTTGGTCTGTCTTTAGAAGGCCCAGCTCGGGATTGGTTCTTCTCTTTGCCGCAGGAGCAAGTTGTGAACTTTCAGATTGTGCAAGACAAGTTTATTCAGCAGTATCAGGACCAGGTTAGGCCCAAGTACTCCGTTGTGGATCTGGCCCACGAGAAGATGAAACTCGACAAGGAGTTATCCATGTTTGCTGACCGCTGGCGTCGCCTCGCCGCACAAGTCCCGGGGCACATTCTGGAGCAAGAGCAGATTAAGATGCTTATCTCCAACGCAACGCTCGAGTATCGGTTCGTCTTGGCCCTAAATGACGTTACCTCCTGGCAATAACTTTACAGTCGAGCCTGCTTCATTCGCCAACAACTCCATAATTCCATTGACTCCGAGTCCCTTAATCCTCTACATCCCCACACACTTTGCCATCCTCCTATACCCCTTATGCACCCTCCACGAGCTAGCCTTCTGCGACATATCCCTCCATGAGTCAACCTTCCGCTCCAACATCCTCGTACACTCCCACCTGTCAACCCTCCATGAGTCAACCTCTCGCCATCCATGGTCAGCCTTCCACCACCGCATACCCGCCTGTGTCTCCACCTCCAGTCAAGGGAACACCACACCCCGAGCAGGTAGATGTCATCCATTACATACCTCCTCGTTCTGCTCCTCACACGCCTCTGCCTAGCCTATCCACTAGTCACCATACATCCTTGCCTACGCAACCTTCATTGCCGTCTCCACAACCCTCTTCCCCACAACCTACCCCTCGGCATCCGCCTTGCCCGAAGTAGGCTCCTCATTCTCCGTTGTCAGAGTGTTTTACAAATATTTTCAGGGCTTTGATGGCCACTCACGCGTTGCAACTCCCTCCAGTTGTGCCTTGTCGACCCGCGGTCTGGAATTTGCTTCAATTCTTTGATTTTCACCGTCAGCAGGGGCATTCGGTTGAGGATTGCCCTGAGTTCTGGGATTATGTTTATGGCCTAGAAGATAAGAAAAGGGTTGATTGGCCCGCCATTCACAAAGTTATTCTATATCTTCGTAGCAAACATCAGGAGCAAGAGCCGCCCAGGCTGCCGTCTTCATCATTACAAGACCTGGGGCACCCCCATGATCCTTTAGTTAGTGTTGAACCCGCTCCATCACCGTCATCTCCATCTCCATCTCCACCTACTCTATTACCTTCGCCATCTCCTACCTCATCTTCACAACCTCTACAAACCCAAGACTCTGCTCAGGCTAGTGCCTCCACTTCCTCCACTCCCGTTACCACCCCCGCTTCCACTCCCGACGTCACCCGACGCGTCATGTCGATACGTCGACGATGGGCGTCGCGCCCCTCCTCTTCATCACCGACACCACCCTCACCTTCTCCATCGCATCCATCATCTCCACCACCTTTACTTTCTCCATCGCTACCCTCGTCTCCAGAGCTTGAGCAAGCCACGCCTCCACCTTCACCTTTGCCTTCACTTGTGCCCATCATTGCCACATCGCCTTTGCCTTCACCTCCGCCATTCGAGCCTATTCCCTCCACTTCTGCATTCACTTCCACCCCACGGAGTGGATGTGCATTACCTTTGGTGCCCCTCGGGTCTTCTTCCCAGGGAGAGAATGGGCCGAGTTAGGGCGATTCAGTCTCGGCTCTGCATTTCAAGATTCAAGATTTCATCTGTCGCATGCCGGTCCGCGTCTTGGTCTCTGGCTACTTTGGGACTGATGAGCCTCTACTTTCGATGACGGTTGCTAAGAAAAGCTCCCTTGCATTGGTGTCAATTTCTTCTCGAGCGAGGCCGGTGGCGATCGCATTGCTCGCCAGGTGTAGACACGCCAAAATCGATACTATGTTGAGTAAATTTCATGTCACGACATAATGTCCCAAAGTGGACTTCGTTATTGGCTCAATAAGAAGGTTTTTCTATTTTTACAGATTTATTTGGACTTTACGACCATTCTCTGGACGCCATTTGAATGAATGTCTTTCCGGAGTGTCGCCATTTTCCTCCACTATAGGTCGACATGGCCCCCCGGTAGGTCGACTTATAAGAATGGGCGACCATTCGAATAGGTGCCATTTCCTAGTTTTTTGATTTTCCATCGGGTTTTAATTTTAGAGAATTGATGCCCTTTTGAGCAGGTGATCATTAATGAATGCCTTTTCAAACAGACGCCATTTCTTGTTTTTAATTATGGAAAGTCCATTTTTTCCATAATTTATCCAGGAATGAACGTCAGTTGCTTGGACGCCCATTGAATTGACGACATTTACTTGGTCGCCAATTCCTTTCCGTATCCGGTTCGTCTGCAACCTCCTTTGCATAGCGTTCCTTGTAGGATTTGGGTTCATGTCCTTCTGTGGAAGGGAGATCCACGTCCCGGATCGATTTCCCTATTTGAATCCTATTAGAACCAGCTTTCTTCCTCTATATATACCCCTCTGAATCCTACATTTTCTTCTTTAAGAATGTTAAGAACAGCCGCAAGAAAGAAGAACTGCAGCAGAGGCGAATAGCTCTTTTCGTAAACAGAGAGCAGTGCAGCTCCCCCTTGGTGTTTTTGACCGAGAGAGCTCTGTGAGCTCTCCCTCTGCTTCCTATTTTGCTATTGCTATACCAAGGGAAGGAGTCCCTCTGTTCGCGCCAAACCTCTCTACTACCTATGGTGCTGGAGGACCACCTCCACGTTCTTCATCTCCTTCCACTTAGTTACTTTTTTCTCTTATTTTAGATTAGATAGCTTTGCATCCCCATCTATCTAGCACCCCTTTGCTAGATCTTTCATTATTATTTGCTTGCATCCATCCATATCTCCCTACCCTTTACTCTTAAGGGGTTTAAAAATAAAACACACAAGGTGTGTTCATGCCCTTATTTCATAGCTATATCATTATTGTGCATTGATACTACACTACTTGGTGTTCTAATCCATCTCTTTTGTTTGTCTTTGCTTCTTTTCAAGGGTAATCGAAGCAAAAACCCCCTTCATCGGCCGACCGGTTGAAGGAGGAAGTGCAACTCACAATCTCACTTGCTTTCACAAGGTATTTGCGATCACTCCTTTTCTTGCTGAGGTAACCCCTCTAGCGATCACACTCCTTTAGTAGCATCACATGCTCCTTCCCTCACCTTTTATCACATCATCCAACATATTTATATCTTTTTTATATTAATTTAATCTTAATTTCCCTCTTTTTAATGTCTATGTGACGTCATTCACAAATTGGTAATCATGGTGGGACACTTGTTATTTTTGTTTTGATTACCCCCCTCCTTCGGCATCCACGTGTGCCCCTCCCTTTGGCACCCACGCGTGCCCCTCCTTTGTGCTCCACGTAGCACGGTATTTCCCACTCCCTTTGTGCACCACGTGCACATCTTCCACTTGATTTGTCAGTTTTTGGACTATCCCATAACATTTAAAAGAAGAAAATTTTCTTTCATTCCCTACCTGCGTTGCTTTCTATTTCTGTGAAGAATCAGCGACTGCTCAGGCAGCCACAATTTTTATAATCAGCGATCTCGCAGAGACGTCCATCATTTTATTTTTACAATTATTTACTGATTTTTACAATAAGTGCCCCTCCAGAGAGGCGCCATTCACTGATCCAGTGTCTAACTCTAAGACACAGATTTCTCTCAGTTACTGGTCACCTTATTTTTTTATTGTTATTTACTGTTTATTGCAATCAGCGCCCCTCCAGAGAGGTGCCACTCCTTGATTTGGCGTCTAATCTGAAGGAACAATTTCCTTTCAGTTTACTATTCACTTGATTCAGTGCTTCTGTGAAGAGGCGCCAGTTACAGAATAAGCGGATGTCAAGCAGTCGCTATTTCCTGATTCAGCGACCACTATGCTGGCCGCCATTTCTTTCTGTTCTCGCAGAATTGCTTTTTTGCTGTTGCCTTGCTCTTGTGTGGCTTTGATTATTGCTCATATCTATACTGCTGTTGATCCTATTTGCATTAGCTTGAATTTTATGGCATTTGGTTGAGAGACCTCCTCTCTCTACACTCTTAGGATCTCCTACATTCTCTTGGGAAAGGAATGACCCTCCATTGAGCACTCCATCTCATTGGATTGGAATCTCCTTAACCAAGGCCTCCATAAGTCCCCGCACCCGTGGATTTCCTCACGGACGCCGGGCAGGTTGTACCATTTGAAGCACCCCAGAGTTTGGTTAACCCTCACGCTTGTGAAGAGAGAGAAAGAACCTAGTTGACCCAGAGATTACACTCAAATTGAAACTAGGATCTACATTGAGGAGAGAGCTTACTATTTCATTAAAATCCATCTTTGTCTAATCTCAAAGAACATTAAAACCTTGCATAATCATCATAACCTGGTTGACAACTTGCTTGAGTGCTTGTTTTGCTAGCCATACTTGTTTGTTCGAAATAGATCCTTATTATAATCATGAAACTTCATTCAGGAAGAATTGTCAATATGGCCAACTATGAGTATTCATATGATGGTCGTGAGGATGGTCAATTTGACCAATCGTATGAGGTCCCTTCTCAAGAATTTGTTCAATATGAGGTCCCTCATCAAGGCTCCATTCAATATGAGGGGAACTATTCTCATTCTCAATATTCTCCCTCTCAACTCTATGTTGTAGACACCACCCAGACGATTGATTCATCACCCCAGGTTCAACTCGTAGTTCAACACACACCCGGGGAAGCTTCCCCATCTTTTGATCTCAATGAGCTTATCAATGTCTTGTCCCGATTGGATGAAATTCAGTGCCAAGCAATCCAAGCCACTCTCAAGGGGAAAGCTGTCCCCTCTTCTTCTTCCAACCCCCCTCAGGCCGTGGGTGGCCTTCAAACCAACACCTCTAATGACCAAGCGGTCTCATAAAAAATTCCATCCAGTCCGCAAACTCCCATCCCTGTTGTGCCGGTCCAACCGGCAAGTCATTCTGCTGTTAGGCCGCAACACCCATCACCTCCCCAATTTTTGAGAAGGCCTATTCAACATCCATTTCATGCCAATCCGGCCCCGGCCGAGTTTGTCACCGACACCCTCCTCCAAAAGATTGCTAGCATGGAGGAACAACTCAAGAGGGTCTCGAACCCTAAGGACACTTCAGAAGTCACTCTCCCAACTCTGCCAGTCTTTCCCTTGCCTCCATCTAAGATGCCAAACTTTAGGCACTATAATGGAACGGGCAACCCGTTCATCCATTTGAAAGATTTCATGTATGAAACATCATTCTAGCAGAATAATAAGGCATCTTTGGCTTATTTGTTTAGAAGGTCTCTTGATGGTCCGACCCTTGAATGGTTTTACTCTCTTGAACCAACTGAGGCCAGTGATTTTGATGTGGTGCAAAGAAAGTTCTTGCAAAAATATAGAGACCGTGTTGGCCCTTGTTTGTGACTGATCTAGTTGTTGAAAAGATGAAACCCGAGGAGGATTTCGTGCAATGTGTTGATAGATGGAGGGCTATGGCTGAAAAGTTAAGAGATACACTGTCAGAACCAGAGCAAGTTATGATGATAGGTTCAAATGCTACTCCGCAATTCCGTCATATTCTGGCCATGAATAAATTGAATACAATGGAGGAACTTTATGAAAGGGCTCGATATATATACAAACTCAGATGAAGGATTCGCCCATCATGGGCATGTTTGAGCAAAAGCCAAGGATGGTGAGAAAGAGCAACAATGTCAATAGTAATGGGGGAACAACCGAGGGTACAGTCACTAATGAGCAAGTGGGCGTGGTTAGCAATCCCGGACCTTTTCGCAACCCTTCCAACCCGAGGCCCCCACAACAACCACAACAACATCCCTCCTTCCTTAACCAAGTTCCCCACCAAGAAAATAATCCTCCTTAGCCATTCCGACATCCTCCTCCAAATCAGCCTATCCAGCAAAATCCATAAATTCCCCAGCAATATCACCAAGTGCCACCTCCTGCCAATTACGGCCCTCAGCAACCGAGAAGGCCATTAGGCCCTAAAAGAGCCCAATATCCTCCACTACCCGAAAGCCTTCCCGATATCTTCAATGCACTTATGGCCGCCAACGCGCTCACATTGCCAAAAGAAAGACCGGCCTGGCCTTAAAATGTTGATACCTCTCGGTTTTGTGTCTTCCATCGATAGTCTGGTCACAACATAGATCATTGCTTTCACTTCAAGGATTACATATATGATATGAATGATCAGGACTGTATTGACTGGGACGAGATGAGGCGGTTCATTGCAACTTTGAAAGCACAAAGACCTCCTCGGCAACAGCAGGCTCAGCAGCCACCTCAGCAGCAAGCTCAACAACCTCCTCCACAGCAAGAAGCTCCCGCGCCACAACCGGACATGGGGATTGTCCAAAATCCGCTACCGGAGCACCCAACACCTAATCAACTGTTAAACCCTATCACCTCCTTCCATGAAGTGGAGAGAGGGCAAGGGTGGCATGAAGAAAACCTCTCCGTCGGGGCTATAAACCAAAATTCAAACCAACCTCTATGTTTACTCAGAACAACCTCCCAACCTTCACCTTTCCCTCAACCTTCACGTCCCCTCTTACGCACCGCCAACCAAATTCCCTCCACCACCACCACCAACCCTTCATCATCTAGGCCACTTCTTATTTGCCTTCCACCTTCTCCCGCACCACCACAAACCCCTCCTACTTCTACAAACCCCTTGCCAGCCAGGCCACTCCTTATCCGTCCTTCCCCTACACCCCCTTCCACTTCTACCAACCCCTTGTCATCTAGGCCACTTTTACTCCAATCATCCCAACACCTCCTGCACCTCCAATTCCTATTTCTACCAACCCGTTGCCCCAAAGGCCTCTCCTTATTTGCACCTTACCCTCTCCTCCCTCACCGTTACCAAACATCCAAGGATCAACCAACCCTTCTCCAAACAACCATCCATTACCACCTACACCTACCATTACCAATCCCCAACCGGCAAGGCCCCTCATAAGGGTTCCCCCTCCGGTTGCTCCCCCTCAAACACCTGTTAACCCTGACATTCCTTCTTCTTCCACCAATCCTCCACCCATCACTAACCCGACGGAGGCGCAAAGTTCTCAAACCATGGTGCTCCGTAGTGGACGGATATTCCACTGTGTGTTTCCGTAACATCAGGAGCAAGAGCCCGCACAGGGGCAGGAAGAGCAAGGACATGAACAAGAATCCATACCGGGCACCCAATACAATTTGCTGAAGCATATGGACAAGGCCCCGAATCAGATTTCTATTTTGGAGTTAATTAAGAGATCCACGATCCACCAAAAGGCCTTAATGCAATATCTACATAAGGTGATGGTCAATGAAGACATTCCTGTTGAGCAGATTACTTCAGTTTTGACTCCGACAGGTGATCAGCCGGCTATTATTTTCTATGAGCATGAATTGGCACCGAAGCTGGCCAGGAAATATGCTTTATGCATTACTATCAATATTAACAAAGTGGATGTCAGTCAATGCTTGGTAGATACCGGTGCATCCATTAATGTGTTGCCACCTAGCACTTTAAAAATGTGTGGCATTCCGGAAAGTGAAGTTCGACCTTCCCCTATCACAGTAACTGCTTATGATAACACCAAGAAGCCACCTTTGGGGGTGATTACTTTGAAAGTAGGGCTGGGCCCAATTTCTGCCACTGCAGATTTTCATGTTCTAGACATGGATCCCACTTTCAATGGCATTCTGGGCCGACCCTACATCCAAGCACTCGATGCCGCCCCTGCAATAAACCATCAATGTTTGAAATTCTCTCACAAGGGGCGGATCATCAAAGTGACTAGTGAGCCCATTCTGCCGTCTGAGGATATTCATTCGGCCACGTCGCTGCCCTCCATCTGGCCGGCTAACAGGCCTTTGTTGTCAATGCTGGACCTCGCCGACCCGCGGCATGATTTGTTAAGGCCACAAGTTTCAGCTTCTGTATCAACACCAACACCACCCCTACCTCAAAAGGGGAAGAAGAAAAAGTGGATGATGAGCACCCCTGGCTAGCATATCATGATGAGGATGGGTATAAAATCGACAAGGGCTGAGGAGCAAAGCTCCAAGGCAGACTAAAGCCCATTCGAGATCAGAAGCTCATTCCCCGAGGTGACCTTGGATATGAAGGGCCGGGAAAAGCTAAAACTACAAAAGACAGAGATGAGCCGTGGGACGCTATGACATCGACACTCAATACTGATAGGCAGTCGCTTACGTGGTCCCTCGACACTCATTTCGTGAAAGGGCCCACCAAACGGGCTGAAGAGCAAACCACGGTCATTACTTCACTGCTAGATCACTAAGATGTGCATTCACGCCAATTTGCTCGCCACTTAGCACCATTGGTCACCTACAAGGCCTTGGTGTCCTTAAGGCCGTTCAAAAAAAGAAAGATGGATGACCCTGAATGTGAGGGGTATACATGGTTTGATATGAATGATATTACTATAGCCTTGAGCCGGATGTTCATGCCAATTGACCCAGAATGGCCGCCTCTTATTCATGATACGCTGGAAAAGCCGTTGGTGATCACTGATAGGAGGCAATTGCTCAGTAACTATACTGACACCGGAGAGCCAGATGTGTCCTTTAAGGAGGGCTTTAGTATAGACAGGCTGTGGGATGGCCTTTTCCTTGTTGATTCCATCCATCCATCTGTGATAATATTTTTGTGCCCCCAAATGCTTCATCACCAACATACCCCGATCACCCGCGGTCTTGATTTCCTTATCTCTCGATTTCTTTCAAGCTTTTTCAATTCCTCTCCAGCTCATTGAGCAATTTTCTGAGCTTTTTATCATAACTTCTCACAAGCAATCTCTTGATCAGCAATTTTCCCATCTCTCCATCTCAACCCCATCTCCTATTCCTCCCTTACATAGTTTCTCTATTCTTAAAAATGAAAAAAATGTCAATTTTTAAACTTCACAATCCTCTAATCTTATCTCTGTTGAAGAGACCTCCTATTTTGTTCATGAGTGCGCCCCGACTCAGGGGCCGCTCATTCAAGGTCCGTTACTTGACTTTCTTTACTCCTCCGATGAGAGGTCTTCTTCTGTACCTTCTTCCTCTGTACCCCGTTCTTCTCCCTTTTCTTTAGGCTCTAATGATTAGACTAGTTGTTCTTCTAGTTCTTCTAGTGGGAAGGGTCTTGGGGTAGTCACCTGTAAGAAAGCCAAGGGTAAGCAGATTCCCCGTAGATTCTTGATAAAGCTAGCCAGGAGATGCCGAGCGTGTCTAGCAATTCCCCAATTTGTAGAGGATCCGATTCTTCTGTCAGATTTAGAATGTGAGGAAGTTGGTTCTCTAGATGAAGGGTTTGGTGTTTATGAGATTATGAATGATGAAGACCCTGTCGAAGAAGCGGATGAAGAGTATGATGAGTATGAGGATGAGGTTGACGCATTTACTAGTGGCATGAGGAGATTCGATGAACTGTCAGCCTCAGTAGAAGAACCTACCAAAGAAATTAACTTGGGAACTGAGAAAAACCCTAGGATTATCCTCATAAGTAAAAAGTTGCCGTCATTTGAGAAGAGGCACTTATTCAGGTTCTCCAAGAGTATAAGGACACGTTTGCATAGAGTTACGAGTATATGCCGGGTTTGGATCCTGCGCTTGTTGAACATCATCTAACACTTAAGCCAGGGTCCGTCCCGGTCAAGCAGCGGTTAAGACGTTTCCACCCGCACATGGCATTAAAGATGAAATAAGAGGTCAATAAGCTCCATAAGGCTAAATTCATTAGGGTTGTCCTCTATCCAAAATGGGTGGCCAACATTATCCTCGTTATGAAGAAAGATGGAAGAGTAAGGATTTGCATAGACTTTTGGGACCTTAACCGCGCGTGTCCCAAGGATGACTTCCCCCTTCCTCACATAGACATTTTGATTGATAATACAGTAGGATTTGAGACCCTCTCTTTCATGGACGGCTTCTCTAGTTATAATCAGATTCGCTTGGCTGAAGAGGATCAAGAGAAGACTTCTTTCACTACCCCGTGGGGTACCTATTGCTATGTGGTCATGCCATTCGGACTTAAGAATGCCGAAGCCACCTACCAAAGGGCTATGATGGCTATTTTTCATGATATGATCCACATTTATATTGAGGGGTATGTTGATGACTTGGTAGTGAAGTCAAGGACTAGGATTGAGCATCCTGGGGTTCTAGCCAAGGTCTTGCAAAGAGCGTGAGAATATCAGTTGAAAATGAATACCAAGAAGTGCGTGTTTGGTGTTTCATCAGGAAAATTGCTCGGGTTCATTGTTAGCAAAAGGGGTATCGAGATTGATCCCAACAAGGCGAGGGCAATAAGAGATATGCCTCCTCCTAGGAATTTGAAGGAAGTTTGAGGATTAATTGGGAGGTTACAATTTATTCGCCGATTTGTCTCCCAGCACTCACAAAGGTGTAGGCCGTTCTACGAGATCACCAAGCCGGGAGTCAAGTTTTATTGGGATGACAAGTGCCAGGCAGCTTTTGACGGATTGAAGGATTATTTGGATAATCCTCTTATCCTGAGGCTGCCGGTTCCAGACAAACTGCTTGTTCTTTATATTTCTATCCTGGATGACTCAGTAGGTGCTATCCTTGCGCAAGTTGATGAAGAAGGTAAGGATAGGGCAGCCTACTACTTGTCTAAGCTCCTCAACCCCTGTGAGCAGAAGTATACGGCTATGGAGAAAACTTGTGTTGCTCTTGTCTAGGTGGTGTAGAAACTGAAGCACTACTTCTTAGCTCATGAAGTCCATCTCATTGCTCGCATGAACCCCATCAAATTCCTTCTCAAAAAATATATTCTCACTGATAGATTGGCGCGATGGCAAAGCTTCCTTTCTCAATTTGATATTATTTACATTCAGCAAAAAGTGATTAAAGGCTATGCCATAGCAGAACATCTTGCTCATCACCCTCTCCCTAGATTTGATCATGTTCGCTCAGAGTTTCCAGATGAGGAACTAATGTCCATTAATCAACCCTCTGATCCCATGTGGACATTACATTTTGATGGAGCTATGAATTCTCATGGTAAGGGGATTGGCATTGTTCTTCTATCACCTGAGGGAGTCACCGTTCCACAAGCCTTTCAGCTGGCATTTCCTGTCACTAAAAACATAGCTGAATACGAGGCTCTTCTGGTCGAACTTGAGGCCGCCCATCTTTATGGTGTCACCCGATTGTGGATTGTAGGTGATAGTCAGCTTATTCTGCGCCAAGTGCTCACCAAGTGCCGCACGCTTGATCCTAAACTTAAACCCTTCCAAGAACTCACATCCGTCTATGCTAAGCTCTTCTCTAAACTGATCTTTCTCCATGTTTCTCGCAACCAAAATATCTTAGCTGATGCTCTTGCTTCGCTCGCTTCTTCCTTGTCTTTCCCTCTTGGAAGGAACTTCCATTCTATCATTATTCATAGGCGTCTCTCTCCCGCTATTAAGGATCCCGCGTTCCTTATGGCTAAGGAGGAGTTGCTCAAGAAGGTTAAGGAAGGAGAGATCATTGAGAGTAAAGAGGTCATGCTATTGTATCTAGAAGAAGAATTGGATGATGAGGAAAAGCCATGGTACTACGAGATTGCAAAATATTGTCAAGATCAGTCGTATCTTGAAGAAGCCACTGTCAAAGAGAAGAAAGCTATCATGAGGGTCGCCCAAAGGTACACTCTGGTTAGAGGCGTGCTGTATAGAAGGGGTCTCACTAGTGTTCTCCTTAGATGTCTCGACGATGATGAATCATGGAAGGTCGTGGAAGAGACGCATTCAGGAGTCTGTGGGGGTCATGTCAATAGCCAGATGTTAGCTAAGAAGATCCTTAGGCTAGGTTTCTATTGGCTCACTCTAGAAGAGGACTGCTCTATCTATGTTCGAAGGTGTGTTAAGTGCCAACTACACGTCGATAAGATTTATTCTCCTACTTCTTCACTCCATCCTATGTCCTCTCCATGGCCTTTCTCCATGTGAGCTTTCGATATTATTGGACCTCTTGGTGACTCAAACCTCCTCACAAAATCAAAATCATTCATTCTCATAGCCACATAGTACTTCACCAAGTGGGCGGAAGCAGAAGCCTATACAGAAATTAAAGTGTCAACAGTATGCAAGTTCATATTGAAGAACATCATCGCTTGGTTTGACATCCCAAATACCATCATCACCGACAACGGTCCTCAATTTATCTCTCAAGAGCTTCAGGACCTCTGCAACAGGTATAACATTGCATTGCATCATTCATCTCCTTATTATCCACAGGGCAATGGCCAAGCGAAGGCAACTAATAAAACCTTAATTAAGCTCATCAAGAAAATGTGTGAAGCTAACAAATCCGTGGATTGGCCAGAGAAGCTCGTTGAAGCTCTATGGGCCTACCGTAGCTCCATTCGTACACCTACTGGGCAAATCTCATTTTCTCTCACTTATGGAATGGAGGCGGTGGTTCCTTATGAGATTCTTATACCTTCCCTTAGAGTACAATTGGACAAGGAGCTCTCTATTGATGAGCGCCGTGAATCTCTCCTTGCATAATTAGAGCTCTTAGATGAGAGGCGTCTGGCCGCCGCCAAACATGCAAGAGTTTACCAAAACAGGCTTTCACATTTCTATCAAAAGAAAGTGATTGAGAGAAAATTCAAAGTTGGTGAAATGGTAATTAAAATTTTTTTTATAAAACATGGCGGACCCCGCTCAAAACTTTGACCACACTGGGAAGGACCTTTTGTAATACGCGAAGTTTATCCTGGCAACGCTTGTAAACTAATTAATGCTGAAGGGGAAGAATTGGCTCACCCATGGAACGAACTATATCTTAAGAAGTACTACCCCTAAGTCTCGACAAAAAATAAAAAAATAAAAAAAACGTGGGCTGGCATGGTACGTGGGCCACGAAACTCAAAAAATCAAAATCTCTAATTCATTCTTCACTCTTGGTAATTTAACCCTGGGTCAATACACACACACAACATGCTTAGCTCTTAAACTCAAGTGGTACAAAATTCGAGGAAAGTCAAAACCAAACTAAGAGTGTAAGACTTTACCCGTTCTTTTCTCTTCGGTTCACGAGGGGAGAAGTGAGACTCTGGGTTAGACCACCAAACCTACCTGCCACCCTAGTAGGTGGAAGTCAGGGCCCAAAAGGGAACAATATGCCATAAAAGCCCAAGTACAATTAGGTCTTTATTTTGAAGACAAAAAATCAAATCAAATGAACAAATATAAAAAGAAAAGTATGTCAAGATGGCAAAGTTCCCGCAGGGAAAACCCTGGTCGTAAGCATGCATCTCAAAAGGGCAAAAGGCAAGAAAAATTTCCCTAAGCCAAAGACCGAACCCCAACAGGCAATAGGGTAGGGGAGGGAAGTTTCTAGGTCTTTCAAAACCCCTCGTGAACTTCCCCAACATCTTCTTCCATTCCCCCTCCGTGGTATGTCATAAGCTTGAAGAATGGCAAAGACGGACTTAGGAGGATGAGCCGCACGAGGTTATGAGTGAAAGCACAAACTTTAAGCATATTGACCCTTTGTTAAATTATTTAAGAATGGTTAATGAATTTAAGAGGGTGAATGTGTAAGATTTTATGACCTATGTACCATGCTAAGTCCAAATAAAACTTTCAATTAAAAAAAACAAAAATACAGAAAAAACTCAATATTTGAATAAGCGTCCACTCAGAAGACGCCAGTTAGTTAATTAGCGCCATCTATCTGGTAGCCAATTAAAAAAAAAGGAAAAAGAAATATAATAATGCAAGAATTGCCACTGTCTGTCTGGTCGCCAATTCTCACAGAATGCCCTGCTTATTCCATCCACCATTATCATTTGCTTGCTTGCATTTCGTATGATCATCTTTTCAATTCCAGTTGACATCTGCTTGCTTGAATACTACATCTTCCCGCGTTATGTATTTTTCTGCCTTAGTTAAAGGCTTGGCCCCTTGACCCTCTATCAAGGTCAAAAGGACATCCCCTTGCTTATTGAGCAAGGGGCCAAGTCGAATAGATTAACTAACCTATTTGCTAAAGATGTGATACACAGGGGCAAAAGGGCACAAGCACACAAAAGGAGCAACTCAGGTAATATCAAAATAATAGTCTTTTTATTCTCATATATATGTGTGTACAAAATGTCTAGGAGGTGGTATATAAGAATCTCTCTCTAGCTCTCACCACCACCCTCCTCTCTCCTACTCTCTGCCTCCTCTCTCATCCCTATTTTGGGCCGGAGTTGGTGGGGTCCCCATCGACCCCTGGGTGGTAGCCGACCTCCCGGCTAGTGCTCGTGCCTCCGCCTCATTCCTCTACTGTATAGAGGAACCCGCCAGATAACCCGTGCTAGAATAGGTGATGGGTCGCCCCTCTCGCTATGCTTGCTCCCGGCCTCTCCGATAGCGCTCCTCTGCGGCTCTCGCACGCTCCTCGAGGGAACCAAGGTGGATCTTTAGCTCTCCCTCTCGCTATGCTCGCTCCCTCGCCCACTCCTCTCTCTCTCTCGAGTGCACTCCCTCACCCACAGCTCTCCCTCTCGGGTGCGCTCCCTCCTCTCCACCTTAAGGAGGATCTGCAACTCCACCACCTCTCGTGGAAGCACCTCTGCCTCCCGGCGCCTCCTCTCCTGCTCTAGCTCCATGACCCGCTGGTCACAGATCGCAAGCTCGGTGCCCACTAGCGCGGCCCGAGTAAGTGCCTCCTGTAATTCTTTAACCTGCATCATTCACCATGTGTTATAAGCATAATGATATATCTTTGTAGAAATAATGTGTAATGCATGAATTTTATGTTGGACTAACCCATGCAGCAAGGTCTCGTTTCGCCGCCTCGGTACGTGCCACTACTCTTGTGAGTCGCTCCTCCAAGGACGTGATCTCGGTGGTCGGGTCCCTCAAACTAGAAGCGCCTCTTGCCCCTCTTGTCGCTGCTCCCTACAGGGCACGCTGCATTTATTGAGACTGTCAGTGGCTAGACATCAAGAAGGAATAATTAATTGCATATAGTTAAGTACACTCACCAGGGCCTCCAATTCCCCCCGCATAGTTGCGAGCTGGGCCTCCACACTACGGAGATGGACCTGCATGTCCATCGCCACTGCATCTCGAGCACCCTGCATTTGTCACATGTTAGTCGCATATCTCAATAAGCATATAGCATTAAAATTAGAAAACATGCATTCATATGTACCCCCACTAGCCTCATCTGAGGCCAACCGACGTACGTCTCCTAATAGCGCTGTAAATATGCCGAGCAATCCGGCACATGAGAGATGACTGGGGTCTCGCCTCTCTGCCAATCTGCAAACTACTCCGAGAACCGCAGCTGCCAGTCCATCGCAACGGTATGCCCTCGGGTCTTCTGCCCGATCTTGCGCTGCTCGGCTACGTCTATCCACTCCTGGTGGAGGCCCAGTGTCCTCATCGCCAGCCTAAGTCGTAGGGGCTCGATCTCGTTTAGGCAATGAAGCCAGATGTCACGCCCAAAATGAGGTCGACCCGCTGCAGCCCAAGGCTGACCCTCGTCGGTCATCCCCAGGTATGGTCTCGACACAACCTGCATGCATATGATTATATCATCATATCATATTAAGCAAGAAATAGGAGCAAACTGCATCATATTTATGCACGTACCAGTGAAGCGGGGAAGTTGCGGAGCTCCCGCCTGAGTACTCGCATCACATAAGCATGAGGCGCCCCAGCTAAACATGGCAGCCACCGTCGCGCCAGCGGGTAGGCATATGCATCTCCAAGTCGGGGGCTAGCCTGATCCATAGGCATGTAGAGGTGACTCCACACCTGCATCATTAGCATTCATAAGCATAACATTCATCATAAGCATTTAAATAACAAAAAAAATATAAGTGCATACCTGAAGAAAAGGTGAAAAGCCGCTGGTAGTCGTCTCACGACCTGTCCCCGTGGATAGGTAGGCTATCAAGTGCACTAGCAGGGCAACACCCCCGGCGTATCACCCCACTCCATCCAGATCCTCCAAGATGCCTAAGAATCTGTAGTTTAGGTCATCTCCCTTCATCCCAGTAGCAGCCTCTCGAGCATCAAGAATAAAAACCTCCTTAAATCCATATCCACTCGCTCCCTCTGAGTCGAGTCATGGCAGTAGACTGCTCTAGCCCATGAGGTCATCCTCTCTGCGAACTCCTCTAGCGACTCCCCCAACCTCTGTCGAGCGTCTCCTAGCCCCATGGCACCTGTCAGCTCTGTCCGGTAAATCATCCTACAGTTCCTAGGGGTGTCAGCTACCGTCTCTAAACCTAGGAGCCTCTGAGCTAGTTCCTCGTAGTCAGGGAGGGGCACCCCACTCACTGCCTCTCCATCCACTCTCAACCTTGTAATCCTCGCTACATCCTCCAAGCTCGGCACCATGTGCCCCTAAGGCATCAAGAATGCCTGGCTAGCTTTGTCCCATCTCTCCCTAAACACCTGAATCAGAATCAAGTCAGGTCGTACTGGCTCGATGCTGAGGAAGGGGCCGAACCCCATCGCCTCCACCCTCGCTCTCTGGAAGTCAGGCAACCCATAGTACGTTGCCAGCACCTGAACCCAGGAAAAGCGAGTCCATATCAACCCCTACAACAAAAGAAAAGAAAAAAAATATCAATAACCAGCATAATAACCAAACAACAAAAACAAAAAAAACATAACAAATTGTTATTGTTTGGAATTGATGTCGACTCAGTTGACACCAATTCCCTGAATTAGTGTCAACTGCCCGGTCGCCAATTCCTTATTATATACACATAAATAAAAGACTTTTTGAAATTGATGCCTAGAGGTCAGACGCCAATTCTGTGGCGATTTTGTTTCTCCCAAAAAAACATAAAATAATATATATATATATATATATATATATATAAACTTTTCAAAATTATGTCAATTTTCCAGTTGCTCTTTCTTTAAATTATTCATTTTTGAAAATTTTAAAAAATAGAACTTGCGACCTCTCCTCTGACGCCATTTCTTAAATTAATTTCTTAAAAAATAAATACTGAGGAATTGACGCCACCTTCTTGGCCGCCAATTCCTATAGTGTATTCTTCTTCCCCTCTTCGACCTCTATGGTTTTCATTCTTTTTTTTAAAAAAAAAATGGCAGGATGGGTGATAGGCTTACCTTGCTGGGTTCGGGTTCCATGAAGCCTCCCCGCAGTGGCCGACGGGGAGGAGGCACCCTGGGTTGCCCTCCTTCTTCCTCCACTGCGCCACCATCGTCACCTCTTTCCCCCCTTCTTCTTCATTTCTTCTTCCTCACCGTCGCTATCGTCGGCGTCTTCTTCTTCCCCTTCGTTGTCTTCTTCATCTTCATCACCGTCTTCTTCTCCTTCTTCATTTTCGTCATCTTCATCATCGCCGTCGTCGTCTTCTCCTCCTTCTTCGCCTTCTTGTTCTTCCTCTTCGTGCTCCGCCGTCAGAGCTTCCACCGCCGTAGGGAGGGCTTCCTCGCCGGCGTCCTCTTCCTCATCAATATGGATGACGACGGGTGCCATCACCCGCCGCCTCTTCCCGGTGCCGGTGCCGCTTGTAGAGGCCATAGGAGGGGTGAGAGGTAGAGAGTGTGAAGAGAGAGTGAGAGTATGAGAGGGTAGAGAGTGAAAGAGAGTGGGTGATCACCGGGGTTACAGGAGACGACGGTCGGAGAGTTACAGAATAGTCACAGGAAATTGGAGAGAATGGAAGAGAGAGGGTTTTAAGGAAAAAAGGTTTAACGCAGTCGGTTAAGACGCTGGATTCCAAAAGAATTGACGGCCATGCTTTTGACGTTATTTTAAGAATGTGCGACCATGTGAACGGGCGTCATTTTGGAAATTTATATTTTAGAAAATATTTATAGAATGAACGACAATGCAAAGGGACACTATTTCCTAAAAATTTTGGAATCCGTGAACGGTCCAAAATTATAAAGGAATCAATCATTTTGAAAAGACATTAATGAATGAGCGACCGTTCAAGCAGACGTCCATTTTGAAATTTGAGATTTTTTAGAAAATATTTAATAAATAATGAACCACTATTTGGGCAGGTGCTATTTATAGAATGAACGACGGTGCAAAAAGGTGCTATTTAAAGGAATTTCGGATTTCGTGCTATATCAGATAATAAGATAAAGGAATCAACGTCCGTTGGAAGGACGTCCATATATGAATGAGCAGATGTTAAAAAGGAGCCAATTATGGAATTTCTACATTTTTACGAAAAAGAAGTATAAATGAATTGGCGGCGAGGTATCAAACGTAGAACCATGAATTAGCGTCCTCTGTGGCGGGTGCAGTTTCTTACAGAGCCCTCATTTTCAGACAGAATCAAGAGATTTTGGAAGATTTAATCACTTTTAGACACTTTCATTGGCTCAATCAAAGAAAAATCTTTTATTCAGTAAAGGAAATGATCATTACATGATTAGTGTGCCACTTTGGGCCTCAAATTCCTAAGAGCTATTACATATGTTTTCTATTGCTCTCTAATTTCTTCAATTCGCTCTTTAGACCGGTGTAGCTTGTTAACTCGCCATAGCGCCTTGGTTGTGTTGATTTCCTCCTCATCGCCGTTTGAGCCTAAGTCCCTCTTCTTGATAAGTGGGAGGTGTGAAGCTTCTTCGAAGATATGGTGAGGTAGGCCAAGTTGCGATAAGCATCGGTGCGCATTATAGCGAACCAGTTCGGTGGCGCCTACTAGCCGTAGCTCTACCCCAGATGAGAGCTATTCATGAAGATCTTCAATCTTAAGGATGCCCGGTGTGCACGTGAACATGTTTTGGGGCATGACCTTTAGATGCCCTCTCCATTCCACCCTTTTCTTTAGCTTGGGCACTCGATTCATCAATCTTTTACTTAATCCTAGTGCGCCTGTCATGTAGTGGAGTGGGCTCTTTAGATACATCCGTGAGGTATTTTGGGCCTCCTCGCATGGGTTGAATTTGAAGTGGAGGTCCACCCAACTAGAGAATAATAGCATTGACTTGTATAGGGGCCTTCCCATAGAAGCCAAGGTGAGCCCCCTATAGAGATAGGCTAGCACCGCCGGTCCAATTCTTTTTCCTTCCCACATGCTACAAATTGCACTCAATTGGTCCTCTTCTAGAAAGTCATCCGCCGAAGGGAAGAGCAATGCTCCCACGAGACATATTACGAAGGCCTTCATCACTTTCTCTAAATCTTCTTCTTTGGTTTGATCCATTGTCTTGTAAACACACGCCACAAGCTTCATCAAGTTGATTCCTCTTGTGACCCGCATTTGATTCACCATGTTTGAGCTTGGAATTATGCTTTATAGCATCTCTTGAGCATTTATGCTTTTGGTCATATCTGCCATCTTCTCTTCATCACCTTGCTTCACTCTCTTCAATCCTAGGAGCATCTCCGCCTCTTCTCGGAGTATGGTGGCTTCAAAAGTTGGGAATAAGAAGGTATGGGTTTGTGGATGCCAAGTCTCTATGAGAGCTCCCATGGCGGCCCAATCAAGGTGGATTGAATCATAGTACTTTGCATGGGTTACAAGGCTAAGAAGATTACATCTAGAGAGGATGGATCTTATGTCTAGAGTAATCTTGGAAAGAAAAAGTGAGAGCCAACGGATCTTAGTGTAGCTCCTTGCACCCGTCATGTTTGGATAATCCTCTAATTCAAAGAGAACAAAGAGACAAGAAGCGAAGAGAGCGTGTGAGAAGTTTTAATGGCATGAGGTTTAAATAGAGAATTGAGCACTTACTTGATTCATGGTAATCCTCCCGCTTATGTGCCCGCTTATTTTCGTGATTCTTGCAAATCCACGCTTGGGCTTCTTCAATGGGCATTGCATAAGATTCTCCATCCTTAGCTCCATGTTTTTCAATAGAAATCCCCTATTTTTCTTGATTTCTTCACAAAAATCTTGATTTAGGACTTCCTTCGAGCCTTTGGACCTCTTGTTTGATGCAAGGAAGGGCCTTGGGGGTGCTATTTATAAAGAGGAAGCTTCAACTCGCTGGAGTAACTCGAATTCGAGCTTGAATGGGACTAAAAGTTTAGTTTCCGAGCAGGAAATGGGTTGCTGGAAGCGCAGGGAATTAGTGACCGTCGCAGTATCCGCTAATTCTTTAAATAGCGACCAGGATATTGATGCCAATTCTTAATTGGGTGCCCTCTCGAACGGTCACCAAATCTTGCAACAGTGCTATTTTTGAATTTTGTATGAATTGCGATGGTTGGCTTTATATATATAAGAGTTGTCATATGAATTAACTGATAAATTTGATACTTTGATGATTTTGGTTCAAATCTGATAAAATCGATAAATCTCATGGATTTGAATTTACTGGCTTGTTGTTGCATTTTTCTTCTTGCATTAACGATCTTTGAGCGCAGGCAAGATAAGGTCTCATGCATGGTCTTGAGGCGCTCCGGATCCTCATTTGGTGATATCATCTCTTTATCCCCTATATATCCTCCTATATGCATTTTACTATATGTTATCTACATTATTAGAGCATATCAAGGACCTTGTGGTCTTGATAAACCTGCACTTTGAGTTCCCCTTCATCAAAAACAGTGATAATTCAAGGGGAGTCTTGATCGTACGGATAGGCCGTTAAGTCATCTGAGGCTTGGAACGACGGTTCCACTTGCTAAGTTGATGCATGGACAAACGGGCTTCGACTTAGTGTCAGCTTGGGAAACTAGATTCCTGACCAAGTCTGGATAGCTTAACAATATTATCCTTGATTATTTTCTATTTTAGTTTATTTTAATTTTTCTTTTAGCCCAGCATGCATCATGTAGGACTTTGAGCTTTAATGTTGAAAAATCTTCATATTAAGTCAGTAATGAGGGCTGCTCGCTCTTGATTTGAGTTGACATGAGATATTCTATTCTAAATTGAGTACTATGTTCTCCTTGAAGCCGCTCAGGCTGATTCCTTACAAGCATCTTTTGATTGGATTCCTATCTCTTTCCTTTTATTTTCATACAAATCCACCTTTGTTATAGCATGCCCACATTGGCTGGTAATCGCTCTCCAATGGTGTCTCTCCTTTCGTGCCCGTGTGTACATTTTTTATCTTAGTTTTCATACCAACAATCGTTGCTTTCTCGTAATCATCCAAGGTTGTTTCATTCAGAACCATAGAAAGATTTTCAACACTAAGTGTCGAAGGCGTGTCACATCACACCTTGACATCTACTTTTCAGTCCGTTCTTACTTCATTCTGCTTCGTTACATTTTCATTCCATTCTCATTTCTACTACACTTCATTCCGTCTCACTACCTCGCAAAGCAGACGCCAAGACGAGGAATGCAACACTAAACACCACAAATGGGTTTGGATAAGCCCAAACAACACAAACATGATGTGAGAGTTTTCACCCAAGTCAAACAAGTTATTATGATGCGAAAGTTTTTATTAGTTTTAATGGACCTTTTGATGATTTGAATTAAGCATAATTCCCTCAAGATAGGAATCCTATGAGAATAAGGTCCAAACTTTGGGTTGACTAAGGTTAACTCCCTCACACGTATGCAAATGCAAAACCTATGGGTGGAAAGGTACAACTGGCTTGGCGTCCATGTGGGAATCCACGGCTCACGGAGACTTACGGAGGTCCCAGATAAGATCACCTAGTCGACTCCAAGGAATATTGTCACGCCCCGTACTTTATACCATCGAGGTATTGTCCGCTTTGGCCTATCAACCTCACGATTTTGTCTCTTTCTAACAGTGATCGGCTCCAAAATGGAGGACTTCCCAGGAGGTCACCCATCCCAGTACTACTCCCCATTAAGCACGCTTAACTTCGGAGTTCTTTACAATAACTCTTATATAGGCGACGTCCTCGTCGCTGGGCACACATAGCACGTAATCACGCAATCAAACTCCCAGGCAAGTAGGACTCTAGAGGTGGCCCCTATAGGCTCAAGAGGTGGCTCCCACTATGTAGCACTTTGTCCCATTACTGGTTCAAGAGGTGGCTCCCATAGCATAGCACTTTGTCCTGCATGGCACTTAGTTCCCACTCTTCCGGCTGGGGTCTAGCTCTTATACCATTCTGTCACGCCCTGTACTCTATACCGTCGAGGTATTGTCCGCTTTGGCCTACCGACCTCACGGGGTGGCCCCTACAGGCTCAAGAGGTGGCTCCCACTATGTAGCACTTTGTCCCATTACTGGTTCAAGAGGTGGCTCCCATAGCATAGCACTTTACCCTGCATGGCACTTAGTTCCCACTCTTTCGGCTGGGGTCTAGCTCTTATACCATTCTGTCACGCCCCGTACTCTATACTGTCGAGATATTGTCCGCTTTGGCCTACCGACCTCACGGTTTTATCTCTTTCTAACAGTGATCGGCTCCAGAATGGGAGACTTTGTCCCATTACTGGTTCAAGAGGTGGCTCCCATAGCATAGCACTTTACCCTGCATGGCACTTAGTTCCCACTCTTCCGGCTGGGGTCTAGCTCTTATACCATTCTGTCACGCCCTGTACTCTATACCGTCGAGGTATTGTCCGCTTTGGCCTACCGACCTCACGGGGTGGCCCCTACAGGCTCAAGAGGTGGCTCCCACTATGTAGCACTTTGTCCCATTACTGGTTCAAGAGGTGGCTCCCATAGCATAGCACTTTACCCTGCATGGCACTTAGTTCCCACTCTTCCGGCTGGGGTCTAGCTCTTATACCATTCTGTCACGCCCCGTACTCTATACTGTCGAGATATTGTCCGCTTTGGCCTACCGACCTCACGGTTTTATCTCTTTCTAACAGTGATCGGCTCCAGAATGGGAGACTTCCCAGGCAGGTCACCCATCCTGGTACTACTCCCCATTAAGCACGCTTAACTTCGGAGTTCTTTTCAAGAACTGAGCCGATACTTCAAAAGGCGCCTCGGTGATATAGAGTACAACTTAACTATATTTGAGGGTGTTACAAATATGGAGATGAGAGGATCACTTACCAAGGTAGGAATGCAACTATAGCATGCAATACATGACCCTATGTGTACCAGAGTGCATGCAGAATTTTAGCATAAAACTGAAAAAATAAGGTAAGATTAAATTATGCAAACACAACAATATGAATGCAAATGATATATAAAAATGAAGATAATACAAAAGACAACAAGATAGAACCAGAAAATGGCACAATCAGACCCTGGAAAGCAATTTAAATTCTCAATGAACAGCGTACCTGAGAATCTGCGTGCAGATTTTTAGTATAAAACTCAAAAATCAAGACAACATTAAAATATGAAAACACCACAGAATGGATGCAAATGATATACGAAAATGGAGACAATATAAAGGGCTACAAGATAGATGCAAAAAATAGCACAATCAGACCTTGGAAAGTAATTTAAATCCTCAATGAACAGCGTACCTGAGAGTCTGTGTGTAGATTTTCAACACAAAACTCGAAAATCAAGACAACATTAAAATATGAAAACACCACAGAATGAATACAAATGATATATGAAAACGAAGACAATATACAGGACTAGAGGATAGAGCCAGAAAACAGCACAATCAAACCCCGAAAACTAGGTCAAAACACCAACAAATGCTGCACCCGTGGGCCTGTGCGCAGAGTCTGCCAGAACAGAAGGAGGTCTCTTGGAGACGGCCTTCTGAAGGTAGAGGTCTCCTGGAGATCACCTTCTGACCCCAAAACCTTAAAACTTCAAAAACCAATAAAAAACACAAAGAAAGGCTATCTAAAGGGGAGCATACACACACCCAAGTTGCACAAGAAGAAGAACAACGTGATGGGCATTAGAGATCCCACCGTGATCGCCAAAAAAATAGAGTTGTAGATGTTTATATCCACCCACCCCAAACTAAGCAAATATATGCATGAAGTATGAACAAAGGGAAGGGGTGATGAGAGATAGAGACTAACCGTGATCGCCACCAAGTATTTACAACGCCAAAGGGTGTAGGAAAAGGAAGCAACGACGCCGCGTACCTTGGAAAGTAAGGATGAAGACGTGATCGTGCGTGAGAAGAAGGGTGTGGGAAACGATGTGGATCACACCTCCTCGCCATACGGCCGGCTATAAGAAGAGGGCCTCACGTTGTACTTGCTGTCATGCGAAACAAAGACAAGAAACAAAGACAAAACCTGTTAGAAACATGAAGTGTTGAATCTGTCCCAGATGCATAAATCAGTATGAAAGAAAGGGGGAGAACGCACTAGGGCGAGATTTTTAACCCCTATAAACGGGATAAAATAATAGGTGTGTGTGTTGTGATGATGTATGAATAAAGAGGAGGATTTAACACGCAGTATAACTGCAAAAAACGTGCATGCAAAACGGAGAAAAGTGTAGAAACGCAGAACTGTGATGAAATAGAGAAAGTGGACGCAGAGAACTAAGAGAAGGAACGAGGGAAACAAGCCCTTGGCGTTGATAATTGAAGCTAAGACTCCCCTGGAGAGGTTGGGGTCGAAGAGACGAGATGGCGATGGGGCATGGCTTCGCTCTGAATCGAAGAAGCGCCCCCTTTCGCGCACTGCGAATAGGCCACTATTTATAGAGAACCCATAAACCCTACGTCAAAATAGCGGATAATGACACAAAAATAGAGATATTGAAATTTACAAAGAAGACGTCTTACTAACAAGACGTGTCTCTGAAGTCAAGGTTAGGCACTGAAATCTCCCATTTTCAACGCCGTTGGGCGTCGTGTCTGGCGTTGAGAGGAAAGTGGGCACATCTACCATTGGGGATGCATCCAAAGAAGGTGTTCCAGCCGGTAGACGCGTATGTTCAAAAATATTGTTTCGCGAAATATAGACGCGTCTGGTTAGAGGGACACATTCTTCAGAAGGCATCTACTTCAGAGGACGCCTTCTTGGCAAATTTTCCTATAAATAGAGCACCTCCTCCCAAGAAGAAAGGGCTTCAAAATCCTTTCAAGAGGAGGGGGGAACGCTGGTGAAATCACTTCCGACCTCGTGAGAGATCGAGAGGAGGTTCTGCCGGATTTTCGAGCGCCCGTGCACATCACCCTCACGTTGCCGAAGCCCTCCTCGAATCCCACCATTGGCGTCGCAATAAGCCTGTATTCCCCTTGTTCTTCTTTCATTTTTTTTACGTTAATTGCATGCATCATCTTTCACTTCGTTTGCACTATATCTCTCTTTTTAAGAGAGCTCTATATTTGTGCATTTCTACACAAAATCTCATTCTATCATAGCATTTCCCTACTCTTCTGCATCCAAAAGGAGTTTAAACAACACCAACAAGGTATGTATTTATTCATGATTTCACTGCTTTCATCACAAGGGATTGATATTACACTGCTTTTATTCTAATCGATATTTAGTGTTTGTTCTATTTTTTACAAGCGTAATCAAAAAGAAAACTCTCTTCGTCGGCCGGCCGAAGGAAGAGAAAGAAGGAATCCACACCAATCTCCCACATCCAAGGTATGCTCGCGTCTTCGACCTCTGGCGATCACACATCATGCATCACACATGCACTCACACATGATTTCTAATTTATTTTCATTTTTTTTCTGTTAAAACCCACAGAGAGCAACTCTCGCGGTCTTGGTTCACCCCATGCGCATCACATTTCTTTTCCAGTCTGTGACGTTGTTCACACCAATCTTCCAGAATGATTAACAATATACCGTTCTTTCCTGTGAGTTCCTATCATTCTTTACATTTCCCTGTCAACAACCTCGAAATCTCCACGTGCCAAGTCAACCCGTCTTTGCCTTCCGAAAGGCGAGTGTGTAACACGATGCAGAAAAATAGAAATTTTTACGAGTCGAATAGCTCTTAATGAATCCAAGACCCAAGAGACATGGTGTTTCTTTGCTCACACCTTTTGAAGGATTCACGAACATGTGTAGAGTCGTGAGAGCGTGACTATGAGATGCATGCTATTTTCTAAAACACACATGAGAAACATACGTAAGCTATTAATAGCATATCTCGCCTAGAATGTCGATTAACTTAAACTGTGTGTGACTTTGAGAAAGTTTGAACCATAGGACCTAATTCAAGATATAGCTTACCAAGTATTTTCACGTGCTATCTCAAACATCACTAAGTGAAAATTCAAACTGAATGGTGTTGTCACCCATTACATAATATTAAGGACTAAATAACATTTCGTTTATTAATTATTTTATTTTAATAGATTTTGAGATTTTAAATCATGTGAGGATTGTTAGACTTAACAGTGTATTAAAACACTACCGATTCACGTGATTAAAAATCTTCCCTCGCTATATGTTACTGTTCCTTCACTGTATGTTAAGATTGTGAGTAACACATGTTGCATGAAAGGCTGGTCGGGGAAAGCCAAAAAAAAATAATTATAATTTTTTTTCAGGACGGTCCCATCTAAATTACATATCTGTATCATGTAATCGATGATGATCGGATGGTTAAGAAAATAAAAAATAAAGATTAAACAGTATCTGGTTCAGCCATCTTATGCAATGGGCTGATCACTTTCAGCCCAACTAAAGTATCCAATCTTCTCTTTTAACCGTCCGATCGTCAATCGGAACACAGAGATATATACCTTGAGTGAGGGCCGACCAAAAAAATAAAAATCATTTATACCACCCAGCGGTATGGTAGGTAAAACTCAAAGATTAATACCTCGTTCCAAGTTGGCTCAAGTTCGAGTATCGGGAGTGCATCCAAATAATGGTCGGATGCAGTTCGAATTTGCATTATAAACAGTTGATTATTTATCCGATTTAGGTATCTGGCAGCAATGATTAGATATATATGCAAAAAAAAATTATCTTTATACCTCCGAGATATTTTAAAATCACTATCCTATGATATTTGCCTCAACACCTCTTAAATCCTTACGACCGCCGCATTATATCGTTGTCATCAACGATCCCACGATCAGTAACTCAAGATGGGTTTGGGGGTGGCGGCAGTGCTCTCTCTCTCTCTCTCTCTCTCTCTCTCTCTCTCTCTCTCTCTCTCTCTCTCTCTCTCTCTCTCTCTCTCTCTCTCTCTCTCTCTCTCTCTCTCTCGTCAACATAGGAGAGGGTCAGAAGCATCCACTCTCTATCTCTCCCTGGAAGCGTCCACTCTCTGTCGCTCTCTCCTTGCTCTCTATCTCTCGTCAACACCCTTACCGCATCCCCCTTGTACTCTCCCATTGTCACTCCCTCCAGCGCAACAACCCAACCCCTCTCTCTCTCTCTCCATTCCAATAAAAGTGAGGATAAAAAAATAATCACACATAAGTGAGTTACCATTTACGCATGATGTAATCTCAATGGCACTGCATCTGAGGTTAATAAATTTGAGAGACATTGGGGTTAGGGGTGTTCATAATTCAGTTCAAATCAAAAAATCAAATTGAATCATTCGGATTTAGTTTAAAGTCTAATTCGATTCAGTTTAATTTCATAACGTGTGAAATTGAATCAAACAGAATAAATCAAATGTATTATTTATATTTTTATTAATATTATATATCATAAACATATTAAAAATATTTAAATAATTAATTACATACACATACAAAATATAAATATAAATATTTTTGTTTTCATTACATATATAAGTCATTAAATTTATATAATTATAATAAAATATGAAAATTTGGTTTGAACCAAACTAAACTGAATTTTTTTGATTTGATTTGATCCGGTTTGATAAAAAAAAGAAAATTTATCTTTATACCTCCGAGATATTTTAAAATCACTATCCTATGATATTTGCCTCAACACCCCCTTAAATCCTTACGACCGCTGCATTATATCGTTATCATCAACGATCCCACGATCAGTAACTCAAGATGGGTTAGGGGGTGGGGGGGCAGTGCTATCACCGTCGGACAACTCTCTCTCTCTCTCTCTCTCTCTCTCTCTCTCTCTCTCTCTCTCTCTATATATATATATATATATATATATATATATATATATATATATATCTTGTCAACATAGGAGAGAGTCAGAAGCATCCTCTCTCTATCTCTCCCTGGAAGCGTCCACTCGCTCTCTTCTTGCTCTCTATCTGTAATGCTCCGAAAATTTTATAGAATATTTCTAAAGTATTTAAAAATTTCTGAGAATTTATAAAAAAATTTAAAGGTCAATATAGATAATAAATGAATTTTTAGGTTAAATAAATCATTACTAAGGCCCAAGTATGATAACCAACTTACCTAGCCTATTTAAAATAAGCCCAAAGGACTTAAGGACCAAGCCCATAAAGTTTGGCCCATATTCTAGAAGGTTAATTAGCTTATTCACAGAATATAAGGGATAAATATCCCTATTTAAGATAATTAAATGGATAAGTGAGTAAAAAAGTTTGAATTAAATTCAAAACCGGTGCCCAATGATAATGGCGGTCTATCGTAAAACCGCTATATGGATATTGACGGTCCAATCTTAGACCGTTACATTCTGTCAGTTCCGTAAGTTGAAGAAAGAGTAAAAAGATTAGATTTTTAACGTTTATCTTCCAAGAGATCGAGACGGGAGGACTAGTAAACATCTTAAGAACTCTCAGAAGTCGAAATAGTATCAACTAGGACTCTAGAATTGATCTAATCCGCGAAACCCTAGTCAAACCCTATAAATAGACTCTAGATTTCACATGCGCAACCCTTACATTTGGCTCGCGTGGAACTAAGGTAAGGAGGTATTATTTAAGGTAGGTTCTTTTGAGGTTTTTATTCCTAATACTAAGGACTAACTTGCCTCAAAATTTCGTGCTAGGAGATCAACCAATCAGGAAGATAGAAGCCCCCAAAGTTGCCGGTTCCACATCAACAACTCAGGAAACTGTGCAACAGTGTGGTGAAGATCAGGAAATTAAAGATCCAGAACGAGATATTTAGCATTAGTGCCTTTAGAACTTTTTGTTCCCCTTAGTATCTTCTTCTTACCCTCCAAATTGCACGGCCTTAGGTCAAGTGGATCAAGAAATATCCGGGCGTGAAGTTACTGATTTATCATAGGAAGTGCAAAACTAGGGTTGACTTCCAGTCCGAAATTCAAAGTCTAGAGGTGTTACCAGAGGTAGGTCATCTCATGAACGGCTAAAATATTATTCTAGGATTAAAAGCCCTCTTATTGCACTTGATTTCATATATTGTGTACGAAGAATTTCATGTTTTAATAGGATCTATACATCCATGCATCGTTCTTAGCCCTAAATGAACTAAATTAATTCTCTTTGACATAATACATGAATCCTATGCATATTGGTAGCCTAATCTTCGTTCTATCATGATAGAGAAGTTAATATATGTTGATTTCCAGACATGATATATTTTAAACATTAGTTCTTCTTATTTAATTTACTGTCAGATGTTCTCTAGCGACCTACTCTTCGACCGTCAACCCTGTGCAGCGGCCCTACGATAAACCGCTAGTCAGATTTTTTATGAAACCTCTGGCGGACTAGAAATAGACCGTTAAAGTCCCTTTGGCGGCCTCACGATAAACCGCCAACGCTTGTAACGGCTCTAATATAGATCACCAATGTTCTGATTTCTGTCAACCCGAGACTGAATCAAGAGCAGTCCGTCTAGCTTATAGATAAACCTAGCTAACTATATACCAACATATTTTAATGTTATTTCACTACTCTGAGTTCTAATTACTGATTCATAACAGTGATTTCATGTTCTTTATTGTACTTAGGATTATTTTTAACATAAGCTAATTTCTTGCCAAAGTCATATACTTGTATATTAAATACATGTTTCTAAAGTTAGATGATTCATGGTTTACCTTGATTGCTGTTTTAATGATCTCTTTCTCATCTATAGAGTCAATTTCATAAGTTCATGACATATATCCCGGTATATGACCATTAGTTACACTTATGCACATTAAGTACACAATCTTGGACTTGATAATCTCTCCTTTGGATATTCCTTCCAACAGACTAGGAAATCTTATTTCAAGGCCTACGTAATTCTCCGTGAGCCTAAGATTCCCATCAGGATGCCGAGTTAGTTGTATCATTAAAATCCATTATCTAGAAAGCACTTATACCGGTGTTTTATGTTTCTGGAACTTAGCGGCCTTATTGTTGACCGCCAGAGTCTGCTAGCGAGCCTTTATTAGACCGCTAAAGGATCATTGACGGTTCTTTATTTGACCGCTAACGACTCCAGATAATCTATTTTAAATATCGAACAGTCTTGTGCTTAACGGTCCAAAACTAGACCGCTTTATTCAAGAAAGTGCCCAGTAAACGACCGCTATTTCCCTGAGTACAGTTGACCCAAAGTTTGACCCAAAGGTTAATATTCTTATGATTCTAGATAGTCCAATTGATTATCTAGAACCTGTCACATTATTCCAAAAATACCTAAGTAAATTATGAGAATTAAGAAATGTACCGTTATACTGCCGATTTATTTCCACGACGTAACCTAGTTATTAATGTGTTTATTGACATCTTGTTCTCAATAGAAACATTCTTATTTTTGGATACTTATTCATGAAACATTCATTGAAATTATACATTCTTGGTCACATTATTTTTATACGTGGAAGTAGCTTGATTTATACTTAAAGATGCAGTTCGAGCACTGATTGTGTTCAAGGGCTCTATGATAGTCCCCTCGACTGATTGTCGGGAACATACTATTTAAACCATGGCGTATGATACTACTGACGTCGCATTGCGCTGGGAGTACTTTCTTTATAAATAAGTAAAATATCCATGGAAATCCACTGAAATATCCACTGCTCGTGAGGTGAAATATCTACAGAAATTCACGAAGTACTTGTTACTAAGTGAAGAGTACATTCTTGCTTGTTACAAGACTTGCTAGTACATTCTGGTTACATTCTTGTTCATGAAAAGGCCAAAGTAACATTCTTGATATATTCTTGATTTATCGTATCTCAAGCTTGATTATACTTTGATTACTTTAAATTTTAATCGCATGTTTGATCATATTTGCATGATTTATCTTTTTCCTTAGAGCAAAAGATATTAATTACTTTAACATTGCTAATCATGTTGATGCGAAGATACCTACTGGGTAAGTGTGCTCATTACCTACTTTCTCAATGTTTCAGGAAGTACCAGTGGGTCAGATTCGGATTCAGGTCATTCCAGTGATGGGTCCGAGAGCGATTAAAGGATATATGGACTTGAGTGAAGACTTATAATGTCAAATTATGTCTAAATTGAGTCTATGTAATTTTGTCTTTATTTGAGTCCAGAAAGAAAGTGGGATATTATGTACTTGACTTATGGTTATTTAATATGAAATAAAAGTGAAGGTTGATTAAATTACTGTGCAATTACTTTGTGTGATTGTTATTACGCTCTGATTATATTGCTTGCTCGAGGATTACCATGTCGGCTGTTCGCATTCTCGATTGTTTCCGCTGCATAATCTCGGGGCGTGATACTATCTCTCGTCAACACCCCTGCCGCATCCCCCTTGCACTCCCCCATTGTCACTCCCTCCAGCGCAACAACCCAACCTCTATCTCTCTCTCTCTATTCCAATAAAAGTGAAGATAAAAAATAATCACACACGAGTGAGTTACCATTTACACATGATGTAATCTCAATGGCATTGCAGCTGAGGTTAATAAATTTGAGAGACATTTGGATTAGGGGTGTTCATAATTCAGTTCAAATCGAAAAATCAAACTGAATCATGCGGATTTAATTTAAAGTCGAATTCGGTTCAGTTTGATTTCATAACGTGTGAAATCGAATTAAATAGAATAAATCAAATTTATTATTTATTTTTTTATTAATATTATATATCATAAACATATTTAAAAATTTAAAATTTTAATTACATACACATACAAAATATAAATATAAATATTTTTGTTTTTATTACATATATAAGTCATTAAATTTATATAATTATAATAAAATATGAAAGTTTGGTTTGAACCAAACCAAATTGATTTTTTTTGATTTGATTTGATCCGATTTGATATGTAAATTCGATTCGATTCAGTTTGAAAAAAATAACCCCTAACCGAACTGTGTTCACCCCTAATTGGGGTAAATACCACAAAGGTAAGGACATAATAGTCATTTTAAAATCTTTTAGAAATATAGCGATAATTTACCTATGCCGAAGAACCTCATGAATAACCTCCAAAATCTCTGTTGGGAAAATGTATTTTCTATGAAATTAATATTTTGACTTTTGATAAAATAAATAATTATTTATCTCAATGATTAATATATTATAAGTTTAACCAAAAATTAGGTCTCCATATATATATCTGAGATAAAATAAAGAGAATGTGGACTAAGCCCATAAAATATTTATTAAGTGATATATCATTTATGCACATAATAACAAACACTTATAGATGATCAATTGTCTAAATCTTGAAACCTAGGTGAAAAGGGTTCTTAGTAGTTGGTGGAATTCATGCTATCCTAAGAGTATAAAGAAGTTAGGTGGAAGGCCTTTGGCTGTCTCAGAGGATGTAAAAAAGATAGGTGAAATGGCTTTCTTCTATGATCATACTATAAAGAAGATAGGCGGAAGCCTCTCATAAAAGAGATAGGCGATATTCCTACTGCTTCAGAAGTATAACTAAGATAGGCAGAAGCCTATCACAACTGAAGTAGGTGGAACTCCTGCTATGCTAAAAAGTAAAAGTAACATAGGTGCAGAAGACAAGAAAACTAAGACAGAGGTAGGCGATATTATGCCTACCTTAGAAAAACATCAAAATTAGAAAGACAATAACACTTGTTGATAGGCGATGCATTCCCTATCTTACATGAAAGGATAAAAGTATCTACTTTATGTCTCTCACTATTTAAGTGACACGTGTCCTTATATGATTGTATAATAATTAATCAATCATCTCGTAAAAATAAGCATGTGAAATATCCTGAAGAATCACAATCATGTGCATTATCTCGAGGGCTCTAGTCCCATGTGGAAAATAATGTTAACTGTTTGACCAGTCTTGTAGCTTACATTTAATGCCTCGTATCTTTGGAGATACGCCTCTGATCAGGTGTATATACATATCTCACGTCAACATTTATTGCTCAATATCCGTTGAGATATTCACAAGATTATCGAGGCATGTAACATTATTTTTTACTGTGTGCTGTCTCTTCGAACGGAAAAGGCATAAAGTATATATTACTTTTCACTTATTTTATAGAATTTCAATTTATCTACCTTATCTCATGTCACATTGAAAGATATGCATGACAGGGATGTTTTAAGTATACCTACGGAAATGCTTTTCTTGAAAGAGAAAGGAAACGAGCACGAAAGAAGAAAACATGCAGACAAATGAATCTCTATAGGAGAAGATCTATCTTACTTACTACCTGAACGAAGATAAGAGTGACCAAGCCATGAAAAGAGAACAAAGACCCAACGTTCTGCTATGGAAAACTTAGGGTCTAGGTTGTATACATACCTTTGTATACTAAGAGCTGGGAATCTGACTGTTGGAGAGTGTTGTATCTAACAGACATAAAATTCTTACTCTATAAATACTTGAAGATTGGCGAGAGAACAGACACCCTGAACGAGCACGAGAACAAACGATCAAGCATTCAAGCGTTATTTTGTAATCAAAGCTTCCCAGCACTCTGCTTCCTCGCATTCAAGCCAAGGGAGGACTTCACCGTAGTGAAAGCTTCATCCTTAAAGTCCTCAAGCTCAGGAAGCAAGAGGAGAAAGTTCTTCATCGTATTTATATTGTCTCTTATGTCTGCTGTCAGTTCGATCAACTCATTTATTTCTTTATGCATCTCTAGTCCACTGTTAAGTTCATCTGGGAGCAAGTGTGTGGAACCTTGATACTGTCTGGCTGACAGTAGGGTGCTGGAGCATTTGATGCTCTAGAGATATTTGCTCTCTGTGAACAAGGGCGGTCTGCTGACACCATTAAGGTTAGTTGGGTATTTGATTCCTAGAAAACTAGTAGGAAGGTTTGCTTAGACATGAGAATATCAGATGAGGAGTTGTGTAATGCCCTGGATTTTTCGGATATTTGTCGGATCTTTTTTAGTGGGTCTCGGAGTGTATTTTGTGCTTTACACGTGTTTTTCCCTGATGTGCCTTCGGAACTCTGTGCAGGGCGAACCATGACGTTCTCCGACTCCGGGACGTTACCACTGCGTTGTGCTCCTCCCGAGGATCGCAGAGGTAATTTTTCATAATTTTTTGAATTTCTGTAATTTTTAGATTTTTCTATATATATTAACCCTTTTCTCTCTCCCCCTCTCATTCACTCTCTCTCATCTCTTTCTCTCCCCCTCTCCTCGGGCGGCCGACGGTGGCGGAGGAGGGCGAGGCGGCGATGGCGGGAGGCGAGGAACGGGGAACGGGTCGAGGATCGAGGGCCGGTGGCGCGTGGAAGCTCGGCAGCGGGTTCGTGGAACGGCGAGGGTTTCACGGCGTTTTCTTCGTGGATCGGCGCCCACGGCGCGTCGTTTCTTCGGTGGAGGTAGGGAGATGGACCCCCAGCTCGTGCTTTCCCTTTCCCACGAGTTTTGTAGGCCGTGGCGAGCTGAGCGGGCGTATTTGGAGATTTTACGGAAAATCCATGTTTTTAGGGTTGAGCGTCGATCCGCCGTTTCATTGCGTTTTTTGCCGATCTGAGGCCATAGATGCATGCTAGGGGCTATTTGGGGGCTTCCCCCTTGTTTTCCCCCTCTCCCGTAGAGGTATGGGGACGTGGGACGATTTTTGGGTCGTTTCCCGCCGTAGCGTTCTCGGGATGGTGTGACGGTCATTCCAGTGACCGTCACAGTCTGTAACGCCCCAAGGTGGGTGCGTTACGTGCTGTGACGCGCCAAGGAGGGTGCATCACAGGGTCATGTTTTGTCGGCAGGGCGTCAGTCGCTCTGACAGTCCCACGATAAACCGCCAGAAAGTGTGACGCGCCTGGGTTCGACCGCTACGTCTGTTTTCGTGTTTTCGGACCGTTGGGGTCACGAGTCTCTGACGCGCCTAGGTAAGACCGTCAGAGCACTGTGACACCCCTGAATGGGAGCATTAGAGATGACGCAGCCCATTCTTCTGACGCGCCTAGGTAAGACCTTCAGAGGCTGTGACGCCCCGAGGGGTGTGCGTCACAACCTGTTTCGTTCTATCTTCTAACGCATCAGGCTTGGTCCGTTAGAGACTGTGACGCCCCAGGGTGGGTGCGTCACAGTCAGTGTTGCCTCTCTCGCGTGACGCTCCTGTGTTGGACCGTTAGAGTGTTGTGACGGTCTAGCCTTGGACCGTTACAGCTATAACGGCCCAAAGGTAGACCGCCAGGCACTGTGTTGCGCCGAAGTGGTTCTTCGTGGTTGCCACGATTATTTCACGTTGTGTAGGTCCCTAGTCGACCCGGTTGCGACCCAGTGGTCGACTTGCGGTCTCTTGGATATCCCAGACACCCCGAGGGTTCTGTGTCCGTGTCTTGAGGGTGTCGGGAGGACCGTGTTACCTCGTTTGGCGTGCCCATGGGTTTGAGAGTCCGGGTGACTCCTCGTGTTCTGGGCTTTTGTGTTACGCTTGACCGAGTCACAGTGTATCGGTGTGTGTGCGGTGGGGTCTCCCCCGCATGCCGTGAGTTTTCCTAGAAGGTGATTCCCGAGTGGGCCATGTGTTTGGCCTTGGACTGCAAGTCCAGTTATCGGCGTGGCAGCTTGTGCGTTGCCCTGGGAACCGTGCTTCTGTGCCTTCCGCGTGGGCCATGTGTGAGGCCTTGGACTGCGAGTCTAGTTGCCCAGCCTGGAGCTGGAGGGTTCCCGTTGTTCCTTGACAGTGGGATTCGGTTTGGCGGCCTGTGAGCTACCTTGGGAACCGTGCCTCTACGTTTCTTTATGGACTACGAGTCCCGTTTCTTCTCAGACTGTGGTCACCGTGCGACGGTACCGGTACGTGGAATGGTCCCCGTACGTCGTCGGATGCGGACGTTATTTTTCGTTGACTTGAGAGTCTACTCCTTTAGTGACCCTCCACTAGTCGTAGCCCACCAGTACGCGTGTGCTGGTCTCACTTGGGAGTAGGTGTACGGGCTTACCCTGAGGATGGTTTTTAGACTGGTTTCCGTCGGGCCCCGCATCTAGCAGCTAGAGTCCGGCTGAGGGGAAAACTGGTCAGAGGGCCAGACCAGGGACGGACGGTCTGTGTGTGCACAAGTGGTTGGGGGCGGTTGGACCCACGCTGACGGGCGTGACCCCAGCTAGTCACTTGCTTTGTGGTTACTTGTACGGTGTCTCAGTTCCCGCTGGGCCAGAGGGAGACACCTGAGGCGCGGACTAAGACGTCAGTGGACGCATTCGGCCTTGTTTCTAGTGAGAGGTACTCCTATCGAGTCGGGAGTGACAGACTGTCAGTTTCAGTGACTTCGACCTTCGGGTTTTTGGTCGTGTTGACCGTTGAGTTCCGATTGTTTCACCGTGACACGTGTCGATTTTCGTGCCATGAGACTGGTGCTAGTAGCTTTACCGAGGTTGCGTCTTGTTGTGCGGTACCCGTGACTAGGTGGTCAGGGTTGCACATTGGACGGCGTGTTCAGGTTGACCGTGTCCTGGGAGATAGGCCTCTACGGCGGGGTTGCCGTAGGTTTTACTTCGGTAAGTGGTACTAGTGTAGTTCGGTAGCCCCCGACCGTGAGATCGTTGTGTGTTTCTGGTACATTAGGAGTAGCTGTAGTGCCGAGTTTTCACCGGCCACCGGTTCGCTGTTCCTGCTGTCGTTGTAGCTTTCCTTTCCGCTACCGCCGTTATTTCCGGTTGGGGTTCTGTGGGATCTCTGCTGAGTCTCTGTTTTGGAGACTCATTCCCTGCTTTTCAGGTGTGGTGGTTCTTCCTCGAGGTTCAAGGGTGCGGTACTGAGGTTCTCAGTTGCCAGCTCGCCGGGCCGAGTGTTCACTCGGCATGTGGTACGCTTTACTGCTTTAGACTGTACTTTCTGTTGGACTGAACTCTGTTGTAGCAGTAGTTATTTATTTATTTCTATTAATTGTTGAATTGTCATGCTTTATTTCCTATTTCTTTGTGTCTCCACACTCCTTTTAGCCCTTCCGAGCCCTCCCAGCTCGTGGGCGGCGGTTCGAGTCTCGCGTTATCGGGTCTCTCCCGGTAATCGGATTCTCAGGTCGTTACAAGTTGGCCCTAAGTAAATAGCAAGTGTAACCTTTGTTGAAAGGTTGAGTGGAATACATGGGAGTATTGCTGGGGACTAGACGTAGGGAAGCCAAGAAGGGTTGGCCAACCTAGTATAAAAATCTTGGTGTTCATGTGGTGTGCCTATTTGTATTTTTATCTTCCGCTATGCATATGCTTTAATTTTTAATTACATGATTAATTTCAAGGCACACCTATTTACCCCCTCTAGGGTGTGCTCGGCTAATAGTAATCTTGTGCCCTCCACTCGAAGTAATAAGAAACCTATGAAACTTCAAACGTACTTCTATTTGAAAGTTGCGACGAACATACCTTGAACTTAGGTCGCATTTGAAAATGTGATGGGGAGAGATTTTAATCATTGGAATCTCTGACAACCCCACCAGCATTTCCAAATGCACCATAGTGTTTTGACTTCCGAGCTGCCGTGGGATTCCAGAGGAGAGAGAGAGCATACTCAACTATGTTCCAGTCCAAAAATCTCATAAAACTCCTCCGGTGCTTCTTTTGGGACGGTGGCGGTGGATTATGGAGAGCTTTTTCCCAAATGCCCTCCCCCTTACCCCTTCCAAGCTCGGCCTTGACACCTACATTATCCTGGATGCCTAGTTCTCCCCACAATCATCGCTTACCGTCACCCATCCCCCCCATGTCGCCACTTGCCGTCGTTCATCCCGCCGCATGTCGTCACCATCACCCATCTTGCCCATCGTCGTCGCCATCGATAATCCTACCGCTCGCTGTCACCGTCACCCATCTCGCCCATCACCTTTGTCGTCGCCCCACTCCCGTGAAAAAAGATGAAGGGAAGAAGATGAACGGTGACGATGGGGGAGTTGGCTCCTTTATTTGACAAGTTTCAAATACACGCGTTCTTCTTGGGAACGATTTCATGTTGTTTTTTCTTTTTATAGGTCCAACCATCGTGGTATGTTACCTCGTGGGGGTATTTTTGTCATTGGCCTCTCATTGCGCCCCCCCCCCCCCCCCTCTCGTGGTATGTTACCAAATAAACCCATCGAACTTTTGAACACGGTGGATACCATCAGACAAAATCCCTCATTCATTAATCAGGGTACGGCTGACTTGATTTTCTTTTTTTTTTCAACACTTCAATCGCAATCAAACGCACTCTTAACGTCAAACAAATCTCTAACATAAATTTGCAAACCTTGACTTGGTCGAAAATCCTGCTTTGGCAGCTGTACTGCACAGACCTCAGATAAACTTATACCCCCCTGTGCCATAGACAACCCAAATTCCACTTCTCCTTTCATACACACACACACACACACACACAGAGAGAGAGAGAGAGAGAGAGAGAGAGAGAGAGAGAGAGAGAGAGAGAGAGAGAGAGAGAGAGAGAGAGAGAGAGAGAGAGAGAGAGAGAGAGAGAGAGAGAGGTCAGAAGGCTCATTCTAGCCTTAATCTTTTATGATTTTATCTTGTTGTTTTGAACTATAATCCTATACCCTTCACATGGTTCCCTCTCTAATTTATATTATAGCAGGAAACTTTCGGCTATGACAACAATCATCTCTTCCATTTGAAGGGTGACAAGCTTACTCATTCCCTTTTTGACAGCCAAGCAAACCCATTAAGAATGGTTGATCCTTATCATCATCAGACCCAATGCTCTCAAACTCTAAAAATGTAGAGAATCGGAGACGGCAGAAAGAAAGAACAGGTGGAGTGCTCTGAACAAACAAACTGGACCACCATCAAAAACCATCTTTTTGCAAATTAACATTTTATCAAAATTATTCATGTGTCAAAAAAGAGCAGGGGAGAATTACTCATATATCCCGAAATCTCATACAGTACAATAAAAAATCATACATGATTGTAATATTGTATATCCCGGAAGCTAACCTTTTAAGGGTATAATTAAGAACTCCAATTAGTAGATTTCAGGAATATACAAACGAATTAGATAAAGGCAGGGGAGCAGGGTTATTTATACAGTTTTTTGGGTATGTGGTAATAAACCCAAAAGGCCGCTGTCCTTGACGTGTCTCGCCTTCTTTGCGAGCCACGTGGCAACCCGTCCAGACCCCACAACCCTATTATGAGACGTAACCCCTCCCTTCCTGGCCACCTTCCAAAATCCCGTTCTGTTTTCGCTCTGTTTCTCCCCCCTGGATACAAATTAATAAATGATAATAATATATCACAGCTTTCTCCCTCCTTTCCCACTTTTGACCCTCCTCCACGGTGTGCATAAGAGAGAAGGGCTGCAGTCGAGGGGCAGGGAGCGATTTCTGAGGAGAAATGGGGGCTAAAACTGGAATGAGGTGGGTTATGAGATCCCCGTGTTTGCTGTTGCGCTGGCCACCTTTCTCAAACAGACGCAGCTCTCTCATCTGTTTCCTCCCCACCACCCTTCCTCCTCCCATGGTGGCAGCTTCCCATCCTCCCCCATCCCCTTGATGATGGCGAGCTCACTCCCTTCCTGACAGCAGGTACCCCCCCCCCCCGAGATCTCCCTCTACCCACATCGCAATCATTTTTTGTTCTTTCTGTTGTTGGTTTCCTCTGTCTGATGCTTGAGATCTGGGCTCCTTCCCCTCCCCCCCCCCCCCGTGTTCTACGCTTGCACTGGTTTTAGTTTGATATCCTCTGTATGGGATTTTTTTGAGGTGGTGGCGGCGGTGTTTGAGATTGGATGCCTGTGTTTCTTGCCATGTCTGCACCACTGCTTGAGGTTTTCTGGAGAGTTGCCATGGATGGCAGGTGGGAGGTGATGCTGCAGAACCATCACCACCTTCCCCATTTCCTTGCTCATGGTGCACAGGATGAATGAAGAGTCTTCCATGGGAATGGAGGAGATGGCCCCCATTTGGTCTGGGCATGGCTTGAGGTTGCCAACCAGGAAGAATCTGAATCGCATATATAGGAGATGGCTTCAGTTGTTGTTAGTTTTCGTTTCCAGGGAACTCTGTCACGTCTTTTCTTTTTTCATTTCTACATGCTTTTGCAAGGAAAACAACCTTATTCCAATCCTTTGCATGAATTTCTATCATGATAATGGTACTCCGGAAGCTGATGAGAATATAATTTACAGTATGAATATGGGTCAGATTCTGATCCCAGACAGATCATTGACAGGCCTACTTAATAAAATATGTGTCTCTAGAAAGACGCCAAAGTTTCTTCTAACCCAAGTAGATCTGGAAGTAAATTTTTTTAGTCTACCCGAATGAAGAAGTTTTACAGGTTTTACTTTGGGCTGCTTGATGGATAAGCCCACTAGTCAAATCTACTGGTGCTGCCCACTTCAGCAACGCATTGCAGCCCCCAGAAAATACATGACTGATATTCATCAAGAATGATTGGTAACTGGTGAAAGTACATTTGGTTTATAATGATCCACAAATACCATGTAGTGAAAGATCCGATGCAACAGATTGGCAATTCGATGGTTCTCCTTTCTGGGCTTCATTTTTTTTCTCCACGAGGGCACTCTACTTGTTATCTGTTAATTCTTAATGGAATGTTTAATTTCTAAACATTGAGGAGAGAAAAGTGGAGCTAACACTTTACATATGGCTCCAAAGTTTAAAATTTTTGCTTGCTTCCAATGTCAGTATTGGAGTGAAGGCCATTATTCTAGGACTTGGTCTAGGTTGATGCATTCTTTTATTTTAAGAAAAGATCATGACGAGTAATAGAAGTAAGGAGTTCTGATCCATTTCATTTTACTCATCACATTTCCTGAAGAGAATGCATTGTTTGACTCCAGTAAAACCTTGGGCATTTGTCAAGAAGATGGCTGGTCGAGTGGAAGAAGTAGAGATCTTCACCTCCACCGTCGTCGAGCTCTAGGATGAGCCATTGATAAGTAAAGGCCTCCGGCAAGTCGGCGAAAATGGGTGAGGATGGTGGTAAGGCGACTGGCCTAGCAATTACCAAGCTGAAGGAGATGATGCAGAAATGGCAATCACTTGCACTTGGCCCCAGGGAGGAGGAGCAGGAGGAGGAAGAGGTGGTGGTGGTGGAGGAGGATCCCGAGAAGCCGTCCGGCATCCCGCTGAGGGTCGAGAAACACCTTAAAAGTTTGCACATTGCCTGCGACTCGGACGAGGAGTGCTGCCACAGCCCTGAGCCTCCCCCGGATGTGCCCAAGGGGTACTTTGCAGTCTATGTTGGGCAGGAGCAAAGGAGGTTCGTCATCCCAACCAGTTACCTTGGCCAACCAGTGTTCAAGGTGCTGCTGGAGAAGGCTGAAGAGGAGTTTGGGTTCGACCACAAGGGGGCAATCACCTTCCCATGCGAGATAGAAACGTTCAAGTACATCCTCCAATTCATGGGGAGGCACCAGAAGGGCCTTATTGATGATGGTATGATTCTTTTCTCTTCATTCTCATGCTGTGTTCCAATGTCAATATTTGAACTTGAGTTATGATAATTTCACTCCATCCCTTAGCTGAAATCTTCTAGTCCACAAGTACAAACAACAAATTTCTAGACTAATTTTGTGCCCACTTTTGCTTTATGCATCATGATCAATGCCAAGTTCATCCTCTCAAAGATTCATTTACATAGTCCAATACATGAACTTTCATTGTCATTTCTTAGAATATTGTACAATGACACTTTAGCAACACCCAAATCTAAAATATTGTTACTTATATAATCTGGCCATACTATATATACTTGTTTATCTAAATCTGATTTGTGGCCGTTCCTTCCAAGTGTACTAACGGCATTGTTTCTCCTTTCTTATAACTCCTTGCTTTTATGCAGAAGGGAACCCCACAGACGTGGAAGAAGAGTAATATATATGTGGGTATTAGAATCTGTGTGAAACAGGAGGAACTTTGGTATTGTTGATCGTTTAGTGCCAATTAACCTATTGCAGTCAGCTACATCATTCTTCTCTTTCGTGAAGTTGAGGAAGATGTGTTTGAACTGACACATGGTGTGTATTGTTCATGTATGGAAGGATTCAGTGTGATGTAGCAGTGTAAAGGGATGGGGGGAGTTTATTAATTTTTCAAGGATTTGTCATGCCATGACAAACCCACATTGTGTTTTATATCCAACTTTTAATTATCTAATCTCATGGGTAGCTGTGATCAAAGATTCCTTGACGTGTACTCTAATTCCACACCCCCCTCCCGGTATCATTGGTTAGAAAGAGTAAATTCTTGTAACAAAAGATGATACATTAGTTTCTTTGTTAGAGTGCAGGTCCTTCCGAATAGAAATTGTGTTTATTTCTTCCTACTATCAACCATGTTTTTTTAACTTGTTTTAGAGGATTTCTGAGATAATTAGCAAACAAAGTTCTGCAAGAGTTCAAATAGAGTGGAAGTTCTTCTAAAATGGGAAAAATAGAACAAGGGAAAACGTGTTCCACCTTTGATCTTGGATTTTCTTCCTGACCCTTCATTTAAATGAACCTATGGCTTCTTTTGATATGTTTTAGCATTTCATCATATTTTTCTTCAATTGAAAAACAGTGAGGACGTCAAAAAATCTCGATCGCTCAAATATACCTGATGCCTGTTTTCTCTCCTCGAGATCTTGGGCGTGGAGGATAATTCTCGTTTGTTCCAAGTGAACTTTGACGATGATAAAATACCCATAAATCATGTTAGCAACTGTATGAAATATACATGAAGTTTGGTACAAATTATTTAAAGATGCATTCTTGATAGAGTTAAAAAGGCTCACTTATTTTAAAATTTGAATCATGTACAGAGTATACATGTATATTGTTTGTTTTTTTCCATTCTTGATAAAATTAATCTATGCATGAATGAATGTAAGATGATATATTATTTTAAAATTAATACTGGATAAACTACTATTAATTTTAAGTATGTTTATATATGTATGTACCCCTAAATATCATGAATACTATGAATTTCAGTAAGTAAACACAAACTCTTATGAGCCAAACCCTCACCCTTGATAAGGAGTGGTGAGATGAAGTGAGTCTTAATTTGTTTTTGGAACCGGCAAGCCCTCGCTCTAGTCCAAGGTGATGCGTTTCCAACACATTTCCCAAAGAGGATAACCCGGTCCAGTGTTGACCCAGCTTGGTCCAGGCCCAATAAGACTCTTCGATCTCAGTAAACAAGTTCAGGCCGGAAACGGCCTCCCGTACGAGCGAGGGCAGTCCAGCCCATAAGAGTGGGCCCAACCCAACTTGAGCATTGAGACAACCTTGGAAGCTACCCCACCCATTGGATTGGACGGCTCGGTCCAATGAAGGGACACATGGAGCTCCTTGGACGGCCCCCTGAAGGACAAAGACCACCAACCGTAGAATTTTGAGTTAGATATCTAATAACTAAATCTCGGTTAGGAAATCATGATGCCATTTTTTAACCATGTACCATGCATTCGTCGTTATCAACATGTCCGAACTTAAATGGCATGTGATGGCATGCATGCTGTTTGCCAAAGAAAACAAATGATGACGTGCATGTAAAAAAAATAATTTTGTATTAAATAAAGCAAAAATGAAATATGAATATTACATCAAGCTTCACTCCAGCCACTTCCTTGAAGTTTCGTGATGGGTGGTATAATACTTTGATAAAAAACAGTGCTACTTCAAATAACAAAAATGTCTCCTTTTCTACTCCTCTCACTCTCCTTTGTTTACATTTCTCGTTTCTTTTTGCCCTATTTTTGGTTTCTCTTATATGTAATTCTCTTTAGTAGTGTTGCGTACAATTGATTTCATAGTGCGGGAACGAGCAAGAAAATATATGCAAGAGTGAGTAGGGCTCTAGACGATCGAGCCGAGTTCTGAGGCTGAGTATCGGTGGGCTTCTCTCCTTAGCGCTTGAGACAGAAGGACGGATGATGGGCGGTTGGGGCTAAGACTTCCTTTTCCCGTGAGGAGTGAGAGAGAGAAACTATCCCAAGGAAGAGTTGATCACTTGGGGCCGAGCTATGCTTGCATGGTAAAAGAGAAGTTCTCATCTAGAAGTGATGTGTCTCAGAAGAACCTTTCGATGCTCAAGTCAGCAAAGAGCGGAAGATCTATGGTGTCAAAAGTTGGCGAGAGAGGAGGGTGACGTTAGCATAGGATTGCACGAGTATTAGAGTGCATACCTGATGAAGGTCGTGGTAACCTACCTATATAGTCTTGGAGCTATGGTACACTAAAGGCCAGCCTTACCATCATGACGGGCATGCCTGCGAGGGTTAGATGTCAATCCGGACTCGGGTGCAAGGTTCGATGGGTGCAGAACATGCATAACATGACCCAGGCGACATGCAGAGAGGGACAATAGGAGGGGGTCTTATTTTGTCGGTCTTCTGGCTATGCACCTCTGGTCCGCTTACGTTTATGTCACTGTTAATGTGGTTAGAATTTGAATAATGGGCGGGACACCACGTCATTCGATTTGGTGGGTCATTCAAAGAGCCTACATCACTTACCCCCCAGCTCTCGGTGTGGGTTGTGACACGTGCCTCATATCGGGGCTGCCTGATGGTGGGTAGCGACGGTTACGAATTCCTAGGGATACCCATCCTTTCGCATCCTCTTTCTTCGTGATCGCCCGCCCTTGGTCGATGTGTTGATATCCTGGCTAGGAGCCCTATATAGAGGAGGGCATGGGGCCCTTGGCTTCTTCCGATTCACGTTCTAGAGTAGAGAGTGCCTATGCAAGGGGGGAGGCGGGTCGCATGCACGGCAGGAGGTTCAGAGGTCATAGGGTGCATGTACGCTAAGGGTCGACAAAGGTTGCACCAGTAGCTTGCCGCAGGAAGGTTGTGTGCATCCCTTGTTTGGCAAGTATTATGTCTTTGGGTTCACTCTCCCCCATGGCTAGCGAGGGAACGGGATTGGAGATAGAGGCCGGTCATTAGCTCGGGGCCATTGGTGATGACAACAAGGTAGAGATGTTATTGCTGGAGAAAGTGCCTCAGGCGAATGTAGTCCCAGTGGGAGTCGGCGAAGAGGGCTCCCTGGAGCGAGGTCCTAGTCCGGGGGATACGGCTAAGTCGGGTGAGCACCTGATAGTCCCATAGGGGTTGTACAGGAGATAGCTTTGGAGCTTACATAAGAATAGGTAAACGAGTTGGTAGGTGATATTGTTTTCTGAGGTAGCTCCATGTGGTGGTCCCCAACCCTCCGAGGGCCTAGGCACATGCTATCCTTCCTAACTCTCATTGGTTTGTCATGTACAAGGAATGTCTAAGAGTTGGGTTTGGGATCCTGACTCCTTCTTTCATTGTAGAGTTGCTGCGGGCATACTATAGGGCCCCTTCCCAATTTAAGTCGAGATCATGACATTTGACTTTTGCCTTTTTGTCCTCGTGTATGATGAATGGGGTAGACCTGAGTGTCCCATTAGTCTAGTATTTCATTATTGTGCCTAGGAGTAGTTGTAATGACCCAAGATCTGGGTACCGGAAAGGAACCGATACGACCTGAATCATGGCCCGCCACCCACGAGCTGGGAGACTCGGAAGGGTTATTTGAACTGTGTGGAGATACACAAGAATCTAAAATAATTGTAGAACCACAAAGCATAATATAATAATACAAAAAATAAACAATGGACATAATTAAATAGTTATACAGTCCAGAATATCCAAGTCCATAATAAGTACAGTCAATAGAAAGAAAAGTACACGAACACAGGGCATACCCCGTCTCTAGCAAACCGACAGCTAGACTGGACCTCCGGCACCACGAAGAGCCTCCGAAGTACTCTGCGTAAGCCTCATCTCACCTGAAAAATAAAGGGGTGAGCCTCATCTCATTGGCTCAGTAGGGGTCCCGTAGATCCCTACCACGCAATGAGAAACACAATAGTACGATAAACAATAAGCGAGGATAATAAATAAACATATAACAGAAGGAGGCAGTAAATAACAATAAAAGAGATCTACACAAGTACCACAACGCTAGCCTCGTAAACCATGAGTCACGTAGAACTAAGTACACTGAGCCGTCAGAACGGTAACCTCGTGACGAAAGGAACCCGAGTCGCTACCTCACATGAGACAGGAGTACTACCCACTAGAAGCAAGGTCGGATGCCTTCACTGATGTCTTAGTCCGCATCCCAGGTGTCTCCCTACTCGTCCCAGGCGAAAATTGAGACACACTAACCACATAACCACAGAACAAGGACTAGTTGGGGTCGCACTCGTCAGTGCAAGTCCGACGCCCCCAACCACGTGTGCACACACAGACTATCCGCACTAAGTCGGGTCTTCTAGTTGGTTTCCCCCCTAGCCCAGACTCAGGCTGCAAAGACGAGGGGCTCAATGGTAACTAGCCTAAAAACTGTCTCACAGGGATAATGTCACGCCCCGACGCGGAATATCGGGACCGGAAGTAGAAAGAGTTAATAATAATATGTTGATTTCCAGACATGCTATGACCTGCACTAGAGAATTGGACATTCATCACAACAACCAAAAGATTCTACCAATCTAATAATTACTAATTTAATAAAAACCAAGTTTTACATCAAACCCACTCAAAAGAACTTAAGAAAAACTACAACATTTGACATAATCAAAGTTACATCTACCAAATTTATTACAACATCACTCAACAACATTCTAAACCACAATTTGACTAAAGACTCTACAACGCCTCTACAAAGTCTTCTAACTGGTTCGCTCCAGGCTTCACTATTGCCCGTCCCCATCAGTTTGCGAGTCCTCACCTAAGTTACCTGAAAAAAAAGGGGGAAACCACTGGATGAGTGAACGCTCAGTAGGTAATAGCAGGCAAGTTTAAGTAATTAACCAATTTGCATTTAAGTTGTACGAGAAAGAAAAAGAATAGACGATATAAATAACCGAATAAGGATAGTAAGAGAACATGAACAAAGTATAACTGGAATTGGCCAATCAAGCATGAAATAACCAAGTCATGTAACTAATTCCGAAGGAATTCAGCAATTTAGAATATAAGAGAGAGATCATCTACAAGAATATGTCGTAGACATCACACTAGTCATGCACTCGGTGCAATGCCTCACCATGTCATTACAACTCCCCGGGGCACTAGTACTTTTCGGGCACTCTTCCCAGGACCAGACCGGGCCCTTATGATGCGTTGGCATTGATTTGATGGATCCAAGATCCAAGTATGTCTAGACATCAATCAAGTTAAATGGCCAATAATTTCAAGGTATAGAACTTACCTCGAAAATTCCAAGGGTAAGTGAAGTAGATATTTTGACCAGAAAGTTCAAGTTATTAACATCCAACAGGTCCTTGCATTCAAACACGAAGAACCACGAAAAACAATTCTGGAAGATACACGGTCCATACTGGGCCGCTCAGACAAGGGACGGTCATTAACTGGACCGCTCTAAAAGGATCGGGCTGAAGACCAGCCTAATGGAAGTCAAGGATAAACGGTCCATTACGGGCCATTCACGATAGGAACGATCTGAAGCCCAATATGACGGTAAGCAGTCTGAAATGGGCCGCTCAGGAACTAAACGGTCCAATTTTATCCGCTTAACCAACTGAATGGGCATATTCCGTCCGTTCAGCACTGGCCTAACTAGCCAAGAGAAGTCCATCCAAATGGGCTCCTGGGTTGCCATAGGCGGGGTGGAACTGAACCACGGTCCAGCCCACTATCCGTTGGTCAGCCCAGAGGCTTTTTGGGTCGACTATAACATAACCAGGTCGAAGATAGAGCAAGGGCAATCGATCACAAGATAGGGCATTCTGCCAGAATGGCACGGTTCATATTGGGCCGTCCCAAGTGTTACACGGTCCGGTTCGGGCCGCGCAATAACTCAGCCAGTCCAATGTGAAACGTCGCTCAACCAGGGTAATCCAAGCGGTTCAATCGAGTCAATAGGTATAGGATTTGTGGTATAACCTGCCCGGCGTCCTAGTAGGAATCCCAGGCTCGCGGGGACTTACGGAGGTCTCATAATAGAGGTCCTAGTCTGACGGAAGGAATATCCGGCGGAGAGTTCTAACCATTATAAGAAAAGAAGGCTAGAAATCATCGAAAAACGAGTGTACGGCGGTCAGTCAATCCTACCGGAGTAGAATGACCGTCAATCAACCCTAGTATCATTAATTCATTGTCCATAATACATGTTTGAGATTAACTTTATTGAAATGAAAAGTAGGGACATGAGAGAGCAACTAAGCAAGAAAAATTAAATTTCTAACTTTCATACGTTCCAATTTAATACACGGGTTACTAATTACTGTTATCATTAGTTAACTAAGATAAAACATGCTAGAACAAAAAGAATAAACATTTGGCAGAACGGCACGGTTCGTACAAAACCGCTCAGAGGCCCAGAGGTCGGTCGACAGTATGTTCAATCCCTGGAGCCAGGGGCCAGACGTGGTTGAGTGGTCTGTCGAGGGGCCGCAGGGGTCTCTACACGGTCTGAACATAGCCGTCCTGATTATGAGCGATTGGAACGTCAAGACAATTAAACGGTCAATAAGTGGCCGTCGCCCTAGACCACACGGCCTATCGCGGGGCCGTTCAAGACAAAGTGGTTCCTGTTGAACCGCTCTAAGGTCACCTTGCCCGACTCCGGTGAGCTCGGCTAGGGTTAGCAAAAACGACTAAATACTCCTCATGTACAACATGAAAATTGGGCAAACACCCATCAATAGAATGAGAACAAGAAGATATAAAAGATGGCATGATCAATTTAAGATTGAGGCCTACTAATCCCTACATTAATCGAGGTTAAACAAAGAAACCCTAGATTGACATGCTCTTACTAATTTGATTAATACACACGGGATACTTAATCACTTTTGGGGATTTTTATATCCTTGGAAAGAGGACAGAGAGATGATTCTAACAGTATATTAAACGTTAGATTTGGTCTACTATCACCTACCTTAAAGAAGGAAGAAGGGGAAGAAGGTCGCCGGTCTCGCCCGGAACACCTCGCAGATGATCGCCGGAATTCACCCCCGCCCGTGCTCCTCGTCGGCCGCCACATCATCCAATCGCTTCTAGGTCGACTTGGGTTTTGTTTTATAGAGTCAATTGAGTCTAGAAGGGTCGATTAGGGAGGATAGAGTCCTCCGAAACGTGGGGTGCACGAATCGCGCTAGACCGGGTCGCCGCCGCCAACTCCTCCAAAATACGCCACTTAGGGTTAGGGTTTCGGTGGGGATCAAGAGGGGAAATGTTTAGCTAATCTAGGCCATTCATTTGGGTCCGGTTTGGGCTTAATTGATCGAGAATTGGGCTCCAATTTCGTGAATTAAGATCCATTTAGACAAAGTGTTGATTCGGGCCTTAAACTCCTAATTTGACTTACTTAAAATTTTATTTTGGGTTGGTCATAGAAGACAAACTAACTAAGCTATTAGTCCTTTACACGAATATCATTTTTTGGGATTTTTATAAATTGGTTGAAATTTGTCCTATTGTATTTTTCAAGAATTTCTTTAAAATTTTCCCTTATTTTATTCAATAATATATCAGGGTGCTACACCCTCCCCCACTTTAAAGAATTTGGCCCTCCAAATTCACTGCACGTATCGGAATGGGAAATAAGGTAACTAACCTTAGAATAAATCAGGATATTGCTTCCGAATAACATCCTCCGATTCCCAAGTAACTTCTTCCGTTCCACGCCGGCTCCACTGAACCTTGACCATAGGTATAGATCGATTTCTGAGTTGCTGCTACTTGCGGTCCTAAATCTTGATAGGTCTTTCTTCATAAGTCAAATCTTCCTTCAATCCCAAATCCACATGATGGATGATATGAGTGGGGTCGTACACATACTTTCGCAGCATCGATACATGAAAGACATTATGAACTCCAGATAGTTGGGGTGGTAAAGCTAAACGGTATGCAACTTCTCCAATTCTTTCCAGAATCTCGAATGGGCCAACATATCTTGGACTTAGCTTGCCACGAACACCAAACCTTTGGATTCCTCTTGTTGGTGAAACTTTCAAGAACACATGCTCGCCAACTTGAAATTCTAAGGCTCTCCTCCTATTATCAGCATAACTCTTCTGTCTTGATTGTGCCACTTGAAAACGGTCTCTGATAACACAGATGTTCTTAGATGATTCTGAAATGAGATCTGGTCCCAACCATTGTTTCTCACCTACCTCATCCCAACATAATGGGGATCGACAACTTCTTCCATACAGAGCTTCAAACGGGGCCATCTAGATACTAGACTGGTAACTATTGTTGTAGGTGAATTCAATCAGAGCTAAGTGCTCATGCCAACAGCCCCCAAAATCAATCACACAAGCTCTAAGCATATCTTACACAATCTAGTTGGTTCTTTCAGTCTGTCCGTCCGTTTGTGGATGAAAAGCCGTGCTGAAATTTAGAAGAGTACCCAGGGATTCTTGTAATCCTTTCCAGAAATACGAAGTGAACCTGGGGTCTCTATCAAACACAATACTGACTGGTATTCCATGAAGTCTTACAATTTCTTTCATATACAAAGTAGCCAAAACATCAACTGTCCATCTGACTTAATGGACAAGAAATTGGGCAGACTTAGTCAATCTATCAACAATAACCCATATTGCGTCAAATACACCGCGAGTCCTAGGTATACCCATGATAAAATCCATACCAATGCTCTCCTACTTCCATGGAGGTATATCAAGTGGTTTTAATTTCCCTGCAGGTCTGAAATACTCTGCCTTGACTTGTTGACACACTAAACATCTGCTTACAAATTCTGCAACTTCCTTCTTCATATTCGGCCACCAGAAGGTTCTCTTCAAATCTCGATACATCTTAGTGCCTCTAGGATGAATAGTATACCTAGACCTATGAGCTTCTTCTAAAATCTTGCTCTTTGTCTCAGCTACGTCCGGCACACAGGTCCTTCCTTGAAATAATAACCTGCCGTCATCGGCTAACATGAAATCAGGTCTATTGCTCAAACTTTCCTTGATCTCTACCAATACCGGATTGTTGTCTTGCAAGGACTGAATTTCCATTAATAACTCTGGGCGAAGTTGAATCTGTGCAATCATAACCCGATCTTCGCCAACATTGATATCTAAACTAGCCAGCTGTTCTAACAATCTCCACTCTTGTAACATGAGGCTTGATAATTTTGCTATCGGCTTGCGGCTTAAGGCATCTGCCACCACATTGCCCTTTCCAGGATGATACTCTATAGAAAAGTCAAAATCCTTCAAGTACTCAAGCCATCTCCTCTACCTCATATTAAGCTCCTTCTGAGAGAATAAATATTTCAAGCTCTTGTGATCTGAAAATACCGTGAAGGTCTCTCCATACAAATACTGCCTCCAAATCTTTAAGGCAAAAACTACTGCTGCAAGCTCCAAATCATGAACATGATAATTCTCTTCATGCTTCCTTAACTGTCTAAAGGAATAAGCTATCACTTTCCCATGCTGCATAAGCACACAACCTAGGCCAATACCTGAAGCATCCGTGTACACTACAAAACCTCCTTCTCCAGAAAGTAAAGCTAAAACAGGGGCAGTGGTCAAACACTCCTTCAATGTCTGGAAACTTTGTTCACACTCTTCTAACCAATCGAATTGGTTCTCCTTGCGGTTTAGTCTTGTCAGAGGTACCGCAATTCTGGAGAAATCTTTAATAAACCTTCGGTAATAGCCTGCCAGGCCTAGAAAACTTCTTACTTCGGTTACATTAGTAGGCCTATCCCAATTCTTTACTACCTCAACTTTCGAAGGATCAACAGATATACCTTCCTTAGTGATAATATGTCCTAGAAAAGATACTTCTTGCAGCCAGAAATCACACTTACTAAACTTGGCATACAACTGATGGTCTCTCAATAACTGCAACGCCATTCTCAAATGTTCAGCATGCTCCTCCTCACTCTTAGAGTATATCAAGATGTCATCAATAAACACCACGACCCAATGATCAAGATAGGGCCGGAATACGCTGTTCATTAACTGCATGAAAGCTGCAGGTGCATTGGTTAGTCCAAAAGGCATTACTATGAATTCAAAATGCCCATACCTGCTACGAAAAGCCATCTTATAAATATCATCATCCTTGATCCGCAACTGATGGTATCCAGATCGAAGATCGATCTTACAAAAATATTGAGCTCCAGCTATCTGATCAAACAGCTCATCAATCCTTGGCAATGGGTACTTCTTCTTGAAAGTAATCTGGTTCAATTGCCGATAATCAATACACAATCTCATCGAACCATCCTTCTTCCGGACAAACAACATTGGAGCTCCCCACGGGGATGTACTTGGACGAATGAACCCTTTCTCAAGCAATTCCATCAATTGACGCTTCAATTCTCTCAGCTCCGCAGGAGACATACGATACGGAGCCTTCGAAACAGGGGACGCGCTAGGAATTAAATCAATAGAGAAGACAATCTCTCTCTCAAGCGGTAGTCCTGGAAAATCCTCCGAAAAGACATCTTAAAAATCTCGGACAACAGGAATGTCATTTACCTCAATCTTCCCTTCAGGGGTTAAAGAAACAAATGCTAGAAAAGCCTGACATCCTTTCCTTAATAACTTCTCAGCACGAAGCGCCGACATAAGCGGCACAAACTTAGAGTGTCTAACCCCAACAAAAGAAAGTCCAGGGTGTCCAGAAAAAGACACGAAACTAGTGCTGCAGTGAACATTGGCCTTATACTTAGCCAACCAATCAGCTCCTAGGATTACATCATAATCCTTCATATCCATACAAACTAAATCAGCTGGCATATTCTGTTCACTAATCATGACCTTACTAGGGGATAGAAAGTTTTAATAGCAGATCCAGAGCCAATAGGGGTTGAAATTTCTAATGGAGAATTCATCAACACAGACTTCACAGCTAAGGACTTAGCAAACTTCTGAGAAATGAAAGAATGAGTCGCTCCGGTATCAAACAGAACAAATGCCGTCTTATCATGAATAATAAGTGTACCTTCAACAAGTCCACCTCCTCGGTGGTTCCCGCATCATCTTCTTGTAGGGCTTGAAGCTTGCCCTGCTGCTTCCTATTTCCTTGTGGCTTGGTCGGTGTAGCTTGATCTGACAAGAGGGGACACTCCGGAATACGATGATCCCTGCTTCCACAGCGCAAACATGTGCCCAACTTGCGCCAGCATTCCTCCATCCTGTGACCTGGACGATCACAATACTTGCACTGGCCTTTGAATGGTACAATCGGACCAGGCTTCTTTTCATCATTTTTCGGCATCTTACCTTTCCATGAACTAGACCCACCATTAGGCCTCTTCTTGCCATTACCGGGTTTAAAGTTCCCGAACTAGTAGTCTGTTCTTTCTTGGGATTCTTCCCACGAATCTTCTCCGTCATCTCTAAAGTATCCTCCAGAACTTGCGCTTTCCTCACCATCTCGGCGTAAGTCTGGATTTCCATTGGGGCCAACTGGTTGATATAGTGCAGCTTCAAACCATTAAGAAATCTCTTGACCTTCATCTTCTCCGTGGACACCAAATGGGTTGCATAACGGGATAACCGAGAAAATTGAGCTTCATACTCGGCGACTATAAGGGTCCGCTGCTTCAGAGCAGCAAATTCTACCGCCATCTTCTCTTGCACTCTGTCGGAGAAATACTTGCTGTTAAAGAGTTCCTCGAACTCCTTCCACGTCACTTGCCTGTCTCCGAGAGTAGCCTTTACTGCATCCCACCAAGATCTCGCATCTCGCTCTAGCTGGAAGGTTGTCAGAAGGACACGTTCTTGCTCACTACACTGCATCACTTCAAAGATTCTCTCCATCTCTTTCAGCCAATGCTCGGCTTCGTCAGGATCTGTCGAGCCGCCAAATCGTGGGGGATTCATCCCACGAAAGTTCGATGAAGATCTCCCGCTCCTTGGTGCGCCGCTCCTCCTTGGGCCACTTGCTGCAATGCCCGCGTTAGTCCTTGAACTGTTCGCTGCATATCCCTCCATTGCGCTCGTTCGGCTGCCATTGGAGATACCCTACACGTAGAACAGATTAATTTAGAATCTTTTAGAAGGAATCTTTCTAGAGTTAAATTATTAACTTAACCCAAGTCTCTACCCAAATCTCACTGGTTGGATCCTTAGACTTGTAATGAGGTTATAGGTCCTATGACACCACTTAGAGTCCTAGAACTTAGAAAACACTAGAATATTAGAAAATCTAGGCTCTGATACCACCAAATTGTCACGCCCCGACGCGGAATATCGGGACCAGCAGTAGAAAGAGTTAATAATAATATGTTAATTTCGAGACATGCTATGACCTGCGTTAGAGAATCGGACATTCATCACAACAACCAAAAGATTCTACCAATCTAATAATTACTAATTTAACAAAAACAAAGTTTTACATCAAACCAACTCAAAAGAACTTAAGAAAAACTACAACATTCGACATAATCAAAGTTACATCACCAACTTTATTACAACATCACTCAACAGCATTCTAAACCACAATTTGACTAAAGACTCTACAATGCCTCTACAAAGTCTTCTAACTGGTTCGCTCCAGGCTTCACTATTGCCCATCCCCATCAGTTTGCGAGTCCTCACCTAAGCTACCTGAAAAAAAGGGGGAAACCACTAGGTGAGCGAACGCTCAGTAGGTAATAGCAGGCAAGTTTAAGTAATTAACCAATTTTCATTTATGTTGTACGAGAAAGAAAAAGAATAGACGATATAAATAACCGAATAAGGATAGTAAGAGAACATGAACAAAGTATAACTGGAATTGGCCAATCAAGCATGAAATAACCAAGTCATGTAACTAATTCTGAAGGAATTCAGCAATTTAGAATACAAGAGAGAGATCATGTACAAGAATATGTCGTAGACATCACGCTAGTCATGCACTCGGTGCAATGCCTCACCATGTCATTACAACTCCCCGGGGCACTAGTACTTTTCGGGCGCTCCTCCCAGGACCAGACCGGGCCCTTATGATGCGTTGGCATTGATTTGACGGATCCAAGATCCAAGTATGTCTAGACATTAATCAAGTTAAATGGCCAATAATTTCAAAGTATAGAACTTACCTCAGAAATTCTAAGTGTAAGTGAAGTAGATAATTTGACCAGAAAGTTCAAGTTATCAAGAACCAACAGGTCCTTGCATTCAAACACGAAGAGCCATGGAAAACAATTCTGGAAGATACACGGTCCATACTGGGCCGCTCAGACAAGGGACAATCATTAACTGGACCGCTCTAAAAGGATTGGGCTGAAGACCAGCCTAATGGAAGTCAAGGATAAACGGTCCATTACGGGCTGCTCAAAATATAGAACGGTTACAGATGGACCTTTTAACAAATATGAACGGTCTACTCTGGGCTGTTCACGACAAGAACAATATGAAGCCCAAGACGACGGTAAGCGGTCTGAAATGGGCCGCTCAGGAACTAAACGGACCAATTTTATCTGCTTAACCAACTGAACGGGCCTATTCCGTCTGTTCAGCACTGGCCTAACTAGCCAAGAGAAGTCCATCCAAATGGGCTCCTAGGTTGCCATAGGCGGGGTGGAACTGAACCAGGGTCCAGCCCACTATCCGTTGGTCAGCCCAGAGTCTTTTTGGGTCGACTATAACATAACCAGGTCAAAGATAGAGCAAGGGCAATCGACCACAAGATAAGGCATTCTGCCAGAATGGCACGGTTCATATTGGGCTGTCCCAAGTGTTACACGGTCCGGTTCAGGCCGCGCAATAACCCGGTCAGTCCAATGTGAAACGTGGCTCAACCAGGGTAATCCAAGCGGTTCAATCGAGTCAATAGGTGCAGGATTTGTGGTACAACCTGCCCGGCGTCCTAGTGGGAATCCCAGGCTCGCAGGGGCTTACAGAGGTCTCATAATGGAGGTCCTAGTCCGACGGAAGGAATATCCGGCGGAGAGTTCCAACCATTACAAGAAATGAAGGCTAGAAATCATCGAAAAATGAGTGTACGGCGGTAAGTCAATCCTACCGAGTAGAATGACCGTCAATCAACCCTAGTATCATTAATTCATTCTCCATAATACATGTTTGAGATTAACTTTACTGAAATGAAGAGTAGGGACATGAGAGAGCAACTAAGCAAGAAAAATTAAATTTCTAACTTTCATACGCTCCAATTTAATACACGGGTTACTAATTACTGTTATCATTAGTTAACTAAGATAAAACATGCTAGAACAAGAAGAATAAACATTCATAAGAATGGCTGCGGTTCGTACAAAACCGCTCAGAGGCCTCAGCGGTCGGTCGACAATCCGTTCAATCCCTGGAGCCAGGGGCCAGACGAGGTTGAGCGGTCTGTCGAGGGGCCGCGGGGTCTCTACACGGTCTGAACATAGCCGTCCTGATTACGGGCGATTGGAACGTCAAGACAATTAAACGGTCAATAAGTGGCGATCGCCCTAGACCACACGGCCTATCGCGGGGCCGTTCAAGATAAAGTGGTTCCTGTTGAACCGCTCTAAGGTCGCCCTGCCCGACTCCGGTGAGCTCGGCTAGGGTTAGCAAAAATGACTAAATACTCTTCATGTACAACATGAAAATTGGGCAAACACCCATCAATAGAACGAGAACAAGAAGATATAAAAGATGGCATGATCAATTTAAGATTTAGGCCTGCTAATCCCTACATTAATCGAGGTTAAACAAAGAAACCCTAGATTGACATGCTCTTACTAATGCGATTAATACACACGAGATACTTAATCACTTTTGGGGCTTTTTATATCATTGGAAAGAGGACAGAGAGACGATTCTAACAGTATATTAAACGTTAGATTTGGTCTACTATCACCTACCTTAAAGAAGGAAGAAGGGGAAGAAGGTTGCCGGTCGCGCTCGGAACACCTCGCCGATGATCGTCAGAATTCGCCCTCGCCCGTGCTCCTCGTCGGCCGCCACAGCATCCAATCACTTCTAGGTCGACTTGGGTTTTATTTTATAGAGTCAATTGAGTCTAGAAGGGTCAATTAGGGAGGATAGAATCCTCCGAAACGTGGGGTGCGCGAATCGCGCTAGATGGGGTCGCCGCCGCCAACTCCTCCAAAATATGCCACTTAGGGTTAGTGTTTCGGTGGGGACCGAGAGGGGAAACGTTTATCTAATCAAGCCGTTCATTTGGGTCCGGTTTGGGCTTAATTGATCAAGAATTGGGCTCAAATTTCGTGAATTAAGGTCTGGTTAGACAAAGTGTTGATTCGGGCCTTAAACTCCTAATTCGGCTTACTTAAAATTTTGTTTTGGGTTGGTCATAGAAGACAAACTAACTAAGCTATTAGTCCTTTACATGAATATCATTTTTCAGGATTTTTATAAATTGGTTGAAATTTGACCTATTGTATTTTTCAAGAATTTCTTTAAAATTTTCCTTTATCTTATTCAATAATACACCGGGGTGCTACAGACAAGCTCTCCCCCACTCCCAAGTGAGTCCGCACACGCGTGCGCTGCAAAGCTACGACTAGTGGGAAAGGTCACTGGAGGTGTGAACTCGCTAAAGAAAAATGAAAACCACCGGAGTACCACCGGTCTGTACTAACCCAATTGTACACGTAGAATGCACCACGAGGTGACTCACGTCACAAAAACCAAGGATCTCTGACTGGATAGCTAATCCATCGACTGTCGGTGCAAAGGGCGCGAGTCGGAACCATTGATCGGGTGAAAACCTGGAATTCCAACGAATGGCCAGTTTGAACTCTGGGTGGCCAATAGACTGGCCGTCCATCCTCTTGCCTGGGTGGCTAGCCCCCCTGGCTGCCCAGAAGCATGGGTGGCGAAGGCTCTAGCCGCTCAGTAGATAAAGGCCTGGGTGGCCAGCCTAGTGGCCTCCCAGAGCCAGGACAGGGTGGCCAACAGACTAGCCGCCCAATCACAGGGCTAACCCCTCTGGGTGGCCACCCCAGTGGCCCCCCCTCACAAGGGCTGGGCAGCCAACATTCTGGCCACCCAGAGGCCTGGCCGGCCAGGGCTCTGGCAGCCCAAAAGAGGAACTTCTGGGTGGCCAACCCATTGGCCGCCCAGCCCTCTCAGGCGGACAGCCCTCTAGCCGCCCTGCTAGGCAGGGGCGGTGGCCGTCTTGGCCGCCTCTGGAGCAGGGACCCCCCGGAACTCATTCGGAAGGCCACCCCAAGCCTGTCTTGCCCCCATTACGAGTAGGAACCCCCAAGAAATAGAAGGAACTTGTCCCCGGCGAGGATGGCATCCGAAAAACCCGATCTAGACTAGAAATTGCGAAGAAACTAGATCGGAAGGAAAATGCGAGAGGGGAGTTCGGGATCCATCCCCCTACCTCGACGAAGGTTTCAAACCTCGAATGGGGCCTCGATCCACATCGGATCCCGCTGGATCTCGAACCCACACACGAACTCACGATCCCGCACACGCTTGCACACATGAACCTCCTCCCCTTACACTTGCCTAGCCCGCTGCTGTCATCGATCAGGGTCCCCCCCCCGCGCTCGCCGTCTGCAGTAGGAGAGGAGGGTGAGCGATCTCGCGATCGGAAGCGAAAGGGAAGAAATGAGGGGAGAGAGGAGTGGGGGTCGCGTTTAACGGGAAAGAAAAATATTTTGGGATTTCTCAAAAACTCCAAAAAAACCAAAATTGTAAGTACGCCTTATCCTCTTGCAAATAGGGCTAAACACCCGCGAATTTTTTTTGGAAAGTCACAATTTGAACGGAATCTAAATTCTGACATTTAAAAATTAATTTATTTACGAAAATAAATTCGAACTCTAGTAAAATAAGATCTGAAAATATGGAGGCATTACAATAGTTACCAACGAAGCTGGCATGTGATATACACGCGGGAGCACCGTGAGCTTTTTGCCTTAGTGCCTAGTTCTACCAGCAGCTAGCAGAGTCGGTTCTTCATCATCAATGCGGAGAAGTAGTGTCACACCCCGGGATATGTATTGGAATTAAGTCGGGAACGTGAACAACCGGCAGATAAAGCCTCAAGCTTGCAAGATAATCAGAGCGCAACATTCACACATAAAAGAGTGAACACAACATATAGTCAAAACCTCAACTTTATTAAATAATAGCCAAATGCTTATAATGACACTTGACTCTCTTTAACATAATGACTCGCTAGACTCAATAAAGTGAAAAATAACATAACATGATCAACTTCACTGCCTAATACAATGAAGGGAACTAAATTACAATATAACTCATGAGCACACTCGCCCAGTAGGTATCTCCGTATCAACATGATGGTAATTGTTAAAGTAATTAACATTTTAGCTCTAGAGGGTAAGATAACGAAATAAGATGCGATAAAACATGCGAAATAAACCAAAGTAACAACTAGTATCAAGATAAGTATCGAGATATTAAATTTCAAGTAAATAAGAGAGCATGATCAAGCAAGATTATAATATGGCCTTTGAATAACGAGAATGTACTATCATGAAAAGAGAATGTACTTTTCATAACCTTGAAAAAGCTATGCACTAGAAAGTCATGTAACAAGAATGTACTAGCAAGCATGTAATTTAATAAGATTGCCTCGTGGATTTCACCCATTTATAAAAAAAGTACTTCAAACGCAATGCGACGCCAGTGTTCATCATATCCCATGGTTTATAGTATGTTTTCGGCCATCTGCCGAGGGGGCTAGCGTGGAGCCCTTGGACACTGTCTGTGCCCGCTCTTGCATCTTCAACTTATCAATCAAGCTACTTTCATGAGAAATAATAAAGTAGGCCAATAATATCAAGTTCAAACAAAAGTTTCATGGCAACAAACCAAGGTAAGAACGCACCAAAATGAACATGTGAGGTCAAGAAAGAATTAATGAGAATGTCATGCTACGGGAGGAGTCTGACAGCATAACAATACATTTTCATAATTCCATAGTTCATTAATGACTTGCCGAATAAAGTTTTGGGTTCTAGATAATCAGAAGATCACCTGAGAGCAGAACAAGTTCAACCCTTGGGTCAGACATCGGGTAGGACAGAAGTTACATAACGCGGTTGTCCTGAGGGCCGCAATCGTTCATTAACGCGGTCTAGCTTCAGTTCGCGACAAGACAAAGTCGACGCAGAAAGGAGGTCAGGTCGACGCAAGCAGAAGTCTATGGCTGAACAATAATGCGGTCATGAGGACCACCGTGATAAGACATTAAGGCAGCTTGAGTGTAGGCCGCGATCAGGCCAGTTCATAGAAAATGCGAAAAATACGAAGTGCTCTCTAACTTTGGGGTTTTTAGGGTACAACCAGCTCGACATCATAGTGGGAATCCCAGGCTCGCGAAGACTTACGGAGGCCTTGAAATAAAATCACCTAGTCTGATAGAAGGAATATCCGACAGAGAGAGTCTCAAGTTCAAGAGATGTTCCTATCAAGTGAAAGTGATCTAATAGTGTCGTACCAGAGTACGGGCTATATGTGACACAATAAAATAGAAAAGAGATGAGAAAGGAATGCATCAAAGCATAAATCAACGTGAACTTAAGTCATGGAAATTTCCTTTAAGTACAAAACTATAAAGTTTGGCATGAAATTAACATATAATGAAATTAAACTTTAAAAACATGCTAACACTAAATATGAAGTCATGACATGATCAGGAAGTGAAATTAACGGGATAAGGCATGCATAATTGCATATATATCATGGGAAATAAATAGGGTTTAATATGTTTAACGTAGCATTAACGCGGTTGTAATCACCACCGCCTTCTTACAAGAAAGCGGCATATCGGGCGTCCGCGTTTAATAGACGCAGCTCCTGGGCCGACCGCCATCATCCCGCTGTGAGACTGAGATAATATCGGCCTTGCAGGGCTACTTCTTATGGCAAATTAAAATGGAACTAACAGAAAACTAGCAGGGAAAGCATGCTATGATAGAAATACTGCATAAAAACGTATGTAATAGTCAAAAAGTCATTATCTTTCAGTTAAGGTTTCATGAACATGATGCAGTAAAATCTTATTACGCAGTCATGGAAAAACATGGAATACTACATATATAATGCATGAAATCAGGAGATAGGAGAGGGCTTTTATTCCTAACATGTTATTTTAGCCAGTCATGAGATAACCTACCTCTGGTATTGTCTGTGATGACCTAGAACCCAGATACAGGGTAAACCCGATACCACTTGGATCCTGAGAGGCCTCTTAAGAGCTATAAGGCCCCGAAGGGAAAGAAAGGTTTGTGTGGGTACATTGAACTTCAACATAAAGTAGTAAACAATTATACAATTATGATTAGGACTATTAAATTAACAGGAATAAAATTACATTTTCAATTAAATAAATTTATTACGGCAGCTAAAGACAAGCTACAACAGAGCTAGCAGAGTCCAATCCAACTAAGGTATAGTCCACAGGAAAGAGAAACATACTCTCAAGTCGGGGGTAGCCTGACACTGGCAAAGCTGGCAACTAAGAACCACAGCACTGTGCCTCCGAACCACGAGGATGAACAGCTACACCTGAAAAGTCAGGGGTGAGCCTCATCTCACTGGCTCAGTAGGGGTCCCGCAGATCCCTACCACGAAACAAAAGCAGTAACAGCAATGCTAAACAACAAAAGTAGTAGCAGGAGTAGCAACAGAAAGAGTAAAGAGGAGAACATCCATACTACACAGAAACACGGCAGCCGATAGAACCTCGGCTCTGTAGACTACTCCGAATGGCAACAGAAGAGAAAACCCCGATCTCACATAGTCAGGAGATGCCGAACCACTGATAAATCACGGATTCTTATTGCTAAGGCCTATGGAAACAGACAAATGCCCTACGAAAACCTACACGGCCCAAAAGTGCGGTCACAACTCCGCTGCCGTGCACCTTACACTGTCTCCGAGTAGAACCACGGTAACATTCTACCAGCACCCTAGACCTTAGTGTCAAAAGGACACAAAACCACTCGAGGAATTGCGTCATTGCAGATGTAAACCAGACCACGAGTCAACACTTCGAGTCAACGGACTCACAAGCTGCAGGGGCTCACGCTGCACGAGAAACACATGAGCCACGAGAATTATGTGTCATGTGATAGAAGTACCTCCTCACTAGAAGAAAAGCTAGATGCGTCCACTGACGTCTTACACTACGCCTCGGGTATCTCCCACTCACCTCGAATGCGGTAACTAAGACACTAAATAAGTAACCAAGAAACAACAGTAACGAGTGACTAGTCAGGGTCACGCCCATCGACGCTGGTCCAACGCCCCTTATCACGTGTGCACACACAAGCTCAATGTCTTGAGCCATGCCTCTAGCTGGTTTTCCCCACTCATCGGACTCTAACGACTAGACAAAGGGGCCCACGGTAACCAGCCAAAAAATCGTCTCTACCGAGAACTGCCTCGCCACCACTCCCAGGTGGGCTGACACATGAAAGTGTCGTCAGGCTACGACTAGTGAAGGATCACTAGACACAGAGACTCTCAAACAAAAACACCGAAGTACAGAAAGGCTAACACGTACTTATCACAAGTACCACGGAACATAAAGTAGCACACAACTACCAGACTCAGGACAGCCGACTAGACCTGCTAAAATAACGATCCTTGAGTCACAAGACTCGGGTCAAGATCATCGCACGAAGTGGTAATAAGCCGCCAATCAGCCTAGTCCCTAAGTCAAGACCACGGTAAACCACATTATGGAAGCGGCACATGACAGCTGGATCCACATCATCAATAATGAGTCCTCGGCCCCTTAGCTGCTCATCGGACTCACAATTTTGTATAACGAGGAAACACAAAACATGAGAGATCATACAAGCCCTCAAACCACACTGGCACACAAGATGAGATAATACAATATCTCTTAGCGTCCAAAACACAGTCTCAATTCTCACGGGATAACTGAGACACTCACGGGGTCACGTGTCAACCACTGGGTCACAACCAGGTTGACCAAAGACCACAACAAATCTTAAAATAACACGGACACACAACTCAGAATTATGGCACTTCCGGACACCCTATAACACGGTCACAGCCCTCACAGGACGTTCAAGACATCCACGAGACCAAGGGCTAACCAAGGGGTCAAAGCCAAATCAACCCGGAGCCAAACCGACGAAAAAGAAACACTCTGGGAAGGTGGCGGTCATCTCCCTGGCCGCTACCAGATAGCCCAGACAAGTGGCGGTCTTAAGCAGGGCCGCCATCTGAAAATCAATAGGCAGAACGCGGTCACCCAAATGGCCGCAACTACCAGAATGCGGTTGGGTAGACGACCACATTCTGGGGGCCTACTCCGAACGCTAAGCCAACGCAATGGCGGTCTCCCCCCTAGCCGCTACCTCAAGAGGCGGTCAGTCGCAAGACCGCTACTCGCGAACCGACATAACCCCGACGAAGAAAGCATAAAATGGTCTTCCATCGACCGTCTCATCACGAACGCGGTGTAATGACTCGAGATCCGAGTGCCGAAAAGGAACCGACACGACTCGAACCTTGGCCCGCCACCCACGAGTCCGAAGACTCGAAAGGGTTAAAGGATAGTGTGAGGGTACACGAGAAACTAAAATAACTGCAGAGCTAGCACAATAATCTAAAAATAATGCAAGAATTAAGATAAATACTCATTAAATAGCTACAAGGTCCAAAGTATCTCATGTCCAATATAAGTACGGTCAACAGAAAGAAAAGTACAAGTACACGGGGCATACCCCGACTCTGGCAACTGGCGACTAACCCTGGCTACTAGAACCACGCTGAAACTCTGACGCGCCTCTCGACGACCGCGCCTCACCTGAAAACACAAGGGTGAGCCTCTTTTCATAGGCTCAGTAAGGATCCCGCGGACCCCCACCTCGCACGAGAGAAACAAGACAGCAAGGCGCGAACGAGCACGAAAGGTAACGCTACCTAGCAGGAGTACGGCAGAAGCAAGAAGCAATAATAAATAAACGGAAAAGCTCACTATAACTAACCGTACCGAACAAACCGACCTCAAACCGACTGGAAAACATGTCCGTACCTACCAGAAGATAGAAGCACCACCCACTAGAAGCAAAGCCGGATGCATCCCCTGACGTCTTACACCGCACCTCAGTGTCTCCCTACGACGCCCCAGGCGGAGACTGAGACACACAACAAGTACCACGAACAAGGACTAGCTGGGGTCGCGCTTGTCAGCGCGTGTCTGACTGCCCCCAACCACGTGTGCACACACAGACCATGCGCTCTAGGTTAGGCCCTCTAGCTAATTCTTCCCCGCAGCCCAGACATAGGCTACAAAGACGAGGGGCCCTACGGTAACCAGCCTAAAAATCGTCTCTCCCCGAGTCATGCTCTCCACCACTCCCAAGTGGGTCCGCACACACGTGCGCAGGAAAGCTACGTCTAGTGGACAGGTCACTGGAGGTAAGACTCGACTCACATGAACCACCGATCAAAAGGAAACGAAGTGGCGGTCCTCCCAGGACCGTCTCTCAATTGGCAGCCATCCCTGGACCGAAAAGTAGCCTAGCGGTCTCCTTCGAGGCCGCTAGGCTCAGCCTGGCGGTCGTGTCATGGCCGCAACCAGGCAAGCCACTAGGTGCCTAGCGGTCTATCGCCAGACCGCCAGCCCCCACCAGGCGGTCACCTGAAGAACGTAAAACACCAAGAAACGGTCCAGCCCTGACCGCAACCCGGCAACGACTCTCCAACGGTCAAAAACACGCACCCCAAGGGTGCTTTGACCAACGAGGCAAACGGTCATCTACTGGCCGCTACCCAAAGGGCAGCAATCAGTCCCTGGATCGCTTACCAGACCTAGCTGTCCCCAGGGGACCGCTAAGCCCAACTGACATTCGAAAATGCCTGGCAGCCCCCTAAGGGCTGCCAAAGGGGCCTAGCGGTTCCTGGTAGGACCGCAACCCCAACCCGAGCACGGGAACGGCGGGAACGGCCAAAAAACCCGATCTATGCCCCGATCATCCCCCGATGATGGGAAAATAAAGGGGAATTCATCCCCAACCCTCCTAGCATGATTCTACAGCCATAGATCGGTCAAAGACCCCGAGAAACAAGAGATCTGGCGCTCAAATCCCAAACATGTATTTTCACCCTCTCGGCTCAAATACACCCCTCTCGACCTCTCTGTTGTGTATGTGATTTTGATGATTATAAAATGTTGTTATTGTGATTTCATCATGTGGATGCATTTGTGACTTTGTGTGGCTCTCTATATATGTGTTTCCACATAGACTGTTAATGACAATTGTTTTTGGTTGCCTTGTGATGGAATGATGCTAGCACATTGCATATACACTTGGTGAGATTACTTTGTATTGAATCAGAAAGATTTTGTGGAAAACATGCTTATATGAATGCCCATCTTCATATGTATGTGATGCATGCGTCTTGAAGGTCCCATGTTCATAACAATGCTTCTCATGAAAATAATGCTTCATGAACATTAGTTTTTATCAACAAGAATGCCATTTGAATGAATGAGTTCCCATGTTTTTCTACATGCTTTGCATTTGGCATGATTGTTAACACTTGGGTATTGAAGTATTTTGATGTTAAAATTATGAAAGATACAAGAAAGTGTTTGAACGGTTGAGCTCCCATGTCATTATATTTGGTTGAATGATAGATTCATGTTCATTATTTCAAAACCTTGTCATTTGGTGAAATGTGTTTTTGTTGGTTGTGAATGGAAAGCTAAATACATGTTTGAATAGGTTCAATGATGTATTTTGATGTGAACATGTTCATAGGGTTATAGCATGATGCTCATATTTTGATTCTCATCTAATCTCGTATTTTATCATGTGTTTCAGGTTGAATATTCATGGTTGATCATCAATAGATTATGGTAACATTTAATCATTTATTTTTTCATGAATTCGTAGAGGTTTGAAAGTTTTTTCCAAGCTTTTCTGACATGGGTCGACCCTTAGGGTCGACCCTCAGTGTTTCTGTTCAAGACAGAAACTTGTTTTAGCAGTCTGCTTGCAGGGGTCGACCCCTGTGTGCTGGGATTTATTTTCTACTCTGGCTGACCTCTATCTGCCCAAGGGTCGACCCTTCTAGAACAGGAGTTCCGTAAAGTCTCTAAACCCATTCTAAACCCCATGAAACTTTACCAAACTACCCCCCAAAGGTTCCTAATGTTATGAGGGTGTTTCTAACATATTTTAGGAGGGTTATATGAGTATTTTGGCTTTCCTCTATATATATGAATGTGAACTCCGAGTTTTGAGAGGAGATGAACCCTAATGCTTATTTGCTTTTTCTTGTAGGTGAAGAAAAGGGGGAAAAGGAAGAGGAGCTCTTGCAAGGTGATTTTCATCTACATCCATGAAGATTTGGAGCTCGTGATAAAAGAGAAAAGGGAGTGGACCGATGAGAGTAGCAAGATGATGGCAAAATCGCGACCATCAGACAACAAGCCAAGTGTGGCGCCCCCTTCCGACGATCTCGTATCGTGTCTGGGGACGTCACAGCGGATGTACGGAAGTGTTATGGGCCGAATATTTACAAGGCGCTAAAGGCCAAACTATCACATATTCCAAAAGAAACATAACCATACCATTTCCATAAGATAAACACTCATAATTTACATCGTATACAAAGTACCACATATCTCTACTTAAAAGTCATATTTACATTCATTATTCAAAAGAAAACTAAATCTATGTATTCTACGCAGCGAAATCTAAATTAAACCCGGGATCAACTTCCGACCTACTGTCCGAAGGAGTCAAGACGCATACTGGTCAATTTCCTGAAATGGTTAGGCAACAGAAATGAGTCCAAAGACTCAGTAGGCATTAAAACCAATCACATGCTTATCATATATTAAACTGTGCAAATCCATGATATAGAGCTAATCACAATTTCACTAGATTGTACATATACTATGAATGCGAAGGAAATATAATAGAGCAAAATAATTTTCATATTTATAAGCAAATGCGTATAACAAATCTTATCTGACTTATATATAAATGGCATAATACATATCTTAGCTAAATCAGAGCTTATACAGATGAACTTATTTTCAGATCATATCAAAGTCATATATCAAATCTGAACTTCATATTATTTGGCAGCATATATTGGATAGGCATCCCGTCACTAAAAGCAGTAGCAAACACATACCTAAGCATCCATACGTCGACATAAAGATAAATGGCCTAAACGTTGGAGCCTGTCGGACTTGATCAACCACGTAGAATCTGGAGTTAATACTCCACCATTCCCCAGATAATTTTCTTAGTCTGGGTTCCGGATTTTTCAGAAGTCCGTTTGTCCTTGGAAATGGGCCTAATCCCGTAGCGGAAGCTAACTACGGTTTGTCGCCCCACACCTCCTTAAAGTGGCACAGTCCATATGCTTAATCAAATTTTTATTCTTATTTCGATGCTTATTACATAGTCGTCTCAATACTTAAAACTTGCCATTGAACTTTACAAAATAACTGGATCATATTTTAATATTTAGATTTTAATCATAGGGTAGTGGGTCAAATTTATTAACTAAATAAATTACTATTATATAACATTCGAAGAGATTAGAGTAGAGAAAGAGTAGAGAGAGAGTAGAGAGGGAAAGTAGAGGGAGAAAGTAGAAAGAGATTAGAGAGAAATTAGAGAGTGATTAGAGAGGAAAAGAATGGTAACTAAATAAATAATTGATTCTAAACATAGATCATTGAGTTAAATAAATCAATGACTTAAATCACATTTCAAATAAAATCAAATCAAATAAATGTAAATAATAAATAACATGCACTCGGTTTATCATACCTACATTTTGGGTGACTCCCCCAAATTAGATTGAATACCTCACTCGAGCTCCCGTAATAATCCTTACGTAGGAAAAGATAATATTCCTGCCCCAAAATAATTTTTATCTTATTATATCATCTCTAAATAATAAAATTTAAACAACCCGTAGGGGCAGATTCCTATGTAAAGAAGGTGAAATGATCCAAATAAGTTTATCAAATTCTCCGTCTAGGCTTCTGTCAAAATTTTATCATATTCCGACTCCGTATTAGTTTTTTTTCTCGACTTCGTGTTGTTTTCTCCGTTAATTTATAAGAGAGAGAGGGTGAGAAGAGAGATGAGAGAGAAAGATTAGAGAGAGATGGGGGAGAGAGATGAAAGTAAAATAAATAAAATGAGAGAGGGATGGGAGTTACAGAATGTGAGTGAGAGAGAGAGAGATGAGAAAAAAAATGAAAAGAGTGAGGGAGAGTTGGGGACGTGAGTGAGAGAGAGGGAGAGAGAGAGAGAAATGAGAGAAGGGAGAGTGACGAGAGAATGAGAGGTGAGGGGTGAGGGATTTACGTATGAGAGGGGGGGGTATTTAAAGAGGGTGGAGGGAGAGGATAAGAATGGGTGGGAGGGGGGAGAGAGAGAGGAAAGGATAAGAATGGGGGAGGAGGATAAGGTTGTGATGGGGATAAGGTTGAGAGGGGGAGGATCACGTGGGAAGGGGGGATAATGTGTAGTTTATATTATATAATATATATTTTTTAACCTTCCATCGCATGAGGAGGTGGTAGATAAGTGAAGTGAGGGATTTTTTTATAAAAACCCTCAAAAACTTAACACTAATAGGCTTCTAAAGAGTTAATTTCTTCTATCTTATTTTTAACCAATCAAATGTCAGAATTTGAAAATATGTTTAACATGAAACTTGTAGATCTTTGAATTCTCTATCCAACGGACCTAATATTGACCCTGTTCTGACATTCCTATGAAAAGTTACATATTATTAAAAGGAGATATCTATTTAATAAAGTTCGTTAAACTATACCATTCAAGATATTAGACTTTAATTAAGATAACATAAAATTTATATGAACTCTAATTATAAAATATTTAACTATCTTTAGGTTTCGGACGAACTTGGGTGTTACAAACCTCTCCCCCTTAAACAAATTTTGTCCTCGAAATTTAAAATTTTACTCAATACGTACCGAATAGCTGTGGATATTTCTTCCGCATTTCATCTTCCATCTCCCAAGTGGCTTCTTCTGCTGAGATACTTTTCCACAATATCTTCACCAAAGGAATTGTCTTCGTTCGCAGCACTTGTTCTTTTCGATCGAGAATGCGAACTAGTTTCTCTTCATATGTAAGATCTGGCTAAATTTCCAACTGCTCGTGATCTATAATGTGCGATGAGTCTGGCATGTATTTTCTTAACATAGACACATGGAATACATCATGAACTCCTGACAATGATGGTGGTAAAGCCAGCTGATATGCCACCTCACCAATCCTTCTTAAGATTTCAAATGGTCCAACATACCTCAGACTGAGTTTACCTTTCTTGCCAAATCTCATTACTCCTCTAGTAGGCGAAAGTTTTAGAAATACGTGATCCCCGACATCAAATTGTAGATCTCTCCTTCTCTGATCAGCATAACTTTTCTGCCTACTCTGAGCTGTAAGTAATCTTTTTCTAATCAACTCAACCTTTTCTACACAATCCTGTACAATCTGTGGCCCAATCAATTTTCGCTCACCAACCTCATCCCAACAAATAGGTGATCTACACGGTCTACCCTATAATGCTTCATATGGTGCCATTCCTATGCTGGCATGATGGCTGTTGTTATATGCAAACTCAATTAACTGTAAATGTTGATCCCAACTGCCTTTCTAGTCTAAACTGCACGCCCTCAACATATCTTCTAGTGTTTGAATGGTTCTCTCTGATTGTCCATCTGTTTGAGGGTGAAAAGCTGAGCTAAATTTTAATTATGTACCCAATGCTGTCTGTAAACTCCTCCAAAATTTTGCTGTAAACCTTGCATCCCTATCTGAAATAATAGACACAGGCACACCATGAAGTCTCACAATCTCTCTGATATACAAATTGGCTAAATCCTCTAATGATTGTGTCTTTGTGATTGCCAGAAAATGGGCTGACTTAGTAAGTCTGTCAACAATTACCCAAATGGAATCATGTTTTCTCCTAGTCATTGGTAATCCCATCACAAAATCTATAGTGATATGCTCCCATTTCCACTGTGGTATTTCCATCAACTGTAATGGTCCCGCTGGTCTTTCATGCTCTGCTTTTACTTGTTGACAAGTAAGACACTTGCTAACAAAGTCTGCTATATCTTTCTTCATACCAATCCACCAAAAATGTCTCTTCATATTTCTATACATTTTTGTACTACCTGGGTGAATAGAGTATTGTGATTTATGTGCCTCAGGTCAATAGATCTTTCTTTATTTCTTCATTCCGAGGTACACATAATCTTCCCTGAAATCTAATTGCTCCATCTGCACTTTGAGTAAATTTCGGTGTGCCAATCAATTTTTGTAACTGCTGATCATTCAGTTGTGCTTGCACAATTCGCTCAGCCATTGCAGACTGAATAGTTAGTTGGGCCAGAAATAAGTTTCTCTCTTTGCATATCGGAGAATACTCCACTACATCAAATGTCATTCTCCAAGTTTGGCACAATTACATTGCCATTAGCCTCTTCCTGCTGAGTGCATCTGCTACCACATTTGCTTTTCCTGGGTGGTAATTCAAGGTGAAATCATAATCCTTCAAAAATTCAATCCACCGTCTTTGCCTTAAATTTAATTCTTTCTGAGAGAAAATGTATTTTAAACTCTGATGGTCTGTAAACACTTCAAATTGTTCACCATACAAATAATGTCGCCAAATTTTTAGAGCATGTACCACCGCTGCAAACTCCAAATCATGTGTTGGATAATTTATCTCATGGGTCTTTAATTGTCTGGATGCATAAGCTACTACTTTGCCATTCTGCATTAGGACACATCCTAATCCTTTTCTAGAGGCATCTGTATATATCACAAATCCTCCTGACCCACAAGGTAAAGTAAGTACTGGGGCTGTAGTTAACCTTATTTTTAATTCCTGAAAACTCATTTTACATTTATCTAACCATTAAAAAGGAATTCCTTTCCTAGTCAATTTGGTCATAGGAGCTGCAATAGAAGAAAAACCTTCAATAAACCTGCGATAGTAACCCGCAAGACCCAAAAAGCTCCTAATCTCACTGACATTCTTCGGTCTTTCCCAATGCAAAACAGCCTCAACCTTAGCTGGATCAACAGACACTCCATTACCAGAAATGATATGCCCTAGAAATTGAACCTGGTTTAACCAAAATTCACATTTACTGAATTTCGCATAGAGTTAATGTTTCCTTAAAGTTTCCAACACAATCCTCAAATGTTCTTGATGAGTTTCAACAGTAGGAGAATAGATCAACACATCATCAATAAACACAACTACAAATGTATCCAATATGGTTCGAAAACTCTATTCATCAGATCCATAAAAGCTGCGGGTGCATTAGTTAACCCAAATGGCATAACCAGAAATTCATAATGTCCATATCGTGTTCTGAAAGCAGTTTTTGAAATATCTTCTTCTCTTATCTTCAATTGGTGGTATCCAGATCTGAGATCAAATTTTGAAAACACTGTGGCAACTCGTAGCTGATCAAATAAATCATCAATTCTTGGCAAAGGGTACTTATTCTTAATAGTCACTTGATTCAATTTCCTATAGTCAATGCATAATCTAAGCGACCCATCTTTCTTTCTAACAAATAGAATAGGTGCACCCCAAGGAGATACACTTGGTCGAATAAACCCCTTGTCTAGCAGTTCTTGTAATTGTTTCTTTAATTCTGCCAATTCGGCTGGTGCCATTCTGTAGGGAGGGATGGAAATGGGTAAAGTACCCGGTGATAGCTCAATAGTGAACTCCACCTCTCGGTGTGGGGGTAAACCTAGAAGTTCATCAGGGAATACATCTGGAAATTCTCTGACAATAGCAATATCTGAGGTGGTTTTCTAATTTTCATTAGAAGGAATAGCCATTACACTAGCCAAATAACCTTGACAGTCACTTCTAAGCAATTTCATGGCTTTAAGTGTTGAAACTAGTGTTTTACTAGAACGGTGTCTTGGACATTGATAGTGAAATGTCTGCTCCCTTGGTTTTTGAAAAATTACTTTCTTTCCATGACAATCTAGAAGGGCAAAATTTGTATCTAACCAATCCATTCCCAAGATGTCATCAAAATCAGTCATTTCTAGCAGATACACACATGCTGGCATAATCCTCCCCTGAATCACCACATCAATGCTAGGAATAACAGAAGTCGTTCTAGCTATCTCGCCAGTTGGTGTGTTAATGGACATCTCATCAGTTTTCACAATTTGTTTATCTTTCATTAATCCAGCAAATCTCACGAAAATAAAGGAATGCGTAGCACCGGGATCAAATAAAATTTTTGTATGCATATCATCGATAAGAAGAATACCTTCAGCTACTGCATTGGCATCTCGGGTGTCTTCCCTTGTTAGTGCATATACTCTTGCTTGAACTCTCCGCTGCTGTTGTGGTTGCTGATCTTGCCTTGGCCTTTTGGGACAATCCCTTATCATATGCCCTGTCTGACCACATAAAAAATATTTACCTGCAGCCCGCCAACATTCATTACCTCTATGCTGCATCCCGCACTGTTGACAAGCTGGCATATTATCTCTCTTAACTGGTTGAACTCTCTCTGGAAAAGTCATCTTCGGCTTCTTATCTTTCCTTACAATTGAACCAAGATTACCCCTTTTTGCATTATCCCTTTGTCTTTCTACTAAGAGTTCCTCATATTCAGTTTCTGCAATAAAAGCAGTCCTCAAAGTTGCTTCCATAGTCTGAGGCTCAAGGATTGCAACTCTACTTCTAATGTTACTTCTCAAACCTCTAACAAATTTCTTCACCCTTCTAAGCTCATCTGAACAAATATGAGGGGCATACTTTTCCAATTCAGTAAATTTTACTTCATATACGGCAACTGACATACATCCTTGAGTCAGGTTTAAAATTTTAACTTCTTTCTTGTCCTTCACATGCTGAGGGAGAAATTTTGCATGGAAGACATTAAGAAATTCGTTCCAGCCAATCTCAATCTCTCTATCTTTAAAAGTGGTTCTAAGTGCAGACCTCCACAACTCGTCCGCACGGTCCTTCAACATAAATGTAGCTAATATCACCTTATTCTGCTCTACACATCTAATGGCCGTGAAAATCTTCTCAATTTCACTCACCCAGTTTTTCACAATCTTCAGGTGACTCTCCCCCTTAAAAGGAGGAGGACTCATATGTCTCAATTTCTCCATCAGGGTAGCGCCTGCTGCCCTATTCGGTTGTTCATGCACACGGGTTTGTAATTGGGCTTGCATCATTGCCTGAGTTTGGGCCTGTAACTGCATAGTCTGCACTAACCCTTGAAAAGTTTGTGTGAACCCTCCCAAATCTAGCACACCCTGAATAGGTAACGCACCTTGCCCACCGGGAGCAAGCTCGCCATGAATTGTTTCCCCGACAACCCCTTGTGATGTTCCATTTGAGGGCGCAAACTCCTCGGGAGAAGTATTAACCTCAACCCTATCACTCTCTGCCATTTCCTGCGAGGGATAACTAATCTGAATTAATATGATTCTAGGTTTGACATCAAATTCTAAAATAAATTATTAAGATCTTGTGGTATGGTATATAAATCTGATGGCTGCAATGATTCCAAGCCTCACAACTTTGCTCTGATACCACTCTCTGTGGCGCCCCCTTCCGACGATCCCGTATCGTGTCCGGGGACGTCACAGCGGATGTACGGAAGTGTTGTGGGCCGAATATTTGTAAGGCGCTAAAGGCCAAACCATCACATATTCCAAAAGAAACATAACCATACCATTTCCATAAGATAAACACTCATAATTTACATCGTATACAGAGTACCACATATCTCTATTCAAAATTCATATTTACATTCATTATTCAAAAGAAAACTAAATCTATTTATTCTACGCAGCGAAATCCAAATTAAACCTAGGATCAACTTCCGACCTACTGCCCGAAGGAGTCAAGATGCACACTGGTCAATTTCCTGAAATGGTTAGACAACAGAAATGAGTCCAAAGACTCAGTAGGCATTAAAACCAATCACATGCTTATCATATACTAAACTGTGCAAATCCATGATATAGAGCTAATCACAATTTCACTGGATTGTACATATACTATGAATGCGAAGGAAATATAATAGAGCAAAATAATTTTCATATTTATAAGCAAATGCGTATAACAAATCTTATCTGACTTATATATAAATGGCATAATATATATCTTAGCTAAATCAGAGCTTATACAGATGAACTTATTTTCAGATCATATCAAAGTCATATATCAAATCTGAACTTCATATTATTTGGCAGCATATATTGGATAGGCATCCCGTCACTAAAAGTAGTAGCAAACACATACCTAGGCATCCATACGTCGACATAAAGACAAATGGTCTAAACGCTGGAGCCTGTCGGCCTTGATCAACCACGCAGGATCGGGGGTTAATACTCCACTATTCCCCTGATAATTTTCTTATTCTGGGTTCCGAATTTTTCAGAAGTCCGTTTATCCTCGGAAATGGGCCTAATCCCGTAGCGGAAGCTAACTAAGGTTTGTCACCCCACACCTCCTTAAAGTGACACAGTCTATATGCTTAATCAAATTTTTATTCTTATTATGATGCTTATTACATAGTCGTCTCAATACTTAAAACTTGCCATTGAACTTTACAAAATAACTGGATCGTATTTTAATATTTAGATTTTAATCATAGAGTAGTGGGTCAAATTTATTAACTAAATAAATTACTATTATATAACATTCGAAGAGATTAGAGTAGAGAAAGAGTAGAGAGAGAAAGTAGAGGGAGAAAGTAGAAAGAGATTAGAGAGAAGTTAGAGAGAGATTAGAGAGGAAAAGAATGGTAATCAAATAAATAACTGATTCTAAACATAGATCATTGGGTTAAATAAATCAATGACTTAAATCACATTTCAAATAAAATAAAATCAAATAAATGTAAATAACAAATAACATGCACTCGGTTTATCATGCCTACCTTTTGGGTGGACTCCCCCAAATTAGATTGAATACCTCACTCGAGCTCCCGTAATAATCCTTACGTAGGAAATGATAATATTCCTGCCCCAAAATAATTTTTATCTTATTATATCATCTCTAAATAATAAAATTTAAACAACCCGTAACTTACCCGTAGGGGCAGATTCCTACGTAAAGAAGGTGAAATGATCCAAATAAGCTTCTCAAATTCTCCGTCTAGGCTTCTGTCAAAATTTTATCATATTCCGACTTCGTATTATTTTTTTTTCTCGACTTCGTGTTGTTTTCTCCGTTAATTTATAAGAGAGAGAGGGTGAGAAGAGAGATGAGAGAGAAAGATTAGAGAGAGAGATGGGGGAGAGAGATGAAAGTAAAATAAATAAAATGAGAGAGGGATGGAAGTTATAGAATGTGAGTGGGAGAGAGAGATGAGAAAAAAAAATGAAAAGAGTGAGGGAGAGTTGGGGACGTGAGTGAGAGAGAGAGGGAGAGAGAGAGAGAAATGAGAGAAGGGAGAGTGACGAGAGAATGAGAGGTGAGGGGTGAGGGATTTACGTATGAGAGGGGGGGTATTTAAAGAGGGTGGAGGAAGAGGATAAGAATGGGTGGGAGGGGGGAGAGAGAGAGAAAAGGATAAGAATGGGGGAGGAGGATAAGGTTGTGACGGGGATAAGGTTGAGAGGAGGAGGATCACGTGGGAAGGGGGGGATAATGTGTAGTTTTTATATATATAATATTTTTTTTTACCTTCCATCGCATGAGGAGGTGGTAGATAAGTGAAGTGAGGGATTTTTTTTATAAAAACCCTCAAAAACTTAACACTAATAGGCTTCTAAAGAGTTAATTTCTTCTATCTTATATTTTAACCAATCAAATGTCAGAATTTGAAAATATGCTTAACATGAAACTTGTAGATCTTTGAATTCTCTATCCAACGGACCTAATATTGACCCTGTTCTGACATTCCTATGAAAAGTTACATATTATTAAAAGGAGATATCTATTTAATAAAGTTCGTTAAACTATACCATTCAAGATATTAGACTTTAATTAAGATAACATAAAATTTATATGAACTCTAATTATAAAATATTTAACTATCTTTAAGTTTCAGACGAACTCGGGTGTTACACCTAGAAGAGTTGGAGTATTTCTAAAAGGGGGAGCTTCATACATGCTATATCTTCTTCATTTAAATCTTTAGAGTTTGTTTGGGGTTCATTGTATCTATTTATCTTCGTTTCGCATACTTCTGAAAGGATATTTTGTGTGGGTGTTCGGAGAAAGGGTTCTCTGATGTTTGTGTTAACGTGTGTGCGTCGTTTTGTGCGGAGCATATCCACGTGTGTGCTTGGGCGTAACTTGGGGTGTGTTCCCCGTGTGTGGTTGGGAGTTTACTCCCGTGTGGTTATGTCGGCATCGCCCTACGTGTGTGTGTTGGAGCTTGGCTCCGTGTGTGGGGGGGGGGATTTTTCCTCGGGCTATTTTTACAGTAGTGAAGCTTCACCGGTTTGGTGAGGGGTGGACGTAGGGAGCTCGTCGTGGTCCCGAACCACTTTAAAAATCCCCGTGTCTCATGGTTTGAATTGTGTGATTGTGTGCATCTCTATCTAATCTATTTACACAATCATGTGAGCTCGGTGAGATTGAGTGAATTAAGTTTATCCAGCTTAGTTTAAATTCTTCAATCTTGTTAAACTTGCTAATTCTGCTGCGAGTAGGTTTAAGAGTTTAATTGGACATATTTTTAGTAGAGGGATCTACTCACCCCCCCTCTCTAGATCTGTGTTCCTACACTACGGGACCCCAACACTCTCCTCGGCCTAGAAATCGCTGGGAATGCGAGAAAGAGGGCAATGATCCATCCCCCTACCTCAAGGAAGCTCGAAAGCCGCCGGATCACCGCTGATCTCTAAATCTCGACCGAACATGAACGCCACGCCCCACGCCGCGAGAATAGCACCGTCACGATCACCTCGCCGCCGCTGTCACCACTGCGTCGCCGCCTTGGTCCGCCGTCCGTCACCGGAGGAGGAAGGGCGCCGCGAGCTTGGACGGGGGAGAGCTTGCAACGGTCGGCCGCTCACGGGAGAGGAAAGAAAAGAAGAAGAAGGGAAAAAGAAAAAGGAAAAAAGGTTATTTATAGAAAATCTGGAAAATATGAAAAATTGAGAAAAATCATTTTCTCGATCCTTGGAACACGCTCAACGCACTGGTACCGTCCCGGAGTAGGAGAATGCAACAGTTCACCCTGTACGGGGTTCCGAAGGCTCGTCAAGGAAAAACACGCAAAAACCACCAAACGTGCTCTGGGACCCCCAAAAGTGATCCGAAACTCTCGATCCAGATCCAAAAAATGTTCAAAAAACCCGGGACATTACAGACCTCCCCTCTTAAATCAATTTCATCCTCAAAATTAAGAACAACATGAGATCAGGGGAGAAGACTCACTCAAACAAGTAAGGATATGTTGCTACCACATCTCATCCTCACACTCCCACAATGCCTCGCCACCAGAGGGACGCTGCCAGACCACCTTAACCAGGGGAATAACCTTATTCCGTAAGCGCTACTAATGTCGATCCTCAATGCGGATAGGGTACTCCGGAAGGGATAAGTCTGGGGTCACCTCGGGCCAAACAGTGTCCTCCAAGACGTGGGAATCATCGGGCATATACCTCTGCAGCATAGACACATGGAACACGTCATGCACAGCCACTAGCTCCGGGGGTAACTGCAACCGATAAGCAACTTCACCAATATGCTCGACAATGAGAAAAGGACTAATGTAGCGGGGACTCAACTTCCCACGCTTGCCGAAGCGCATCACACCCTTCATGGGGGAGACCCGTAAAAACACCCAATCTCCTACAGCGAAGCTGAGGGGTTGCCTTCTCCGATCGGCATAACTCTTTTGTCGACTCTTCGCAGCCAACATCTTCTGCCGAACGAAATGCACCACCGCAGTACACTGCTGCACCAAATCCAGTCCTGTCAGGACACGCTCACCCACCTCAAACCAATCGAGCGGAGTCCGACAGGGTCGCCCGTACAACGCCTCATAAGGAGCCATACCAATGCTCGAATGATTGTTGTTGTTATAGGCAAACTCCACTAACGGCAAATGGTGAGTCCAACTCCCTTGCCACTCCAGACAGCATGACCTCAACATATCCTCTAAAGTTTGGATGGTCCTCTTAGACTGACCGTCCGACTGAGGATGGTACGTCGATCTAAAAGCCAACTCCGTGCCTAAAGCTCTCTGGAAGCTCCTCCAGAATCCCGAAGTGAAGCAAGGATCACGATCGGACACAATCAAGATAGAGACTCCATGCAACGGAACGATGCACTCCACATACAAGCGGGCCAACTTATGCACATTCCAACTGACTTTGATCGGAAACAACCGAGCCAACTTCGTCAGTCAATCTACTAGCAACCAAATACTATCGTGCCCACTGGATGTCATCGGTAACCCAACCATAAAATTAGTGGCCACGTGGTCCCACTTCCACATGGGAATCTACAAGGGCTGAAGTGTACCACCCGATCGCTGGTGTTCCGCCTTCACCTGCTGACAGACCAAACACTTGGCCACGAACTCTGCAACATCTCTCTTAATCCCAGGCCACCAGAACTACCTCTTCAAATTCTGGTACATCTTCGCCGATCCCGGATGCACGGCATACCGGCTCCCATGAGCCTCCCACAACACCACGCGCCTCACCTGCTCCTCGGTTGGGACGTACAGCCTTCCTCGGAACCTCACAGCTCGATCCTCACTAAACTCCACCTCGTTCAGTGACAGAATTCGAGGTAGCTTGGGGTCCGCACACTGAGCCTCCGTCACCTGGCGATGAATAGCTGGCGTGACTGTCAAGCTCGCGAGAACAGCCGAACCCTGATCCCGTGGGATCTTGAGCCTAAAAGTCATGGCCGGCACCTGCTCCCATAACCTCCATTTCCGTAACAACATCCAACTGACCACCACCTTCCTGCTCAAGGCGTCAGCCACGACATTCATCCTGCCAGGATGATACGGTAGAGTAAAATCATAATCCTTCATGTACTCCATCCACCTCCTCTGCCTGAGGTTAAGATCCTTCTGGGTAAACACATACCTCAGACTCTGATGGTTAGTAAAAATCATGAACTTCTCACCGTACAGATAATGCCTCCAGATCTTTAGAGCGAAAATCATCGCCGCCAACTCAAGATCATGAGTGGGGTAGTTCTCCTCATGTGACTTTAGCTGCCGAGATGTATAAGCCACCACTCTACCATGCTACATTAGCACGGCACCCAAACCTATCCTGGAAGCATCCGTACACACCACGAAACCTCCCGATCCAGAAGGTAACACCAAAACCGGAGCGGTAGTGAGAAATCTCTTCAACTCCATAAAGCTCTGCTCACAGTCCTCCGTCCAGAAAAAACATCACATCCTTCTGCGTAAGCCTGGTCATCGGGGCTGCAATGCGGACAAAATGCTGGATGAATCTCTTATGACAGAACTCGGCCTCGGCCACTGCACAACAGCCTCGACCTTGGCCGAATCCACGGAAACACCATCACCAGAAATCACGTGCCCCAAAAAGTGTACTTCTCGAAGCCAGAACTCGCACTTGCTGAGCTTGGCATATAGCTGGTGATCTCACAAGGTCTGCAATACCACCCTCAAATGATGCACATGCTCCTCAGCAGACCGCGAATACACAAGGATGCCATCCACAAACACGACCACGAACTGGTCTAGATACGGACGGAACACCCTATGCATCAAATTCATAAATGCTGCGGGGGCATTGGTGAGCTCAAACGGTATCACCAAGAACTCATAATGCCCGTACCTCGAGCGGAACGCAGTCTTCTCAATATCAGACTCTCGGATCCGCAGCTGGTAATAGCCCAACCTCAAATCAATCTGCGAAAACACCTGGGCCGACTGCAGCTGATCAAACAAGTCATCAATCTGAGGCAACATATACTTGTTCTTAACAGTCGCCTAGTTTAGTTGCTGGTAGTCGATACACAACCTCAGACAATCATCCTTCTTCTTCACGAACAACACGGGCGTACCCCAAGGGGAAAAACTAGGACGAATATACCTCTTGGCCAGCAACTCCTGCAACTACGCCTTCAACTCTCTCAACTCAGTCGGTGCCATTCGATAAGGGGCCTTCGACATAGGCGCCGTATCTGGTACCACCTCAATCACGAAATCAATCTCCCATTGTGGTGGCAACCCTGGCAACTCCTCGGGAAAAACATCAGAAAACTCGCACACAACCAGAATATCATCCACTTCCGGACACTGCCAATCAACCAGGACCACTGAAGCGAGAAAACCCTGTCACCCCGTATCAAGCTATCTACGGGCCTTAATGGCCGAAATAAGAAAACAGGAAGAGGAAGACCAGATACCTTGGTAGTAGAAGGTGGGTCTGCTAGGATGCTGGAAGTAGACCCTCATAAAGCTACAATCCACCATGGCACGATGGGCCTCGAGCCCATCCATGCCCAAAATCACATCAAAGTATCGAAGTGACAATGCATAAAGCTTGGCCTGAAAGTTCCGCCCATCAACCCACACAGGCACCTTCTCAAGGCAATACGGGGTGAGCATGAAATCACTGGTAGGCAACTCCACTACCAGGTCACAAGACACCTCAGTCACCGACTCCTCGGCACTCTGAGCAAAATCCTCTGATATGAATGAATGGGACGCACCAGAATCAAACAAAACTCAAGCCGCACAAGCCATAATCGGAATAGTACCTTCCACCAACTGCGATGCCTCATCCTCTGCTCTAGTCATGTGCGCTGTAATGCCCTGGGTCTTTCAGACACTTTTCGGATCTGCATCCATGGGTTTCGGATCAGTTTCGGGAGTCCCGGAACGTGTTTTGCGGTTTACACGTGTTTTTCCCTAACAGGACCTGCGGAACCCTATATCAGGCAAACCGTTGCTTTCCCCTACTCCGGGACAGTACCAGTGCGTTCGGCGGGTTTCGAGGATCGAGGAAATGTATTTTTCTATTTTTTCATATTTTTCAAAAAATCTAGATTTTCTATAAATACCCCATTTCTTTTCTTTTTCTTTCTTCTTCTTCTTTCTCCTTCTTCCTCCCCCTCCCGTGACCGACCGGTGCCCCTCTCTCCCCCTTCCGTGCGTGGACGTGGCGGCGACCCTCTCCCCGGCTGCAGACGGCGGCGAGGTGACGGTGCGGCGACGACGGCGGAGGCGAGACGGTCATGGAGGCGTGTGGAGCTCGTGGGAAGCTCGTGAAGAATGGAGGTTTTAAGTGAAGTTTTAAAGATCGACGGCGATCCGTCGTGTTTCGGGCAACCCCGAGGTAGGGTGACAGATCCTTAGCTTGGCATTTACCTTCCCTGTGATTCCTAGGTCGAGGCGAGGTCAAGAGAGGGCTATTTCGTGCCGAGAAGGAAAAACCATAATTTGGGGTTCGAGCGTCGGATCTAGCATTTTAATCCGTTATTTCATGGTTTGATGGCATCATTCGATGCTCTGGGGTATGGGGAAGGGTTCCCCTTTTGTTTCCCCTTCACTTGGGGGTGAATGGGGCATGGAATGGCGTTTTTGGGCCACTCCCGCCGTTCTCGATTTTCTGGAATGTATGCGGTCCTAACAGGAATCGTTTTTGGCCTGAGGCGGCCTTAGTTAGACCGTTTTTGGGCTTAGAGTGTCGGCAGGGTATGCGGTCATGTGATAGACTACCTGGCTCTAAGGCGGCCAAGGGGCCGATCGCTTTCCTCACGGGCTAGCGTGGTCTTCTAGGCATTTTTGACCGTTGGAGTTTTCTGGGGTAAGCGGTCATGGGATGACCGTTTTAACTATGCCTGGCGGTCCAAGTGAGACCGTTTTTAGTCCAGACGGTCATAGGGTGACCATTTTACTCCTTTGCAACCCCATGGCCTTGCGGTCCCACGAGAGACAATTTATGCCATGAGGCGGCCCAGGATTGGATTGTTTTATCCTAAATGGTCTGCAGATGACTGTTTCTTCTCTGAATGGGTCATGCGGTCTAGAGAGAACTATTTTTGCCGGTAAGCGGCTTAGGAGGAGACCGTTTTCTCCCTGATGAGTCTGGCGGTCTAGAGAGGACCATTTCTATGTCTGGCGGTCCAGCACTAGACCGTTTTTGCCCCGAGGCGGTCCAGAGTGAACCGCCACCTATCTTTTGTCCGACCGGAATTCCTTTCTCACCGATCCTAACCCTGGGGGAGTGGACCTCGATCCCCGTGCTAACCGACAGTCTGACAGATGTTGGGAATCATGTGGGGACCGTACGTGGGTGCCGTGGGAACCCCAAGGAGTGGTGTGGATTCAGCTGTTGTCACTGAGAGTCAGTGTCAGTACGAGGAGAAGTCCTTGTGCCTTGTCCGGTTTAGACGTTGCTTTCCATTGGCTAGAGAGTCTACTCCTTCAGCGACCCTCCACTAGTCATAGCCTTCCGACATGCGAGTGGTCCCACCAGGGAGTGGTGGCGAGGCTACCCCGAGAGACGGTTTTTAGACTGGTTACCGTAGGGTGTCACGTCTTGGCGCCAGAGTCCAGCTGAGGGGAAAACCAGTTAGAGGGCCATACCTAGGATGCATGGTCTGTGTGTGCACACGTGGTTGGGGGCAGTTGGACTCGCGCTGACGAGTGCGACCCCAGCTAGTTCTTGTCCTGTGGTTACTTGTGCGGGTCCCCGTTCCGCCAGGGTGTGATGAGGGGGACACCTGAGGCGCGGTCTAAGACGCCAGGGGGTGCATCCGGCCTTGCTTCTAGTTGGTGGTACTCCTATCTTATCAGGTAGTGACTCTTGATGTTTTGTCAGGTTGTCTCGATTTTGGTGCCGTGTGGTCAGTACTTGGTGTAGCTGAGCTTTCCCGTTTATTTATTTTGTTAGCCTTTGACTACTTTCCGTGTAGTTTCTCGTTTTGCGAGGTAGGGGCCTGGGTGATCCCTACTGAGCCTTTTGTTATAAGACTCATTCCCTGCGTCTTTCTATGGTTTTAGGTGAGGTGAGGCTTCAGGGGAGCGCTTCTGAGGCTCCACGTGGTTATGGTGCCCAAGGTTAGTTGTCAGTTGCCAGATCCGGGGTATGCCCCGCGTAGTTGTACCTTTTCCTTCTGGGCTGTACTAGTTATGGACTACTGTTATACTTAGGCTGTTGTTATATTTTGGACCATGTAAATTACTTAATATTATTTATTATTTCATGCTATTCTTATTAATTGTGTAGTTCTGCACTTATTTTAGATTCTTGTGTATTTCCACACCATCCCTTTAACCCTTCCGAGTCTTCGGGCTCGTGGGTGGCGGTTCGAGATTCGGGTTATCGGGCCTTCCCGGTGTTCGGATCTTGGGTCATTACAGGTTGTATCAGAGCAGCGGTTGTGGATATATATAAGAATCATAAATAATTGCAGTGGTCCACTAGTCCACAATGATGATGTACAGTCGGCACTAGCTTAGGGCATCGTGTTTTTTATTGATTTCACCGTTTCTCCGTGTCTTCTGTCTTTTTGCAATATGCGAGTATGGCGGCGAGGCGGAGGACTCGCTCTCAGTAGGGACAGTCGATAGAGGAGCAGGAGGAGCAGAGCAGAGTGCCACCAGATGCCACTTAGGCAGGGGATGCAGCGAGAGTTCCGGGGGCAGAGGATTTCTTTAGGGGCATGTTTCAGTTCATGACTCAGCAGTTCGGCGGAGATATTGGTGAGGACTCGTCGTCTAGGGGTGGGCCTAGCCGTGCAGTGATGTACTTTTTATAGTTTCATCCACCCTACTATGGCGGCCAGCCAGACCTAGATGTTGCCCGAGTTTGGCTTGATGAGATGGAGAGAGTGTTCAGTTCCATGAACTATGTCGAGGAGGATAAGGTGATGTTGGCTTGCAACCAGCTGCAGGGTTCGGCTCGAGCTTGGTGGTCTTCAGAGTGGAAGACGTCCTTTCATCACGTGCCCTTCAGTAGGTCGCGTGGAAGGGCTTTGTTAGGGTCTTCGAGCGTACTTACTACCCATCCTATGTCGGTACGCAGAAGATGCGTCAAGTTCTGGAGCTGGTTTAGGGCGACATGTCAGTGTTGCAGTACAGGGCTCGGTTTGTTGAGTTAGGCCGTTATGCTCCCCATATCATGGAGAATGAGGAACTGAAGATCGAGTAATTCGTCCAGGGTTTGAGACAGGATCTGAGGCACCTCTTGATGGCAAACGCTGCCACTGATTTGGAGACGGCTTCCCGTGTGGCGACATCACTAGAACTGGATATGCAGAAGATCCGAGGACAGGTTGGCCAGGGGCAGTCCCAGTCAGGCCGCAGCCTACAGACGGCTACCCAGCAGCAGAGCACCTTTCAGCACGCTACGGGTAGTTCGGGAGCATCAGCGCCGGCCGCGTCAGCGACAGGATCTACATCTTTTGGCTCGAAGGTCAAGAAATTCTTCAAGAAAGGTTTCTATAAGAAGCGTAAGGAGAGAAGAGATCAGAGGCAGGCGTCTGTAGGTAGTGTTCAGCAGCCGATTCCTTATCATCGTCAGGGATTAGTTGGTGGTTCACAGGGGTCGTGTCCCCGGTGCGGCAGTTCTCACCCGCTTAGGCAGTGCACGGCGCCAGTGATTTGTTTCAGATGTGACCAGGCGGGGTATATGGCGCGTGACTATCCTTTGAGGCCGCAGCAGTAATAGTACCCTCAGCAGCAGTAGCCGCAGCAGCAGGGGCAATATCTGCCACTACCCCGGTCAGCGAGTGTGGGCAGCCAGAGGTCTCGAGGTAAGATTACACACATGACTAGGGTAGTGGCAGAGTCGTCGCAGCTTGTGGAAGGTACTGTTAAGATTTTGGGTTGTGCAGCTCGAGTTTTGTTTGATTCTGGCACGTCGCATTCGTTTATTTTGGAGGATTTCACGTTGAGTATTGAGGAGCCGCTAACCCAGATGTCCTGTGATTTGGCAGTAGAGTTGCCTACTGGTGATTTTATGATCACCCCGTATTGTTTTGAGAAGGTGCCTGTGTGGGTGGAAGGGCGGAGCTTGCCGGCCAAGCTTTATGCGTTACCACTTCAGGATTTCGATGTGATTTTGGGCATGGATTGGCTCGAGGCCCATCATGCCTTAGTGGATTGCGGCTCAAAGAAGGTTTATTTCCAACAACTTCATGGACCCACCTTCTATTTCTAAGGTATCAGGTCTTCCTCTTCCCGCTTTCTTATTTCGGCTATTAGGGCTCGTCGATTGCTCGATGCTGGTTGTCAAGGTTTTCTCGCTTCTGTGGTCGTGGTGGACCAGTCGGAGCCGGATGTGGAGGAAATTCCGGTAGTGTGCGAGTTCCCCGATGTTTTTCCCGAGGATTTACCTGGATTACCTCCCCAGCGGGAGATCGATTTTGTTATCGATGTTGTGCCTGGAACGGGACCCTTGTCGAAGGCTACTTACCTTATGGCTCCCACTGAGCTGAGAGAGTTGAGGGCGCAGTTACAGGAGTTGCTCGCCAAGGGGTACATTCATCATAGCTTTTCCCCTTGGGGTGTGCCAGTATTGTTTGTGAAGAAGAAGGACAGTAGTCTGAGGTTGTGTATTGACTACCGGTAGCTGAACGAGGTGACCATTAAGAATAGGTATCCGTTGCCACGGATTAATGATTTGTTCGATCGGCTTCAGTCTGCTTGAGTGTTCTTGCGGATTGATCTGCGGTTCGGTTATTATCAACTACGGATTCGTGAGTCTGATGTGGAGAAGACTGCGTTCAGCAAGAGGTATAGGCATTATGTGTTTTTTGTGATGCCGTTTGGGCTCACCAATGTCCCCGCAGCGTTCATGGATTTGATGCATAGGGTGTTTCGTCCCTACTTGGATCAGTTTGTGGTTGTGTTTGTGGATGACATCCTTGTATATTCGCAGTCCGCAGAGGAGCACGTGTACCATTTGAGGGTTGTGTTGCAGAGTTTACGAGATCACCAGTTGTATGCGAAGCTCAGCAAGTGCGAGTTTTGGCTTCATGAGGTGCACTTTTTGGGGAACGTGATTTCTGGTGATGGCATTTCCGTGGATCCAACCAAGGTTAAGGCAGTGGTGCAGTGGCCGAGGCTGGGGTCCGTGACGGAGGTTAGATGTTTCTTGGGGCTTGCAGGCTATTATAGGAGGTTCATCTAGGATTTTGCTCGTATTGCAGCCCCGATAACCAGACTTACGAGGAAGGATGTGCCGTTTGTCTGGACTGATGAGTGTGAGTAGAGCTTTATGGAGCTTAAGAGGTTGCTCACCTCAGCACCGGTGTTGGTGTTGCCTTCTGGATCAGGAGGTTTTGTGTTGTGTACAGACACTTCCAAGATTGGTTTGGGTGCTGTGTTGATACAGTACGGTAGAGTGGTGGCTTATGCATCTCGGCAATTGAAGTCACACGAGGAGAACTACCCCACCCATGACCTTGAGTTGGCTGCCGTGATCTTTGCATTGAAAATTTGGAGGCATTATCTGTACGGTGAGAAGTTCGAGGTATTCATTGACCATCAGAGTTTGAGGTATGTGTTCACTCAGAAGGACCTTAACCTCAGGCAGAGGAGATGGATGGAGTATATGAAGGATTATGACTTCACCCTATCTTATTAGCCGGGGAGGATGAACGTCATTGCTGATACCTTGAGTAGGAAGGTTGTGGTCAGTGCGATGATGTTGAGGAAGTGGAGGCTCTGGGAACAAGTGCCAGCCGTGACATTTAGGCTTAAGGTTCCTCAAGAGCCAAGGTCAGCTGTTCTTGCGAGCTTGACTGTCACACCAGCCATCCGTCTTCAGGTGACAAAGGCCCAGCATGCAGACCCTGAGTTACCCCGAATTTTGGCTATGGTCGATGTGGAGCTGGGCAAGAACGGAGCGGTGAGATTTCGAGGTAGGCTATACGTCCCAGCTGAGGAGCAGGTGAGACATGCGGTGTTACTAGAGGCTCATGGGAGTAGGTACACCGTACATCCAGGTGCGACGAAGATGTATCAAAATTTGAGGAGACAGTTCTGGTGGCCTGGCATGAAGCGTGATATTGCTGAGTTTATGGCCAGGTGCCTGATCTGTCAGCAGGTGAAAGTGGAACATCAGTGACCTAGTGGTACGCTTCAGCCCTTGGAGGTTCCCGCGTGGAAATGGGACCACGTGACCACTGATTTTGTGGTGGGATTACCGAGGACTCTGAGTGGGCAGGATAGCATTTGGTTGCTGGTGGATCGGCTGACGAAGACGGCTCGGTTGTTATCGATCAGAGTCAGCTAGAGTGTGCCCAAGCTGGCACTCTTATATGTGTAACGGATCGTACCTTTGCTTGGAATTCCAGTTTCCATTGTGTCAGATCGAGATCTGCGTTTCACTTCTGGATTTTGGAGGAGTTTCCAGCGAGCTTTTGGCACCGAGTTAGCTTTTAGCTCAGCTTATCATCCTCAGTCGGACGGTCAGTTAGAGAGTACCATCTAGACGTTAGAAGATATGTTGAGGTCGTGTTGCCTAGAATGGCAGGGGAGTTGGATTCACCATCTACCATTGGTGGAGTTTGCCTACAACAACAGCTATCATTCGAGCATTGGGATGGCTCCCTATGAGGCGTTGTACGGGCGACCGTGTCGGACTCCACTCGATTGGTTCGAGGTTGGTGAGCGTGTTATGAAGGGACCAGAGCTGGTTCAGCAGTGCGTGAATGTGGTGCATTTGGTCCGTCAGAACATGTTGGAGGCGCAGTGTCGGCAGAAGAGCTATGCCGATAGGAGAAGGCAGCCACTCAGTTTCGCGGTTGGTGATCGTGTATTTTTGAGGATTTCTCCTATGAAGGGAGTGATGCGTTTTGTGCGGCGTGGGAAGTTGAGTCCCCGCTATGTTGGCCCTTTTCTCGTTGTGGAACGCATTGGTGAGGTTGCTTATCGGGTGTAGCTACCTCCTGAGTTAGCTACAATGCATGATGTGTTTCATGTCTCCATATTGAGGAAATATATGCCCGATGATTCTCATGTGTTGGAGGATTCTGTTTGGCCCGAAGTGACTCCTGATCTGTCTCTTCCGGAGTTCCCCATCCGTATCAAAGATCGGCGAGAGCAGCACCTGCGGAACAAGGTTATTCCCTTGGTTAAGGTGGTGTGGCAGCGACACCCTGGCGGCGAAGCGTCTTGGGAGCGTGAGGACAAGATGCGTCAGCAGTTCCCTTATCTCTTCGAGTGAGTTTCTCCCTTTCTTTTCCCCCGTGCTTTATTTTGAATTTCGAAGATGAAATTTGTTTAAGGGGGGAGGGCTATAATGCCCAGGGTCTTTTGGACACTTTTCGGATCTGGATCCGTGGGTTTCGGATCATTTTCGGGAGTCCCAGAACGTGTTTTGCGGTTTACACGTGTTTTTCCCTAACAGGACCTGCGGAACCCTATATCGGGCAAACCGTTACGTTCTCCTACTCCGGGACAGTACCAGTGCGTTCGGTGTGTTCCAAAGATCGAGGAAATATATTTTTCTATTTTTTAGAAAATCCAAATTTTCTATAAATACCCCATTTCTTTTCTTTTTCTTTCTTCTTCTTCTTTCTCCTTCTTCCTCCCCCTCCCGTGACCGACCGGCGCCCCTCTCTCCCCCTTCCGTGCGTGGACGCGGCGGTGATCCTCTCCTCGGCTGCAGACGGCGGCGAGGTGAGGACACGGCGACGACGGCGGAGGCGAGACGGTCGTGGAGGCGTGTGGAGCTCGTGGGAAGCTCATGAAGAACGGAGGTTTTAAGTGAAGTTTTGAAGATCGGTGGCGATCCGTCATGTTTCAAGCAACCCCGAGGTAGGGTGACGGATCCTTGGCTCGGCATTTACCTTCCCCGTGATTTCTAGGCCGAGGCGAGGTCGAGAGAGGGCTATTTCATGCTGGGAAGGGAAAACCATGATTTGGGGTTCGAGTGCTGGATCTAGCATTTTAATCCGTTATTTCATGGTTTGATGGCATCATTCGATGCTCTGGGGCATGGGGAAGGGTTCCCCTTTTGTTTCCCCTTCACCTAGAGGTGAATGGGGTGTGGAATGACATTTTTGGGCCACTCCCGCCATTCTCGATTTTCTGGAATGTATGCGGTCCTAACAGGAACTATTTTTGGCCTGAGGCGGCCTTAGTTAGACCGTTTTTGGGCATAGAGTGTCGGCAGGGTATGCGGTCACGCGATAGACCGCCTAACCCTGAGACGGCCAAGGGGCCAACTGTAGATTGCTTAATACTTCTACCCCACCCCTTAAAACTAACTATGTGTGAGCATGCATATAATCATGAACCGGCATGAAAGTATGAACAAAAGAGGGATAAATAGACATGGAAACGTACCGTGATCGGCACCAAAGTTGCAACAACATCAAAGGGATGAAGAGATAAAGGAAAGGGCGCCGTGAACCTTAGAAATATGAAGAATTGATCACGCGCTTAAGAACGGGACGCGGGGAACTTGTGGAATCAAACCTCTTCTCCTTCTAGCTGGCTAGATGTAGAAGGCCTCACGTTCATTCATGCTTCTCCTGCAAAACAAAGCCAAAACAAGGATAAAAACCCATTAGAATATGCATGTGTAGTATCAATCCCGCAGTGATAAAATAGGGGTAAAGATTGAGGGGGAACGCACCGGGGGAGGTTTTTAACCCCTGTGGAAGGGTGAAAAAGATAGGTGTGTGTATTATGATGAGAATGAAACAAAGATATGAGAAAATCACGCAGCACAACTGCGGGGAACGTGCATGCAAAACGGGGAAAAATGCATGTGTAACAGAAAAATAGTGTTTTGTGATGATTTGGGAAATTGGGGGATGAATAACTAAGAGGATAGACCACGAAATTAAGCCCAAAAAGATGCAATGGAAAGCCAATATTTCCCTCTTCAAGCAAGAGTTGAAGGATTGAGTCGGCGGTGCAGCATGGCTTCGCCCCGAGTTGAAGAAGAGCCCCCCGTCGCCACCGCAAACTGGGCAATTTATATAGAGTTTTCAGAAAAAGCCCCAACTTTCTCTCTTGATTCCCGGAGATATAGTCTAAGATAAATCGAGTTCTATGGATCAAACTCGAGATAATACTAAGGACAAGAGATAGGAACAAGTGGGACTCAATTTGGAGGAGGATTCTAGAAGTTATGTCTCTTGGAAGGAGGCCACGTCGGGCAGAAAATAGGAGTTTTAGTTGCACTAGGATGCATAAACCCAGAACTTATGTCAACGACCCCAAGAGATATAGCCAATGAAAATTTGAGTTCTATGGATCAAACTGGAGATAATCCAAAGGTCAAGAGATAGAAACAAACGGGCGTCAATTTAGAGTAAAATTCAAGAAGTTATAGCCACTGCAAGATAGGCCCATCGCACAGAAATCGGGATAGAGTCCAGCGCGAGCTGGACTCTTGTCTTGGCTAGCGGTCGGTCGACCGACCGCTTGGCCCAAGAAGCGGTCGGTCGATTGACCGTTTGTGGCCAAAGATGGGCTTTTGCGATTTTGGTCTCCGGGTGCCCGTTTGACCTCCGAATCGGCCCGGAACAGGTCCGAAAGTTGGGAAATTGAAGATAAGACCTTCCAAGGCTAAATGGGCTTGAAAAATAGGTGAAAAAATAGGTTTGTGATAGGCTCAAAGAAGGCTCCAAAACCATGGTTAATTTAGGGCATCATAGGATGAATAAGAGAAATAACGTGAGTTATGGGCTAAAACGGGTGTCAACAGATGCCCCTCCTTGATGTCTGCTTTGCAAGGGAATGAGCGAAAGCGACGTGGAGGCGAAATAGAAAAGAGATGAACGAAAGCGAGAGCAATGTGAAATGGAGATAAAGCAGAGATGAAGCGAAGAGAACTGAAAAGTAGGTATCAAGGTAAAAGACACCCGTCACAACCAACAAGCGACAGGAATTCTACCGAAAATGCCGAACTAACCACCTGGAATGGATGACGCGGATGAGACATATCTGGAGAACTAAACTAAAGGAAAGGAAACACGACCAACCTCATCGGGGACACAATCCACAGACAATGAGGGGATCAGAAAGAACACCGCGTAAGAGCTGGAAAAGGAAAGATAAACTGAGGTAAAATCCAGACAGGAATCACGCTGGCCAACCAGACCAAGCGGGCAGATCAGAGAGAACGTTCAAATTCAGAGTGGAATGAGAAATCTGTTATCCAAGAGAATTAAAGAGCAACTAACCACTGCTGAGGAGAAATCTTGAACGGATCACGAGACGTGAATGCTCAAAAATGACATGATGCATGCCGGGTTAAAATAAAAAAATCATCAAAACGAATGCAGAGAAAGAATAAAATAGATAGTACTCAAGGATAATATTGCTAGACCAAGTCAAGACGGGGTCAAGAGTCGTCTTGCAACCACGGCGTGCAAGACAGAGTCCATCGTCTCCCACCCGACTCAACCGAGCGGCTTATCCAACGATTAACCGTATGCTCCTAGATCATTATTGTTTCTGTTAAAGTGGAACATCAGATCCTAGAACACACGGACAACCAGCCGGTCCTTGAGAGGCTATAATAATGTAGATTACCATATAGTAATGCAGCAATGAACAGGGATAGAGAGCCATACCTGACTTAATTACTTGCCAAGCGAAATGGTATTTTTTTTAAAAAAAATTATGAATTTTTAATAAGACAACCAACAAACATGAACAAACAAATATGAACATAACAAGACAAACAAATGAACGCATGAATAATAACGAAACGAACAAATGATGGAAAGACATCACAACACAACATAACAAAGGATGAACCAGCAACACATGCAAGACACGAACCAACAACATGTATGTAAGACGAACATAGTGGGACAAAACAACAATGCAGTGGGACAACACACAGTTGGGACAAGAACACGTGGTGGGACAACACATGGTTGGGACAAGAACACGAGGGATGACAACAGATGGTTGGGACAAGAACACGAGGGATGACCACAGGAGGTGAGACAACACGAGACATGACAGATATGCTCTTCAATCAAGCCCAAGATTAGATGAAGTAGAACCGCCGGGTTTATAATCGTGAGGCAAAGCCCTCTCATGGAGATATGATGAGATAAAGTGAAAGTTGAGCAGGACATGAGCTTCAGAACAGATCAAGAGATAAGATTGAAGAAAAGAACAGATTGAAAGATATGAGCAGGAGGCAGTGCAAATGGTATGAAGCAAAGGACTTGAATACCTGCGACCTGCACACTTAACAAACAGCTTATATCTGTCCTCAAAAACACTTGAAAAAGAGAATAAAAGACACACACACACACACACACACACACACACACACACACACACACACACACACACACACACACACACACACACACACACACACACACACACACACACACACACACACACACACACACACACACACACACACACACACACACACACACACATATCTTTCGGATTTTTGCAATTTTTGATTTTTTTTTATTTTTTTGACAATATTTGATTTTTTGGATTTTTTAACAATATTTGATTTTTTTGAATTTTTTTGAATTTTTGATTTTTTTTTTTTTTTTTTGAAATAGCAATCTGCAGCACCCAGAGACGGGCTGGAACTACTGACCAGGGATCGTCATCCCTCCCCCTTTCATTAAAGATTTCCCTTGAGCAGGGCGTGCTTATGAGGGTGGCTTACCACAACCAACCGCCTCTAAAGAACGGCGCCCATACTAAGGCCATACTCGGGACACAACCCAGCCTAAGAGGGAGAGATAGATGAAAAATTAGTGACAAGCTTTATGCAGGATGGGAGACATCATGACTTGAATTCCTTCCAGGGCACTACCACTCAAAGATACAGTCTATTGCGCCGGGACTTTGTGTCTTTGATTTTTAGGACCCTTATTTACTAGGCACGCATGCGACCAGGGTTTTCCCTGCGGGGCTTTGCCACTCTTGTCACGCCTTTCATTCATAATTTTACTATTGATTTTCATATTTTCATTTGACAACCCTTATTGGCTGGATATAGCGTGAAAGCTCATTTTTGAGGGTCAAGACTGCCCCTATTTGAGACCTCTCTCATATTAGGGAGCGCCTAGGGCGGTCATCTCATCCGTCAATCTCTTGCCGCTGCACTCGGCGGAGCAGAGAAAAGAAAAGACATGTGTGCATACCCATGGTATGGCCAAAGCAGCAACGGTGTGCCTCAGAGGAATCGGCTATGGCTCGCCGTGTAGTGTGTGAAATTTCATACTCATGAGATCACCCTCAAAAATCGGGGAATGAAACTAGACTCCCAGCATGGAGCTATCACCAACCTAAGGATGCTGTAGAAGCGAACTCATTTTGATCTAAACTTAACTGAACTCAACTAAAGCCATTCAAACTATGTTGAGGAACCAACATTATAACCATGCGTAGGAATGACAACAATGATAGCATATTCTTGCATAAAATAAAGATATATACCTTGCAAATCCATATCGTGGAAATAGCATCCTGAAGCAATCTTGACCATCGAGCTTTGAGCAGCACGAGCTTTGTATTCCTTGCTTGATAGGATGAAAGGGAGAGAATAGCAAAGCTTGAAGATTCCTCTACACGGAGGAGCGGCAGACACCAAACTGGACGAAGAAGGATTAAAAAGGAAGAAAGACGAGGGCTAGAACTTCCTCGTTAAGGCACAAAGACCCTGATAACAAGGAACCGAATACAGAAGAAACGGAGATCAACTAAGATCAAGGCGGACTAAAGCCTCAAAAATAGCATGAAAAAGGGCAAGAACCCCGAAAGGGTGAAGATGGAAGAATAGAGAGATGATGAGGAGATTGTGGCAAAGGTAAGGAAGAAGAGGAGTAATCATCCGACATAGTCGGAGAAGAAGAGTAGGAGTCATCCGACAAGGTCGGAGAAGGAGAATCGTAGACATCTGACAGAGTCGGAGAAGGATCAGAGACATCACCCGGGAGCCCTAGGGAAGAATCAGAGGCAACACCTGGAAGTCTCAAGGAAGAGGAATTAGAAGATATCCCAAGATGAGGATGAAAGAAGGGCCTAGGGCGAGGCCTAGAACTATGAGGAGGGGGAGAATTTGGAGGATCTGGAGAAAAAGGAGAGGAATGGGGACGTACGGACCTAGGAGGGGAGGTGATGTGACACAATATGCAGCGGAGGATAATGATACTAATTTGATGTGACGCGACTCCCTTGGACCTAGGATAGCAAGCAGCACTATGAGTCGGCAACGTCACACATGCGGTTTCGCTCGCGGAAGCACGCTCGGATCCGTAGGAGGACCGGCGATGGGGGTTAGGGTCCGAGTTTGGACCTCGCGGTTCCAAGGGTCGGCTGGATAGGGATAGATCCCAATGGGCCAGGGATGTCCGATTTCACGGGTAGCCGGCACGCCGAGGGCGTGGGATGTGATGGAACTCTCTCAACTCGCTCCGCGGCGAACACTATAATTGGTTGAATTGAGGATCGGGCGCTCCTCTCACCTCCGACAGACAACTAAAAGCAATACTAAGCTAGCAATGGTAATAACCAGCAAAGAAGAGTGGCCAAGAGCTCACCTGATCGGCGTAAAGACGCCGATCCCGGGCGGAGACGAGGGTGAGCGGGGAAGTGTGGTCCCCGCACACTGCGCCGGTGTAGCTTCTAAGACCTGTCAAGAGTACAATTACTACACCTCGCGCAGGAGGGTGATCTCGGGAGTGGGAATTGATTAATTACAGCAAACACTACCACCACGCAGGGTGGGGCGGTAAGCCGGCCAGGCAAAGGGGCGAGGAAACTATGGAAAGAACTGTAATGATCTTCCCGAGTTCTGCTTGCTGCCCGATCTGCTGACCCGTCTGTGCTGTGGAAGTTCCCGAGCTCGCTGACGACCTCAGAATGGCGTGGGACTGGCGCCAAATTGATGGTGATTGGATCCTGGAGGTCTGTAAATTCTGGCCGGGCTTCTGGTGGTGGTCGCTGGCCGGTAGGAGCTCTGCAACAGGACCGAAGTGCTCTGGTCTGCACAGGTTCCAGGAGCAGGGGCTTGAAGAACTGGCTGCCACGATCACTCCCGGAACTCAGATGTGACGGGATCAGTTCTGGAGCGTTCGTGGTCGAGGTGACTCTCAGCAGGAGTCGACGGAGCTGCAATCCGATGCTGAGAGTGGACGGTGTGCCCAGGAGAGTGGGTCCTGGTCGCTGCAGACTGCAGGAGACTGACCCGCGAGACTGAGGGAGAAAATTCGTATCTCTGTCCCCGGGATGCCGAATAAGGTTCGGTTTCTTTCTCCTGGTTGGGGACAGATGGAGGAAGAACTTTGATGAAGGGCCGTGGGTCTGAATCCTCCACGATTAGCCGTGGTGCAGCGATGAACCGGGTTGCAGACTCTGGCCGCAGTGGCTACCAGATGCGAGCAGTGGATTGCAGAAGTTGTCCCGGCCGCTCCCGGATGCCGAATCATGAACCGTCAGATTCTATGGAACCGTGGACAAAGCCTCTTCACAGAAAAACTGACGGAAACACCTTCTGAGGTCGGGGTGGACAGGGGGACGCCGATGAGTGTATGCTGGTCGCAGAAGACTGGAGAAGGCAGCCTCGTGTGACTGGAGGAGAAAAATCAGAACTTGGGGTCCCGGATGCCAAATGTAGCTCTGCTTCTTTATCCTGGTCCGGGACAGGGGGAGGAAGAACTTTGAAGAAGGAACTTCAGCCCGATTCCTTCGCCGTTGGTCGTGAAGCAGCTTCCAATCGGGCTCAGGCTTTCTGCAGGTGGTGTCTGGCGCAGTCGGGGTAGGATAGCTCTCACAGGCGGCCACGAACTCGGAATTGCACGATTCTTCTTCGCCTGCGTAGTGGACTGGACGCCCTTTCCAGAAATGTATGGTACGCCACTGGATGTCGCCGTATGAATCCGGCACAGCTTCTGCAAGTCGTAGTTATTTCTGCCACCTGCAGACTATCAAAGTAGAGGGAGGGGATGGTGGAAGATCTAGTGATAGGGGTGAGGATAGGCAATGGTGGAGATGGTGGTGTGGAAGGTAGATGAGGGTAGGGTGTTTTGGGGGTGTGGAGGGGAATGGGGCAGGGGAGATGGGGGTCCAATATGGTGGAGGGGAGGGTAGGCCGCGGCTAGGAGAGAGGGGGATGGGGGTGGTCGGCCAAGGCAATGGAGGTGGAGAGGGGTTGAGGGGTTCGACCCTAGGAGGGAGGGGAAGGGGGTGGACGACCTAGGGAGATGATGGGCTGTATTGGGGAGAGGAAGAGTCTTCTAGGGAGGTGGATGGTTGCTTGGGGAAGGGGGATGGATGCTTTGGGAAGGTGGAAGGGTGCTTGGGGAGGTGGAATGAGTAATGGAGAGAAGTAATGGGGCCTTGGGAGTTGAAGGGACTTGCCTAGGTGGCAAGTGAGGTGGCAAGGGGTGAGGAGAGAGGGGAATTTCGAACTAGAGAGAGAGGGAGGGAGGAGAGAGAGGGGGTTCGCCCCTAGGAGAGAGGGAGTGAGAGAATTAGAGAGAGAGAGAGAGAGATAGACTCAAAGGGGATTCAAGTGGATTTCAAGCTTTCATTCATTCATCAATTACCCTCTTCAAGTGGGGGATTGGGGTCCTTATATAGGAAACCCACAATTTACAATAAGTCCTCACATTGTGGACAACTGACAGAAGACCAAAGGTTGGGGAAGGGGGCGCCCATGGGCCAGGCCCAATGAACAGGCCCAATAACCTACTAAGCTAGTTAATGAAACTTGGACTTAGGTAAATGACTAACTAACTTAGGTAATAGACTCAATAAAGGGAAAATTACATAGATAAGACTCAAGAAAAATGAGAGAACTACATGGCTATACTCAGAAAATGATGGCGAACAAAATGGTGAGCAGTAGGACCATGTGAAGGGGTAAGCGATGTCCCCATCAGGAGGAGAAAATGATGGAAATAGGATCAGATGAAGGGAGGTACACCACCCAAGGGTAGGAACTGAGTAGAAGGAATGATGAACGAAAAGAAGGAGAAGGAAAAGAAGTGGCCCCTCGAATGCACAACTGACGGCCCTTGTACTTGCACCGTCGCCTCTTCTTGGCTGAAACATCTTGAAACTGGGCCCACCTAGCGCGGGCTCGGACCTTCGAGCTTCCCAATATGTAATATTTTCTCAAATAACGGACCCATCTGGCAGATAGCCTGGCCTGGTTATGAACATGTTGCTTCGTTGGAGCGGTTGCCCCTAGACACCCGGTGCTAACCATAGGCGGACATTCTCGAACAGTGAACTCCTTGAATAGATGAGCATCAGAAAACCATGGAGTTTTGTAACTCGACACCAGCAGCATGAGATTCGACAACTCCACTAGGAAATCAGTCTTGAAGCATAACTCATTTGATAGAAGAGATGGGTGAAGCTGAGGGAGAGTAACACATGGCGTTGACATGGCCGGCTTGCTAATAAACTGAGGGAGATTGCATAGAATGCGCAGAATGTCCTTGGAAAGTGTAGAAGATACGACCAACTGCCCCTTGAACATAGAATTCATCAAGCTCTTGGTGGTCGTATGAGTTAGCACAATCTGAGTGGAGAGCCCCTCTTAGCCAGTAATCTGAACAGCAACGGAGCGAGAGGTAATAAGAGCATCGATAATAAGTCCTCCGGCGAGCAAAGAGATTGCCACTGGTCTTGCTCGAGAAGAAACTGCCACTAATGCGTAGGGGCTCTTCTTAGAAACCGTCATCGGAAATACAGGCTCATCAATCCCAAAATAGCCAGAAATCGAGACACGACTGGCATATGACAAATATAATCTTGAATCTGGAAATGCATAACCGACACTAACCCATCCTGACTCGGCTCACTATCACCTTGGAGACTAGACCCAAGGGGCATCGGAGGTAGTGTACACCCGCTCTGTGGGGTGGAAATAGGAGGCGAAGTGGAGGGAATAGATTCTGATGGCGTGGAGGTTTCAATGGGGATGGTGATATCAAGTGGTGGCAAAGGCAATGCAGGTGAAGGCGGAGGTAACGGCGGAGCTTGCTCAGGCTCAGGCGGAGGTAGCGGCGGAGAAGACGGTGGAGACGGTGATGTAGGCACTAACGGTGGAGATGGAGGTGGTAATGAAGGCAAAGGGGAAGGCTGTGGCGCCCATCATCGGCGTATCGACACGACGCGTCGGGTGGCGGTGGAAGCGGAAGCGGTGGTAGTGGTGGAAGAAGGGGAGGCATTAGTCTGAGCAAGGGCTTGGGTAGGTGAAGGGGATGGAGCCAGAATCAGAGGTGAAGGTGATGGTGGGGTAAGAATAGATGGGGGAACATGTGATAGACTAGGTGACAGAGCGGATGATGGAGCGAGCATAACACTAGACGAAGAGGAATCACAAGGGTGCCCCTGGTCTTGCAGTGATGGAGACGGCTGCTTAGGCGGCGCTTCTTGCTGCTGCTTGCTGTGAAGATGTAGAATGACTTCGTGAATAGCGGCCCAATCGATCCTTTTCTTATCTTCTAGGTCATAAATAAACTCCTGAAACTCGGGGCAATCCTCAACCAAATGCCCCTACTGGCGATGATAATCACAAAATTGGAGCATATTCCCGACCGCGGGTCGGCAAGGCACAACCGGAGGGAGCGGCAACGCGTGAGTAGCCATCAAAGCCCGAAAAATATCCGTGAAACACTCCGACAACGGAGGACGAGGGGCCCACTTCGGGCAAGGCGGATGGGATAAAAGTGGAGAAGGTTGTGGAGATGGAAGTGGAGGTTGCGTAGGCAATAGTGCTTGGCCGGCAGCGGAGAGATTTGGTGAAGGCATATGTGGAGCGGAATGAGAGGGTATGTAGATGGCATCCACCTGCTCGAGATGTGGTGTTTCCTTGACCAAGGGCGGAGACACAGGGGGGTGCAAGGAGGCAAAAGGTGGACTCATGGAGGGCTGATATGTGGGGGTGTATGGGTATGTAGGAGCAGAAGGCTGACTCATGGAAAGATAAGTGGTGGAGGGATGACTCGTGGAGGGCTGACTCATGCAAAGATAAGTGGTGGAGGGCTGACTCGTGGAGGGCTGACTCATGGGAGCGTAGGGTTGGCTTGTGGAGGGCGAGGTGTAAGTGGATGGGGATGGTGGAGATTCGGTGTCACGCCCCGAGCGCGGAAGGTACTCGGAGATGCGCGACGAGTTTATATCAATCATGTCAATCAGAGTAGTAGTGTATTCGACACAAAGACAGAGTGTGCAAATATAAAGATAACCCAATCCATCAATTCCTTTAATAAGAATATGTCTATTACAAACCCTTGCAAATACTAGACTCAATAAAAATAAAAGAAAGGTACAATTCTGACTCAAGAAAATATAGATAAGACATGACTGATGGACGCTTGAATAGCTCTAACTCTTTCACTCTTGACTTTCTCGATCAGATTGAATTCCCTCATCATCGAACTTACCTGAAAAGTATGGAAACACTGAGTGAGTGAACGCTCAGTAGGAAATTATATCTCAAGAACTAGCAATGGGTTTAAGTAATTACATTTTTCCATGAATGCACTATAGCTATGCATGCTCGCAAAACGACAAGGTAGAGAGAGTGAATAACAATAAGATAGCAGGAAGTACTAGTCAGGAACTTTCAAGAACTTATATCAAAAGATATCAAGATATTCAAGCAAGTAAACTAATCATGTCATGTTGGAATTTGGCTATTATGTTTCAAGCAAGCAAGTATACAATTACCCTTTCTCGGGCCACGCAAGTCATGTAATATCAAGTCAAGATTTGTGAAATGTTCAATCAAGCTAGTCATGCACTTCGGTATAATACCAATACCGTGATCAATCAACTCCCATGGGCACAAGTACTTTCGGGTGCTCCTCCCAGGACCAGATCGGGCCCTATATGCGCAGGCATTAATCATGTATTTTTAACATCCACTTTTGTATATAGCCAATATGGAATTTCAAGGATAAAGCTTGTAGACACGTAGGATAGACTTTGATAGAATAGAGTCCAAAATATGACACTTGACATAGATAGGCGATAATAACGGTACAATCATGATTATCGACAAAAACTAGGTGGAATTGGTTCCCTAACTTGGGTACCATGACAACAAGTATGGACATTCTTTATATAGAATTGAGGTCTACAAGAACATCAAGTTTAATATAGAATTGGGGTCTACAAGAACATCAAGTTTAATATAGAATTGGGGTCTATAAGAACATCATAACAATGTCATGTTTTACCCCGTTCATTAAGATAATTCTCATATCATACACATGGCATGGCATGAGGGCCGGTATACCATGTTTCTATAGAGTGACATGGCAAAGATTGTGTAATGGGTTTTTATGGTACAACCAACTCAGTCGGCCTTGAGGGAATCCAAGGCTCGAGGAGTCTTATGGAGGTCTCTATGACTAACTCGCTAGTCCAAAGGAACGGAGTGTCCAATGGAGAGCTTGTATGTCAATGAGAGTTAGTGGGTAAACGATAAAACATCATGAAACATGGGACTATATTCACGGACTGGAATATAGTGCCGATATATATAGATATGTATATATATATATATATATATATATATATATATATATGAAACCGTCGGTTAACAGTAACAGTGTAAAATAGTGTCACAGGAAAATAGCGACTTAATCTAAGTCATTACTTATCAAATTAATGCCTTCTATAGGGGCGTTTATTTACAAATTTGACGACTTGTACATCAGTCGTCCCTTCAATATTTCTATTCTGTAGAAAATCAATATTTTGGAATTTTAACACAAACGCGCCCTGGACAGGGGCGTTACTTTTCAATTAGCGCCCTGATCTGGGGCGTCAGTTCAGTAGGAGACGACCTAGACAAGGTCGTGAATTCAAGAATTTATCACTTTTCAGATAATAAAATTTCAGGAAAGAGGGTACATGATCATGACAGGAAAAATAGCAGGATTTCACAGGTATACTCATGCAATATATTAGATTCATGGTTACATAGATATTAAATTTTAAGCGTGGGTATTTATTAATTACATGAAATTGACGACTTCTGGCAGGGCGTCAAAACAATAATTAGCGCCCTAGTGTGGGTCGCTTCTTTAAATTAGCGCCTTGGTCAAGGGCGTTTCTTTTAATTTTTAGAAAAAAACTTTTGAAATCGTAATAAAACTATATGCATGGATGACTGATGGTATTAATTAAAGATCTTATGCTAGTTTGGGCTACGTTCCTGAGAAAACCTACCTTGATTAAGACTAACTGGTGAACGGATGAAGGTTTGGAGGAGAAAACGATGCTCTGTTCGTAACAGAGTCTTTAGACGTTCAAAATAGCCAAGTAATATGAGCTTCTCGACAACAGGTGAGCTTAGGAAGATGTCTTCTTTTGTGGACGCAGAGGACGTTGATGAAGAACCCCTCGTTCTTCAGCACACAGGGTGTTCAACCTATAGCAAAAGATGACGAAGAAACATGAGTTTTCTTCATAATACTCAACTGAAAGCAGAAGAAGAAGAACGATGTTGATGAAGAACCAAGTTCTTCAACGAGTTGTTTGTATGCTACCTGCAAAGGAAGATGAGGGAGAAAAAGAAAAGAACATTAACGTTCCTTCCTCAAATAACCAGAGGCAAAAGCAAAGGAAGGAAGAAGAACATAAACCTGTTCTTCACGCACAGCAGCGGCAGAGCTTCTCTCGGCCAACAGCTTGTTAGGGTTTGACAGAGAGGGTTACTTATAGGACTTTGGGGATCCTAATAGGGTTAGAGTTCTATTGGGAGTTATATTTCCACGATAGAGTCTTTACTATTTTCCATCTTCGATATAGTTATCCAGAACTTGCTCTGGATAGACCCCTAGGTCGAACGAAACTCAAACTTAATTCACGCCTTAGGCTAGGTCGTGTGTTTTAATTGACGACGTTGTCTTAGTCGTTTCTTATTAAAAACGCGCCCAAGGTGAGGGTGTTTCCTTTCCTTTCCTTAATTTTATTTCCCGTCGTTTGAAATTTGACGCCCTCTTGTGTAGGCGTCCTTTTTAAATTAACGCCTTAGACAGAGGCATTTCCTTTTGAATCAGCGCCTTGATAAAATGCGTTATTTTCCTCTTGATTAATGATTTACTCATTTAGGCTCTTCGTCATCTATTTACTTATCTTTTACTTTAATTTAATTTATTTAAAAATTTTATTTTTTTCCAGGGTTGCTACATTCGGGGTCAAGGGAACCTTAGATTTGTTGGTGAATGAAGCGAGCTTGGCTGTATAATTGTTGCCAGGAGGTGATGTTGTTGAGGGCTAAGATGAACCGATACTCGGGCGTTGCATTGGATATCAAGATCTTAATCAGCTCCTGCTCTAGAATGTGCCCTGGGACTTGTGTGGCGAGGCGGCGCCAGCAGTCGGAAAAAGTAGAGAACTCCTCGTCGGGTTTCATTCTCTCATGGGCCAGATCAACAACAAAATACTTGGGCCCAACTTGGTCTTGAAACTGCTGAATGAATCTTTCTTGCACAACTTGGAAACTCATGATCTGCTCTTGCGGCAATGAAAAGAACCAATCCTGAGTCGGGCCCTCCAATGACAGACCGAATAGATAAGCCATCAAGCGCCGGTCATGTCGAAACTGTGCCGACTCATAAATAAATTCCTTTAAGTGCACATACGGGTCACCGACTCCACCATAACGGCGATATGTGGGAATTTGAGAAGATGGCGGGAGCCGAAGATTTTGGAATGCAAAAGGGACACTTAAGGAAGACTTGGGATCAATTTGAAGTTCATCAAGCTAGCATTGAGTTTGAGCAATCATCTCCTGGGTAGGGAGAGATTGAGAAGGATATGGGCCAACTTGAGCAAGAGATCGTGAATTTGAACCAGGATGGTGGTATTGGGCCGGATGAGAGGATCCGGGCTGAAAAGAATATGGGCTCATTCCGGGAGTGGAAGGGTATGTAGGCCTGGAAGAGACGTTGGCATATGGGCCGAATGGGCCGGCAGCAATATGGGCAGAAGAAAGAAGCCCATTAGAGGAATAAGGCCCATTTGAAATTGGGCCAGCAGCATATAAAGGAGAAGAAAGAGGCCCATGAAGGGAAGAGGGCCCATTATGAGAAAAAAGCCCATTAAGATGAGATGTAATGAGACGTTAGGCCTGGGCCGGGTCCTTTTGCCGAACAAGGCTTGATAAGTGGGCCATGAGATTAGCCTGTTCCTCGGATGGATCAGAGGGACCACGGGAAGATGGGCCCGCATAGGAGGAAGATTCCACACGAGAATAAGAAGAGATTGGGAAGAAGAATGATACAATGGGTTGCAACGATGCTCCATGAGGGTAAATGGAAGCTTAATACAAGGAGGGAAGCAAGGGCTTAATGGGCTTGAGAACAAGAGGGGGCTGACCCACTAATGCAAAGACCAAGGGAGAATAGACCAAGGACAATGGACTATGCAATGGACACACAAAATGGACAGACCTAAGTGGGCCTATCAACAACAAAACATGTGGATGATGATGGAAATGCAACACAAACACCACTAATGGGCTTGGACAAGCCCAAACAACACAAACAATGCAATGTGAGAGTTTTCACCCAAGTCAAACAAGTTGATATGATGGAAAATATTTTAGAAGTTTTAATAGACCTTTTAATGATTTGAGTTAAACACAATTCCCTCAAGATAGGAATCCTATGGGAATAAGGTTCAAACTTTGGGTTGACTAAAGTTAACTCCCTTACACGTATGCAAAATACAAGCCTAAGGGGTGGAAAGGTACAACCGGCCCGGTGTCTGTGTGGGAATCTACGGCTCGCGGGGACTTATGGAGGTCCCGGATAAGATCACCTAGTCGACCCCAAGGAATATGGAGGTGAGAGGATCACTTACCAAGGTAGGAATGGGACTATGATATGCAATGCATGGCCCTATGTGCACCGAAGCGCATGCAATTTCTAGCCTAAATCTAGCAAATCAATGCAATATTAAACCATGCAAACATAATGATATGGGTGCAAACAAAGTGGAAAATCCAAGACAATATGAAGTACAAGAATGCAAGACCAAAAATAGGCACAATCAGGCACTAAAAGATGTGAAAAACCATGAATGAGCGGTGTACCTTTGTGTCTGCCCCTGGACCTGCATGCAGATTTTAGGCACAAAATGTAAAAAGGGAGACAGAATTTGACTATGCAAATGTGACCCAAATAATGCAAATAAGATATGGATGGAAAGATAATACAAAGGTCTACACAATGGGCCCAAGAACAAGGCAATCCAACCTCGGGAGGCCAATTAAATCGTCCAAGACATTTGCCCCCGTGAGACTGTGAATCTGTCCCTGTGCCTGCGTGTAGATTTTATGCACAAAACTCCAAAAAGATGACAAGATTAGACTATGCAAATGTGACCCAAATAATGCAAATAAACTATGGATGGAAAGATAATACTAAGGGGAACAAGATGGGACCAAGAACAAAGCAATCAGACATCAGGAAGGCAATTACATCATTAAGTAAAAATGTACCTGTGAACCTGTCCCAGAGCCTGCCTGCAGACTCTATGTAGAAAGTGCTAAAATGATGGTAAGATTAAACTATGCAAATGTGACTCAAATGATGCACATGACATATGGATGGAAAGATAATACAAAGGGCTACACAATGGAATAAAAATCAGCGCAATCGGACCTGCCAGACTCAGAAAGTGGTCTACCAAATGACCATTTTTGAAGCCCTTGCGATCTACCAAACAACCGCTAGGGGGACCAGAGAGTCCCTAGCGGTCCAGTGACGACCGTTAGGCTCTCCAAGCGGTCCTGGAGGCGACCGCAAGGCCCAGATAGACCTAAAAATGTCCAGAACAGTGGGAAAATGAAGGGAAAGCTATCTAAACATGCACAAACCAACACCCAACTTGTAAAAAGGCATGAATAAATGAGATGGGCACTATATGTCCCACCGTGATCGTCAAAAAAATTGTAGATTTTTTAATAGTTCTACCCCGCTCCTTTAAACTAACTATGTGTGAGCATGCATATAATCATGAACCATCATGAAAGTATGAACAAAAGGGGGGTAAATAGACATGAAAATGTACCGTGATCGCCACCAAAGTTGCAACAACGCCAAAGGGATGAAGAGATAAAGGAAAGGGCGCCGTGAACCTTGGAAATATGAAGAATTGATCGCGCGCTTAAGAACGGGACGCGGGAACTTGTGGAATCAAACCTCTTCTCCTTCCAGCCAGCTAGATAAAGAAGGCTTCACGTTCATTCATGCTTCTCTTGCAAAACAAAGCCAAAATAAGGATAAAAACCTATTAGAATATGCATGTGTAGCATCAATCCCACAGTGATAAAATAGAGGTAAAGATTGGGGGAGAATGCACCGGGGGAGGTTTTTAACCCCTGTGGAAGGGGGGAAAAGATAGGTGTGTGTGTTGTGATGAGAATGAAGCAAAGATATGAGAAAATCACGCAGCACAACTGTGGGAAACGTGCATGCAAAATGGGGAAAAACGCATGTGTAGTAGAAAAATAGTGTTTTGTGATGATTTGGGAAATTGGGGGATGAATAACTAAGAGGATAGACCACAAAATTAAGCCCAAAAAGATGCAATGGAAAGCTAATAGTTCCCTCTTCAAGTCAGAGTCGAAGGATTGAGTCGACGGTGCAGCATGGCTTCGCCCCGACTTGAAGAAGAGCCCCCCGTCGCCACCGCGAACTGGGCAGTTTATATAGAGTTTTCAGAAAAAGCCCCAACTTCCTCTCATGATTCCTGGAGATATAGTCTAAGATAAATCGAGTTCTATGGATCAAACTCAAGATAATACTAAGGATAAGAGATAGGAATAAGTGGGACTCAATTTGGAGGAGGATTCTAGAAGTTATGGCTCTTGGAAGGAGGCCACATCGGGCAGAAAATAGGAGTTTTAGTTGCACTAGGATGCATAAACCCAGAACTTACGTCAACGACCCCGAGAGATATAGCCAATGAAAATTCAAGTTCTATGGATCAAACTCGAGATAATCCAAAGGTCAAGAGATAGAAACAAATGGGGGTCAATTTAGAGTAAAATTCAAGAAGTTATAGCCGCCGTAAGATAGGCCCATCGCACAGAAATCGGGATAGAGTCCAGCGCGAGCTGGACTCTTGTCTTGGCTAGCGGTCGGTCGACCGACCGCTTGGCCCAAGAAGCGGTCGGTCGACTGATCATTTTTTGCCAAAGATGGGCTTTTGCAATTTTGGCCTCTGGGTGCCCGTTTGACCTCCGAATCGGCCCGGAACATGCCCGAAAGTTGGGAAATTGAAGATAAGACCTTCCAAGGCTAAATGGGCTTGAAAAATAGGTGAAAAAATGGGTTTGTGATAGGCTCAAAGAAGGCTCCAAAATCATGGTTAATTTAGGGCATCATAGCGTGAATAAGAGAAATAACGTGACTTATGGGCTAAAACGGGTGTCAACACTGACCGCTTTCCTCACGGGCTAGCGTGGTCTTCGAGACATTTTTGACCGTTGGCATTTTGACCGTTGGAGTTTTCTGGGGTAAGCGGTCATGGGATGACCATTTTGATTATGCCCGGCGGTCCAAGTGAGACCATTTTTAGTCCAGACGGTCACAGGGTGACCGTTTTACTCCTTGGCGACCCCATGGCCTTGCGGTCCCACGGGAGACCGTTTATGCCGTGAGGCGGCCCAAGATTGGACTGTTTTATCCTAAACGGTCTGCAGATGACCATTTCTTCTCCGAATGGGTCATGCGGTCCAGAGAGAATAGTTTTCACCTGAAAGCGGCCTAGGAGGAGACCGTTTTCCCCCCGATGAGTCTGGCAGTCCAGAGTGGACCGTTTCTATGTCTGGCGGTCCAGCACTATACCATTTTTTTCCCGAGGTGGTCCAGAGTGAACCGCCACCTCTCTTCTATCCTATCGGAGTTCCTTTCTCGTCGATCCTAACCCTGGGGGAGTGGACCTCGATCCTCGTGTTGATCGGCGATCCGACTGATGATGGGCATCATGTGGGGACCGTACGTGGGTGCCGTGGGAACCTCATGGAGTGGTGTGGATTCAGCTGTTGTCACTGAGAGTCAGTGTCAGTACGAGGAGCAGTCCTTGTGCCTTGTCCGGTTTAGACGTTATTTTTCGTTGGCTAGAGAGTATACTCCTTCAGCGACCATCCACTAGTCATAGCCTTCCGACACGCGAGTGGTCCCACCAGGGAGTGGTGGCGAGGCTACCCCGAAAGATGATTTTTAGACTGGTAACCATAGGGCCCCATGTCTTGACGCCAGAGTCCAACTAAGGGGAAAATCAGTCAGAGGGCCAGACCTAGGATGCATGGTCTGTGTGTGCACACGTGGTTCGGGGCAATTGGACCCGCGCTGACGAGCGTGACCCCAGCTAGTTCTTGTTCTGTGGTTACTTGTACGGGTTCCCGTTCCACCAGGGTGTGATGAGGGGGACACCTGAGGCACGGTCTAAGACGTCAGGGGGTGCATCCAGCCTTACTTCTAGTGGGTGGTACTCCTGTCTTATCAGGTAGTGACTCTTGGTGTTTTGTCGGGTTGTCTCAATTTTGGTGCCCTGTGGTCGGTACTTGGTGTAGCTCAGCTTTCCCGTTTATTTATTTTGTTAGCCTTTGACTGCTTTCCGTGTAGTTTCTCATTTTACGAGGTAGGGGCCCGGATGATCCCTACTGAGCCTTTTGTTATAAGGCTCATTCCTACCTCTTTCCGTGGTTTCAGGTGAGGCGAGACTTCAGGGGAGCGCTTCTGAGGCTCCACGTGGTTCTGGTGCCTAGGGTTAGTTACCAGTTACCAGATCCGGGGTATGCCCCGCGTAGTTGTATCTTTTCCTTCTGGGCTGTACTAGTTGTGGACTACTGTTATACTTAGGCTGTTGTTATATTGTGGACCATGTAAATTGCTTAATGTTATTTATTATTTCCTGCTATTCTTATTAATTGTGTAGTTCTGCACTTATTTTAGATTCTTGTGTATTTCCACACCATCCCTTTAACCCTTCCAAATCTTCAGTCTCGTGGGTGGCGGTTCGAGATTCGGGTTATCGGACCTTCCCGGTGTTCGGATCTCAGGTCGTTACATGCGTAACTCGGCCTCGGGATCTCTGCCTCCCTACAATAGCCGATCGTGTCAACTGCGAAAACTGACCCTACTGTTGGTACTGCTGCGGCTATGGTGGTAACTACTGGGGCTAAAACTACTGCAGCTACTGAAACTCGTATGGCTGGCGCGGTCTATGAGGACAGTCACGTGCCATGTGCCCTGGCTGGTCACACCTGAAGCAGATCACGGGCGCCGAGCACTGTCTGTCTGGATGAGAATCACCGCACCAAGGACACCTACCCCGAGAACCACTCACTGAACCCTAGCGCTGGTAGGGTGCAAGTTGTTGAATACTACTCATTGACTGCTGCCTCGACTCCCTGCGTTCCTGACGTCTCTTGCCAAAACCTGGCGTCCCTGAACAGCCTCTTAAGCTTCAAGCCAAAAGATGTTGAATCTGCTACTGATGCAACAGAAGGAGATGCCCCTGAACCACCTATTGAGGGTTGGACTGTACTCTACTGCTGTACGACCGTCGGCTGACTGAGACTCGTCCACGTCTAACCGGCACTGCCCTATCCTCGAGTCATCTACAAGTCTCCCTCTAACGCCGATGCTGCTCTACAAGTTGTATCTAGGTTAGTCACACCCGATGCAAGCAGGGGATGCCACAACTATGTCCTCAAACCCCTGACAAACTGCTCGGTCTTCAGCTCCTCATCTGTCATAATGTGCGGCGCATAACGCCCCAACTCAATGAACCTGGATCGGTATTGCATCACTGACAAATCTTCCTGGGTCAACCCTAAGAACTGGCGCATCTTCTGCGATCAGACAAAGGATGGACAAAAAGCACGCTCGAAAGCCATGATGAACTCCCGCCACACGATTTGCCGAAGAGGACGGGACTGGAACGCTGCCCCCCACTCTGACGTCCACCATGTCCGGGCTGACCCCTGCAACCGATGGCTAGCCAACACCACCTTCTCTTCCTCAGCACACTCCATAGAACTGAATATCCTCTCCAAGTCATCTAACCACTCTCGGGCCATCTCAGGATCTGACTGCCCGCTGAAAAGAGGCGGTTGGAACTACAAAAACTTCTTCAGCGCATGACCACGGCCACCCCGAGATTACAAACCCTCGCCAGCATCACCGCCTTGCTGCTGAAGAACATACTGATACATGCCCCTGAAGAACTCCTCTGCTCTGGGAACTCTTGCCTCTCTAGCTACATCTTCTGGAAGCGCTGCTCTGCTCTGCCCTTCCTAGCCCCCACCTGACTCTCCCTGCTTGGAACGAGTCCCCCTTCTAGGCGCCATAACCCCCTGTTAACAAAAACAATCAGCGGAATCAATATAACAAACGGAGCCCTAAGCCAGTCGCTGACTGTACAAGATATTCATGGACCTTCTGGACCACTGCAATCATTTCAGGTTCTTGTATACCTTCACAACCCCGCTCTGATACCAACTGTAACGACCCGAGATGTAAGTACCAGAAAGGAACCGACGCGACTCGAACATTGGCCCTCCACCCACAAGTCCGAAGACTCGGAAGGGTTAAAGGATGGTGTGAGGGTACACGAGAAACTAAAATAACTGCAGAGCTAGCATAATAATCTAAAAATAATGCAGGAATTAAGATAAATACTCACTAAACAGCTGAAAGGTCCAAAGTATCTCATGTCCAATATAAGTACGATCAACAGAAAGAAAAGTACAAGTACACGGGGCATACCCCGGCTCTGGTAACTGGCGACTAACCCTGGCTACTTGAATCACACTGAAACTCCGACGCCCCTCTCGACGACCCCGCCTCACCTGAAAACACAGGGGTGAGCCTCAATTCATAGGCTCAGTAGGGATCCCGCGGACCCCCACCTAGCACGAGAGAAACAAGACAGCAAGGCGCGAACGAGCACGAAAGGTAACGCTACCTAGCAGGAGTACGACAGAAGCAATACTAAATAAATGGAAAAGCTCACTATAACTAACCGTACCGAACAAACCGACCTCGAACCGACGGGAAAACATGTATGTACGTACCAGAAGATAGGAGCACCACCCACTAGAAGCAAAAAAGGATGCGTCCCCTGACGTCTTACACCGCGCCTCAGTGTCTCCCTACGACACCCCAGGCGGAGACTGAGACACACAATAAGTACCACGAACAAGGACTAGCTAGGGTCGCGCTCGTCAGCGCGGGTTTGACTGCCCCCAACCACGTGTGTACACACAGACCATGCACTCTAGGTCAGACCCTCTAGCTGGTTCTTCCCCTCAGCCCGGACGTACGCCGCATATACGAGGGGCCCTACGGTAACCAGCCTAAAAACTGTCTCTCTCTGGGTCACGCTCTCCACCACTCCCAAGTGGGTCCGCACACTCATGCACAGGAAAGCTACGTCTAGTGGACAGATCATTAGAGGTAAGACTCAACTTACGGGAACCACCGATCGAAAGGAAATGGAGTGGCGGTCCTCCCAGGACCGTCTCTCAATTGGCGGCCATCCCTGGACCGCAAAGCAGCCTAGTGGTCTCCTCCGAGGCCGCTAGGCTCAGCCTGGCGATCATGCCATGGCCGCAACCAGGCAAGCCACTGGGTGCCTAGCGGTCTATCGCCAGACCGCTAGCCCCCACCAGGCGGTCACCTGAAGACCGCAAAACACCAGGAAACGGTCCAGCCCTGACCGCAACCCGGCAATGACTCCCCAACGATCACAAACACGCACCCCGAGGGTGCTCTGACCAACGAGGTAAACGATCATCTACTGGCCGCTACCCAAAGGGTAGTGGTCAGTCGCGAGACCGCTTACCCGACCTAGCTGTCCCCTAGAGACCGCTATGCCCAACCGACATTCAAAAATGCCTGGTGGCCCCCTGAGGGCCGCCAAAAGGGCCTAGCGGTTCCTGGTAGGACCGCAACCCCAACTCGAGCACCGGAACGGTGAGAACGGCTAAAAAACCCGATCCACGCCTTGATCATCCCCTGGTGATGGGGAAACAAAGGGGAATTCATCCCCAACCCTCCTAGTATGATTCTACACCCATAGATCAGTCAAAAACCCCGAGAAACAAGAGATCCGGTGCTCAAACCCCAAACATGCATTTTCACCCTCCCGACTCAAATACACCCCTCGAGACCTCTCCTCGGCCTAGAAATCACAGGGAATGCGGGAAAGAGGGCAAGGATCCATCCCCCTACCTCAAGGAAGCTCGAAAGCTGCCAGATCGCCGTCGATCTCCAAATCTCGGCTGAACACAAACGCCACACCCCACGCCGCGAGAATAGCACCGTCACGATCACCTCGCTGCCGCCGTCACCACAGCGCCTCCGCCTTGGTCCGCCGTTCGTCACTGGAGGAGGAAGGGCACCTGCAAGCTTGGATGGGGGAGAGCTTGCAACAGTCGGCCGCTCACGGGAGAGGAAAGAAAAGAAGAAGAAGAAAGAAGAAGGGAAAAAAGAAAAGAAAAAGACTTATTTATAGAAAATTTGGAAAATATGAAAAATATGGAAAATTGGAAAAAAATCATTTTCTTGATCCTCGGAACACGCTCAACGCACTGGTACCGTCCCGGAGTAGGAGAACGCAACGGTTCACCCTGTACAGGGTTCCGAAGACTCGTCAGGGAAAAATACGAGTAAACAACCAAACGAGCTCCGGGACCCCCGAAAGTGATCTGAAACTCTCGGATCCAGTTCCCAAAAATGTCCAAAAAACCCGGGACATTACACGCGGCCTACCAGACGGCCGCGTTCTCATGAACACGGTCAGGTAGACGACCGCGTCTACAAACCAACCTAAAAACACTTGAGAGCTAAATGGCGGTCTCCCAAGGACCGTCTCTTGAAGATGGCGGTCCTCCTTGGGCCGCCTTATGAAGTAGCGGTCTCTGGTACAACCGCTACTTCCTTCCGGTGCGAAAACCATAGGAACATGTAAAACTCGATCTTTCCACGCCCCAATTGTCCCAGAACGACGGGGAAACATCCATAACCACGATGCCAACCTTCCACAAGCCGAAAGGGGCCAAACAAACCACAAAAAGGCAATCAAACGGGCGATTTCCACGCATCAACCCAAAACGACTCAGATGGGCATCCGGCCTCATACCGGCCCTAAATCGCGAGCAAATGGAACCAAACTGACGGGAATCGAATCCCGACAAGCCAGGGGTTCAAATTATACCATTTAAATCAAAAACCATCACCTGGAATAGTGATTTCGGCTCACACCCCCGAAACATGCATTTTACCCAAAAGTAGGAAAACTCACTCATACACTCGCCAATCGGCTTGAAATCGCGAGGGAATGTAGGAAACATGTAGAGCATCCATCCCCCTAGCTCCACCGAAGATCTTGCGCGCCGAAAAGGCCAAATCTATGGTGAAACCAATCACACGAACCCCGTCGACACTTCGAATCCACGGAATGGGATCGCGCCAACGTCACGCCCTGATTCTCGCGTCATCACGCTCTTGGTCGTCTCCACAGCGTCACCACCTCGTCCACCTCCACCACGGTTGCGCGCCCGAGGGAGATGGGAGGAGAGGAGAGCGAACGGAGGGAGAGAATGAGAGAACATTGCGAGGAGAGAGGGGGTAAGGTGAGGGTTAAAAAGAAAAGGAAAATAAGAAATTATGAATATTTCTGAAATCTGATTTTTGGCCCGAAATTTCATAAAATCAGAAAATTATGAAAAAATAGCATCCGCGATCCTCGAAAAGAGTACAATGCACATGCAGCGTCCCGGAGTCTCAAAACTCAACGGTTCACTCTCCACAGGGTTCCGCAAGCTACACAGCGAAAAAAACCTGAGTGGATCGTAAAACATGATCCGGGACCCACAAAAATGCTCCGAAAGCTCTCGATTCCGATCCGATGGATCCAGGGTATTACATTGTTCCTAAACTTCGAATTTGTCGCCAGAAGTATGCTCTTGTTCCTACGCGTCCTGTGTGGAACCAGTAACTTCCGCGCTTCCTAACTCCTTGTACGATTGATCTCCTAACACCAAAATTTGAGGAACGTCAGAAGACACTAAGGGGAATAAATGACGCTAAAAAAATAACCTGAAATAACGACGTCTTACCTCTGCTACGCGCGATCCAAAACTAGGGTCCGCGCAGGTTGACACTGGGTCCTATTTATAGGGGATGACCTAGGGGTGAGAGATTAGATCGAATTAGGAGTCCTTATGGGGTGTCTAGTTGATCCCTAAGAGTCCTAGATGGGTTCCCTTGCCAGATAGCATCTATCCATGGCCAAATCATAGATAAAAATCCAAGTTTTCAGTGCCTTCCTCTGTCTCGTTTACGGAAGATAGTCGCGGTCAAGTCAGGACCACGACTTTTCTGAACGCAGTCGGTCGATAGATCGTGACTTGGCCGAGATTTTCAAATTTTCATTTTAATTCAAATTCAAACTCTATTTGCCCTATTTATACATTAAAAATAGGGAATTAATTCCTATTATGGCTCTAGGGTTTGGGCTTGGGCCAAAGACCAAATTTTTAGAGTTCAAGGCCCATTTTAAGTGGGTCTATTTATCTAATTAGTAGATGGGCTTTTAAATCAATGGCTTTGAATGGTTAAGCCCACTTAAACTTATTAAATATGTAAATAATTCTATTAATCAATTAACTGGCCCATTAAGCCTTTTAAGTCTATTAAATGCTTAATTAATTCTATTTAATTTTTTTAAAAATTCTAAGAATTTTTGGGGTGCTATAAGTAGACTTGGGGATTCCTTACAAGATGGTGAGAGCCGACCTTCCAAGGAATGGGGGTAATTTGTCATCTTCAGAGAGGAAGGCGATAGATATCCTACTGTGAGGGACACCATATAGCCTAGAAGTTCTCTTGTCGAGCAAGTCTGGGTCTGTGCCAGGGCCTCATGTGTCACTAGTTGAGGCTCATAGGGACACTTTTCGGGGTGAGTTTTACCTGTCCCTGCCTTTGTACCTTGTATTCTTACTCAGCGTCTATTTTTCCCATTTTGTAGCCGTCACAAAGGTTAGCGTAGAAGAGATCTTGGCTAATATTAGGATGAGACGCGTGGCTACATCGGGTGTAGATGGGTAGATTGGGTTGGCTGAAGCAGTGGCCGAGTTGGGCAGGGTGGTGGCCCCTACGCCCAATAGGCCAAGAGTGCAATCTTAGGAGGGGAGTCTTTACTCGGTGATCATGGTGCCTCCGAGAAAGGCCTTGGCTGGCACGTGGGGAAGGGCGTGGTGCCCGCATCCCAAGGGTTGTTGTGTAATGTCTCGGGTCTTCGGATCGTGAATTCATGGGTCTCGGAGTGTGTCCGCGGATCCCAGATCATGTTTTCTAAATAAAATAGAATTTTCTAAATATTAGGTCTTCGGATCCCTAAATATAAGATAGTACATTGTGTTTGGGCACCAGGGTGTAACGAGTGAGTTTCGCATTTTTTGAGGATCTTGGGGTTAATTTTTGATGATTTTCTTATTTTTTTAGATTTTTAAACCCAAAAATAAAACCTTTATAAACCCTCCCCTGTCTCTCCTTACCCTCATTCTCTCCTCACTCTTTCCCGTCACTCTCCCACTCTCTTCTTTCCTTTGGTGGTTGACCATGGTGAGGAGGTGAGCGGCAGAGCGATGGCAATGGCGTGCGGAGAGGACGGGAGTGGGAGCACGGTCGAGTGGTGCGGCGGGCCTGTTCACGGACGCGGGAGCCGACCGTGGGAAATAGCGGTGTCTTCACGTGGATGCATTGATTTTGGCTTGGTAAGGTGTCGTATAAGGTAGGGGGACGGATCCTTAGCCCTTCTATTTTGTTTCTCCGCGATTCCATACCTCGGTGAAGCTGAGAGAGGGTGTATTGCTTGTTTTGGGGAAAAACCATGCCCATGATTGTGTGTCGGATTTTGATTAGATCGGGCGGCAATTTGTAGTTAGATTTCTGTTTTCCACTGGTGTGAATGCTCGGGGAGTGATTCCCCTTCCCCTTGTTTTCCCCTTCGTTTCAAGGCGAATAGGGCGTGGAATAGCACCCCCGAGCGGTGCTCTTTTAATCTCTAAACCCAACAAAAGACGGCCAAAGTGATGGCGGCTGGGTGGCCAGTGGTTTGGCCACCCAGGCCTGTGAAGCCCAGGTGGGTTGCCAAAGATCTAACCTCATAGCCTAGTGTGGCCCAGGTGGGTGACCAGGGGTCTCGCCGCCCAGCCTATTGGGCAGCCAACATGTTGGCCACCCCTGGCTGCCCAGCCTATTGGGCAGCCAGTAGGTTGGCCACCCAGACCCTTGTGTCTCGGGCACCTTCGTGCATATGTTTTCGCAGTTCGGGGTGTCCGTGGGTAATGTTATTTCACGGATTGTATGCCACGTATTTCTGTGTGCCCGCATGAGTGGAGCGGGTCATTACATGTTGGCTTATGCATCCAACTTTGTGTATCGGCCTGGGGCCGTGTTCTACCATGATATGGTTTCTATGAGACTACGGGTTTAGTGTTTTACCGTAGCACTACCTTGAGGGCATATCGTGATGGATCGGGCGAGGACATCCTAGAGCACACGTGCCTTAGTTAGGACAAGTGTATGTTGTTGTTGGGTGCAGTGGCGCGTACCCCATGTCAGGTTGCAGGACACGACTGTGCTATTGGGTGCAGAGGCACGGACCCTAGCCAGTCCCAGAGAGGTGTGTGTGTGAGAGTTTCTTTGCCCCACTCGAGGATAGGGTGTGGGTCGCACGCATGATATCTGGGTGTAGTATAAGACGTCAGTAGACGCATCTGGCCCGGTTGTATGTTTGTGTGTATGCGAGAGGAGGTTTGTCGATTGGGGTAGGGTTTCTAACACTAAGGTCAATGGCTCTCCGTGGGAATGGATTCTTTTTATTTATATATTTATTTATTAATTAGGATTTGTTAGATTTATTAGATTTATTTATTTACTGTGTAGGTGTGCCACTCACTGAGTGACGAGTTTATTATACGCACTGTCTGATTAACCAGACGAAAGTGAGTGATCGTGTCAGGACTCAAACCCGTCGCACCATAAAGATTACGACGTTAATTACATCCTTCCGGAAGAAGGAAAACCCTTGATTAATTGTCAAATTAGAGAGACCTCGAGGCCAATAGGGCATATGAAAGATGTGATTGCATATACAAACATGCGGTATAATAATATTTATTATTTTTTTGTTTAACCTGTTCTCGGTACGGGCAGAGTTATGTACTCACGTATAGTGAAAGCCTCCTACCGGGCATAACTCGACTTTCCGCTTGTCACCATTTAATATACCGGAGAATCGAATCATGCAGGCATATGGGGTAATGGTATTTAGTATTATTATTTATATATTTATTTGGTCATTTATTTATAATTTTAGGGAAGATTTCGGCAGCACCTCCCCTGTCCTGAGATGTATCGGGGAGAGTATAAGAGAATTGTCCACGAGGGGTCGAGACGATCTCCTGAATGACGGTCATCTCCAAATAGCAATCCCGTACCCTATGATGAGTGGGGAACCTGGGGGCTGACCCTCTAAGTAATCCCTATCACTCGCAGGGCTGCCAATTAGTTGTTGTCTTTTTATTTTGAGACTGCGCATGATATTACGGTGCACGCATATAGACCCACGAGGCAGGTCCAGCGTGACTGTACCTAGGCGGGCTCATGTGATATCGGGACAATGTATGCCATGCTATGGCAAGTTTGCTATTCGAGGATTGAGGGAATGTGGTTAAATCCCAGTCGAAACAAATCGAATTCAGCGGATTATTGGCCCGGGACAAGGTCATGCTCTGGCCATAATGGGATGAATCCCAAGGTAGAGACGCAACTAGCCTGGACGTCTTTAATATTGCCATACCCGGGGTCTAGAGGAGGTGAGAGCTCCGGAGTGGACACAGTAATGTATGTTATTCTTTGATTTATTATTATTATTTTATTATTATCTGGATGTGAGTGTGTTTCTTTTTCTTAAGCTCATTGCTTTTGTTTCATTTATATTATCCCATCTCATTATTAATTTAATTATTTTTTTATTACATACATACGTCTTTTTATTTCTTTTTTTTCATTTGTTTGACAGTTATTCATTCATCAATTCTTTATTATTCATTTATCATTTTTTATTTTTTATTTGTTTTATTTTCCTTTGTTGTTGTTTATTTGACCATTGCTTGTTTGTATATATATATATATATATATATCTCATTTTTTATTATTTTGTGTAACGGGTGTGCTTGTCTGTGTGTTAAGTGTTGTGTATGTATTGTGAAAACGGTGGGAAATGTGTGGACGTAAAATGGCGCGACGAGTGTGTATGTGTGTTATTTTTTATTATTATTATTAAGGAGGGATGGGGGTGGCGCCGTATTAGGCACCTTTGGTGCCTGATCCGGCGGCACCCCCACAAGATCAACACGACTTTTTTAATTTATTTTATTATTTATTTATTATATATATTATTTTATTATATTTTTAAAAAATTATTGTCACTTCATCATTTATTATTATATTATATTATATTTTATGTCTATTTTTTATTTTAGTTCCTAATCTTATAATCAGTCAGCATGTCCTCGCAAAAATTCGACATCTCCTCTAGACCCGGAGTGTGTGAAGTGTAAAAGAGGAGGCTCGTCCTCGGTAAGTCGAGACGGACTCCAAAAGACGGGTATGTCGTCACGACATCTCGAACCCTAAAATGGATGGCGGATCTCCGAGGGCTCGCCTACTAGGAGACCCGTATCACCCGAGAGTTATCGATTAGCGGGACAGACCCTATAGTGGATAGTGGATCTCCGAGGACTCGCCTACTAGGAGACCTGTATCATCCGAGGGTTATCGATCATCGGGACATTATTCGTCATTAAGGCGGTTAATATTCACTCGGGGAGTGGTCACTTGGATCGGCGGTCGTGCACCTTGAATCGGCGTGAGGAATTACTTTAAAACGGCGTGACTTAAAATGGTGTGACTTTGAAAACGACGTGGCCGAAAGGTTGAAACGGCGTGGCAAGGGGGCTTTCATTTTCACGCCGGATTAGGGGGGTAACAAACACGCATGCATTTATTCAATTGTAACAAACATTCATTCATAGGCATAGTAAAGTTATCCGGCGGCTGGACCCATTTGCATGACACGGCAGTTATATGCTCACCCATACATATTCACCCATATATATAGTAGAACATATATAGTGAACTGGAGAACGTAATGGGTTTCATTCATGCATTGATTTACTTCATATACCCATGTGTGGTTGTTCACGTGAATGGTGGAGTGGGCTGGCATCTAATTCGTGCACGTGTATACATGCTCATATGTGTGTGTAGCTAGATTAATTGGTGGCTGGGCTTATTTGGGTGGTATAGCAGCCAGGTTGTGCGGGCCTTATGCATGGGTGGAGCGGCAGATGTAATACGGCGGCTGAGATGGGTTTAAGCAATCCGGCGGCATGGCTAAATGGAGGCTAATACGGCACGCTATTTGAAGAGGCTGAAACGACGCGCAAGAGAAAGGAGATAGGGTCATTATCTGGCGTGAGAAGGTGGGTAACCCGGCATGCCTCCGTGTTCCCGTGTCGCCGTATCACCCATTAAACCCATGAAACTAAAAACAGAGCATCCAAAAAAAGGAAAAATTAATCAACAGAGGACTTTATTTACCCCTTGTACGCATCGAGAGATCACATCTTGAGACACATGGACGGATCTCTGGCCTCAGATGGGGCATTAAACCATACGCTCAAGCATATATCCGGGACAATTTCGTGATTGCGAGAAAGGGAAATTGATATGAAGACAGAGCAACACGCACAAATAATCTGAGTATTCTGATGGGTCAAGTGTAGTGATAAAGCATCGATCACACGTGAAAGAGATGAGTGGGAGAGGAGAATAGAAAGGATAACAGGCAAATCGAACAACCGGCAACAATCCTTTTATTGATCTCCAAAGATGAAGTTACATGATGAGATCTACGTAGACAAGAAACGGGGGGCACAGATTTACAGAAGAGGAATGAATAACAAAATCGATGGGGAAGGGGATAACTGTAGCCCACAAGGGGCTTCACACGGCGGGTGAATCCACCTGTAGCAACTTTCGAAGACGGCCCTCCCTCTCTCTTCTTCTGCTTCCCTCTCTCTTCTTTCGGAGGCTCTCTCCCTCTATCTTTTCTTCTCCCCAAAGTTTCTTTCTGATTTCTTCTCTCTCTCTGTTCTGGCCGCCTTCTCTCTTTTTCTTTTCTACCAGTCGTATGCCTCTTAGGGTTCTCTCCTCCTTGTTCGAAGTGAAGGATTTTATAGAGGAGGGGGAGGGGCTCAGCTTGAAACGGCAGTAGAAGGGTTTTGCGCGCCGGTTTGCTATGGCGCCGTTTTAGCTGGTTTTGTGCTCCGAATCAATAGCTTCAAGCTCCCTTGCACGCCGGTTTACAGCGGCGCCGTTTCAAGGTGTGTCACGCCATTTCAAGGTTTCTTTAACCCATTTCCAGTGTCCTTTGGCCCATTTAGCTTGTTTAGGCCCATGTTGTGCCTATTCTCTTCTTTTGTGATGGTTGGCCAATCGACCGGCTTGTAATTGTTGCTCGGGCTTCTGCTTGTTCCTTCAGGGATGGTCCCGAATGTTCTTCTGAGCTCCCAAGTCTTGCTTTAGCAGATGCCCTTTGCAGCCGAGCGTCTTTTCTTTTCTTTCCTTTTCTTCGGTCTTCATCTTTTGTTCGGCTTCTGCCGTTCCTTTTTCTTCATTTCTTTCTCTTCTTTTCTGTCGGCATAGGGGCACTCGGTAAGAGCCTTTAAGACCTGCAGAAGCAAAAGTTAAGAAGAATATATTCACTGTCAAGAAATGCCCCCCATCCACGGGTGTCGCGAATGAGGTATAGAAGAGCAGGACCTGCGGGTGTAGCCCATAGCCCATTTTAAAAATGGTGTAAGTTGGTTTTGATTATTTATTCTTTTTATTTATTTTATTTTTATTTATCATTATTTTTATTTTCATTTTACTTCGTTGTATCTTTTTATTTTATTTCATCATTCATTCATTCTTTTTATAATCTCACCCAAGCACACAGGCATTCATCGGCCGCAAGCATAGAATAGATATATGTAGAATAGTTCCCTTATATTAGGGATAGAATAAGGACAACACCTATGATTTACGGACGGAGTGCGGCTCACGAAGCACAACTAAGGGAGATGTGCATACGCAAAGAGGACGCCGCATAGAGTATATGTATAGCATAAACCACAATCTTTGCCCTGGACTATTCCTTTGTAGTGTGAAAGTGCAATGATATGGGTAATGAACCCTAGACATAGGGACGTGCAGATGTTTTAAGTAGCACTAGAGGATTACTTTATCGCCTACGTATACATTCGGGGTTCTCGACTTTTGGTAGCTTCGCACAACCCCCTTTTATTCTTAATTCCGGACTTCACCGTTCGACGCGAGTTTTCTCATGTATCTCAATGGGGATTCCCAACTATTAAGATCCGTCCTTTATTATGATATTATTATGGATTTCACCGTTTGACGTGAGTCTCCTCATATGTCTCAATGAGGATTCCCAGCTACTAGGATTCATCCTTTATTGTGACATTATTATGAATTTCACCATTTGACGTGAGTCTCCTCATGTGTCTCAATGGGGATTCCCGACTACTAGGATTCATCCTAATTTTAATTGTGGAACTTCTTGCACCGTTTTCGCGCAAGTCTCCTCATATGTCGCAATGGGGATTTCCGACTACTTAGATTCTCATTCCACTTATCATTATCATCATTCTTTTCTTTTCTTTTCTTTTCTTTTACGAAGGGGGCAGGCAGCTTTTTACTCACGGTCACCCTTTACGTGAGTGTAGAGATTTGAGCATCCATGTAGTGTTAGGAAGAATTTATGACGTCCCTATAGCTAAGAACCATTGCTCATATTTCGTGCGATGTGTGGAAGTTCCGTCCAGGGTGTATCATGCGAGTTGTGCTAGTAACATGGCTAAGACTCTTCCCCTAGCCGTATGCACTCACCGAGGATTGACTTTTCATTCCTTAGTGTGTGCCGTGATGCACACAAACATAGAATCCGGGCAGCCTTAGTTAGCAAGGGAGTATGCGGTCTTAGAAATTTGAAGGAAGTGTATTAATACTATATTACATGCAAACATGCACGCGGGGCAAGCAATCATGTGGACCAAGTTGTGTTCACCATTTTTCTTTTCTTTTCTTTTTTTCTTTTTTTTTCTTTTCTTTTTTCGTTTTTTCTTTTCTCTTTCTTTTTTCTTCTTTTGTTTTCTCTTTCTCCCTTTTTTCTCTTTTTTTTTCTTTTTCTCCCTTTTTTTCTCTCTATTTTTTCTTTTTTCCTCTTTCTTTTTTCTTTTTTCCCCTTTTATAGGGCTTAGTAAGTACATCTGCAGGCTGGCTATTTTATAGGTGGGTGACTGATGCCACGGCGATGGAGAGAAGATGTTATATGTTGTGGTAAATCCCTAGAGGGATCAAGGGTTGGTGTGGAACAAGGGGTTGGTGTGGAACGAGGCCCAGCTCATCTAAGTGACAGCCCCGCAAGGTCCACTTAAGCTAAAAAGCCCAATAAGATCACTCGGGGCCACACCCTTCCTCTGTCGCCCCTAGGCTCGGAAGGCCCGAGCGTCGGTCAGATTGGAGAAAGATCCATGCCCGACCTATCCCCTCGCCGGGATAAAGGCAGGCGCTCAGCGCCCACTCCGACTTATCTTCATCCGAGCTAGGCCCATCGCCCGGACAGGGTTGGCACCCTTCATGCTTGGATCGACCGATGATTGTTTATCCACGCTGCCGTTGAGAACCCTTTATGAGCAGGAGTTTAAGAGGATAAGGGACCCATGACTCCTCAAGGCTATAAAGATCCCATGATGAGGACATAAAGAGCCCACGTTGAGGACGTAACTCCCGTCTGAAACTCCTCGGCTTACGGGACTCATGAGACTAGTGCACTATATAAACCTGGGAGTACCTCCAACGAAAGGTAAGGGCCAACACACGCCCGAACTCCCTGAGCAGGAACCACTTCACCACCTTGGTGTAGAGGGATCTCGTGCATCTCTTTCCTCCTCCCTTCATAGCTTCCACCATTGCTCTACTGACTTAAGCATCTGAGGGTTTGCCCCAGGGAACCATCCCTGGGCCTCTTGATCCGTTTCCCTTCTTTGCAGTTCACTATCCGGTGATCATCTCCCCAGCTCAGGATCAGCGCGAGATCACGCCTCTTCATCTGGCGCCGTCTGTGGGAAACGACCAAAGAGCCAGTATGGTGCGAAGAAGTTCAGAGAGGAATTCCTCCGGCGACAGGGGAAAGGCCATGGTAGCAGCAGGAGAAGGCCCCTCTCAGGCCTCACAAAATCCCCCCTCCAATGCCAGCACCCCCGCCGACGGACCGGCGGTGGTAGGGCTACCACTTAACGGTGGCGCAGACACCTTCCAAGCCCTCAACGTAAAATTGGATATCCTCGTGGAACTCATGAGGACCCAGGCGGCCAGGGATGGAAGGTCACGCGCCCCTCCGGAGAGCCCTCCCCACGAGAACGTGTCCCAGCACACTGCCGGAGGCGCTTCACCCTCCGAGGCCGGCAAATTATCCGTAACAGGTCAGGAAGATGTTCACAAGCGCCCCTCTAGAACAAGAGGCCTCCTCCACGCCAAAGAAGGGAAAACCTGGGGCACGCCGTCTGAACCCTGAGACCGAAATCCTTGGGGAACGCCAAGATAGCCCCCCCTGCCCCACGGCGCAGCGACAACCGGAGCTATCCCTCCGACTGTGAGAATTTGAGAGACGTTTCGCAGAACAGGAGCGCGCCCTACACGCCCTGTAGAAAATATCTTCCACGGAGGACGAGGAGAAATCCCCTTTCTCCGACTATATCTTGAAGGCAGAGGTATCTCCCAGAACCTCCATCCCGACCTTCAAGCTTTATGACGGCCAGCGCGACCCGGCCGATCACTTCGACAGCTTCGACGCCCTGATGACCCTGCATGGAGCGTCTGACGCCATCAAATGCCGAGCCTTTGTGACCACCCTGGTCCAAGGTGCCCAAGCATGGTTCCGGGCCTTCGCCCCCGGATCTATCCGGAACTTCAAGTAGTTCGGGCGTGTATTCAAGGAGAGTTTAGCCGGTAGCGGTCCCCCCCGGATCTATCCGCTAGTGGCTCTTGCTTTGCGCCACGCTGAGTACGAAGAAGTGCTCAGCACGTGCCGAGACGCAACCGGCTCGGGTCGGGAGGGGGACAAGAACCGGGCACCCGAGCCAAGCTCGGGTCCAGGAAAAGGCGGAACCGAGACGGGGAACACAAGGAACCGTCACGGAAGTACGAGCCGTACACCCCTTTAACCACTCCGGTTTACGAGATATATGAGGACATCAAAGGCTCGGGCCTCCTCCGCCAACCCGAGCCAATGAGGTCAAAAAACCGCAATCGCAGCAAGTATTGCCTGTTCCACAGCGACCACGGGCATCACACCGGTGATTGCCACCAGCTCCAGGATGAGATCGAGCGCCTCGTCCGTCAAGGACACCTATCCCGGTTCGTGGCCGGGCACAAGGAAGACCGAGGCACCCCAGAGGAAATTGACAACGTCCCTCGCGGGGTCCATATCAACGTCATCGCTGGTGGAGCTGCATCGGGAGGAGACAGTGGCCGAGGAAGGAAGTGTCATGCTGAGCGGGTGAGTCGAGCCATCGAGCCTCCCAGGGCCCCGCCAAGTGAGCCCCAGGTCATAGTCTTCTCCGACCAAGACCTGGAAGGGCTAACCACCCCGCATGACGATGCCCTAGTCATATTGGCCACGATAAACCATTGTAACGTAGACATGATTCTAGTTGACAATGGAAGTACCCCTGATGTATTATCCTATGAATGTTTCCTTAAGATGGGGGAAGATTCGTCTAAACTCAGCCCGATCCGAACCCCCCTTTGCGGGTTCAATGGCCAGGCCACTTATCCCGAGGGAGCCCTAAGCCTGTCGGTTACTCTCGGCACTCCACCCAAAACCGTTACGGTCATGGTGGACTTCATAGTGATCAAGGGTATGATAGCATACAACGCAGTCTTCGGCCGAGGAATCCTCAGCCGAACAAAAGCGGTGCCTTCTACCTATCACCAAAAGATGAAGTTCCCCACCAAAAATGGGTTGGGGGAAGTCTGAGGTAAGCAGGCGACGGCCAGAAGGTGCTATAATATCTCGGTTGAAGCCACAAGGCCGGACGAGAAGAACAAGGGCCCCCGGGAAGTCGAGGAAAAATCCGCAACCGCCGAGCCTGGAGGCGAGTTGCTAACGATTTTCCTAAACGACGACCCGACCCTAGGAGTAAAGATTGGAGCCGACCTACCATCTGAGGTCCAACAGCAATACAAAGAGTTTCTTTCCGCGTACATCCGAGTCTTTGCATGGTTTGATGATCAACTCCCCGGAATACCGGAGGAGACGGTGATGCATAAGCTCAACCTTGACCCGACCATCAAACCCATACAACAACGGAGAAGGAAGCACGCGCCAGAGAAGCAGGCGATCATCAAGGAGCAAGTCACCAAGGGGCAAAAGACTGGTCTTTTTAAACCAGTCCTGTACCCGACGTGGCTGGCCAACGTCGTCCTGGTGCCAAAAGTTTCGAGAAAGTGGCGGATGTACGTGGACTTCGTCGACTTGAATAAGGCCACACCCAAAGACTGCTATCCGCTGCCGAGCATCGACCAGCTGGTTGACTCAACCTCGGACAACGAGATACTCAGTTTCCTGGACGCCTATTCAGGTTACCATAAGATCAAAATGAATCCAGAAGACATCGAGAAAATCACCTTTATCACTGACTTCGGCGTATACTGCTACACCCGGATGCCTTTCGGGTTGAAGAACGCCGGAGTCACGTACCAGAGGCTGGTCAATCATATGTTCGAGGGACAGCTCGGCCGGAACGTCGAGGCCTATATTGACGACATACTCGTCAAGACCCCAAAGGCCGAGGACCACTTCGCTGACCTAGCTGAGACCTTCGACACCCTCCTGAGGTACAATATGAAACTCAATCCCACCAAGTGCGCCTTCGGAGTGAGGTCCCAGAAATTCCTGGGTTTCGTAGTCACCCAGCGTGGGATCGAGGCCAACCCCGACAAGGTCCAGGCCATCCTGGACATGTGCCCACCCACCTGCATCAAAGACGTTCAACGCCTTACTGGGCGCATTGCCGCGCTCAGCCGGTTCTTGTCCCGTGCGGCCGAACGATGCCTACCCTTCTTCAAGCTATTGAGGGGGCCCAGATTGGCATCTGCTACGTTCGCATGGGATTAGGAATGCCAAAGAGCGTTCGCCGAGCTTAAAGAGTTCCTGGCTTCACCCCCGGTGCTGTCCAAGCCTGTCCCAGGCGAAGCCCTGCATCTCTATCTCTCGCAACCCCATCTACAGTTAGCTCGGTCCTGGTCAGAAATGACTCGGGAGTCGAGAGATCGGTCTACTACACCAGCAAGGTGCTCAACGAGGTTGAAAGAAGGTACCCAGCAACCAAAAGACTCGTGCTAGCGTTGGTTACCTCAGTTAAGCGCCTCCGACCCTATTTCCAGGGGCACCCCATCACCGTGCTGACCGGCGAACCATTGAAGAGGATCCTCACTCACCCTGAAGCCTCAGGACGTCTCGTCAAGTGGGCCATCATGCTTGGGGCCTACGATATATCGTATCGGCCTCGCTCGGCTATCAAAGGCCAGACGCTCGCTGACTTCATCACCGAGAGCACCATCCCGACCGAAGAAAGATCTATGTCCACGCCCGGGCCAACCTGGGAACTATTCGTCGATGGATCCTCCAACTCAGTCGGAAGCGGCGCTGGAATCCTCCTGAAGTCCTCTGAAGGAGCAGAGCTATAATACGCCTTGAAGTTCAACTTCCAGGCATCCAACAACGCTTCCGAGTACGAGGCCCTTATCTCAGGAGCCCGTATGGCCCGGTGGCTGGGGGCTGAGCGAGTCAAAATTCACACTGACTCCCAGCTAGTCGCTAGCTTGGTCAACGGTGATTATGAAGCTTGAGAAGCACCGATGGTGAAATACCTCCAGCTGGTCAGAGCCGTGGCACAACAGTTTGAGAGTTTTGAGGTAGTCCAAATGGCTCGGAAGGAAAACTCCCGGGCGGACGCCCTCTCTCGGCTGGCCTCCTCTCTTGACCCCGAGGGCACTCGATCGGTCCTTCTCGAAGAGCTAGAGTGACCGAGCATCGACTCAGAGCTCCTGGCTGTTGACTCGGCTTCCCCAAGTGACCGGCGTACCCCGTACCTATCGTGGCTCCAGGATTCTCAAGAGCCTCCCGACCCTCGGGAAGCCCGAAGATTAAAATACCAAGCTCGGTGATTCGTCACTCTGGACGGCACTCTCTACCGGAGATCCTTCTCCGGTCCTCTCCTGAAGTGCCTCAGTACTGATGAAGCCAACTGAGCGATTGAAGAAGTTCACGAAGGTCTATGCGAAGCATATTTAGGAGGTAGGTCGCTCGCCAGGATCTTGCTACGGCAAGGTTATTGGTGGCCCACTCTGCAGCGCGACTGCTCGACCAACACACAACACTGTGACCGATGCCAGCGATTTGAGCACTTGGTCCATCAGCCAGCAACGAGCTCGTTACCTTAGCCGAGCCTTATCCTTTCGCTCGTTAGGGAATCGACATCCTCGGGCCATTCCCCACGGCTTAGGCCCAGAAGAAGTTCATCATCATCGCCATCGACTACTTCACCAAATGGATCGAGGCCGAAGCCACAGCAAGGATCACCGAGACAGTCGTCTGGAATTTCATCTGGAAGTCGATAATTTGTCATTACGGCATCCCCCGGGTGATAGTAAGTGATAATGGTCAACAATTTGATTCTCATTATTTCCGAGACAGATGTGCTGACCTCGGCATTCGCAATCACTTCACCTCGGTCGCCCACCCTCAAGCTAACGGGCTAGTCAAAAATGCCAATAAGACTATCTTAAAAGGTATCAAGACCAAGCTCAGCAAAGCCAAGGGCAGCTGGCTTGAGGAATTGCCGAACGTACTTTAGTCACATAGAACGAATCCCAGAACGGCAACCAATGAAGGTCCTTTTCAGTTGGTGTACGGCGCCGAGGCCGTCATCCCGTTGGAGATTGCCAATCCTTCCCTCCGAGTCATCTGTTTCTCGCCCGAGGCAAAGGATCAGAAACTGCTCGAAAACCTCGACCTAACAGATGGACTCCGAGAGATTGCCGCCATACAAGCAATGGAATACCAGCGCCGTCTCACTTGATACTACAATGCCAAAGTCTGAGATAGACACTTTCAACCCGGAGATTTCGTTCTCAGGAAAGCCGAAGCCTCTCGACCACTTGAGGCGGCGGGCAAGCTATCCCCTAACTGGGAAGGCCCCTACCGAGTGGTCGAGACGCTCGGGAAAGGAGCATACCGGTTATCTACGATGGAAGGAGAGCCCATCCCTCAGACCTGGAACACAACTACACTACGCAAGTTCTACTTCTGAACACCGATCATTGTGTAAGCAACATGGAATACAACAAAAGTTCCCTTTCCATTATTCAAACAACTCGTTTGTACATCAGAAAGGCCGAAGCCAAGAAAATACATGTCGAAAAAGCAAAAAATCCATCTGGCGCTGCCATATGAGCCCATCGCTCGGCTGACTCGGTTGACCTTCCTGCGTCCAGCTACTGACTCTGCCTCGTGCAGAAACTGGCTCGGATAAAGGGTAGTCGACCCCGTTGGCTCGGGTAACTCGGAACAAAGGTGACAGAGGGATTAGGAAGGAGAAGGCTACCTTCCAAGTTGACAGAGATGGAGGAAGGGGAAGAGGAACGCATATGAAGGCCTCCTCTCTACCAATCTGCCAACTCTTTGGAAGGCAGAGAGTGCAGGCACCCTCCGAAGAGCTAAAGAAATGATGAGGAGGGCAGAAGAGGGAGAAAGAGGCTGCGGAAGAAGAGAAAAGAAGCAGGAAGTGGAGAGGAATCTTGAGAGAGATCCCCTCCAGGGAGCAAGCGGGAAGGGACGGGCGGCAGGGATGCCTGATTCCCCCATCCCTCCTCCATCACGCCCCTCCCCCACAAGCGTCGCCGGAACTGATAAAAGAGGATGACGTGTCTTCACACGTCGAACCCTCTTTAACCTCGCCCGCCGGCCGTCGAACCCTCTTTAAACCCGAAGTGGCAAGGACTCTCTGCCCTCCATCATCGGTAGCCTCATCTTCCAGAGCATCTTCCATGTTTCGAATATATTGGCACAGCGCTACGTGAAGAAGGAATGAGAAAAGACTGTTGAGGAAAACCCTAAGCTGTGGAGACAAAGAGACACCCTTCAGATCTTTTATAGGCGAAGGGAGGCTTTTTGCCTTAAATGATTCTCCCCTCGAAAACATGCCAAAGGGACATCTCCCTACGAACGGTCACCTCAAACTCCTCGTTTCCGCCCCAGCGGGACACACGAAGCGGCCAAACATTCAAAGCATGAGAAAATGAAATGACACCCTATCAGAGACTCGCCCAACCATCACGCGAGAACCACGCAGAAGTATCAGCACTTTCCAACTACTGCAGATACGCTGAACAAAATACGGCAATGGCGACACGGAAAAGCTAAGTCTTTGTCATAATGCTATTGCCTTACCTTTTTTCCTACATAACAGGGAAAGTTTTTTCTTCAAGAAAAAAGGAAAAAGACATACAAAAAGAGAAAGTAAAGCATATACATTAGGCCTCTGTCCCACCCTGACGCTCGGAAGTGGAAGGCTCAGGTGGTTTGCCCCCGGCACCCTCGGCGATAGCCGACCTTGGCACTGACTCCACCGGCGTGGGAACTGTCTCAGTTGCGTGCCCTCCCGAGGCATCCGGAGTTGGCGACCCCTCGGACGAAGAGCCCTCCTGATATTCTTCCTCCGACACCGAAGTAGAGGAGCCGGAGGATGACAAATCCGAGTCATAGCATTGCCCGGATGGGAATTCAATTATCCCGGACGCCTACTCCTCGGCATAAGATACGGCCCGGTCATAGCCCTGCTTGAACCCCTTGCGGATGCCTCGGCGAAGCGCTGACTCATAGTAGGGGAGGGCAGCCTCCTTAAGGTCGACCCGGTAGGCCTCCGAGCATTTGTACTGCTCAAGCGCCTCCGCCCCGACCAATCCCACCCTACCAGCGAGCTCGGCCTTCTCCCGCTCCGCCTCGGCTAATCTCCGCTCGACCTCAGCCATCCGCTCCTCGGCCTCTGCCACCCGCTTCTCCGCCTCAGCTCAATCAGCCTCGGCCTCCCCCCAAAGGTGCATAGCTTCCTCCGCCCGGTCCACCAGCTCGGAGCGCTCGACCTCCCATCGGCCATCCAGCTAGACGCGAACAAGGCGCTCCTCTTCAAGAAGCCTGCTCTTCCTCTCGAGTGAGTTGCGGGCCTTAGCTAGCTACTCGGTTAGCGCCCGGGCCTCCATCTGGTTCGCCAGCGCCAGCTCCCTAACTGAGGAAAGCTCCCGCCGAAGCCCATCACGCTCCTCGGCGAGCTGAGCTAACTTCCTGTCAGACCCACCAAGGGTCCAGGCCAGGGTCGTCCGCTCTGACTCTAACATGGCATATGCTTTTGCCAGAGTGGCCCCCATCTGGGCCAGGACCAGGCCGCCCTCCATAACCGCCTTGAGGGCCACGGACGGGGAGTGCTACCTGCTTCCTCCCTTCACCTTCGCGGCTATGCCGCGACACATCCGATACAGAGGGCCCTGGATGACAAGCCTCTCCAAGGCCGCCGGAATGGAGATCTCCCCTTCGGTCGGTGCCCCACCTGATGGGACATCAAAGGCGATTTCATTACACGGGTGGAGTGTATTTGTGAGTTACAGCTTGTATGAGATTGTAATTGTGTATTTTCTTTCTTGTGGGCTCCTTGTAAGGCTTATATCAAGCCAATGGGTCATTTGTTATGTCAAGTCCAAGGCTAGGTTGCCATTAGTAGAGTCCATTAAGAGTGTTACTTCATATTGGGTCATTAGGTGTCTAATGGGTCACTAATGCACTTAAGGTCCAAATTGGGTTACACTCCCTCATGGGCCAACTAAGTGGGAAGGGTGCAAGTCTAGCATGGGCTTGTGGATGTTTCATGGCCCATGAAGAGGCCCTTGGCCCATGAAGGGGGGCGCCCCCTCTTTTGGCTCCATTAGGCTAGGTTGTTTAGTTTTTTTTTATTTCCTTCCTTTCTTTGACCACATGTTGTAAAAATTAGGAATTGGCTTCCTTTAAATATTGTATTTTGGAGGTTGGTCATACTTCATCCCAGCCCTTCAATCCACACCCCTAGATCCAAGGGCTGAGGGTGAGTTTGGTCGGCATCCTATATAAGGTTGTATTTTTCATATTGAATGAATTAATGAAGGAAAAAAAGGCATTTGCCCCCAAGGAAGCTTGCGCCCCTCCCCTCTCTCTCCCTGGTTCCTCCACCCCCTCTCCCCTTTCTAGAGTGTAATCCCTTCCCCCTTGATCTCCTCCAGCATCTGAAGCAACTCCGGTGATCGCCGCCGCCATCGTCTCGCCGCCGACGCGTCGTCGCCAACGGTTTCGGTGTTCTGTCCACTCAGGACAGAACCTTCTTCTCCGAATTCCTGCTACCACTCCCTTCATCTTCTGAAGCTCAAAATTTCAGGGTTGGTTCCCCTCTAGAACCCTTATCCCCACAAAAAAAATCACATCAAAATTCATCCTTTAGCTATTTTTTGATTTTCGTCCAAGTCCAAGTTCCAGATCTGTCCTGGTTCTGTTTACTGTTCATCAGCTCTGAGTTTACCCCATTCGAACCACCTTTTGATTTTTGTTGGGTTGCCCAAATTTATTGGGAGTTCTGTCCACATATATCTACCACCACGAATTTTCTTAATTTTTGTTAAGGTCTCTAGTTATTTTTCAAATTTCGTCCAAGTTCCCAAGAATAGTCTGCTTACAGTTTCCCAGATCCGACCCAGGTCTAGTAAAAAAATCCCAGAAAATTCATTTCTTCTCTAATCAAAAAACCAAAAATAGTCCCGGATTCCTATCTCAGATACCTTCAACTTTGCTGAATAAATCATTTCTAGATTCGGAGGTCTTCTCCCCGGTCAACGTCGATCTTCAGAGAAGTCAGAACCTGCCCCTGCAGTTCTGGCCAGATTCCAGCAAGCTTGTAAAATACATGATCAGAAATATAGATCTGATTATTTTTTTTTGAAGACCCCTACATCGAAGTATTCTGAGTCAGCTTTCCAACGGCGCTAATCTCGTCGCATTCCGACGACGGGGCTGATCGCAGCAGTAGTTTTCTCCGAGTCGCGCGCCTGCAAACAGAAGTTCAGGTTTGTGGCCGAGTTCCCCGCGAGCGTCGTCCGAGGGCCGCCCGGCGTCCGGTGGTCGTTCCAGCAGCTCGCCATCCCAGGGGAACGCTTCCCAAGTGTCTCCACAGCAGAGGAGTCATCAGGCCCCACACGACCCCTCCGGTCAATACGTGGGCCCCCACTAGCACGAGTACGCGTGAAGCCGAAGCATTGCCCGAAACCGCCCGTCAACCCGAACTTGGTCCTCCCGGGCCCACTTGTGTCGCCCTTTACCTCCCTGCGTGGAGTGGGCTTATTTGTACTGCTGTAAACATAATGTACTAAGTTCCCGGGAGTACGAGCTTTGGCCGGGTGCCGTCTTCGCCACGCCGAGAGCGTGGAGGTATCGCCTTCACCCTTACACTTGGCATTAGCTTAATTCTTTATATGCTTTATATGCCGCTGCTAGAGAGCATGTGTAGAGATACCTAGCTCACCTTCAATTTATAATATCACTGCTGCGAGAGAGAGCGAAGCCGTCCCGTGACCCGATCCGGGCGCAAAAGAGAGCCGACCACCCTAGCTCATTGCCGGTTTCTCAACCGCGCACATCCGACGCTTCCCTCGTTAAGGGACGATCGCGAGCTTGTCGTGTCCGTGGTCCCATCCCACATCAATTTGGTATCAGAGCCAGGTTGAGTCTAGGGTGTCAAAAAGAAAAAAAAAGAGTGTCATTTACGTCTAGTCATTAGTCGGTCTAAGTCGAGTCTAGGATCATCATATTTTCAAAACAACAAAAAGAGTCATTTTTGGGTCGCATACATCCCTTTACTCGGTATATAAAAAGGTGTTGTCCGACCGTTAGGTTACGCCTATCGGGAAGGCCGCACACTTGTGCGAGTGACCTTCGGGTCGATTGTCTCCGCCGCGTACCGAGTTTTGGTTAAGTCTAGGTGCATCATTTTGCATTAGTGTGTTTTGCTTTAGTCGGTGTCTTCTAGTCGGTGTGTTTGCATGCCCACTCGTCGGGGTACTCAGTACTCACCCCCACCCCCACCTATGGCCAACCCACGGGATACCTCGGGAGACTTCCACTCCCTACAAGAGGCGATGATGGCCATTATGGCTAGGTTGGACAAATCCAATGCTAACTTTCGGACCTTCTCCGAGAATATGGATGGTCGCCTTAGGGCCATGGAGGGACGCATGGAGAACTCCGATAGGTCGGTCCAAGACCTCGTTGGGCGGTTAGATAGGATGTCACACGGGGACCCTCTTGGGGCAGCCCAAGGTCCACCCGCACCTCCTCCCGCGGGGGCCCAAGTCCAACCTGCTCCCATGGCCCAAGTCCAGGCCGCTCCCGCGGCCCAAAACCAGCCACCACTGGTTCCTCCACCCGCCCCTCCTCGGGTTCCCCAACTACCACACCGTGACCTTGGTCTCGAGGACTATGGGTCCGAGAATGCCTACGAGGGGTATGGTCAACGCCGTCGTGGTTTTCAGCCACAACGAGATGAGGATGATGATCGGGTCCTTAAGACCGTGCGAGCGGATCCTCCCGCTTTTTACGGGTCTTTGGATCCGAAAGTCTACCTAGATTGGGAGTTTGGCATGGACCGTTATTTTGAATGGTATGATATGTCGGAGCGTCGAAGGGTCCGATTTGCCACCATGAAACTCATGGGGCAGGCACAAACCTATTGGAAGAATGTGGAGAGCCTGCTACTTCAGCGGCTAGAACCCCCGATCGACACATGGGCCGAGATGAAGAATAAACTTCGGCAAAAGTACCTTCCTCCCACATACCGCCAGCGACTCATCGATAGATGGCAAAGTCTTAGCCAGGGAGACCGGTCCGTCTCTGAATACATCACGGAGTTTGATGAGTACTTTCTACGATGTGGTGTCACGGAGGAGAGTACCATGCCCGTGTCCCGCTTTCGACGTGGTTTGCGGCCACACTACCAGTATGAGCTTTTCCGCCGCAATGCCAAGACGTTGGAAGAGGCATACCAGGTTGCTCTCGAGATGGAGCAATTTGAGGGAGAGTTCGAGTCTAGCCATCGGTTGGGCCCCACCCCTCTCCGTAGTACCGAGCCCCGTCACTCTATAGGCCCACATCAGCGGCCTCCCATGGCTCGACCTCAGGAGCCCACCTGTCAGGAGCACTTCGCTCCACGGCCTCGCCCTCCTCCACCCCGGGATCTATTTCCATCCCAACCACCGGCACCCTTTGCCCGTCCCCCAGCTCCTATAGCCCGTCCTCTGGCACCGGCACCCCCTCCACTCTTGTCCAAGGCACCTACACCTCCCCCATTGTTGCCTACACCCCCTACCCGGCGGGATGATAAGGGTAAGGCCCCTCTTATCGGGGAGAGTAGTCGATCGCGAATACAGTGTTTCCACTGTCACGGGTATGGCCACATTGCTAGTGAGTGTCCCGCTCGCACCACCCTAGCCTTAGGTGTTGGCGGATCCGCACCTCCCGAGCTTGAGCATGTCGATTACGAGGCCGATGAGGCACTGGCCGATGAATACTATGCCATGGGGGAAGAGCTGGGCGACCCTTCGGCCGCCCAGGATGTCGCCACCTAGTGGGCTTGATGCTACCACCTTAGTCTAGAGTCGTGCATGAGTCGGTGTGTTTTCTTTATGTGGTTTGTTTGTGTGGTGATTTTGAGTCGATTGTTTGCGTGGTTTGCATTCGTATGTCTGTGCATGGTGAGTCTGCATGTGTCTTGTGCAAGCTCGTTGTCGGTCTCTTACGAGTAAGAGGCGAGTGGACTCACTTGATGAGTATGGGATCGGTTTTACTTCTATACCCGGATCAGTCACCTATAGGGACTCAACGGTGATTCCTAGTGAGTCTTCGAGCTGTTTCCTCCCTTTTGAGAGTGCCCCTTCGGAGTGACCACCTTTAGCCATAGCAGTGCGCATATCGAGTATATATGGAATGAGCAGGTGCCGATCATTTGGAGTGGAGCATACCCACGTTACTTGGCACGGTGACAGATCCGCCGGAGTACCAGAGCAGCCATACCCCTACTCGACGGGGTCGAGTTCCTCCCACCCGGGGAGAATTGATGGGACATCAAAGGCGATTTCATTACACGGGTGGAGTGTATTTGTGAGTTACGGCTTGTATGAGATTGTAATTGTGTATTTTCTTTCTTTTGGGCTCCTTGTAAGGCTTATATCAAGCCAATGGGTCATTTGTTATGTCAAGTCCAAGGCTAGGTTGCCATTAGTAGAGTCCATTAAGAGTGTTACTTCATATTGGGTCATTAGGTGTCTAATGGGTCACTAATGCACTTAAGGCCCAAATTGGGTTACACTCCCTCATGGGCCAACTAAGTGGGAAGGGTCCAAGTCTAGCATGGGCTTGTGGATGTTTCATGGCCCATGAAGAGGCCCTTGGCCCATGAAGGGGGGCGCCCCCTCTTTTGGCTCCATTAGGCTAGGTTGTTTAGTTTTTTTTTATTTCCTTCCTTTCTTTGACCACATGTTGTAAAAATTAGGAATTGGCTTCCTTTAAATATTGTATTTTGGAGGTTGGTCATACTTCATCCCAGCCCTTCAATCCACACCCCTAGATCCAAGGGCTGAGGGTGAGTTTGGTCGGCATCCTATATAAGGTTGTATTTTTCATATTGAATGAATTAATGAAGGAAAAAAAGGTATTTGCCCCCAAGGAAGCTTGCGCCCCTCCCCTCTCTCTCCCTGGTTCCTCCACCCCCTCTCCCCTTTCTAGAGTGTAATCCCTTCCCCCTTGATCTCCTCCAGCATCTGAAGCAACTCCGGTGATCGCCGCCGCCATCGTCTCGCCGCCGACGCGTCGTCGCCAACAGTTTCGGTGTTCTGTCTACTCAGGACAGAACCTTCTTCTCCGAATTCCTGCTACCACTCCCTTCATCTTCTGAAGCTCAAAATTTCAGGGTTGGTTCCCCTCTAGAACCCTTATCCCCCAAAAAAAAATCACATCAAAATTCATCCTTTAGCTATTTTTTGATTTTCATCCAAGTCCAAGTTCCAGATCTGTCCTGGTTCTGTTTACTGTTCATCAGCTCTGAGTTTACCCCATTCGAACCACCTTTTGATTTTTGTTGGGTCGCCCAAATTTATTGGGAGTTCTGTCCACATATATCTACCACCAGGAATTTTCTTAATTTTTATTAAGGTCTCTAGGTATTTTTCAAATTTCGTCCAAGTTCCCAAGAACAGTCTGCCCACAGTTTCCCAGATCCGACCCAGGTCTAGTAAAAAAATCCCAGAAAATCCATTTCTTCTCCAATCAAAAAACCAAAACTAGTCCCGGATTCCTCTCTCAGAGACCTTCAACTTTTCTGAAGAAATCATTTCTAGATTCGGAGGTCTTCTCCTCAGTCAACGTCGATCTTCAGAGAAGTCAGAACCTGCCCCTGCAGTTCTGGCCAGATTCCAGCAAGCTTGTAAAATACATGATCAGAAATACAGATCTGATTATTTTTTTTGAATACCCCTACGTCGAAGTATTCTGAGTCAGCTTTCCAACGGCGCTAATCTCGTCGCATTCGGACGACGGGGCTGATCGCAGCAGCAGTTTTCTCCGAGTCGCGCGCCTGCAAACGGAAGTTCAGGTTTGTGGCCGAGTTCCCCGCGAGCGTCGTCCGAGGGCTGCCCGGCGTCCGGTGGTCGTTCCAGCAGCTCGCCATCCCAGGGGAACGCTTCCCAAGTGTCTCCACAGCAGAGGAGTCATCAGGCCCCACACGACCCCTCCGGTCAATACGTGGGCCCCCACTAGCACGAGTACGCGTGAAGCCGAAGCATTGCCCGAAACCGCCCGTCAACCCGAACTTGGTCCTCCCGGGCCCACTTGTGTCACCCTTTACCTCCCTGCGTGGAGTGGGCTTATTTGTACTGCTGTAAACATAATGTACTAAGTTCCCGGGAGTACGAGCTTTGGCCGGGTGCCGTCTTCGCCACGCCGAGAGCGTGGAGGTATCGCCTTCACCCTTACACTTGGCATTAGCTTAATTCTTTATATGCTTTATATGCCGCTGCTAGAGATCATGTGTAGGGATACCTAGCTCGCATTCAATTTATAATATCACTGCTGCGAGAGAGAGCGAAGCCGTCCCGTGACCCGATCCGGGCGCAAAAGAGAGCCGACCACCCTAGCTCATTGCCGGTTTCTCAACCGCGCACATCCGACGCTTCCCTCGTTAAGGGACGATCGCGAGCTTGTCGTGTCCGTGGTCCCGTCCCGCATCACCACCGGGCGGCCCAGACCGAGCCGCGGCTTCAATCACCTCTCATGCCTCGGTCGGATTTTCTTGCGACCCTCCAACCTGGACCGGTTCAGCACCCGCACCGCCACCTGGAGCTTTGCCCGCCCCAATCTCGGTCGCGGCCCCAGCGTCACCCGCCTCGTCCACAGCCCCCTCGGCTTCGGCCGAGGGGAGAGCCGGGCATGCGCCATTGCCAATCACAGAAGCAGCCTCGGCCCCCTCAGCTCCGACCGAGGGGGGAGCCCAACCAACATCATCACCGACCGCAGGAGCGGCCCCAACCTCCTCGGCCCCCTCTTGCTCGGCAGATGGGAGAGCCGACCTAACAAGGTCGGCCCTATCTCGCTCGGAAGAGGGGAGAGCCACCGAGCTAGAGCCACCCTCGACGATGGAGATGGATCTGGCCTTCTTGGCCCGCTTCTTGGCCTTTACGGCATCCCGTATCATGCCATCCATGGGATCCTTGTGCTTGGCCCCCCGCGGCTTGGAAGACCCTTCCTGGGCCGCCCTCTAGCCCTTGCCTCGGGCTCGGGTGCGCCCCTCTGGAGATCGCGGCTCGTCGGTGGCCGAGTCATTGTCGAGATCGATCACCTCTGCGGTCTCCTCCAAAGCCGGCCGCCTGGTGTCTGCACAGAAGAAAGATATAGTCAGAAAAATAAAAATGGTCTCAACATCCAAAGAAAAGTCTAATTTGTGGCACCTGAACCTGACGGATGCAGCCGCGAAAGAAGACATTGCTCGATGTTCTCTGGAGTAACCAACTCTTCTGTGGACTGGCGGCGCTTCAGCAAGATAGTCGCATACTCCTCCACGTGTGGAGGGAACTCGTCCTGCCTTAGAGGGATATTCGGATGGAAATTGGAGATTACGGGACACCTCCAGGTCTCCTCCACGGAGCAGATCCCCACCCAGAAGAATTGAGTTTTCCACCCCTTATGCGAAGAATCCTTCGCAGCCAAGGAGATACAGCTCCTATTCCGCCTCGCCTAGATAAAATAGAAACCCTTCCCGGCCGAGGGATGCGCCTTCAACTCGAAAAAATAGTGAAAGAGGTTCAGGGAAGGAGGAACCCCGCATTGGCGGCAGAGGATGCGAAAGGTGGAAAGAAGAAGATAGGAATTGGCTACCAACTGAACGGGCGCCAACTGAAAAACACTGAGAAGCTTAAGAACAAAGGGCTCGAAGGGAAGGCGGAACCCGCCCTTCCATGACAGAAGGATGGTACAAATATGGCCTGTACGAGAGTCCAAGCTTGTCTCGTGCGGAGCAGCCGCGGTAAAGCAAAACTTGTGGGGCAGGCGAAACTGGTGCTCCAACCTTCTCACCTCCGCCTCCCCCAGTTCACTGCAATTTGGAACCGCCGCCTTCATCACAGGCTCACCCTCCCACTCTTCGACATCTGGACGCTGACCCGCCGTGGAATCCGAAGAAGAACTTAAAGAAATACGCTCTCTGGACCCCGAAGACTCCGGAGGGAGAGGAAGCTGCCAGACTGCCTCTGCAGTTATCTCCGCCAACTCCGCGAATGCCGCTGCAAGCCTCTGCTCTTCTGTCGTGTCCTCATGACGCATCAAAGAGCCCAAAAGGAAGCATGAAGGTGAGCCAAACCATAAAGACGGAGGGAGTCTGGAATGATAACAAGCGCCCAACGCCTATATCCCCGCGTGAAAGGCGACGCGTCGTTCCGACCTCTGAGAAAAGGGGGCCCCTTCATTTCAAATCCGTCAGGATTATCATTATTACGGGCCCAGGTGACCACGACACATGACTTCTTAACACCGCCAGATCTCCACCCATTCGAGCCACACTGGTCCAAAAAATCCTAACGGCTACTCTTCCGAGCCTACCAAGGCTCGGGAGTAGGAGGGGGACAAGTGGAGAGGGGGATTTCTTTAGCCCATCTAAAGAGCAGCCAAACTAGGTCCATCAGGGTCAAACGAGGCCCATCTCATCTAAGTGACAGCCCCGCAAGACCCACTTAGGCTAAAAAGCCCAATAAGATCACTCGGGGTCACACCCTTCCACTGCCGCCCCTAGGCTCGGAAGGCCCGATTGTAGAAAGATCCATGCCCGACCTATCCCCTCGCCGGGATAAAGGTAGGTGCTCAGCGCCCACTCCGACTTATCTTCATCCGAGCTAGGCCTATCGCCCGGACAGGGTTGGCACCCTTCATGCTTGGATCGACCGACGATTGTTTATCCACACTGCCGTTGAGAACCCTTTATGAGCAGGAGTTTAAGAGGATAAGGGACCCATGACTCCTCAAGGCTATAAAGATCCCATGATGAGAACGTAAAGAGCTCACGTTGATGACGTAACTCCCACCTGAAACTCCTCCGCTTACGGGACTCATGAGGCTAGTGCACTATATAAACCTGGGACTACCTCTAACGAAAGGTAAGGGCCAACACACGCCCGAACTCCCTGAGCAGGAACCACTTCACCACCTTGGTGTAGAGGGATCTCGTGCATCTCTTTCCTCCTCCCTTCATAGCTTACACCATTGCTCTACTGACTTAAGCCGGAGAGTTTGCCCCAGGGAACCATCCCTGGGCCCCCTAGTCCATTTCCCTTCTTTGCAGTTCACGATCCGGTGATCATCTCCCCAGCTCAGGACCAGCGCGAGATCACACCTCTTCACCCCACACACACACGGAGCCAAGCTCCAACACACACACGTAGGGTGACGCCTACACAACCACACGGGAGTAAACTCCCAACCACACACGGGGAACACACCCCAAGATATGTCCTAGCACACACGCGGATATGCTCTGCACAAAACCACGCACACACGTCAACACAAACACTTAGAGAACCCTTTCTCCAAACCCCCACACAATATATCCTTCCAGAAATATATAACGAGTTCACAAGTAAATGCTCTAGCCCTGAAACAACGTCTAAAAACTGAAACAAGAAAGATTCAAGAAGTGTAAAGCTCCCCCTTCACTAAACAATCCAGTTCTTCTTGGCTCGTTGTCGGATGGAGATGATTTTGACGTCCTCTTGTTCCTCTCCTCGAGCCGCTTCTTTTCTTCTTCTACCACGAGCTGCAAATCTTCATGGATATAGATGATAACCACCTTGCAAGAGCACCACCACGTTTTTCCCTCTTTTCTTCACCTACAAGAAAGAACGAATGAGCATTAGGGTTGTTCTTCTCACAAAATCGTAACTCTTATATATGCAACTCAAGGGGTGGGGAAAAGACTCATAAAACCCTCCCAATACATGTTAGAAACACCTTAATAACAATAGGAACTAATGTGGGGTAGTATGGTAATGTTTAGAGAGGTTTTCATAAGGTTTTAAACTCTCCCGGAAATCCCGTTCCGGAAGGGTCGACCCTTGGGGTCTACCCTCGGGCTTACAGAGGTGGACAGACAACAAAAAAACTCACCCAGACCACAAGGGTCGACCCTTGCAGGGGGGTCGACCCCAGGGGTCGACCCCTGCAAGCAGGGTTCAAAAACTAGTTTCTGTCTTGAACAGAAATGGGGTCGACCCTCGCAGGTAAGTGATGGAAAAAACCATTTTTAGCCCCTTTAAGCTATGAAAAACCAATGGAATAAATATGACCAAAGTCCCTTGATTTCGGATGATTAATTCTAATGATTTGAACCTGCATAACCATAGAAAAACCAAATTAGTATGGATTTGAAAATCAAATGAACTTATCTATTGAAACTAGCTTTTCTAGAATGAATATGAACATAATGGCATCCAAATGAACCCGAAACATTATCATCTCAAAGGCCATGATCTCAAGAGTGAAAATGTGAGTTCAAAACAAGAATCTATCAAGTTAGCATTTCAACCAAGCCACGTACACCAACTTGTATAGTCAAAAATAAGGATTTGAAGTTGTTATGTTTTCATGAAAAACCCAATCAAGCTATTTTCACACAATCCAACTTCTAGAAGTTCTTTCACTCATTTCAAATGAAGCTTAATGAAATATACTAGAAACATGATGATGCTCATATTCAACTCTCCACAACCATGCAATCAAGCATTAACACTTAGAACTTGTTCTCATCAAAATATATCATTGAACTCATTCAAACATGTATTTGACTTCTTAAATCAATCAACAAAAATACATTCCACCAAATGATAAGGTTTTGATATGATGAACATGACTCTCTCAATCAACCAAATATTAAAGTATGGGAGCTTAACCGTTCAAACACTTTCATGTATCTTTCATAACTTCAATCATCAAAATGCTTCAATACTCAAATATTAACAATCATGCCACATGCAAAGCATATAAAAAAGTATGGGAACTCATTCATTCAAATGGCATTCTTGTTGATAGAAATAAACATTCATGAAGCATTGTTTTCACGAGGAGTATTGTCATAAACATAGAATCTTCAAATCGCATGCATCACATGCATCACACACATTTGTAAATATCCAATCATGCAAACATGTTTTCTCATTAATTCTCATTGAGTATAAGGCATATGCACTCTTTCGAGCATATTTCACAAATACATTCTCATTCGATACAAAGCATCCTCAATCAAGTTTTTAGTGCATTGTTCACAAGACCAAGTATTCATGGTATGCGTGAGCAATATAGAACCAATTCTCATGAAGTCTTGTATGAGTATTTCAAACACATGAAAATATGGAGAACCATTCAAGCCACATTTCAAAAAGATTTATGTGAAGAGATTAAGCACATCAAAAAGAACAATAACTTCATGTTAAAGAAGCATGAAACACTTTCAATGCAATGCAATGAGTGAGTCAACTCCCTTTTTCAATAAGATCTTCATTGATGCACTCCTTTGAGTTCCAAACATGAATCATGAATTTTTATCCTGCAAATCAAAATATTCAAAGCATGAGATCCTTAAATACAAATCATTCACATGACTTTCAAATATGAACAGAGTTAACTCCCTTTTAGAAGAAGAGCTTCATTGATGGACTCCTTTAGATTTCAAGTATGAGCCATGAATTTATGTTTCTACAAACCAACATAAATATAACATTAGTTCCTTAAACACCAAGGGTTCACATGACTTTCAAGAGTGAACATTGACTCCATGTTTCAACTCATCAAATCAAGATATAAAACATGTTGCTCAATGAAATACATACACACACAAACACAATCGTTTTGATATCATTGAAACCAAACACGAACTAAGGGATGCAACAATCTCCCCCTTTTTGATGATGACAAAACGATGTGTGTGATAATATAGATTTTACAAACATTTGTAAATATTGAGCATACACCAATTCTTCCATTCTCCCCATGACAACATCATTCATAAAGCATTGAGCACACACCAAACATTCTCCCCCTTTTTGTCATCTTCAAAAAGGTAGGGGGTTATGTGACATGAAATAAACATGTTAGGCCAAAGGATATGATTCTAAAATGAAGAGAGAGCCTCGAAGATAGAGAGAGCCTCGAAGATAGGATACCATTTGTTGTTTGAACTCATTTTGGCATTTATGCAACATGGAGTGTTCAGAATATGCATTTCAAAATGAAATATGCCAATTGTTGGAAAGTATGGATTTGTTCAAGATGATATCATGAATGAATTATATGCATGCTGAAAATGTCAAATATGTAAATATGCACACGATGAGCGTCATCTTTCAAATGCAATGAATATGCACTATGTGAATGCTAATCATGCAAGATATGAAGTTATACACATGATGACTTCTATCCTTCAAAAGTAAGGTTTATACTCAGAATTAGACTCAAGGGGAATGCATGAATATGCAAACACACAAGCATAATCGTCATGCACACATATAGTACATATAGTAACTCTCCATATATGAGGCATGGGTTAACAAAAGAGCATGTGATTCAAATTCAAGAATGTAAGGCATGAAGCATAACTAAGAGATTTGTGCATACACAACTAGGAGTACTACATAAACCATGAATGTAGGCAAATTCATAAAATACATACATCACAAAAATGCCCATGTGAAATGTGAGGCAATGACTAATGAGCTTCAAAACATATGGATTTTTAGATTTTCTGAAGAACACTAGAAGGTAATCTCCTCTCTACACTTTCACTTTAGATTCTTGATTATCGGTAGCTTCGCACAACCCTTATTTTGTTTCTTTTAATAAACTTCACCTTTCGGCGCGAGTTTCCTCATATGTCTCAATGGGGATTCCCAGCTACTTGGATTCGTCACACATATGGATTTTTGTTTCTCCTTTCGACACGAGTTTCCTCCTTTGTTTCAGGGGAGATTCCCGGTTACTCGGATCCACATACCACTTATTAAAATTTTGTGGGGTAGGCAGCTTTTTTCTCACGATTACTCTTTAATGTCCATGTAGAGATTCAAGTTCTCTTTAAAGTGTTAGAAGGAATTTCTTTAATCCTTATGCATTAAAGTCATTAAATTCATTATGTGCAAGTGTGTGAGGGTAAAATTTTGTTTTGCATGTATAAAATGAATTCGACAAGACACGGCTATGACTCCCCCTAAATGTATGCACGGTCGGAGTCGAATCCTCCCCCTTAATATATGACATGTATCACATATGAATAAAGTCACTGCATTGTTGTTTAGCAAGGAGGTAAGGCCTTAGAAAGATCAAGAAATAGTTTCATAGTGTAAAGACTTACAAGCATGCAATGATTCATGAAATATTCATGCAATCATTCATCAGTCAAGATAGACGATTATCATGAAATATATGCATATGCTCTATATGCATGAATATGCAATATGTATCTTTTTGTCATTTTGTATGCATAGTATGTGAATGATATGCAAAGATGCCAATGCGATGCAAGAATGTCTGATTTTTATTTAAAAGTTCTACATGCATTGCAAAATTTAATATGGGTGCAAGATGCAAATTTTTAGTTTTTCATATTAATGATCTGAATGCACCTTATGAAGTTTCTAATGCATGTAACTTATAAAAGCATGAGAATGCAATGCAGGATGTAATTTTTTTTTATTTTAGAACATCATGACAGATTGCACAAGGAGACATACATATTCAAATGATGAGCAGGAACCATTTTTCAAGACTTGTCCTTTTTGAACAAGGGTACACAAATGATCAAAATCAAGTAGTGAACCCAAATTATCTTTAGAAATGTTCAAAAATAGATTTTCAATAACATTTTAAGAGCTTGGAGTATCATCCACAAACTAAACAGATTTTACAGGTTCCGGTACGAGGTGGAGGTGAAGGTTTGAAAACCTAACTCACACATAGTAAGAGTTTCTAAGTGGACATAATCCACCCTTCCACTACACACCATTTGATATACCAAATACTCAATTACACTCAGATGCTCGTGCATTTTAGATTGAAAAGTATTCAGAAGGCAAAGGCATCATGCTTATACCTCAATTTTTTTTTTAAATTCATTCAACCAATGAGACATGTTCATCATAGCAGAGTACAAGAATAACAGATCAAGTTCAGAATCAATATATGTCAAATGAACAATTTGCATTACAGAAATTTTACCTTCTTGAAGTAAGAATGAATTTCAGAATCAATTTGAACGCACATGGTATTTCAGAATTTCAAGGTAAATTGATTTCCTTCAAAAGACATGTTTCCACATTAGCCAAATAATTCAATTTCTGAATTTTGGTACAAGGCGGAGAGCTTTGATCCGAGGATCACCTCACGTATGATGTTAGCTTCCTGACAGACTTAATCTGTCATTTCACACATCACCATTTGATATACCAAATATTCATTCAATAAAGACATGTATGGCTTGTGAAGAATTTAGAGCATAACATGAGAACACACCAAAATCTCATTCCAAAACATCAAAACCATCAAGTTTGACAATGAAGGAGTAAAGTTGGGATTTTACCATATGAGTGTGCCTTGTTCCATTTTACTAGAACCCCTTTCATTCTTTATTTACCTCAAGGCACACCTTCATCACAACCGACTCATTTGTCAGATTTTGGCACCCAAGCCTTTTTGGGTCCTTGGATGTTAGAAGCATTTCTTCCAAAAGTTTTCTTTGACATTTTCATTGCCACCTTGTCATCACTTTCCATGATCCTGCAATCCTCAATAACATGTTCATGGTTTCCACAATAAAGGCATTGAGGAGAAGTAGTTTTACCAAAAGACTTCCTTTTAGGAGTAAAGAATTTTTAAATCCATTCCATCTTCTATTTTTAAAAGGTCTAGATTTAACAAAATTAGACCTTACATTCATTCTAGAAGCATGAAAATTTTCTGTTTTCAAAAATCAACACTCTTTCATAACATGCCCGTACTTGCCACAATGAAAACAACATGGAGATTCAGATCTATGGAATGACCTTCCATTGTTTGTATGATTTTTTGTAAACCATTTTTTCTTATAGAATGTAAACCTTTGAGTATGAAAGACATGTTCATTTCTTAGTTTTCTTTAAAAATTTGATTGTGCATTTATGGCATGAAAATCATCATTTTGCTTCACAAAGTAATTTTTCATCACATGGCCTAGTTTTGTGACAATAGAAGTAAGAACCATTTCCTTGTCTCTTGAAAACATATTTATGTTTGCATACTTTTTCATCATCCATTTTCATGACAACACAATCATTCATTTCATGGTCATGCATGCCACAATAGAAACATTCAACATTCAATTTCATTTTTCGCCCATTTTGAACTTTTTGAAACCCTTTTTGCATGATGGGTTTTGTGTTGAGATTTTTCTTTTTCTCAAAATTATTTTCAAAAATTTTCATTTGAGAAGTGGAAGGAGGTGCTTTGGAAGTACTGGGAATATCAGATGTATGAACAAAAGAGGTTGTCATTTTGTGCTCAAAAGACTTTTTATTGACCGGGGTATATCCAAGACCCTCTTTTTGAAAATTCACCTTGACACCTAGCATTTTGTCTAAGTTCTCCTTTCCTTTGACAAATCTAGACAGGTCATTTTTCAAATCATTTATCTCTTTCTCACATGCAAGGATTTTCTCACTCAGCAAGCAATTCACAGATTCCAAGTTTTCATTCTCTTTCAAGATTTCCTTGTTTTCATCATTTATGGCATGCAGTTTTTCAGTTAAGTTTTCAAGAGCTATCTCAGTTTCATCAAACTTTGAGATCTTAGCAAGCAACAGTTCATTCTCATGTTTCAACAATGAGATTTCTTTTTCAAGCTTATCAAAACATCTCAATCTTCCCTCTAGCAAGGAATTCTGAATTAACATAGTACCATTTTTCTTTTTAAGATCTTCATTTTCATCCATGATACTTTTATTATCAATTTCAAAATCAAGCAATTTCTCAAACAACTTATCATCATCAGACAAAGAAGCTAACTTATTTCTAAGATATTTTTCTATTTCTTCAAGCAATGAAATCTTAGACAACAAGTGTTTGTTTTGATCAAGCAAATCATGGGAATCATTATCAATTTCAAGAGCAATATTAGATTTTCTAAACATTTCAAGCTCTTCATTCATACAAGACATCTCATCTGAAAATAATTCAACTTTGGATTCTAGAAGTTCTTTTTCATATTCTAGGTTCTCAATCTTTGACTCCAAAGTTTTACAATTTTCACAGGAAGGATTATCATGCACATTCTCATTAATCTTCCTTTTCAAGATTTTATTTTCAGATTTGAGTTTCTTGTATTTATCATACAGTTCAACATATGCCATTTGCCATTCCTCAATAGAGAGTTCTTCGGATTCAGAATTTACCTCATCATAATTTTCTTTATTGAGTTGTTCATCATTGTCGGCCATGAGATAATTTTATCCTTCCATCTCTTGAGCTTTGATCAACTGATCCATAAGCCCCTTTACCGTTCTACAAGAAGAAACAAATGGCAACATGTGAGTATCAATGGCACTTTTCAATAAACTTAAGACAATGATATTTTCATGGTTCTTCAATTTATCTTGACTAGACCACTTGGTCTCATCTAGAGGCAATATGTGAGGACCATCATAAATCAACTTTCAAAGATTAGGATTAATTGAATTGATCAGTCCACACATTTTACCTATCCATGAAGTAAAATCAAACCATTAAAAATAGGAAGGCAATTCATCGACATATGCTCAACAGAAAAATTCATGATTGTAAAATGCACTAGGATCACTCTGCAGATCGTGAGATCTAGGGACAGTAGAGCCTCGCTCTGATACCAATTGTTGGGTCCCGTAGTGCAGAAATACGGTTCTAGAGGGGGGGTGAATAGAACCCTCTACAAAAATTATGTCCAATTAAAAACATGAACCTACTCACAACGGAATTAGTAAGATTAGCAAGATTGAGGAATTTGAACTAATTAGAATAGACTTGATTCTCTCAATCTTACTATACTCACTTGAACGGATAATTAGATATGAACAGTAAAGCAAACCACCACAATACAAACCACAATGCACGGGGATTTTTAAGGTGATTCGGGACCACGACGGGCTCCCTACGTCCACCCCTCACCAAACCGGTGAGGCTTCACTACTGTATAAAACAACCCGGGGATAAATCCCCCCACACACACACGGAGCCAAGCTCCAACACACACACGTAGGGCGATGCCTACACAACCACACGGAAGTAAACTCCCAACCACACACGGGGAACACACCCCAAGATATGTCCAAGCACACACGCAGATATGCTCCGCACAAAACCAAGCACACGCGTCAACACAAACACTCGGAGAACCCTTTCACCGAACCCCCACAGAATATATCCTTCCAGAAATATATAACGAGTTCACAAGTAAATGCTCTAGCCCCGAAACAACGTCTAAAAACTAAAACAAGAAAGATTCAAGAAGTGCAAAGCTCCCCCTTCACTAAACAATCCAGTTCTTCTTGGCTCGTTGTCGGATGGAGATGATTTCGACGTCCTCCTGTTCCTCTCCTCGAGCCGCTTCTTTTCTTCTTCTACCACGAGCTCTAAATCTTCGTAGATATAGATGATAACCACCTTGTAAGAGCACCACCACGTTTTCCCTCTTTTCTTCACCTACAAGAAAGAATGAATGAGCATTATTGTTCTTCTCACAAAATCGTAACTCTTATATATGCAACTCAAGGGGTGGAAAAAAGACTCATAAAACCCTCCCAATACATGTTAGAAACACCTTAATAACAATAAGAACTAATGGGGGGTAGTATGGTAATGTTTAGAGATATTTTCATAAGATTTAAAACTCTCCCAGAAATCCCGTTCCGGAAGGGTCGACCCTTGGGGTCGACCCTCGGGCTTACAGAGGCGGACAGACAACAAAAAAACCCACCCAGACCACAGGGGTCGACCCTTGCAGGGGGGTCGACCCTAGGGGTCGACCCCTGCAAGCAGGGTTCAAAAACTAGTTTCTGTCTTGAACATAAACACTGAGGGTCGACCCATGGGGTCGACCCTCGCAAGTAAGTGATGGAAAAAACCATTTTTAGCCCCTTTAAGCTATGAAAAACCAATGGAATAAATATGACCAAAGTCCCTTGATTCCAGATGATTAATTCTAATGATTTGAACCTGCATAACCATAGAAAAACCAAATTAGTATGGATTTGAAAATCAAATGAACTTATCTATTGAAACTAGCTTTTCTAGAATGAATATGAACATAATGGCATCCAAATGAACCCGAAACATTATCATATCAAAGGCCATGATCTCAAGAGTGAAAATGTGAGTTCAAAACAAGAATCTATCAAGTTAGCATTTCAACCAAGCCACGTACACCAACTTGTATAGTCAAAAATAAGGATTTGAAGTTGTTATGTTTTCATGAAAAACCCAATCAAGCTATTTTCACACAATCCAACTTCTAGAAGTTCTTTCACTCATTTCAAATGAAGCTCAATGAAATATACTAGAAACATGATGAGGCTCATATTCAACTCTCCACAACCATGCAATCAAGCATTAACACTTAGAACTTGTTCTCATCAAAATATATCATTGAACTCATTCAAACATGTATTTGACTTCTTAAATCAATCAACAAAAATACATTCCACCAAATGATAAGATTTTGATATGATGAACATGACTCTCTCAATCAACCAAATATTAAAGTATGGGAGCTTAACCGTTCAAACACTTTCATGTATCTTTCATAACTTCAATCATCAAAATGCTTCAATATTCAAATATTAATAATCATGCCACATGCAAAGCATATAGAAAAGCATGGGAACTCATTCATTCAAATGGCATTCTTGTTGATAGAAATAAACATTCATGAAGCATTGTTTTCACGAGGAGCATTGTCATAAACATAGAATCTTCAAATCGCATGCATCACATGCATCACACACATTTGTAAATATCCAATCATGCAAATATGTTTTCTCATTTATTCTCATTGAGTACAAGGCATATGCACTCTTTCAAGCATATTTCACAAATACATTCTCTTTCGATACAAAGCATCCTCAATCAAGTTTTTAGTGCATTGTTCACAAGACCAAGCATTCATGGTATGCGTGAGCAATATAGAACCAATTCTCATGAAGTCTTGTATGAGTATTTCAAGCACATGAAAACATGGAGAACCATTCAAGCCACATTTCAAAAAGATTTATGTGAAGAGATTAAGCACATCAAAAAGAACAATAACCTCATGTTGAAGAAGCATGAAACACTTTTAATGCAATACAATGAGTGAGTCAACTCCCTTTCTCAATAAGATCTTCATTGATGCACTCCTTTGAGTTCCAAACATGAATCATGAATTTTTATCCTGCAAATCAAAATATTCAAAGCATGAGATCCTTAAATACAAATCATTCATAGACTTTCAAATATGAACAGAGTTAACTCCCTTTTAGAAGAAGAGCTTCATTGATGGACTCCTTTAGATTCCAAGTATGAGCCATGAATTTGTGTTCCTACAAACCAACATAAATATAACATTAGTTCCTTAAACACCAAGGGTTCACATGACTTTCAATAGTGAATATTGACTCCATGTTTCAACTCATCAAATCAAGATATAAAATATGTTGCTCAATGAAATACATACACACACAAACACAATCGTTTTGATATCATTGAAACCAAACACGAATTAACGGATGCAACAAGTTCCGGGCCAACTGCAAGATGAGAGTCGGCTTGGACCGAAGGTCGTGATGCCAAATGGCTTGGCTTAGACGTAAGGTCGTAATGCCAAGGTAGAAGGTTCTTTTTGTTCGTTGGGTTGGATGGTAGTTTTCGGGCCAACGATAAGGTCGTGATGCCGAATGACTTGGCTTAGACGTAAGGTCATGACACCAAGGGAGAACACTTACCGGCTTAGGCAGAGAGCCATAACGCCGTACCACTTGACCTAGACGGAAGATCATGATGTCAAGGGAGAAATTTTTATCGGCCTAGATGGATTGTCATGTTGCCGAACTACTTGGCCTTGATGGTAGGTCATGATGCCAAGATAAAATATTTAACGGCTTAGGCTAAGAGCCATGATGCCGAACAACTTGGCCTAGATGGAATGTCATGATGCCAAGATCTTTGTAAGTTTATGCGCCAGCCTAGATGGAGGGTCATGATGCTGACGATAGAAGGAGTCTTTTTGTTGGTTTATGCGCCAGCCTAGACGGAAGGTCATGATGCTGACGATAGAAGGAGTCTTTTTATTGGTTTATGCGTCGGCCTAGACGGAAGGTCATGATGCTGACGATAGGGTTTATGAATCGGCCTAGACGGAATGTCATGATGTCGACGATGGATTTATACGCCAGCCTAGAAGAAGGAGTCATGATGTTGACGATGGGTTTATGCATCATCCTAGATGGAAGTCATGATGCCGACGGTGGAAGGAGTCTTTTTGTTGGTTTATGCGTTAGCCTAGAAGAAGGAGTCATGATGCTGATGATGGGTTTATGCATCGGCCTAGACGGAAGGTCACGATGCCGATAGTTGGAAGGAGTCTTTTTGTTGGTTTATAAGTCAGCCTAGACGAAGGAGTCATGATGCCGATGATGGGTTTATGCATCGGCCTAGACGGAAGGTCACGATGCCGACAATTGGTTTATGCGCCAGCCTAGACGAAGGAGTCATGATGCTGACGTTGGGTCTATGCATCAGCCTAGACGGAAGGTCATGATGTCGATAATTAATTTATGGGCCAGCCTAAATGAAGGAGTCATGATGCTGATGGTGAGTTTATGCATCGGCCTAGACGGAAGGTCATGATGCCGACGATTGGTTTATGCGCCAACCTAGATGAAGGAGTCATGATGCTGACGATAGAAGGGGCCTTTTTGTTCTTTAACTGGATAGAAGGGCAGAGCCACAGGTAAAAATGGTCTTTTTGTTCTCCGGTCAGAGGTAGGGTCTGAAACGAAGGTAAAGGGGTCTTTTCATTCTCTAACCGGATGAAAGGTCCCGGCCAAAGGTAAAAAGGGTCTTTTTATTCTCTGGTCAGATAAAAAGATCCGGGCCAAAGGTAAAAGTGGTCTTTTTATTGTTTCCTGATCGGACGAAGGTCCTAGCCAAAGGTGAAAGGGTCTTTTTATTCTCTGGTCAGATGGAAGGTCCGAGCCAAAGGTAAAAAGGGTCTTTTTGTTCTCTGGTCAGACAGAAGGTCCGAGCCAAAGGAAAAAAAGGTCTTTTTGTTCTCTGGCCAGACGGAAGGTCCGAGCCGAAGGTAAAAGGGGTCCTTTTGCTCTCTAGTCGGACGAAAGGTCTGAGCCAAAGGTAAAATGGGTCTTTTTATTCTCTCGTCAGACGAAAGGTCCGAGCCAAAGGTGAAATATGGACGTCAACCTAACGGGATGTTGGAGTCAACAAACCTTGCCTAGACGGTATGTCCAGGACAAGGGCAGAAATAAAGTATTGTTGTTGACTCGACATCATGTCAAGGTCAACCAACCTGGGAGAGACATAGGGTCTGGGCGAGGGCAGGATATAGTTGTCGACTTGATAGACTGCCGAAGTCAACCAACTTGGCAAAGATGTGAGACCTAGGCTAAGGAAAGAATATAAGATATGGATGTTGACCCGAAGTCGTGTCGGAGCCAACGTACTTGGCAGAGACATGAGGCCTAAGACAAGGCATAATATAGGATAGATGTTGACTCGACGTCATGTCGAAGCCAACGAACTTGACAGAGGCATGAGGCCTGAGCCAAGGGCAGAATATAGAGTACAAATGTTAGCCCGATGTCGTGTCAGAGTCAACGAACTTGGCTGAGGAGTGAGGCCTGAGCCAAGGGCAGAATATAGGATATGGATGTTGACCCGACGTCATGTCAGAGTCAACTGGCCTTGCCCTGACAGAAAGTTTGGGACGATGGTAGACTAGAATGTTGACGTATGACAGGCCCAACCCAGGGCTAAATATCGATGTCAACCCGACGAGATGTCAGAGTCAACCAACCTTGCTCAGACGGAAGGTCTGAAACAAGGGTTGAATGTGTAGATGAAGATGTCAACTTGATGTCATGTCGAAGTTGACCAACTTGGCGAGGACGTGAGGTCCAAGCCAGGACAGAATATAGACGTTGACCCGGCAAGATGTCGGAGTCAACGGACTTTACTCGGACGGAAAGTCCGAGACAAACTGAAGGGGTTTTTTTTGTTGGTTTATTGGGTTTGTTGAGTTTTTTTTAATTGGGTCTATTGGTTTGTTGAGTTTATTGGGTTTATTTTGTTGAGTTTATTGAGTTTATTTTGTTGAATTTTATTGGGGTTTATTTGATCTATTGAGTTTATTGATTCAATGAGTTAATTGGCTTGTTGGGTTTATTGGGTCTGTTGGATTTTATCGATTCCATTGAGTTTATTGGTTTTATTGGGTTTATTGAGTTCGTTGAGTTTATTGATTTATTGAGTTTATTGGGTTTGTTGGGTTTATTGATTCATTGAGTTTATTTGGTTTGTTGGGTCTGTTGATTTATTGAGCTTATTGGTTTGTTTGATCTATTGAGTTGGTTGGGTTTATTGGAGTTTATTTGGCTTATTGGGTTTATTAATTTATTTTGGTGATTGATTTTGTTCTGTTTATTGGGTTTGTTGAGTTTGTTGAATCTACTAAATTTATTAGTTTTTTTAAATTGTTGGGCTTGTTGAGTTTTGTTGGGTTCGTTGAGTTTTGTTGGGTTTGTTGAGTTTCGTTGGGTTTATTAAATTTATTATGTTTATTGATTCATTAAGTTTATTTTAGATCATCATTTTCCTTTCTTCATTTTTTATTCATTTCTTTCTTCTTTTCGTGTCTTTTTTTTGTTTTTTTGTTTTGTTTTGTTGGGCTCCCTGACGCAGACTCGTCTACGGTGCGAGATATTTTGTCCGGTGGGACTATTGATGAATTTGACTATTTATTACGCCGGTGGGGCTAGGGATCAATGTCCAAGAGTCTGGTCAAGACGAAGTGCCTCAAGCCAGAGAGAAATAAGTTTATGGCCCAGTCTAGTGGGGCTAGGAGCTGTTTTAGAGCTCGGCGAGGGCGGGATGCCCTGGGCCAAGGAAAGGCTTACGAGCCCAGCCCAGTGGGATAAATGGGCAATTTTTAGGGCTTGGCAAGGGCGGAGTGCCTCAGGCCAAGGAAAAAAATGTTTTATAAGCCTAGTCCGACGGGACTAATGGGCAATTTTTAGAGCTCGGCGAGAGCGGAGTGCCTCAGGCAAAGGGAGAGGGATTTTATGGACCCAACATAGTGTGACAAAGCGTAATTTTTGAGCTCGGCGAGGGTGGAGCGCCTCAGGCCAAAGAAAGAAGTTTTATGAATCCATCCTAGTGGGGCAAAGGGTAATTTGTGAGCTCGATGAGGGCGGAGTGCCTCAAGCCAAGGAAAAGGGTTTTATGAACCCAACCCAGTGGGACTGGGGGCAATTTTAGAGCTCAACGAGGGCGGAGCGTCTCAGGCTAAGGAAGAAGATTTTATGAACCCAGCCTAGTGGGACGAAGGGTAATTTTAGAGCTCAGCGAAGGTGGAGTGCCTCAGGCCAAGGAAGGAGATTTTATGAACCCAGCCCAGTGGGACTAATGAGCAAAATTTTTAAGCTCGGCGAGGGTGGAGTGCGTCATGCCAAGGAAAAGGAAATTTTATGGGCCGCCGTCAGGCAAGAAGTTCGAACCGGCAGTGGTGGGAGAGCCCCGTGGGGCAGATACAGCATTTTTGGTGTATTCGCATGCTTTTTGTAGCTGAATACCGAAGGGCAATGAGAGTGCATTGGCTGTGAGGATTAATCCCAGATCAAGGGTAGAGGGTCAATCCTGATGGGACAAATGGGGAATATCCTCATAAGATGGGAAGGTGGCAAGGCACCATGCATCCCGGTGGGGCCGGGGGCACTATGACGGGCCATTAGAAGCCGAAAAGTGCTTATTTGTTGGCTTGATGAGGAGAAAGGAGTCGATTGGTGTAGATGACCCGGCAGGACTTGTTCTTTTCATTCCCCAGCAGGGTTTGTATGTCAATGCGGTGAAGTGCCGGAAGTTCAAGAACGTTTATTTGGTAACCTGGCTAGAAGGTCCAGGTTGGGAATGGAGGGGTACCCTGATGGGGTATGGACCCGTATTTGGAACAAAAGGCATGGTGACCAAGAAAGGCTTTTTACTACTGGTGGGATTGTTGATTTAAGATTGCCCCCAGGGATATTGGGCAATAGCCATACAGGCTTAACAACTAATTTCCTTTTGTTCTTCGGTTTATACGAGAGGTGCTTCGAACAACTGCGGCTCAGGCTTCCGGTGCTTACGCCAAACGTCATCCCCCTTGTGCCACCCTTTGTAGCACTACACCGGCATCTAGTTGGGTCTTTTTATTGTTTTTTTAACTAAGGTCATACTTGTAGGGTGGGGGAGATACTCGACCCCAACCCGTTAACAAGATAATTTTATATATTAAGCAGAAGGAAGAGAAAATGGGTTGGGAATACAGGGGACCACGAAGGTCGAGGGAGGGGGGCATCCTACAAAGGAAGGGAGGAGCCCAATAGCAAGAAAAGGGAGGTGGGGAAACATGGGACCACGAAGGTCGGGGAGAGGGGGGGCATCCACTAAGGAAAGCCCAAGAACAACATGGGGCATCCTACTAAGGAAGGGAGGAGCCCAATTACAGCAAGTGGGCAAGGCCCAATAAACCCAAATAGGAAAACTACAACGAAGCCCAAAAGACATGGGGCAGGTAACTCTGACGGAGAACACCATGGACACCAGAGACAGCAGTGCATGGCCGACAGTCGGGAGCACGAGTGGGATGGTTGGCCCACCCAGAAGACGAGCCTGGATTGGCCACCCACCCTGGACGTGAGCGCATCAGCTGATGAGGCTTCTAACAGGGCCGGAGACGGGGTGGCAGAGGGGACCATACCTGAGCAGCGACGAAGAGCCCACCAGAGGTGGCAGGCAAGTGGGGGGCCGCAGGGCGCTGGGCAGTAGCGGCAGGCACGAGGCCCACGGGTGACTCCTCGTCTGAAGCCGAAGGAGCCATCCGTAGGCAGAGAAGCAAAACGAAGGGGGGGCTGGGCAGGGGACCTAGTGCCCTGACGGGTTAGAGGGGCACAGCAAGGAGGGGGAGCAGGAGAGGCAGGAGGGGAGCAGGAGAGCTTCAGCGAGGCCCTGACGGGCAAGAGGGGCACCGTAAGGAGGAGGAGCAGGAGAGGCAGGAGGGGAGTAGGAGAGGTGGGAGGGGAGCAGGAGGGGAGCAGGAGAGCTTCACCGAGGCCCTGACGGGCAAGAGGGGCACCGTAAGGAGGAGCAGGAGGGGAGTAGGAGAGGTGGGAGGGGAGCAGGAGGGCTACACCTCGAAGTGGGGAGTGTAGCACCCCGGTAAATTAATGAATAGAAATTATGTAAAATTAATAATAAAGTCCTTGAGAAATATGATAAGCAAAATTTTGACCATTTTATAAAAATCTGTAAAAATTAGAATCTTGTAGAGGATAAAACGTTTAGTAAAATTATCTTCTATGACCAGCCCAAATAAAATTCTTAAATAAGTCGAATTAGCAGATTAAGGCCCAAATCAACACTTAGCTTAATCGGACCTTAAAACGTGAAATTATAGCCCAATACTAAACCATTTAAGCTAAAACAGGATGCAAATGAATGGTTAGGATTAAGAGATCATTTCCCCTCTTATTATTCTCTGAAACCCCAACCATAGGAGGTGTATTTGGCAGCGCAACGGTGACGTTAACCCTATCCTGCGTGATTCGCGCATGTCCGATGTGCGTGGACTCTATCTCCACGATTAGAACCCTCTAGATACCATTGAACCTACATAAACGAACCTAAGCCACCCTAAAATCGTTTAGAAGCTGTGGCGGCCAGAGAGGAGCTCGATCAAGGGAGAATCGCGGCGATCATCGACGGTGTGTACCTAGCGCGATCGGCATCCCTCTATATAGTATGTATTTAGTCTAAAAAGCCCTAAATGTTATGTAGTATCCTGCGAGATTTTCAGGTTTTAGTGGAAGCATGTCATATCTAGGGTTAACCACGTCCTACCTTGATTTAAGTAGGGATTTCAAGCACTAAACATTAAATTGATCATGCTATCCTGCATAAAATTTCGTGCTTGTTCTGTTGATCATAAAAGCCCCAATTTTCATGCTCTATATAGTATGTATTTAGTTATTGTTCCAACCCTAGCCAACCCCGCCGGAGGCGGGCAAGGCGAAGGGGCAGCGAACTGTTCTGATATGAGTGGCCATTCGATAGACCGCACATCTATATGAACGGCCAGACTGTGACTGCATGTGTTATTTGCGTTATTACGTTTTCTTGAGACAAGTGGCTAGGCCAGAACCACTCAACGAGCCGTGCGGGCATCTATAGACCGCTCATCTCCGGTCGGGCCCTTGCCTGCAGAGCATGAACGGCCTGTGGAGAGACCGCAGAGGCCCTTGAAAGGTTCTGGACAAACTGTTCTTCCCCAAATAATTATGTTGATTTTGAATTTAACATGTTTTATTCCTAGTTATTTATTCTTAATGATAGGACTAGCAACCAACATGTAAGTGGAACATATGGAAGATTAAATTTTATAATTGCTAGTTTATTTCTCATCATGACCTTGGTTTATTATTTCAATTAAGTTAAATTCAAATATGAATACATGAACCATGTTACTAGGATTGTTTGACAGTCGTTCTACTCTGGTAGGATTGACTGACCGCTACACTGGTTTCCGATGTTTTATTAGCCTCATTTCCTTGTAATGGTTGGGACTCTACGTCAGATACTCCTTCCGTCGGACTAGGACCTTCATTACAGGACCTCTGTAAGCCCCTGCGAGCCTGGGATTCTCACTAAGACGACGGGCAGGTTGTACCACCAAGACCTGAACCTGTTCACGTGATCGAACCACTTGGATTGCTGTGTTGGGAGTCACGGCTTAATTTGGACCGACCGAGTCTTGAACGGCCGAAATCGGACCGTTTGTCTCAGTGGGCGGCCCATTAAAGACCATGCATCTCTGGCTAATTGCCATTAATGATGGTCGATTAACCTTGTTCTTTCTTCGACCAAATCACGGTTTGATCGACCCAGTAAGCCCTAGGCTGACCAGTGGACAGTAGGCTGGACCCTGGTTCAGTTCTGCCCCACTTATGGCAGCCCGGAGCCTATTTTGGGTGGGTTTCTAACCTTCTAGTTAGGCCCAGTTTGAATGGACTTAGTAGGCCCGTCCAAGTGCCCGAGCGGATCCTATTGGACCGTTCATCCCCCAAGCGACCCTATCAGGCCCGTTTATCTTGTTCTTGGGCTTCCAGCCCTTCTGGCCATGTGTGGCCCAGTATTGACCACCTGTGATAGTTGAAAGGCCCATTTCTGACCATTCTTATAAGAGCGGCCTAGAATGGTCCGTTTATCCTTGACTTCGTTGAGGTTGATCCTCAGCCCAATTCTGTCCTGAACGGCCCAGTGGAGACCGTACATATTTGAGCGGCCCAGTTTAGACCGCGTATCATCCAGAATTGATTTATGTGTTTTTTGATATTGAATCCAAGGACCTGATTGGTTCTTGATAACTTGAACTTTCTGGACAAAGTATCTCTTCGACTTATCCTTGGGTTTTCCGAGGAAAGTTCATACCTTGATATAATTGGCCATTTAATTTGATTAATGTCTAGACATAACTTGGGATCTTGGATTCCATTAAATCAATGCCAATGCATCATAAGGGCACGGTCTGGTCTTGGGAGGAGCGCCCGAAAAGTACTTGTGTCCCGGGGAGTTTGAATGACATGGTGAGGCATTGCACCGAGTGCATGACTAGCGTGATGTCTACGACATAATCTCTTACTTGAATTTTTCTTGACTTGGTTAATTCTTGCTTGTTGGCTAATTTCCAGTTACATCATGATCTCGCCTTCTTTTTATTATGTTACTTTGTCATATCGTCATTTCTTTTCGTTCTTTATTTTCGCACATATAAATGCAATTAATTGGTTAATTACTTAAACTTATCTATTATTACCTACTGAGCATTCGCTCACCCAGTTGTTTCCCCCTTTCAGGTAGCTCAGGTGAGGATTCGCAAACCGATGGGGATGGGTAAGAGTGACAGCCCTGGAGCGAGCCAGTTGGAGATTTCGAAGAGTCGTGATAGATGTTTTATGTCTAGTTATGATCTTGAAAGTGGGTCTTGTAAGAGTTGTGATGTTGAAACCAATAAATGTAATGATGTCCAGTGAATGTTATGTTGGAAGTTTTTTTCTAAAGTTGGTTTAAAGGATGATGTAATTGGATCATGGATCAGTTAATGTTTATTTAGTTGATAGAGTTATTTTCTTTTCATGGTGTTGTGTTGACCCCTTTAGCTTTAGCATAACATGTCTGGAAATCAACATATTATTATTAACTCTTTCTACTGTCGGTCCCGATATTCCGCATCGGGACATGACAGTTTGGTGGTATCAGAGCCTAAGTTTCTAATATTCCTAGGTTCTAGGATTCTAAGTGATGTCATAGGACCTATAACCTTGTTATAAGTCTAAGGACCCAACCTAGTGAGATTTGGGTAGAGACTTGGGTTTTGTTAATAGTCTAATTCTAAAACTATTCCTTCTAAATGATCCTAAATAATCTATTCTACGTGTAGGATGTTCTAATGGCGACAGAGCGTGTGCAATGGCGAGACATGCAGCGAACGGTTCAAGGACTTACTCGGGCCTTGTAGCAAGTGGCCCAAGGAGGAGCAGCGAACCACGGAGCTGGCGATCTTCACCAAAACTTCCGTGGGATGAATCCCCCACGTTTTGGAGGCTCGACTGACCCCGATGAAGTCGAGCACTGGCTAAAAAATATGGAGATGATCTTTGAAGTGATGCAGTGTAGCGATCAGGAGCGTGTTCTTTTAACGACCTTCCAGCTGGAGCGTGATGCAAGAACATGGTGGGATGCAGTGAAGGTGACCCTTGGTGATAGACAAGTTACGTGGAAGGAGTTCGAGGAACTCTTCAATGGTAAATACTTTTCTGATAGAGTGCAAGAAAAGAAAGCAGCGGAATTTGCTACTTTGAAGCAACGAAATCTTTCTGTAGCCGAGTATGAAGCTCAGGTTTCTCGGTTATCTCGTTATGCTACCCATTTGATATCTACAGAGAAGATGAAGGCTAAGCGTTTTCTCAACGGGCTAAAGTTGCAGTATATCAACCAGTTTGCGCCAATGGAAATTCAAACTTTTGCAGAGATGGTAAGGAAAGCTCAAGTTTTGGAAGACACCTTATAGATGACGGAGAGAATCCGTGGAAAGGGTGTAAAGAAGGAACAACCTACTGATTCCGGGAGTATCAAACCCAGCAATGACAAGAAAAGGCCCAATGGCGGGTCTGGATCGTGGAAAAGCAAAAAGCCGAAGAATGATGACAAGAAGCCTAGCCCTATTGTGCCATTTAAGGGCGTGTGCAAGTATTGTGACCGTCCAGGTCACAAGATGGAAGAGTGCTGGCGCAAGCTGGGAGCCTGTCTACGTTGTGGTAGTAGGAACCATCGTATTCCTAAGTATCCCCTTTTGTCAGATCAAGCTACCCCGACTAAGCCACAAGGGAATAAGAAGTAGCCGGGTAAGCTCCAAACCCTACAAGAAGATGATGCCGGAACCACCGAGGCAGGTGGACTTGTTGAAGGTACTCTTATTATACATGATAAGCCAGCATTCGTTCTCTTTGATACCGGTGCCACTCATTCTTTTGTTTCTCAGAAATTTACTAAGTCTTTAGCTGTGAAGCCAGTCTTGATGAATTCTCCGTTAGAGATTTCAACCCCTATTGGTTCCAGTTCAGCAATTAAGTGTTTCTATCCTTCTAGTAAGGTTATGATTAATAAACAGAACTTGCCAATTGATTTAGTTTGCATGGATATGAAAGATTATGATGTAATTTTAGGAGCGGATTGGTTGGCTAACTATGAGGCCAATGTTCATTGCAATTCTAGTTCTATCTTTTTCTAGACACCCTGGACTTTCTTTTATAGGGGTTAGGCACCACAAGTCTGTGCCACTTATTTCGACCCTTCGAGCTGATAAGTTAATGAGGAAAGGATGTCATGCATTTCTAGCCTTTGTTTATGTGACCCATGAGAAGAATATCGAGATTAAGGACATTCCTGTCGTCCGAGACTTTTCAGATGTCTTTCCTGAGAATTGCCAGGACTTCCGCCTGAGAGAGAAGTTATCTTTTCTATTGATTTAATTCTGGTGCAACCCCTATTTCTAAAGCTCCTTATCATATGTCTCCCGCGAAGCTGAGGGAATTGAAGCAACAGTTAATGGAATTACTTGAGAAGGGGTTCATTCGCTCAAGTACATCCCCGTGGGGAGCCCCAATATTGTTCGTCCGGAAGAAGGATGGTTCGATGAGGTTGTGCATCGATTATCGACAATTGAACCAGCTGACTATCAAGAACAAATACCCATTGTCGAGGATTGACGAATTATTTGATCAGATAGTAGGAGCTTAGTATTTTTCTAAGATTGATCTTCGATCAGGATACTATTAGTTGCGGATTAAGGAAGAGGATATCTATAAGACGGCCTTCTGTAGCAGGTATGGGCATTTTGAATTTGTAGTAATGCCTTTTAGACTGACGAATGCACCCGCAGCTTTCATGCAGTTGATGAACAATGTGTTTCGGCCCTATCTTGATCAATGGGTCGTGGTGTTTACTGATGATATATTGATATATTCCAAGAGTGAGGAGAAGCATGCTGAACATTTGAGGATGGCATTGCAAATATTGAGTGACCATCAGCTATACGCCAAGTTTAGTAAGTGTGAATTCTGGCTGCAAGAGGTGTCCTTTCTAGGGCATATTATTACAAAGGAAGGTATTTCTGTTGACCCCTCGAAGGTAGAGGTAGTGAAGAATTGGGATAGGCCTACTAATGTAACTGAAGTTAGAAGTTTCCTAGGCCTAGCAGGTTATTACCGGAGGTTTATTAAGGATTTCTCCAAGATCACGGTGCCTTTAGCAAGATTAACCCGTAAGGAAAACAATTTTGATTGGTCCGAAGATTACGAAAGAAGCTTTCAGACCTTGAAGGAATGTCTAACTACTGCACCTGTTTTGACTTTACCATCTGGAGAAGGAGGTTTTGTGGTGTACATTGATGCTTCAAGCATTGGTCTAGGTTGTGTGCTCATGCAACACGGGAAAGTGATAGCCTATTCTTCTAGGCAATTGAGGAAGCATGAAGAGAACTATCTTGTTCATGATTTGGAACTAGCAGCTGTAGTGTTCGCCTTGAAGATATGGAGGCACTACATGTATGGAGAGACATTTACAGTGTTCTCAGACCATAAGAGTCTGGAGTATTTATTTTCTCAGAAGGAACTCAATATGAGACAGAGAAGATGGCTTGAGTATTTAAAAGACTTTGACTTCTCCATAGAGTATCATCCTGGAAAGGGGAATGTAGTGGTAGATGCCTTGAGCCGCAAGCCAATAGCTAAGTTGTCGCATCTCATGTTGTAAGAATGGAGACTGTTGGAGCAGTTAGCTAGTTTGGATCTCAATATTGACAAGGACCGGGTTACGATTGCTCAGATTCAACTTAGACTAGAATTATTGATAGAAATCAAGTCCTTGCAAGACAATGACCCAGAGTTGGTAGAGATCAAGGAGAGTTTGAGTAACAGACCTGATTTCATGGTAGCTGACGATGGTAGATTGTTGTTTCAGGGAAGGACCTGTGTACCTAATGTAGCTGAAATAAAGAATAAGATTCTCGAAGAAGCTCATAGATCCAGATATACTATTCATCCTGGAGGTACTAAGATGTTTAAGGATTTGAAAAGATCGTTATGGTGGCCGAATATGAAAAAGAAAATTGCAGAATTTGTGAGTAGATGTTTGGTATGTCAGCAAGTCAAGGCTGAGCATTTCAGACCTGCAGGAAAATTGAAACCACTTGATATACCCCAATGAAGTGGGAGAGTATTAGCATGGATTTTATTATGGGTCTACCTAGGACTTGTAGTGGATTCGATGCAATATGGGTTATCGTCGACAGATTGACAAAATCTGCTCATTTCTTGTCCATTAAGTCTAAGTGGATAGTTGATGTCTTATCTGCTTTGTATATGAAGGAAGTTGTAAGACTCCATAGTATTCCAGTCAACATTGTGTCTGACAGAGACCCCAGATTCATCTCACATTTTTGGAAAGGATTACATGAATCTTTGGGAACCCGTCTGAATTCCAGTACCGCTTTTCATCCACAAACAGACGGACAAACTGAAAGAACCAACCAGATAGTGGAAGATATGTTTAGAACCTACATGATCGACTTTGGAGGTTATTGGAGTGATCACTTGGCTTTGATTGAATTCGCCTACAACAATAATTATCAGTCCAATATTCAGATGGCTCCGTTTGAAGCTTTGTATGAAAGGAGCTGTCGATCTCTATTATGTTGGGATGAGGTAGGAGAGAAGCAATGGCCGGGACTAGATCTCATTTCTGAATCGTCCAAAAATATCCGTATTATCAGAGATCGGTTGCAAGTAGCACAATCAAGACAGAAGAGCTATGTCGACAATAGAAGGAGAGCCTTGGAATTTCAGGTCGGTGAGCACGTGTTTTTGAAGGTTTCTCCCATGAGAGGGATTCACAGGTTTGGTATTGAAGGCAAGCTGAGTCCAAGATATGTTGGTCCATTCAAAATTCTGGAAAGAGTGGGAGAGGTTGCTTACCGATTAGCACTACCACCTCAGTTATCAGGAGTACATAATGTCTTCCATGTGTCTATGCTGTGAAAATATGTGTATGACCCCACTCATGTCATTCAGCATGCGGATTTGGAGCTGAAGGAAGATTTGACTTATGAAGGAAGACCTATCAAGATTCTGGATCATAAGCAACAACAACTCAGGAATCGTTTTATCCCTATGGTTAAAGTTCAGTGGAGTCGGCGTGGAACCGAAGAGGCTACTTGGGAGTCAGAAGATACTATGCGGAAGCAGTATCCCGTCTTATTCTAGGTGAGCTATTTCACTCCCTATTTTTATGAAGTTCAGTGAATTTGGAGGACCAAATTCCTTAAGTGGGGAGGATGTAGCACCCCGGTAAATTAATGAATAGAAATTATGCGAAATTAATAAGAAATTCCTTGGTAAATATGATAAGCAAAATTTTGACCATTTTATAAAAATATGTAAAAATTAGAATCTTGTAGAGGATAAAACGTTTAGTAAAATTGTCTTTTATGACCAGCCCAAATAAAATTCTTAAATAAGTCGAATTAGTAGATTAAGGCTCAAATCAACACTTAGCTTAATCGGACCTTAAAACGTGAAATTAGAGCCCAATACTAAACCATTTAAGCTAAAATAGGATGCAAATGAAAGGTTAGGATTAAGAGATTGCTTCCCATCTTATTATTCTTCGAAACTCCAACCCTAGGAGGTGTATTTGGCGGCGCAACGGCGACGTTAACCCTATCCTGCGCGATTCGCGCACGTTCGCGGTGCGTGGACTCTATCTCCACGATTAGAACCCTCTAGATACCATTGAACCTATATAAACGAACCTAAGCCACCCTAAAATTGTTTAGAAGCTGTGGCGACCGGAGAGGAGCTCGATCAAGGGAGAATCACGGCGATCACCGGCGGTGTGTACCTAGCGTGATCGGCATCCCTCTTCTTCTTTCATCCTTCGATTAAGGTATGTGATAGCAAGCCAAACCCTAAGTATTATATAAGGTTAGAAGCGTCGTCAAGTCCTCTTTCTTTTAGTCTAAAAAGCCCTAAATGTTATGTGGTATCCTGCGAGAATTTTAGTTTTTAGTGGAAGCATGTCCTATCTAGGGTTAACCATGTCCTACCTTGATTTAAGTAGGGATTTCAGGCACTAAACATTAAATTGATCAGGCTATCTTGCATAAAATTTCGTGCTTGTTCTATTGATCATAAAAGACCCAATTTTCATGCTCTATATAGTGTGTATTTAGTTATTGTTCCAACCCTAGCCAACCCCGCTGGAGACGGGCAGGGCAGAGGGGCAGCGAACTGTTCTGATATGAGCGGCCATTCGATAGACCGCACATCTATATGAACGGCCAGACTGTGACCGCCTGTGTTATTTGCGTTATTACGTTTTCTTGAGACAAGCGGCTAGGCCAGAACCGCTCAACGAGCCGTGCGGCCATCTATAGACGGCTCATCTCCTGTCGGGGCCCTACCTGCAGAGCACGAACGGCCTGTGGAGAGACCGCAGAGGCCCTTGAAAGGTTCTGATGAACCGTTCTTTCCCATAGAATTATGTTGATTTTGAATTTAACATGTTTTATCCCTAGTTATTTAATCTTAATGATAGGACTAGCGACCAACATGTAAGTGGAACATATGGAAGATTAAATTTTATAATTGCTGGTTTATTTCTCATCATGACCTTGGTTTAATATTTCAATTAAGTTAAATTCAAATATGAATACATGAACCATGTTACTGTTGAGTCTTTACATGTTTTGAGGATGACAACACTATAAGCCTTAGTGGAGAACAAAAAATATTTCTCTGTGAAAAATAAACTTCCGAGTCACTTTAGTTATTTTCAGGGGTTGTCTTCGTGTCGTTATTTGTTCCATCGTGTGCTGAACACTGCAGCACCTCATGCTGCTTTCTGTGAACCTCGTGTCGTTTCTTCAGTATTTAGTTGCTCATCTTGAGTCATCCTTTTTATTTTTGCTCTTGTGTTTTCGTGTCATTTACTATAGTTACTCGAGTCATTTTCCTGCTTTCACTGTTTTATCACGTGTCGTTGTAGCCGTTCTTGTCTTCTGTCTTCGTGTTGTTTTTCCTAGACCCCGTGTCCTTTTTGCTTTGTGACCACACTTCGTGTCGGTTTCTGTTTTCGTCTTCGAGTTGTTTTCAGCCCGTGTCATCCTCGTGTTCGAGTCGTTTTCTTGTGTCTTCAAGTTATGTTAGTGTAAAGTGTCGTTTCACTTTGTGCCGTTCCCTTTGCTGTTTGATATTTCGTGTTGATTCTCGTATTGATTCACCGATGACCTCGAGTCAACTTAGTCGTTTTGATTGGTCGTTCTTCGTGTTGTTTCTGTGTTTGTGTCTTCGTGTTATCTTTTGTGCTTGTGTCTTCGTGTTATTTTTACGTTTGAGTCTTCATGTTATTTCTGTGTTTGTGTCTCAGTGTTGTTTTTATGTCTTCGTGTTGCTTCTTTCTATCTTCGTCCAGGTTTCCTCTGATCGCGTGTTTTACTACCGTTTTACTTCGTGTTATTTCCTTCTCACCACGTGATGTTCTCATCTGACTTCGTGTCATTCTCTTTGTAGTGTTAGCCGTGTTGCTGTAGTCATCTTATGTACCTCGTGTCGTTCTCTTTTTATTTCGTGCTGTAGTCATCTTGTGTATCTCGTGTCGTTCTCAGCATGGTGCATCTCGTATTGCTATCACTTGCCTCATGCAGTTTTAGTTTTTGTGGCCCTGAGTTTTAATGGTTTTAATCTCTTTGCAGGAGAAGAAGAACAAAAAGAAGAAGGTGGTCCGAGGAAGAATATTCCCCAGTGTCTGGGCTGCACGTGATCCAATACTAAAGGAACCAATGCTATAAGGGCACGTGGAAAGAAGGTTCTGGATCGGGTGTGGGAGGCACACGCATTCTGTACCTTATCCACCTGCTGCTGCTATATATTGAAGCCTTCGTCCATAGATGAAGGTTGATCGAAAGGGAAAAAGAAAAAGTAGAAGTGCAGAGAGTTCGATCCAGCAAAAGAAGAGAAGAAAATAGAGGGCAGAAACTGAAGAAGAGGAAGAAGAGAGAATAGCAGAGAGAGTGAGAGAGAGAGAGCTCGAAGCTGAGAGTTCAGAAAGAAGAAGAAGAAGGATTCTGGTTTCAGGATCAAATCCGAACCAGTTTGCTCTATTGTGAGCTACATTCCGTGTTTTATCGTTCCAGCATTCAGTCTGCTGTATCTTTTTAGTTTCTTGTTTTTGATCTTTCTTTACTGTTCTAGTTTTGTCTCCGATTCTCAGGTTGAGATCGGTGGTCCTCCTGTTCTGTTGGTTCAGGAGAAGGGAGACGCTGTCTCCAGTTGCAAGTGACCGTGTGCTGCTTGTGGGTTCCCTCTGGGCTTCAGAGGAAGAGAGACCTTGGTCTCTAGTTCTAGTGACTGCAGATCACTAGTGTTCCCTCCGGTTGGAGGAAGAGGAACTTGTTTCCTAGTTTCTAGGGACTTGGCGTCCTTAGGGTTCCCTCCAGGTGTGGAGGAAGAGGGGAGGTTGTTCCCCTGGTGAAGCTGTGAATCAGCCGTTGTCGCAGACTGAGTCTGCTTGGCTAGCCGGTGCTAGTGGAAGCCTCACTTCGGTTTGAAGTGAGGGGTGGATGTAGGCAGACTGGAGGTCTGACCGAACCACCTTAAAAATCCCTGGCGTAGTGTGTTTGGTTTCTATTCTGGCTTTAGATCTATTCGGTAGATGCTTGTCTAGGCCGATCCATCTTTATCTTCCTAGCTGATCGTTCTGCGTGGTTAGTGTTTGACCGTTAAGATCTTTTTCGGAAACTCCTAATTGAGAACTTATTTTTTAATCCTCAATGTTTTATTGGTAAAGGTCCATTCACCCCCCTCTGGACCTATCAATTGGTATCAGAGCGGTCTCTGGTTCAGAATCCAACGATTCTCAGAGGATCCTCTACGTGTTTCCTGTGTGCATTGTTTTGCTTGTGAGTTAGTGTTTGATATCTGTTCGTTTGAACTGATGGCAATGGCTAATCCACCGATTTTTAAGGGATCTGATTTTGACAATTGGTTCAGTGTTTTTCGCATGTTTGTTAAACAAGCTGATAAGGACTTGAGGAAGTTGATTTCACAAGGTCCGTATGAACTGCCCAAGAAAAGGTCCAAGTGGACGGACAGTGAGAATCAGATGTTCCGAGAGAATCAAAAGGCCTTAAACCTAATGTTAACAGCGACTGATAAAGCCTTGCATTCTTGTTTCCATGATTGCAGATCCGCCAAGGATATTATGGACCAGCTGAAGCTAGCCCACAGGAGAAATGAAAGCACATGCATGATGGTTAGCAGAAGTGACCACAGTACCAGCCAAGAGGTGGAGGAGAATGAAGAAGAGGTAAACCTCTTCGAGAACTTTTCTATAGAAGATTGGGAAAATGCTTACAGCGATTTATCTGAGTCATATGAAAAATTGCAAAAACGATATAAAAAATTGAAAAGGAATAAGGGATTAGATAATTCAAGGTCTGACTGTAAAAAATGTGCTGAATTGAAGAGTTCTCATGATGCCTGTGTGTCTAATCTACAAATGTTGAAAAAATAAAATGATGTGTTAATCAATGGAAATAAGAATCATGTGAGTGAGATTGATTCCCTGAGAAAATCCTCAGCTGAAAGCAAGGAAAGTTTAGAGAAGCTCAGGATTGAAAATAAAGTACTTGCTGAAAAATCTGAAGCCATTAAGTCTGTCAACTTTGAATTACAGAAAAATATTGAGAAGCTGCAAAAAGACTTGAAAACTTTTAAGGATGGAAGAAAATCTGAAACTGACTCTGATGATCAGATTTCGATAAACGAATTAATTCAGAATGACAGACTAAAGGAAGAAATTGAGAAACTAAAATAGTTGAACACCATCTTGTCAGAGAGATTGCTGACATTTGAAAAGGGTAAACATGTGGTGTCTAATAATTCAGAAGAAATTGATGAGTTGAGAAAGGAAGTTGAGAAATACATAATTGCCAACAAAGTCTTGAATGAGGCTGTCAATTGCAGTGAACAGGAGACTGCAAGTTATGAGTTACACATTGCCTCTTTAGAAGAAGAAATCCAAGACTTAAGGAAATCTTTGTCTAAATTTGTTGATGGGCAAGAAAATCTTAACAAACTGCTGGGAGTAAAAGTCAATTTTCAGAAGGAGGGGTTAGGTTATAACCCTGTGAATAAAAAGACCTTTGAAAATAAAATTCAGACATATTCTGTTTCTAGCTCTACTTTTAAGAAAAAGGGACTGGGCTACAGTCCTGTCATGAGTAAGGTCTATGGATCAAATTTGGAAACTATTTTTGTTAAATCATCTGAACAGGAAAAACCTTCTACTTCTTCTCCACCTCACTATAAGGCTAAGAAAACACAAGAACATGATAAAAAATAGAAAATGAATAAAAAGGGCTCATCTGTGCATGTTGATCACAGTCCGCGCACACACACTCATCTAAAAGGAAAATGTCATGCCACTACTGTCATAGACTTGGACATTTAATGCATGAGTGTAAATTGATGGAGAAAGATGATATGAGGGCCGGGATAATGAATGCTAAGAAACTTCATGATAAAAATTCTTCATTCTAGAAAAAGAAAATTGAATGTCTGCACTGTGGCAAACTAGGACACAGCATCGCACAATGCTGGTTTGCAAATGGTAAGAAAATATATTCTTCACATCATGCTAAATTTCCTGCAAACCATAATGATGTTGATAGGAATAAAGTTGCTGCAAATAGAAAATACTCTGCATGTGTCAACTGTGGAAAGACAGGCCACAGGGCCATTGAATGCTGGCATGGTCAGGGTAGAAAAGAGAATTTTAAGAGAATGAACTCTTCTCATTGTTTTAACTGTGGAAAGCCAGGTCACAGGGCTGCAACCTGTTGGCTGGCAGGATACCAAAGCAATGCTGGTTTTGGTAAACAGAATTTCAATTCTGTTAACAAAAATTTTCATACATATGTGCATAAAAATCATGTTTATAAGAATGTGCATAAATCCAATCTGAAACCTACTGCATCTTGCTATTATTGTGGTACAATTGGCCATTCAATGAATAATTGCTATCTGATGAAATCTGATGACCATGCTGCTAAGAGATTGGTTAGAAAACCTGCTAAGAATGTCACTGCTAACTCAGGACCCAAGACTTCTTGGGTGCCTATTCGTTCAAAATAGTTTGCTAACCTGTAGGTGCGCCTTGGAAGCTGAAGAATAAAGAGGAGTAATAAGCCAAGGCACTCGAAAAAAAAGGGATCTTAATATTCTGGTCAGTTCCCAATACCTGCCTTAATTCTGTTTTATTGAGATTTAAATTTGGTTCTGTGATGAAGTCTGTGTGCAACTAAGTATTCCATGATCACGAGTGTCCTCCTCTGACTGCTTTGCTAAAATCTCTCTTGGATGGATACTTGGTATCATGCTGTAATTCATGCTCATAGTCAGGGGGAGGCATACAATTATTGTGTCAACTTACTGATTCGTGCTCATTGCATCACATTCCTTTTATTTGAAAAACCATAAGTTTGCTTCAACGTATTACATTTCAGCTGATAGCATGTATGTTATTCAATAAATAATTAATATTTCCAAGAGTTGTGTGTGAGATGTCCTAGCGTGGGCTGAAAAGGAGCTTGTCAGGTCATCTAGAATCTGAAGAATCTTTGTCTGCTGATGTGGTTAGTTGGTGTTGAGTTCAGATATCTCATGAGGTTGCAGATTTTTGCCCAAGAGCATTCTCTGGTTACGAGATTGAATTTCCACAGGAAGATTTCATTTGTGAGCTCCTTGGTCTTTACTTTCTAGAGTAATCTCTCACTTGCTGCTTTGCTGTAAGGAGTGCTTCTCATCTCATCTCATCTCTCTCCATTCTGTTTGTCACCTTCTTATCCTTTTCTTATCCCCTTTGGTTCAGGAATATTCTTGAAGAAAAATTCCTTCTTATAGCTTTGTTACTCTTATCAGATTTGATCAGAATACCTTAAACCACCCAAAATCTATTGTAACAAGTTACACCTGTTAATAAAGAACTTTAATGTATGGGGGTTATATCTTGTCCTTTAATCCTTCTAAGTTATCCTCTCTATTGTTGGTCAACATATTGTAAAACTTTCTGTTAAATGGAAAAACCTTGCGGAGGATTTCGTTTTAACTGAAACTTATGTGAAGAGGGCTATAAAAAAAAATTTGTGTTAAGTAAGGGCTCTGTCTTTTGTCCAAGATCATGAGAGGTGTTACCAGGGAATACGCCATACTTTGTGGCAGAGCAATGGCAATTGTGGAGAAATAGATATTCTAGATCAAATAAGTCTAGAGTTTCTGTCATGATACAATTAGCTATCTCTGTTTCTTATAGAAAAGTTAAAATAAAAAAAAAGGTGAAGGGGAAAGAAAAGTCAACAAAAATTCATTGGTTTTCATTGGCATAAAGGTAGCCTGTCCTGAGTAACCATGGATTCTGGTGTCTTATAAACATGTCTCCTTGTGTAAAAAGGGACAACTCTACCTAAGTGCTCAACAAATTGGTTGACTCTGTATGCCCTCTCTTGTCCTTTAAATGAAGTAATGAACCCTGCTTGACTATCTTTTTGTTATTTCTTTGCCTGACAAACATAAGGAGTATTTTAATCGTGACCTTCTGTAAGCTAAGTACCTTTAACAGCTAGTTTTGTGATCTTGTTGATTTAATGTCTTGAGGTAACTGACCAAGGTATTCGGAAGAATATAATAAAGCCATATATTGAAGAGCGAACTTTAACGGGCAATGGCTGTGTTACATATTGAATGAGGGTAGTCTGGGTATTTCCTGAAAAGTTCGATAAGAGTGAAAAGTGACCCCCCTAAACCCTTCTTGTTCCTCAAGGTTACATCCAAAAAACCCTCGTGTGCCCTTGCCGCTTCCTGTTCCTCCTCGTGCCGATACGTCTCGCTGCTCCTTCAAACCCTTCTCTCCCGCTCATTTTTCTCCACGAAAATCTCATCTCCCCCACAGAGTTCTCCTCCGTTCTTGGTTCTAGCTTCATCTCCAGCAGCAACCAGCAAGAAAGAGTTGATACTCTGGGAGTTACGGCAAATGGATCAGCTAGAATCCGTCGCTCCTGTTGAAAGGAAGAGGAAAGGAAAAGAAACAGTTGAGGAGCCTTCGTCCAAGTAGCAAAGATGTCTAGAACCAGAAATAGCCGTGGAAATTTCTTCTGCACAAGGTACCAGGCTTTCTCAGTCTATCGTGTTTTTAGAGAGTGGGAAAATTATTCCTCCAAGGATAATAGATTTCGGCGATGAATCCATGGTTTTGAAGTTTCCAGAACTTTTGGAGATTTTTGAGTTTCAGGATTAGAGGAAATTCCTAGAAAATCACCGTGTCTACTACCCTAGCCTGGTAATGGAATTTTATAATAATTTGTCTTTGAGCCGAGATAAGTCTGCTCTGATCTCGTCTGTTAAGGGGATTGAGATAGCAGTAACGTGTGACTCTCTCCACAAAGCTCTTAGTATTCCAGAAAAAGGAGAGGTGGAAAGAGGGTTTAGATATAGTCTGCATGAAGCCTTTTCGGTCATTACTGGTAAACGCAGTAATATTCATGACAAGGGGCAATTGAAGCTGAAAGCTTACCAAACCTTATCATTTCCCCCTCTTCACAAGCTTCTTCAGAACATCATTGCATCTATAGTCACCCCACAGACTGGAGCTAGAGGAAGAATCACAGACACTCAGAGATTTCTTTTGTTCTGTCTGATTCAGCATGTAAAGATCTGTCTGCCTGAAATTATTTTTTCTGTCATGAAGGGGTGTATTGGGTCCAAAAGACACCTGCCCTACGCCGCCCATCTGACAGACATCTTCAAGTATTCAAAGATTTCCTTGGATGGAGAGGCCATGTCTGAAGTTAGGGGTCGAAACATTTTTAACATGAATTTTGTTTCAGTATTTTTGGGCTTGGAGGGTTCTTCTCTCATGGGGCTGGTTAAGGCCCAGAAAGTCAAAGAATCACAAGCTCAGAGAGAACTTCTGGAACACCCTAAAGAATCTGCCCAAACAGTTTTAGAATTAGATTCTGAGCTTGCTTTACAGGAGACACCATCTGAACAACCACTGTCTGCTACTTTTGCTGCACCTACTGAAGCATCTCTATCTTTTCAGAGGCTTGTTGAGATTGCATCTGAAGAAGTTAGGATGTCTGAAGACAGCATTCAAACTGAACTAGATACAAACATTGATGGTTTGTTTGATTCCTTTGGGAAGACATCAGAAGAAGTGAGGCTACCCGTGGAACAGCCTGCTCAAGAGCAAGAAAGTAATGAGCAAGACCTTGCTGAGTTTGTTAATTTCATTCTTAGAGAGACTGTGGAGAAAAGCTTGGAAGAGGCTGACAACGTGGTTATAGCTGAAATTATAGAACAGGCACCTGTTGAAAACTCTGCAGATGATGATCTCATGGAAGAAAGAGTGGATGAGTGTCAGGAGAAAGTTACTGACATAGAACAAGAAGCAGAATCATCAAGTGAAGAAGAAGCACCTGAAAATGTATGTCCTGAAAAAGAAATCCAAGCTGAAGATGAAGATCGGGTTCCAGCAGGAGACAGCCAAACGCCAGTACAAGAAGAAGCAGATGAGAGAACAGCACCTGGCTGTGAATCTTATGGAACACCCCTAGGTCAATCTCGACTTCTATCTGCTCGGGCGCCCAACATTGAAGAACTCCTCATAAATTTGACTCAGCAGATGCAGAGACAGGATAAGAAAATGGATGATCTACTCAAGTATGTCACTCTAAATATTAATCAAGTTCATTCCAGGCTACTGAAGCTTGAAATTTCTCTCCTGATTGAATGGAAAAAGTTCCTGCTAAACAAGAAAGCTTCAGATGATGCCACCAGGTCCTCGATGGAAATCCTGCAGGTGGTATGTTCAAAGATAGCAACAACACTTCGTGAATTACAAGATGCTCATATTTCCTCCTTTAAGTCATCTGCCAGCATTATAGATCATTGTTTTGAGATCAGGACATCCTTAGAAGTTTTGAAGGGGTCATCCAGTGCCCTAGGTCCAGATGTCCAGAAGATCTATGACAGATTGATCGCCTTCTTAGCAGAAGTGAGAACTCTGACTGACAGATATGAATCTGTTAATATTCGCCAGGAAGACATCATTTCAGAAGTGGCACATGTCAGAAGCTCCGTTGTGTATTGGCTAGCTGAATTGACCAATGACTTGAAGGATCTTCACTCTGCCTTGGGTTCAACCCCTGGTCAGGCATCCTCCAGCAGAGGTCCAACTCAAGATTTCTCCTCTGCTGCTCCAAGGGGTAGACCACCACAAGATAGGCCGCGTGGCCCTTCCAGCAGACATGCCAGATTCTTTTCTCCTTAAAAATAGTGTTCTGTATTTTTTTTTTTTTGGCTCTCTCACACTCTTGGACTTGTTAATTACATCTCATATCATTTGCATTTCGGCCTCCTTTTGTTTCTTTCTTTTTGATGTTGACAAAGGGGGAGAACTCAAGTCTTTGCTACTACTACGATTGAGAATGATTTTTTGTTGTTAATGATTCTTTAATGATGATTAATGATGGTTATTAATGATTCTTTAATGATGATTAATGATGGTGCTGATGATGTTTAGCTTTGAACAAGTTGAAAATTATTTCTGCAAAGACTCAAGACTCATAGTGTTGCCATCCATCAAAAAGGGGAAGATTGTTGAGTCTTTACATGTTTTGAGGATGACAACACTATAAGCCTTAGTGGAGAACAAAAAATATTTCTCTGTGAAAAATAAACTTCGAGTCACTTCAGTTATTTTCAGGGGTTGTCTTCGTGTCGTTATTTGTTCCATCGTGTGCTGAACACTGCAGCACCTCGTGCTACTTTCTGTGAACCTCGTGTCGTTTCTTCAGTATTTAGTTGCTCATCTCGAGTCATCCTTTTTATTTTTACTCTTGTGTTTTCGTGTCATTTACTGTAGTTACTCGAGTCGTTTTCCTGCTTTCACTGTTTTATCACGTGTCGTTGTAGCCGTTCCTGTCTTCTATCTTCGTGTTGTTTTTCCTAGACCCCGTGTCCTTTTTGCTTTGTGACCACACTTCGTGTCGGTTTCTGTTTTCATCTTCGAGTTGTTTTCAGCCCGTGTCGTCCTCGTGTTCGAGTCGTTTTCCTGTGTCTTCAAGTTATGTTAGTGTAAAGTGTCGTTTCACTTTGTGCCGTTCCCTTTGCTGTTTGATATTTCGTGTTGATTCTCGTATTGATTCACCGATGACCTCGAGTCAACTTAGTCATTTTGATTGGTCGTTCTTCGTGTTGTTTCTGTGTTTGTGTCTTCGTGTTATCTTTTGTGCTTGTGTCTTCATGTTATTTTTGCGTTTGAGTCTTCATGTTATTTCTGTGTTTGTGTCTCAGTGTTGTTTTTATGTCTTCGTGTTGCTTCTTTCTATCTTCGTCCAGGTTTCCTCTGATCGCGTGTTTTACTACCGTTTTACTTCGTGTTATTTCCTTCTCACCTCGTGCTGTTCTCATCTGACTTCGTGTCGTTCTCTTTGTAGTGTTAGCCGTGTTGTTGTAGTCATTTTATGTACCTCGTGTCGTTCTCTTTTTATTTCGTGCTGTAGTCATCTTGTGTATCTCGTGTCGTTCTCAGCATAGTGCATCTCGTATTGCTATCACTTACCTCATGTAGTTTTAGTTTTTGTGGCCCTGAGTTTTAATGGTTTTAATCTCTTTGCAGGAGAAGAAGAAGAACAAAAAGAAGAAGGTGGTCCGAGGAAGAATATTCCCCAATGTCTGGGCTGCACGTGATCCAATACTAAAGGAACCAATTCTATAAGGGCACGTGGAAAGAAGGTTCTGGATCGGGTGTGGGAGGCACACGCATTCTATACCTTATCCACCTGCTGCTGCTATATATTGAAGCCTTCGTCCATAGATGAAGGTTGATCGAAAGGGAAAAAGAAAAAGCAGAAGTGCAGAGAGTTCGATCCAGTAAAAGAAGAGAAGAAAATAGAGGGCAGAAACTGAAGAAGAGGAAGAAGAGAGAATAGCAGAGAGAGTGAGAGAGAGAGAGAGCTCGAAGCTGAGAGTTCAGAAAGAAGAAGAAGAAGGATTCTGGTTTTAGGATCAAATCTGAACCAGTTTGCTCTATTGTGAGCTACATTCCATGTTTTATCATTCCAGCATTCAGTCTGCTGTATCTTTTTAGTTTCTTATTTTTGATCTTTCTTTACTGTTCTAGTTTTATCTCCGATTCTCAGGTTGAGATCGGTGGTCCTCCTGTTCTGTTGGTTCAGGAGAAGGGAGACGCTGTCTCCAGTTGCAAGTGGCCGTGTGCTGCTTGTGGGTTCCCTCTGGGCTTTAGAGGAAGAGAGACCTTGGTCTCTGGTTCTAGTGACTGCAGATCACTAGTGTTCCCTCCGGTTGGAGGAAGAGGAACTTGTTTCCTAGTTTTTAGGGACTTGGCGTCCTTAGGCTTCCCTCCAGGTGTGGAGGAAGAGGGGAGGTTGTTCCCCTGGTGAAGCTGTGAATCAGCCGTTGTCGCAGACTGAGTCTGCTTGGCTAGCCGGTGCTAGTGGAAGCCTCACTTCAGTTTGAAGTGAGGGGTGGATGTAGGCAGACTGGAGGTCTGACCGAACCACCTTAAAAATCCCTGGCGCAGTGTGTTTGGTTTCTATTCTGGCTTTGGATCTATTCGGTAGATGCTTGTCTAGGCCGATCCATCTTTATCTTCCTAGCTGATCGTTCTGCGCGGTTAGTGTTTGACCGTTAAGATCTTTTTCGGAAACTCCTAATTGAGAACTTATTTTTTAATTCTCAATGTTTTATTGGTAAAGGTCCATTCACCCCCCTCTGGACCTATCAGTTACTAGGATTGTTTGACAGTCGTTCTACTCTAGTAGGATTGACTAACCGCTACACTAGTTTCCGATGTTTTATTAGCCTCATTTCCTTGTAATGGTTGGGACTCTCCGTCGGATACTCCTTCCGTCGGACTAGGACCTTCATTACGGGACCTCTGTAAGCCCCCGCGAGCCTGAGATTCCCACTAAGACGCCGGGCAGGTTGTACCACCAAGACCTGAACCTGTTCACGTGATCGAACCGCTTGGATTGCTGTGTTGGGAGTCACGGCTCAATTTGGACCGACCGAGTCTTGAACGGCCGAAATCGGACCGTTTGTCTCAGTGGGCGGCCCATTAAAGACCATGCATCTCTGGCTAATTGCCATTAATGATGGTCGATTAACCTTGTTTTTTCTTCGACCAAATCACAGTTTGATCGACCCAGTAAGCTCTAGGCTGACCAGTGGAAAGTAGGCTGGACCCTGGTTCAGTTCTGCCCCACTTATGGCAGCCCGGAGCCTATTTTGGGTGGGTTTCTAACCTTCTAGTTAGGCCCAGTTTGAATGGACTTAGTAGGCCCGTCCAAGTGCTCGAGCGGATCCTATTGGACCGTTCATCCCCCGAGCGGCCCTATCAAGCCTGTTTATCTTGTTCTTGGGCTTTCAGCCCTTCTGGCCATGTGCGGCCCAGTATTGACCGTCCTTGATAGTTGAAAGGCCCATTTCTGACCGTTCTTATAAGAGCGGCCTAGAATGGTCCGTTTATCCTTGACTTCGTTGAGGCTGATCCTCAGCCCAATTCTGTCCTGAACAGCCCAGTGGAGACCGTACATATTTGAGCGGCCCAGCTTAGACGTATCATCCAGAATTGATTTTTGTGTTTTTTGATATTGAATCCAAGGACCTGATTGGTTCTTGATAACTTGAACTTTCTGGACAAAGTATCTCTTCGACTTATCCTTGGGTTTTCCGAGAAAATTTCATACCTTGATATAATTGGCCATTTAACTTGATTAATGTCTAGACATAACTTGGGATCTTGGATTTCATTAAATCAATGCCAACGCATCATAAGGGCCCAGTCTGGTCCTGGGAGGAGCGCCCGAAAAGTACTTGTGTCTCGGGGAGTTTGAATGACATGGTGAGGTATTGCACCGAGTGCATGACTAGCGTGATGTCTACGACATAATCTCTTACTTGAATTTTTCTTGACTTGGTTAATTCTTGCTTGTTGGTCAATTTCCAGTTACCTCATGATCTCACCTTCTTTTTATTATGTTACTTTGTCATATCGTCATTTCTTTTCGTTCTTTATTTTTACACATATAAATGTAATTAATTGGTTAATTACTTAAACTTGTCTGTTATTACCTACTGAGTGTTCGCTCACCCAGTTGTTTCCCCCTTTCAGGTAGCTCAGGTGAGGATTCACAAACCGATGGGGATGGGCAAGAGTGACAACCCTAGAGCGAGCCAGTTGGAGATTTCGAAGAGTCGTGATAGATGTTTTGTGTTTAATTATGATCTAGAAAGTGGGTCTTGTAAGAGTTGTGATGTTGAAACCAATAAATGTAATGATGTCCAGTGAATGTTATGTTGGAAGTTTTTTTCTAAATTGGTTTAAAGGATGATGTAATTGGATCATGGATCAGTTAATGCTTATTTAGTTGATGGAGTTATTTTCTATTCATGGTGTTGTGTTGACCCTTTTAGCTTTAGCATAGCATGTCTGGAAATCAACATATTAATATTAACTCTTTCTACTGTTGGTCCCGATATTCCGCGTCGGGGTGTGACAGGGAGGGAGGCAACCAAAGGGGGATCAAGGGGGAGGTTAAGGGACAGGAGGGGGGTGGGGAGCAGGGGAGGCAAGGAGAAGGGTGAGGCTACCGTAGGGGGAGGGCTAGGTAGGCAGGAAGAGGAGGGAGAGGGGCATAGCAGAGCAAAGGGAGGCAGCAGCAAGAACATGGCGAGGCAAGCAGGAGGAGGGAGGTGGGGGCTGAACCAACAGAAAGGGCGAGAGCCGGTGGGAGGAGCGCCGCCGTGGGCAGTGGGGACGAGAGAACCAGCATGGGAATGGCGAGCACCAGTCGAAGCAGTGAGGCCTCCGACCATAGGAGAAGCAGAAGGGCCAACGGCCCCCGGACACACAGACGGCAGAGACGTGGCACCGACGGCGGGCAGGTGGCCACCAGCGGCAGAGGCGGACGACGAGCGACGAGCCGACGGAGCACGGCGTCAGCAGCTCACCCACCGGTGCAGGAGAAAAACCTAGAACGGCAGAGGCACGAGGGTGGCCAAGGGTGGCTACCGGGACAGACCCAGTCACGTTCGTCGCCAAAGGAGAGGGAGTAGCAACCAGGGATGTGGCGGGAGACCAGCGGCCGGGGGTACGCCACAAGCATGGAGGGAGGGCAAAGCAGAAGATGGGGGATGGCCGGAGGTGGCCGAGGGAGAGCCATCTTGCGAAAATAGAGTATCGCATCCTACTGGCGTCCCATCAGGAGGAGGGTACGTGGAGGCCAAGGGGGCATCATAAGGTGGCAGGGCTACAGAGGGAGTCAACGTTGGGGCTTGGTCAACGCGAGGGGAAGACAATGGGATATGACCCGCCAATAGTTGCGTGCCATGATGGACCAAGACGTGTCATCCGGCGGTAGGGTGGGACACAGTGCTGTCAATTGAGAGAGAGGAGCGGGGAGGAGCCCCAACGCGTGTGGGCAAAGACGCTGATGAGGCCGGCGGCGAAGACGCATCGACGGCCGGTGGCAGAGCCCCAATAGAGACATGGCGCACCGACGGCCGGTGGCAGAGTAGCAACAAGGCAAGGCCATTCGCCCGAGGGAGCAGCGCCAAGCACAGAGGCTAGGCTAGAAAGCCCTGCAGCAGGAGGAGGAGGTTGGGTTGGTGCAGGTCCGTCGTTAGGACCAGCTTCACCGATGAGGCCGGCGCTACGTAGGGAGGAAGACGAGCCGGCAAGAAGGGGCCTAATGCCAAAGGGCAGGGCCGCGTCACCGAGAGCAGTTGTCAGAGGGGGAGGAGAAGACACGTCTGTGCAGACCAGGCGAAGAGAGACGTGGCGGTGAGTAGCCTCGATGGTGGAGGGGGATGGGCCACCGGGAGGACCATCGGAGGACGTAGGTGCGCTAGCGGAGGACGACGGGAGGGCTGGGTAAAGGAGCCCAGCACCAGCGCCGGTGACGACAGCACCAAGGCCAAGAGGCCCTGCATTGTCAGCGACGCCTTCTGCAGCATCAGGAAGGAGGTGACCATCGACGATCATATAGCAACGGTGAGGGGCGCATAGCCCACTAGAGAACACGGGGAGGCCACCAGCGATGAGGGCTAGCGGCGGAGAGGGAGCAGGTGGGAGGGGGAGGCACGGGGCCTCCCCCCCCCCCCAAGGGGCCTCGCTCTTCTGAGGCTGTGTTCGATCGATTTGAAAGCTGACGGACAAAGACGGGGTCTCACAGCCAATGCACTCTCATTCCCCAGCATGGTTTGTATGTCAATGTGGCAAACTGCCGAAAGCTCAAGAACGTTTATTTGGTGACCTGTCTTTTTATTATTTGGCCGCCAGCCTTTACATTGGTCATGCTTGTCTCTTAGATTGTGACCTGCTTGGCATCACTCTGCCCTAGCTGATAGCGTTTATTCGCAAAGGGGGTTCATCCTCTTGCCTTTCTTGTATTATTTACGCTTATGGCGCCTGCTCAATTGACTCGTTGCTTGTAGAACCTTAGCTAATTAGCGGATTTTTGTTGCTCTCCTTAGTTGCATGAAAGTCGAATAGAGACGGGGTCTATACGCCCCTTATCTTTTATCTCAGGAGTGGGGGACGACTTTATTCCTGAATGCCGCTTATAGTTTGCGGGGAATGCCCCCCATTTTATTTCAATCCTGACGGCATTGTGGAGCTGAAGTCCCAGCCCGACCTACCTTTTGTTGTTGTGTAGCATGTATGTATTTGCTTCAGAATCCACCAGCTTGGATAGCACCGACCGTGAATTGCAAGGCAAGGTTGGATCTATCAGCATTCATTCATTTTTTTATCCATTCTTCTTTTCCTCTTTCTCCCTTTTTTTTAGAATGGTGCCGACAGTGCGACGCGGGGTTGCCACCCTTCATTCGTCATTTTATTAAACCGACCAAGGCTGGTGCGTAGGAGAGCGCTCACCTCCTCAGAGAGGGGATGAGTAGTTCGCTCCACCACACCAATCCCACCATGGTAGTTTTATTCGGTACAGACCAGGATATAAGGGGAGTGGCCATTCCCTCAATAGATATGGCCATCGAGACCTCCTTCATCTCCCTCCTTTTTTTGTTCATTTTTTTGTTCTCTTTAGCACCTGCCCCCAAAATAGGCCCCTCTTTTTATTATTTTTGTTCTTCTCTCTTTTCTTCTTTTGTTGGCAAATATATGCATTCAAGCTACGTAGACATGCTAGATGTTGGCTTCAGCCAAGTTTGCGAGGAGTAGCAAGGGCAGTGGTACCGCGCGGAGCTGCTCTCTTCAAGATAGGCATTTAATGAGGGCATGGTGGGTCCACATTGTATTCGTCCATTTGTAATTCGCCTTTCTTGATTAGGCGTTCAATGTTGTCCTTGAACACGTAGCAATCCTCAATGAGATGACCCGCTGTTTGGTGATAAGGACAGAAACGTGGATCATCTTTTCTTTTGGCATCGTCTGCTTCCTTTGGCTCCGGAAGCACAACATTGCCACATTCACAGGCCCACTCAAAGAGATCCCTAGTCTTATCCTTTGGAAAGGAGTAAGGCTTCGTCATCTTGCCTCTTAATGAGGACCCCTATTTTGCCGGTTTAGCCAAAGAAAGGCTAGTTGCCTCTTGCATTTCCTTCTGTCGTCACTCAAAGGCTTCGAAATTTGAGGTGCAAATATTTTCTTGTGCCGGGTGCTTGCCGGTCGGTCTATTCCTTTGGCTCAGGGCTGTAGAAGCCAGGCAAAGCTTTGCTAGAACTACTTCAACATCAGCCTTGATGTCATTTAGTTGTTCAAAGGTCATGACTTCAATGTCACCGACGCACCGTAGAATTTTCTCCTTTAAATTCTTCTTGCAGATTTGAACAGAGTTTCCTTAACTTGGTGGATGCTCACACCTTTCACGAAGATTCCTCCATCTTCTTATATAGTCCATGGCAGACTCATTATCCTCTTGTTTGGTCGCTTGTAGTTCGGCCTCGATGACTTCTTCCTCAGTCATCTTCATATTCATTGTTTGTTCCGCCCTTGGCTTGTCCATTGTCGTCAAACCTTCTGGACTCGGTATGGGGTAACCGGCGGCATATGCAGCCTCATTGGTACCATTGTCGGAGACGCTTTAATTGCCCCTTGACATGCCCAGGGGACTGTATGCTGGAATGGTTGAGGGAGAATACCCCCATGTATGTTCAGGCATCATTTGGGGCATGGATGGCCGTGCCGAGGCCTCGAGTGAACTAGTATCACCTTGTGCCATCTCAGGTAGAAGTCCTACATATTGTGGCATGGACGGACTCATGCTTATTTCATTTAGCTGCCTTCGTAGCATTTTAATCTCTTACTGCTTCCGGTACAGCAGTGTTGTCATGGCAGGGTCTTGGGAGGAGGGGCCGGGAGTGCTGTCTTCGCCTCCGGTTTGCACGAAATAAATGGCATCCCGCCATCATTGCCGAATGCGACCAATTTCTTTGATACGAACTATCTCAGCTTTATGCCTCCTAATGGAGGAGCAATGTGATATTGAGCCTCCTTGTTAGCTGGCGGGTGTTGTCTTGATAATTTCTCGGACCTGGTAGCAAGGTGAGAGGCAGAAGCTTTAGCCTGAGTTGCTCCCTTCAGCGCAAAGCAGATCTCTTCATCTTCTTCGTCAGTAGCTTGAGCCACACTGGCCGACGCTGACAATGTGTTGCAGGAGAGAGTAAGATTCCCCCTCTTGGTCTTTGCACTCTTTTTTTTCTTCCCCTCTGTGGTTGGCATCTGCCACCATAGTTGGTTTCTTTGTGTGCTTAACATCCTTGCCTCTTCTTTAGTTCTGTTTGTTAGCCCTTGAGATTCACAATGCTCTCGAAGGGCGTGCTTCTTCGGCCGCACAGGCTGGCTCTTGAGCTGCTCATGCTTATCAATCCCATTTATAATAGCTTGTATGTTGTGACTCCTCTGTGTTGATGGTGTTGACATGTAACTTTACTTCATATGGCAACACATTGTTTTGATTGATTGACAACACTGTTTATGTTTTGATGAAATTACTTTTATCAGATTGTCTGTGTGTTATATGCATTTTATCTTGTTTTCACACTGAACACACACTCAAAGTCTCAAAGTATATACATTGCTTCAGTAATGTAAGTCTGTACACTGTCCGTGTCTATTGCAGCATCCTAGCAAGTGTGTACATTGCCTGTCGATTGCAAAGTGTATACATTGTCATGGGTCGTCCCCCTGTTCTCATGAGTCGACTCATCTGGTTGTGCATAGTTTACACATTGCCCGTCGACTGCAAAGTCCATACATCCACAGTGCATTGCATAGTCTATACACTGTCCATCTCATTTAGAGTCTAAGGCGAAGTCTGTACATTGAGCGTCTCAATGAGCGTCTCATGCAAGTCCACACATTGGCCTTCAGGCTTGAAAGTCTGTACATTGGACTGCGTCAACTCATTGCATTGGCTAAGTCTATACACTGTCCGTCTCATTTAGAGTGTAAGGCAAAGTCTGTACATTGGACGGTGTCAGGCGAAGTCTATACAATGACCGTCTTCCTTAGCGTCTTGATCTTCCAAGTCTATACAGGCTTCTGTTTTACTAAGTCTGTACAATGACCGTCTCAATGAGCGTCTCATGTAAGTCCACACATTGGACTGTAGCATGCATTTGTCAATGGCATCTAAGTCTGTACAATGATCGTCTTCCTTAGCGTCTTGATCTTTCAAGTCTATACAGGCTTCTGTTTTACAAAGTCTGTACATTGGTCTTAGACTCCAAAGTCTATACATCGCCTGTTGACTGCAAAGTCTATGCAGAGCTCAAGAGTTCGAAGTCTATACATTCATTCACTGTAGCTTGCACGAGGTAAAGTCTGTACATTGGCCTCCATGCCTCAAGTCCATACATTGGACTGTTTGGCCAAGTCTGTACATCGCTGTTTGCCAAAGTCTGTACATTGGCATTTGTTCCTTCGTTGCGATTCAAAGTATGAACATTGGGTTATTTACCTACGTTCAGCTTCGAAGTCTATACATCGATGCCTTTACCTACGTTGCAGTTCAAAGTCTATACAGCCGTTCCTTTAGAAAGTCTATACATAGGTATTCACCTCAAGTCTGTACAGTCATTTGTTGACAAGTCTTCACATCGTGAAGTCTATACACTCAACTCCTTCACATCTTGCAAAGTCTGTACATTGCATCCATCAGTCGTGAAGTCTATACATCGCTTGTCTTCATTCGAGTCTCATGAAGTATGTACATCGTGCATCAGTTCTGAAGTCTATACATCGTCTGTCTTCAATTGAGTCTCACTGAAGTCTACACATTGCATCTTCTCACTGAAGTCTAAACATTGCATCTTCATTCATGAAGTCGACACATTGCATCTTCATTCATGAAGTCTACACATTGCATCTTCATTTGCGAAGTCTGTACATTGCATTGATCTTCACTTAGTCTATACATTGACAGTCTTCATATCACCTAAGTCTGTATAGCGATTGCTTCATATAGCAAGTCTGTACATAGCTTTCACTTATATGAAGTCTATACAACGCAGTTCTTCTGATAAGTCTATACAGAGTTGTTATTTAACCTGATCATCCGATACTCTGTCTGACAGGGATTCTCTACTGAGATTGCTGACATGGCTCGTGATCCCAGGATGACGAGGTGTGCAGATGCTGACACGTGGGTGGAATTGCCTCGGATCTGACAAATTCACTTGGGCGGGAAATGTGGAAGCCACGCGCCCTTATCCACCTGCTGCTGTTATATATAGCAATCTTCATCTTCTGTAAAGGCTGATCGAAGTTGGCGAAGTCTATACATCCAGTCTGAAGCAGCAGCCACCGAGATCCACTGTGAGAGGAAGAAAAGCAGAGAAGAAGAAAAGGAGAGAAGAAGAAAGAGAGAAGAGATGAGTTGAGAGAGTTATATGAGAGCTTGTGAATCAGTCTCTTGGTCCAGTTACCAGAGCTGATATTGCTCAACTTTGAGCTACAGTCGTTTTGGTTTTCATCCATTCGATTGTGTGTTTTGTTTGTTTTCAGTCTTGCTATTTTCTCTTTGAAAACTCTTGTTCTATCAAGCTGTTAGTCAGCGGTTTCAAGCTGTGAGGCAGCGAGTTGCAGATGTGTTACCTCTGGTCGGCTAAGCTGTAGTGCCCAGCAGAGCAAGCTGTGAAGCTCAGCTGTTGTAGAGGGTGTTCCTCTAGTCGGGATAAGCTGTAAGCCCCAGCTGTTGTTGGCAAGCTGTAGAGCCCAGCAGATTGAAGCTGTGTATCAGCAGTAATCCACATTCGAGTTGAATGTGGGGTGGACGTAGGTCGGATTGACCGAACCACCTAAAAGTCTTTGTGCCTCTCGTGTGTTTCATTGCTTGTTCAGCAAATCTTGTGTGTTTCATTCGGTGCATTGGCTGTGTTCTTTTAGTGTTCTTCTAATTCCACATTTGATTCTAGGCCTAATTTTTAAATAGCCAGTTGATCTATTCACCCCCCCTCTAGATCCACATCCTGTGGTGATAGAGCCTTCCATCTAACTTCAACACTTGGTATCAGAGCTAGACTCTTCTACAGGGACTTACCGCCCGAAGAGGATAAGCACAGATGGACGGAAGAGGGATGATAGCTGAAGGACACTCCACATCCAAGCCCCCGTACTTCGATGGAACCAACTACGCATATTGGAAGCACCGTATGCAGGTATTCTTGAGGGTTAAAGATTATGAAATTTGGAAGGTGGTTAGCAAGGGACCTTTCGAGCTGTCCCCAAATGGAGATGTATGGACCAAGGAGGAAATTAGAAGGTCCACGCTCAACTGGAGTGCAATCAATGCAATCCAGTGCTCTCTGCATCCCACCGAGTTCTCACGAATATCTGCCTGCTCCTCAGCGAAGGAGATGTGGGATGCACTTGAAGTCATCTATGAGGGGACTTCACAAGTCAGAGAGACTAAGACTAATCTACTGGTTTCAGAATACGAAGCTTTCAAGATGAAGCCTAATGAGACGATCAAAGAAATGTATGCTCGGCTGACTATTATCACAAATGGTCTCAGAGGCTTCGGGAAAAAGTATTCTGAGTATGATGTAGTCAGGAAGATCTTGCGATCCTTGACTCCAATTTGGCACACCAAGGCCACAGTTATGGAAGAGTCAGGAGATCTGCACAATACTAAGGTAGATGAGCTGATCGGATCTCTAATGGCTTATGAGATGAATATGCCGAAGATAGAGGAGGCTGACAGAAAGAGGAAGCCTATAGCTCTGAAGGCTGGTGCTAGCAGATCCAGTCGATGCAGCCCCAATGGATCATCAACTGAAGAGAGCTTGTCTGAAGAAGAAGTGGCAAATGCTGATATTGCCATGATTACTAGGGAATTCCGGAGATTTCTCAAGAAGGAAGGAAGAAGATTCAACCGAAGAAATCACAACAGTGGCCGCCGAGACACAAGGTATAAATCAAACCCTGTAAAGAAAGCTGAAACTAATGTTTGCTATCAATGCAGGAAGGCGGGTCACTTTAAAGCTGAATGTCCGACAAATCAGAACCTCAAGGACAAGTCCAAGAAGAAGAACACAAAAGGGAAAGCTATGGTGAGTACCTGGAGTGATGAGGACGAGGGATCTTTGAGCGTCACTTCGGACAGTGAAGTTGAAGCTGTGAAGCCAATCTGTCTCATGGCAACCAACTCAGAAGATAGAGAGGAAGAATCTGATGAGGTATCCTCTCGCTATGAAAATTTTACTATTACTGATTGGATGGTTGCTTATGATGAACTTACTGATAGAGTAGATGAGGTCAGAAAAGAAAACAGGCATCTATGAAGAAAAATTAAAATCATGCAAAATGATACTTCATTGTCTGATAAAATTACCTGCTTAGAAACTGAGAACAGTAAGCTGAAACTCACATGTTCTGAATTTGAAGAAATCAATAAAGAACTAAAAATTTCTAAGGAAGAAAATGTGAGATTAGATAATGAAATTGATGCATGGAAACTGAAAATTCAGAATTATGAAAATGAGATAAAGATTGTTTCTGAAAAATATGAAGCTGTCCTCAATGTGAATAATGAGTTGAAAAAATCTATTGATGAAGTTCAGAAAGATAATGAGGATAAGCTAAAAACAATTGAGAAAATGACCCAAGGATCTGAAAATTTAGATGCATTATTGGGGTCAAAGGTAAATTTCAGAAGAGAGGGCCTAGGATTCAACTCTAGTGCAACTAAAAGCTTTGGAATGAAAACTATTTCCTTTGTTGCACAAAAGGAGAAAGGACCTCTGATCAACATGAATTCTAATAATGCTGTAAAGATAAATTTGAATCTGAAAAGGCTAAATGCAGAGGAGAAGGGCAAACAGAAAGTAGGTGAGCCTAGTAGAATTGGGACTTCCAAACCTAGCTCTAGTGCTCAACCCAAGGTTAGGGGTCAGCCTGCTCAGGTAAACAAAACCCATGTCAATGCCAAAAAGTCTTCACCACCATCATCACAGAAAGGGACCCAACCAAAACCTATGAATAGGTCAGCAGGGTCAAGGGTGCAGGGAAGATAAAATATTTTCAGAAGTCAGCCCAACAAATTCAATCCACCTAGAGTTCAGTCCTACTACCCCACACAGCCAATCTATCCTAATGGGTGTGGGTGGACTAGAACTCAAGGGATGCATACAAGGTATGTTTATCAACCTACACACTTTTTCAGACCCTATGTTAGAAATTGGAAAAATGGGTATGGTAGTCGGATGCCTAAGAATTACCAACATTTCCACAGCCAGCCCAGGAACCACTATGGCCAAAACTTTATGAATGCAACCTGGCCGAAGCATTGGCACAACAACAACAATTCTGTGAATAACTCTGTTGGTGCAAATAAGAAGAAAGTCAACAAGAAAAAACAAAACAAAAAGAAATCTGGAAAATCCACTGAACAGAACTGCTTCAAACAAATGTGGATTCCCAAAACCATGCTCTCTTTCTTTACTTGCACTTCATCTGCATTGGAGCCTAATCAGACTTGGGTTCCAAACTCTTTGCCCTAATTGTGTGTGCAGGTATGCCTGGCAGCCAAGAGCAACTTGTGGTACTTGGACAGTGGCTGCTCCAGGCATATGACAGGAGATAAGGCCAAGTTTTGCATGCTAACTGAAAAGCTAGGAGGTCTTGTCACCTTTGGAAGCAACACAAAGGGTAGGATCATTGGATCAGGTAAGGTAGGTAAGTGTTCTACCTGCTGCATTGATGATGTTATGCTGGTTGAAGGGTTAGCTTACAATTTACTTAGTATCAGCCAGTTGTGTGATAAGGGTCATAAGGTTTTATTTGATTCTCAATGCTGCAAGGTTTTTGAACCTGATTCAGAAATTATAAAATTCTCTGGAAAAAGAATAAATAACACATACATGATAGATCTAGATGATATTCAGCATTCTAACCTATGTCTTACTGCCAATAGAGAAGATTTAGCATTTTTATGGCATCGAAGGTTAGGCCATGCTAGTTATACCATTTTACATAAACTAAACAAGTATAGCATGGTTAGAGGACTTCCTGAAGTTTCCTTCAAGAAAGAAAATAAAATCTGTGATGCATGCACTCAATCAAAGATAACTAGAAAGTCATTTAAGTCTAGAACTGAAAATCTGTCTTCCAAACCCTATGAGCTGATACACATGGATCTTTTTGGGCCAACCAGATCTGTCAGCTTATCAGGGAGGAGGTATGGGCTTGTCATGGTAGATGATTTTTCTAGGTATACTTGGGTTTATTTCTTATCTAATAAGAGTGATGCGTTCTCAGAATTTCAGGAGTTCTGTATAAGAATAAATCAGAAAATTGAAAATATTTTGACTGATCATGGAGGTGAGTTTGAAAACTCACACTTTGAAGAATTTTGCAGGTCAAGTGGGATTCATCATAAGTTCTCCTCACCCAGGACACCTGAGCAGAATGGTGTTGTCGAAAGGAGGAACAGAACTCTAGTAGAAATGGGCCGAACTCTCTTAGTTGAAGGTCAACTGCCAAGAAAATTCTGGGTTGAAGCAGTCAACACAGCCTGTTATGTAATTAACAGGCCAATGGTAAGACCTTCCACCCAGAAAACTCCTTATGAGATTTTGAGAGGTAAGAAACCTTCAATCGCCCACTTCAAGGTCTTTGGTTGTAAATGTTTTATACATATAAATGACAAGAGGGACCTTGATAAATTTGAGCCAAAAGGTGAACCAGGAATCTTCCTCGGTTATTCTGATGAATTAGGGAATATTGTTAAAAATAAAGCCAGACTTGTTGCTCAGGGGTACAACCAGGAGTTTGGTATTGACTTTGAAGAGTCATTTGTCCCTGTAGCCAGATTAGAAGCTGTTAGAATTTTATTAGCTTATGCATGTTCCCTAGGTATAATCCTCCAGCAGATGGATGTAAAATCTGCATTCTTGATTGGGGAAATTAATGAGGATGTCTATGTTAGACAGCCCCCTGGGTTTGAATGTCTAGATTTCCCTAATCATGTTTACAAATTAAATAAAGCTCTCTATGGTCTTAAGCAAGCTCCCAGAGCTTGGTACGACAGGTTGAGCAAGTTCCTCACTGATCAAAATTTCACTAGAGGAGTAGTTGATCAGACCTTGTTTACAAAGGTGAGTCATTCTGAAATTCTTATTGTACAGATTTATGTGGATGATATCATTTTTGGGTCAACTAACCCCAAATTGTGTGAGGAATTTTCTAAAACAATGACTAATGAGTTTGAAATGAGCTCAATGGGTGAGCTCAAATTGTTTCTTGGACTGTAGGTTACATAAACAAAGGATGGAATGTTTATAGCTCAGTCCAAGTACACAAGGGATCTACTCAAGAAATAAAAGATGGATAACCTTAAAGAGATAGCTTCTCCAATGGGTACCTCTACAAGCTTGGATGAAGACACTAAAGGTAACCCATTTGACCAGAAGTTATACAGAGGTATGATCGGATCCCTTCTCTACTTAACAGCATCTCGGCCTGATATTCAATTCGCTGTAGGATTATGTGCTAGGTTTCAGGCCAGTCCTAAAGAAAATCATTTTAAAGCAGTGAAAAGGATTTTTAGATATCTGCTAGGCACCCAAGAGCTAGGATTATGGTATCCTGCTAGGTGTGAGTTAGAGCTTCTAGCTTACACTGATGCTGATTATGCTGGGTGTCGAGTAGATAGAAAAAGCACTAGTGGCTATTGTCAAATCCTTAGTGGATGTCTAGTATCTTGGGCATCTAAGAAGCAACACACTGTAGCATTATCTACAGCTGAAGCTGAATATGTTGCAGCAGGTAATTGTGCTGCCCAAGTACTTTGGATTAAGCACCAACTAGATGATTATCAGATAAAACTAGAATGTATTCCAATTCTATGTGATAATACTAGTGCCATATGCCTTGCTAAAAATCCTGTTCATCATTCTAGGACTAAGCACATAGAAATAAAACATCATTTTCTAAGAGATGCTGTGAACAAAAAGGAAATTGAACTGGACTTCATTGAAACAGACAAACAAGTTGCTGATATCTTTACTAAGCCACTTGGAAATGAAAATTTTAAATTTTTTAGAAGAGAACTTGGCTTGTGTAAATTTCAGCATAACGAATGAACTCTTTGTTGACTTGAATAAAACTTTTGAGCTGCTTTGAATAAACTTCTAATTTGGACTTGCTGTTGATAGATTGAATAAACATTGTGCAACAGACTTATGACAATGCATGACTCTCATATTTTTTATTGCACTCATGATCATCATTGCATATATATGTCTAGATGCATGATATGTCTATATTTCTGCATGATTGTATTGCACTGCATCTCCTTGCATTACCCTGGTATATCCAATGGTAAGCTACCAAAGGGCAGGGAAATCTGTCTGGAGGTTCTTACTATGTGTGAGATGGTCCTTATGACCAGGTTCTCCGCCTAGTACCATGGGTCATACTGCACGATAAGATAGTCTGAGTGAGCATGATTTTCAAAATCATTTGTTCAGTCCACATCTGCAAGATCACATGCACATAGACAGGGGGAGTATTGCATATAATTCAGAGTTAAGTCTGACAGTATGGCAATCTTTTAGTCAGTTCTAATATTAAGCAATAGAAAACAGACTTCTTCTCTCATAAGAACTTTAATTGCTTAAAGACTGACTTAATGGTTTAAATTTATAATCTTTAGAGTTGAAAGACTACAATCTGTAAATGAGGATGATGAAAATTGATAAACCTCTCAATCCTTATCTTATTTCATGTCAGACAAAGCGAATTATATCTGAAATCTGAAAACTCATCTGAAATCATGTTAGAGAAGCTAAGTATGTGTATTGTCCTTAAACAAGTCATTCTGAAACAAATAAAGGGCAGCTAAGAAAGATATTGAAAAATATTAAAAATTATTTGAAAAATAGCATTGACAGAGCAATGACTGGTAAATCACTGAGAAACTGAGTGATCCATCAAAGAAGTGGACACCACTCATGTCATGAGGTGTATCAGCTATCTCTGTATGAAATGATCAAAACAGTAGGTTATTTTCACTGAGTACCTGGGGGTAACTGGCGTCTAATAAACGTGTACCATCACATAAAAAGGTGTCAATCAATTCTATTGAGTTTGATCATAGGCAAGATGGTCCATCATGTTGAGTATCTAGGGGTATTGGCGTCTGATAAACGTATACCGTTACGCAAAAAGACTTTTGGTACCTGAATGCCCTAAATGAAATAACATTAAAAATGCTGTTCCTTCAAAGAAATTTCATGGATGTCAATTGTTTAATTTCAATACATGACCTGCTTTCTCTTAACACACGTTACTGAGTCTATGAAAGTAAGATATTCTGAAACTGAATCTCTCATGTAAATATGACTCTGGTTTAATGTTTTATCATGCACATCTACCTTATCCAATGACTGTAGTGCATGAACTCTCATTTTTATAACCTTTAAACTAGGATTTCAATTTCTAAGCCGTTTCTCAGTTCATATGACTGAAGGTTCTGTGCTTTAGTTGCTTAATTTCTGAACTACTTGCTAAGCATGCCAGTCAGCCGAACTTTCTTTTTCCTTCCCTTGCACTCACTTTCCCTCCTATTTGTTGATGGCAAAGGGGGAGAATATTGTCTGAATTCATTCCTTCAGTTTAGGGGGAGAATTTTGAATTGAGAATTCTGCATTCAGGGGGAGTGTATGCATCTGCATCATGGTATGGCAAAGGGGGGAAATTTTGTTAGCAGGGAGTCGCTTACATTTTGTAGCATGCAGCATGTCATTCATAGCATCTACATGCATCTGCATAACAATCTGAATAACAAATCATGTCCTTCATCAAAAATACATCTGTATGACAGAATGTTGCTACTCTATATGATAGGGGGTTGCCATCATCAAAAAGGGAGAGATTGTTGTGACTCCTCTGTGTTGATGGTGTTGACATGTAACTTTACTTCATATGGCAACACATTATTTTGATTGATTGGCAACACTGTTTATGTTTTGATGAAATTACTTTTATCAGATTGTCTGTGTGTTCTATGCATTTTATCTTATTTTCACACTGAACACACACTCAAAGTCTCACAGTCTATACATTGCTTCAGTAACGTAAGTCTGTACACTGTCCATGTCTCTTGCAGCATCCTAGCAAGTGTGTACATTGCCTGTCGATTGCAAAGTTTATACATTGTTATGGGTCGACCCCCTGTTCTCATGAGTCGACTCATCTGTTTGTGCATAGTCTACACATTGCCCGTCGTTGCAAAGTCCATACATCCATAGTGCATTGCATAGTCTATACACTGCACGTTCAAGATCAATGTGTATACATTGCTACATTACCTGCTAGAGTGAAGTCTGTACAGCCGAAGCACACATATCAAGTCTATACTTTGAAGCTACTGTGCAAGTCCACACATTGGCCTTCAGGCTTGAAAGTCTGTACATTGGACTGCGTCAACTCATTGCATTGACATACACTGTAGCATCAACTCATTGCATTGGCTAAGTCTATACACTGTCCGTCTCATTTAGAGTCTAAGGCAGTGTCTGTACATTGGACGGTGTCTGGCGAAGTCTGTACATTGAGCGTCTCAATGAGCGTCTCATGTAAGTCCACACATTGGACTGTAGCATGCATTTGTCAATGGCATCTAAGTCTGTACAATGAGCGTCTTCCTTAGCGTCTTGATCTTCCAAGTCTATACAGGCTTCTATTTTACAAAGTCTGTACATTGGTCTCAGACTCCAAAGTCTATACATCGCATGTTGACTGCAAAGTCTATGCAGAGCTCAAGAGTTCGAAGTCTATACATTCATTCACTGTAGCTTGCACGAGGTAAAGTCTGTACATTGGCCTCCATGCCTCAAGTCTATACATTGGACTATTTGGCCAAGTCTGTAAATCGCTGTTTGCCAAAGTCTGTACATTGGCATCTGTTCCTTCGTTGCGATTCAAAGTCTGCACATTGGGTTATTTACCTACGTTCAGCTTCGAAGTCTATACATCGATGCCTTTACCTACGTTGCAGTTCAAAGTCTATACAGTCGATGTTTTCCATTGCTTCAAGTCTATACAGCCGTTCTTTTAGAAAGTCTATACATCGGTCTTCATCTCAAGTCTGTACAGTCCTTTGTTGACAAGTCTTCACATCGTGAAGTCTATACACTCAACTCCTTCACATCTTGCAAAGTCTGTACATTGCATTCATCAGTCGTGAAGTCTATACATCGCTTGTCTTCATTCGAGTCTCATGAAGTATGTACATCGTGCATCAGTTCTGATGTCTATACATCGTCTGTCTTCATTTGAGTCTCACTGAAATCTACACATTGCATCTTCTCACTGAAGTCTACACATTGCATCTTCATTCATGAAGTCTACACATTGCATCTTCATTTGCGAAGTCTGTACATTGCATTGATCTTCACGTAGTCTATACATTGACAGTCTTCATATCACATAAGTCTGTACGGCGGTTGCTTCATACAGCAAGTCTGTACATCGCTTTCACTTATATGAAGTCTATACAACGCAGTTCTCCTGATAAGTCTATACAGAGTTGTTATTTAATCTGATCATCCGATACTCTATCTGACAGGGATTCTCTACTGAGATTGCTGACATGGCTCGTGATCCCAGGAGGACGAGGTGTGCAGATGCTGACACGTGGATGGAATTGCCTCGGATCTGGCGAATTCACTTGGGCGGGAACTGTGGAAGCCACGCGCCCTTATCCACATGCTGCTGTTATATATAGCAGTCTTCATCTTCTGTAAAGGTTGATCGAGGTTGGCGAAGTCTATACATCTAGCCTGAAGCAGCAGCCACCGAGATCCACTGTGAGAGGAAGAAGAAACAGAGAAGAAGAAAAAGAGAGATGAGTTGAGAGAGTTATTATGAGAGCTTGTGAATCAGTCTCTTGGTCCAGTTACCAGAGCTGATATTGCTACAGTCGCTTTAGTTTTCTTCCATTCGATTGTGTGTTTTGTTTGTTTTCAGTCTTGCTATTTTCTCCTTGATAACTCTTGTTCGATCAAGCTGTTAGTCAGCGGTGTCAAGCTGTGAGGCAGCGGTGTTGCAGAGGTGTTCCTCTGGTCGGCTAAGCTGTAGTGCCCAACAGAGCAAGCTGTGAAGCTCAGCTGTTGCAGAGGGTGTTCCTCTGGTCGGGATAAGCTGTAAGCCCCAGCCGTTGTTGGCAAGCTGTAGAGCCCAGCTGATTGAAGCTGTGTATCAGCAGTAATCCACATTCGAGTTGAATGTGGGGTGGACGTAGATCGGATTGATCGAACCACGTAAAAGCCTTGTGCCTCTCGTGTGTTTGATTGCTTGTTCAGCAGATCTTGTGTGTTTCATTCGGTGCATTGGCTGTGTTCGTTTAGTGTTCTTCTAATTCCGTATTTGATTCTAGGCCTGATTTTTAAATAGCCAGTTGATCTATTCACCCCCCCTCTAGATCCACATCCTGTGGTGATAGAGCCTTCCATCTAACTTCAACATGTGTGCATATGCCAATGTATATACTTTATGAGAATGCTTGGACTATGCACATGAATGAAAGTCACTCTCGCTGTATAGAGTTGATGGAAGGCATGTGCAGTGATGTATGGACTTGCTAAATGATTCACTAATAGCCACATGAACTGCACTGTCCTAAATGATGAAGCATGAATTGATCTAGAGATATACAGATTGATTTATAGTGTGAGACATCATCAAAACCGTAGGGATGCAACATACGTGCCATGTAATTAACCGAGCCATGGTAAGGCCGTTCACTCAGAAAACACCTTATGAGATTCTAAAGGGTAAGAAGCCTTCGATTGCTCATTTCAAGGTCTTTGGCTGTAAGTGTTTTATACAGGTTAACGATAAAAGAGATCTTGATAAATTTGAACCTAAAAGTGATCCAGGAATCTTCCTTGGATATTCTAAAAATACTAGAGCATATAGTACAACTTGAATTCTAAAACTGTTGAGGAATCTCCACACATTGTCTTTGATGAGTCCTTAAATAAGTCTGATGATGGTCTATGCAGGAAAGAAGATGATGGAGAAATTCTGAAGGAAGGAAACTCTGCAGACCAATCAGATAATGAAGAAGAACCTGAAGAAAATAATGCAGAAGAGCCTGCAGTTCAGGGGGAGGTAAATGAAGGTCAAGGTAACCAAGTTATCAATATCAGATTTTTAAGAGATCATCCAATAAATAATGTCATTGGTAACTTAAATGAACCCCCTAGGACTAGAGGCTACTTTAGAGCTCAGTATAAATTAAATGCATATGCATTGGTTTCTCATGTAGAACCCAAATCCATTGACAGTGCCCTCAAAGATGTGCATTGGATCAATGCCATGCACGAGGAGCTTAATCAATTTGATAGGAACAAGGTGTGGCATCTAGTCCCACCTCCTAATCATGAGACTGTCATAGGGACAAAATGGGTTTTTAGAAATAAAACTGATGAGCTAGGTAATGTAGTTAAAAATAAAGCCAGACTTGTTGCTCAGGGGTACAATCAAGAATTCAGAATTGACTTTGAAGAGTCATTTGCCCCTGTAGTCAGGATAGAGGCAATTAGAATACTTTTGACTTATGTATGCTCATTAGGAATAACTCTCCAGCAGATGGATGTTAAATCTGCTTTCCTCAATGGGAAAATAGAAGAGGATGTCTTTGTGAGACCACCTCCTGGCTTTGAATGCTTAGACTTCCCTGATTATGTTTATAAGTTGAATAAAGCTCTTTATGGCTTGAAGCAAGCTCCTAGAGCTTGGTATGACATGCTCAACAAATTCCTTACCGAGAAGAAGTTCATAAGAGGTGAGATTGACCAAACATTGTTCACCAAGGTAAGTCATCCAGACATTCTCCTTGTTCAGATTTATGTGGATGACATTGTGTTTGGGTCAACTAACCCCAAATTGTGTAAAGAATTTTCTGATTTAATGACATAAGAATTTGAGATGAGCTCAATGGGTGAGCTAAAATTGTTTGTTGGACTGCAGGTGACTCAAACAAAAGATGAAACTTTCATCACCCAGTCCAAATACATAAGGGACCTTCTGAAGAAATACAAGTTTAAAAACCTCAAGGAAATTGCAGCTCCAATGGGTACTTCAACAAGTCTTGATGAAGACCCCAAAGGTAAAACAGTGGATCAAAAGCTGTATCGAGATATGATCGGATCCCTTTTATATCTTACAACATCTAGGCCAGATATACAGTTTGTAGTGTGTTTATGTGTTAAATTTCAAGCTAGTCTAAGGAGTCTCATTTTAGTGCAAAGGGATTTTTAGGTATCTATCAGGCACCCAAGAGCTTGGCCTTTGGTACCCTGCTAAGTGTGAGCTAGAGCTTCTAGCATACACTAATGCAGACTATGCTGGGTGTCGGATAGATAGAAAAAGCACTAGTGGCTATTGCCAATTCTTAGGTGGCTGCCTAGTATATTGGGCTTCAAAGAAACAACACACAGTTGCCTTGTCCACTGCAGAGGTAGAGTATGTCGCTGCATGGAACTACACAGCTCGGGTACTATGGATTAAGCACAAACTTTCAGATTATCAGATAAATTTGGGATGTATTCCAAGTTTATGTGATAACACTAGTGCTATCTACCTATCTAAGAATCCTGTTCACCACTCTAGGACTAAGCATATTGAGATTAAACACCATTTTCTTAGAGATGCCGTGAGCAAGAGTGAAATTGAATTAGTCTTTGTTGAAACTGAAAAATAAGTTGCTGATTTTTTTACTAAACCCCTTGGAAATGAAAGATTTAAATATCTAAGAAGAGAATTGGGGCTTTGTAAATTTCAGCATGAAAATGACTAATTTCATTCTTGAATTGTCTTCTAAAATACTTGAAATAGTAGTGTCTGCCTGTCTTTGAATTTTTTGAATAAAGAATGTTTGATGTTAGAATAAGTACTTGTGCACTGAGTATATAAGTTGCTGCACGTCTTGCACAAATAATCTCTGAAGTCGATGCATGGTTGTGCATATAGTCGATGTATTGAGCTAGCACTCATTTCCCATACTTGCCTTGTATAGAGTTTAAGTCAATGCATGCTTTACACATAGTCGGTGCATGCTTTCACCAGGTGTATAAGTTTTCAGCATGAAGTCGATGCATCTTATGTTTAAATAGCATGGAAGTCGGTGCACCTTATGTTCAAGTTGCATGTAGGTCGGTGCATCTTGCATATTACATATGTCAGAGTCAGTGCATCTTAAAACCATCTGCATACATAGTCGGCGCATCTTAAGTTAATGCATCATGATGTCAGGGGGAGTGCTGTTGACTCTGATCTTAGTTCAACTTCTCTTATTCTCTCCTCCCTCTCAGAAATTTCTATCTCATGACATCATTCACATTTAGTATATTCTTGAAAACTTTTGAGCTGCTCCTATGCTTCATTGTCTACTTCTATCACTCTGATTGGATAACAGTCTTTAACTGGTTCATTACTTTAAGCATCAAGCACTTAAATTATTTTAAGAATCACATGTGCTTCTTGAATGAACTAAATATTTAATTTTAATAGACTATAGAGTCTAAGAACTGCTCTTCAGAAAATAAGGTGATAGAAAACATTTATAGCTCTTAACCTTTGTTTCATGAGTTCAATGAAAAGGTCTTTTTTGTATCTGAACTTTTCAGACTTAGTGAAGTCGATGCTGGGAAAACCAGAACAAGTATTGTTTTAAAAAGGTATCTCTGAAAAAGTATAAGGGCAGCATCAATAAAATCTTTAATGAAAAAGAATTGAACAAAGTGGCAGAGCAATGACTGAATTGCACTGAGAAACTGAACCCTCCATCAAGGAAGTGGAGAGGACCTTATGTCATGAGGTGTTTCATGTTATCTCTATTCACATGGTCAAATCTATAGGGCTGGTTTCACTGAGTAACTAGGGGTACTGGCGTCTGATAAACGTGTACCCTTAATGTCAAAGGTGTAAATCATCTTGGTAGTTTTTGATCAGAGGCGGATATAGGAGTTTATACCTAGTAACTGGGGGTACTTGCGTCTAACCCACGTGTACACCTAATGTCAATAGCATAAATGACCCTTATCAGTTCACTAAGATCAGATTAGAAGTGGAAAAGAAATGCTATAACTCTTCGAGTGTAAAATGTTCTGAAACATCAATTAGTTCATGTAATGTCCCGGATCTTTGTTGGATTCTTATTGGGTCTTTCGGATCTTTTTCGGTGAGTTTCGGTTCGCTTTTGTGGCTTCCGAGTTGAGTTTACGATCCATGTGGGTCTTTCTCTCGTACTAGTTACGAACCCTGCGGTGAGTTTATTTCTCAATTCATCGACTCGTGGACGACACAGTGGCGATGTACTCATCGAGCCGATCGTTTTGACTATTTTTGTGTATTTTTCTAAGACCGGGCCAAAAATCAGATTTTTCAGAAATTAGGAAAAATTCCTAATTTCTTTCTATAAATTCAATTCCACTATCTCACCTGCTCATTTTCAACTTCACGCTATCTCACTCTGTTCTCTCTCGTCTCTGGTCCGTTCGGCGCGGGGCGCGCACCGTTGCGGAGCTGGCTGAGGCGTGGAGTGCTCGAGTGATCGGTTCGCGGGAAGGAGCAGCGGATGGAGCGTGGTGGGCGCGATCCCTCGGTGGATTCCGAGAGGGCGTTGTTCGTGATTCGGTGGTTTTCGGCGTGGTTTAGTCCCTTCGGGGCACGGTTTCTTCGGTGGAGGTAGGGAGATGGACCGCCACTTCGCTCTACACGTTTTTCCTTCTTCCGTGCGTAGTTTGATGCTCGATCGGGGGAGATCGGGCTGGTTTAGTGAAAATTGTGGTTTTTGGGGTTTTCAGGGTTCACCGGAAAATGGCAACCATTCTCGTCGTAGTTAGTGTCAAAATGACCGCTGAGATGTCCGGATCCCATTCACGTAAGTTTCGTGTCGATCGGTTGTCATTTGAGGCCGGTAGGAGTCCGGGAACCTCAGTGACCCATTTAGGGTCGATTTGTCCAAATCGCCCCGATCTCTCATTTTAGGGCTTGCATGTGGGCTTTTGAGCCTCCTGGAGTTGTTTTTCGTCGTTTGCCTTTGTTTCCCCTGCGCTTCGGCGTGAATGGGGCGTGGAACGGGCCGATTCGGCCATTCCACTATTTTTCCCGCCGTGTCGGTGTAGCGGTCGTTTCAAAGACCGTCAGAGGTCTCTGACGGCCCTACGATAGACCGCCACAGCGTTCGTGGTTTTTAATTGTTGAGGGCTGAGTGAGCGTGGCGGTCTAGCCCTTGACCATCACACTCCTCTGACGCGCCTCTGGTGGTGCGTCACAGCCATTTCATTTTCTTGTGTTTTGGGTATGTCGGTTCCCCTGACGCGCCTGCCTTGGTGCGTCAGGCTGTGTAACGCGCCTGCCCCAAGCCGTTACACCCTATTTTGTTTGTTTTGGGTTGGTTGGCGTAACGCGTCTGTCCTTACGCATTAGGTGGGCGTAACGCATCTGCGCTCGTGCGTTAGGCCGTTGTAACGCGCATGCCCTGGTGCGTTATGTGGCTCGCGTTGTGTTTCCGTGCCTGTTGGCTCTGACGCGCCTACCCTGGTGCGTCAGGCCCGTGTAACGCGCCTGTGCTAGGCCGTTACAGTCCTGTTGTGGCCGTGATGGCCGTTGGGCTTTTTGGTGTGTGGTCGTGTGTTGTGGGTCTGTCTTAGGTGATGTTAGGGGTTGTTTTGTGGCGTGTCTGTGTGTGTGTCTGTCTATGTTAGGGTGATGTCTGTCGTTCCTGTGGTCTGGCCACTTTCCCCGTGGACATCGATCGATGCTCCTATGAAGGCTAGGACTACGTTTTCGAGTTTATCGGCGGCTTCTTGTGCTGCCTTTGGTGTTTGAGGTACGGGTGACAGTGCATGTTCAACTGTCTGTACTTCAGTGCCACGTTTCGAGCTTCTTCCTTGCATCGCCCTAGACGTGCAGCAGTCGAAAGGTGACCCCGATATACGGTTTGTAAGCTAGTTTCCGTCGGCTCCTGTGGTTACCGTAGCATCCAACGGGGGTAAAAAACTAGCTAGAGGCCTGGCTCTAGGTAGGAGCCAGTATGTGCACACGTTGTTAGGGGCTGAGGACAGACGCCGATGGGCGTGACCCTGACTAGTACTTGTATCTGTGTTTCCGTGTGGGTCTGCGACTCGGCCAGGCTCGCGTAGGCCGCAACGGTGGGTAGTCGAGACACTTATGGTGGGTGTTCTGGTGTAGTGTAAGACGTCAGTGGACGCATCTGGCCATTCTCCCGGTGCGGGGTTTTTCCATCGCGTGGCGCGCGACTCCCGTGCTCTTCCTGTGTTGTGACCTGTCCGGGTTGGCCTTTCCGTGGCTATACTCGAGGTCTGTGTGTTGTCCTGTGCACGACGCTCTGGTCGTGTCGTCTGCGTCTGTCTAGGTCTTTTCTAGACTTTCTTCTGCATGCCTGTTGTAGGTGTAGGGTGGGGTGTTTGTGCGTTGTTGTTCCCTTTTTCCTCGTTGCTCCTTACTCCTCTTTCCCTTTCTAGGCCTACTTGCCTGTTCGATTATTCCCCTCGTCCTTACCTGTTCCCTACTCCTGCTTCCCTTTCTTTTGCAGCTTTCTAGTGTTGTTTCTTACTACTGTTCCTGTTGTTCCGTGTTACTGTGTGTTTTTCAGTGGGGATCCGCGTGACCCCTACTGAGCCAGTGACACGAGGCTGACCCCTGCTTTTCTGGTGGGGTGACGTGTTCGTTCTGCTACTGCGGATCCTGGAGTTCGAGTCGTAGCTGCCAGCTGGTACCTCCGTCGGGCTTCCCCTGACTTTTCGGTACGTCTTTTCTTTCTGTCGACTGTACTGCTAGACTGCTATCTTTAGCTTTGGACTTGACTCTGGTATATAATTATTTAAAATCTATTAATTAAAAAGTAATTTTATTTCTGCTACTTTAGCAGCCTGATCTAATGAAATTTAATTGCTTGCTGTCATATCTGTCAGTTCAATGTACTACACGACAGTCCTTTTTCCCTTCGGAGCTTTACCGCTCTTGGGAGGCCTCGCGGGTTACGAGTGGTATCACGTGTATTCGGTAGTCCTACCGGGTATACCTGGTATCCGGATCTGGGTCGCCACAGTTGGTATCAGAGCGTTGTTGTGTGAAGTACATGGGAATCTCAGATATATAATTTCCAGAGTCGCTAAGTCCAGTATAGTCTTCAGCTGGCGTTAGGTTTCGTGATTCTCATTTTTTTGCTGTCATTGGTGTCCTGTGTGCCAGGTGTTCCCTGTCGCCATTGGCACTGGAGCCGATGATGTGGTCAGGCTGTCAGCTGAGAGGACTGTGTTTCCTTGTTTAAGCTGCTCCCTGATGTGTCGGTCGTTTTGTTTCTTGGTATCTGTTCGTTTCATAGCTAGGTTGTCGGGTTGTTCTTCCCTGCTTACCCTTGCTAGTCCTTAAATTTCAAGGACGAAATTTCTTAAAGGAGGGGAGAATGTAATGTCCCGGATCTTTGTTGGATCCTTATTGGGTCTTTCGGATCCTTTTCGGTGAGTTTCGGTTTGCTTTTGTGGCTTCCGAGTTGAGTTTACGATCCGTGTGGGTCTTTCTCTCGTACTAGTTACGGAACCCTACGGTGAGTTTATTTCTCAATTCATCGACTCGTGGATGACATAGTGGCGATGTACTCGTCGAGCCGATCGTTTTGACTATTTTTGTGTATTTTTCTGAGACCGGGCCAAAAATTGGATTTTTCGAAATTAGGAAAAATTCCTAATTTCTTTCTATAAATTCAATTCCACTATCTCTCCTGCTCATTTTCAACTTCACGCTATCTCACTCCGTTCTCTCCCGTCTCTGGTCCGTTCGGCGTGGGGCGCACACCGTTGTAGAGCTGGCTGAGGCGTGGACGTGCTCGAGTGATCGGTTCACGGGAAGGAGCAGCGGATGGAGCGTGGTGGGCGCGATCCCTCGGTGGATTCCGAGAGGGTGTCGTTCATGATTCGGTGGTTTTCGGCATGGTTTAGTCCCTTCGGGGCACGGTTTCTTCGATGGAGGTAGGGAGATGGACCGCCACTTCGCTCTGCACGTTTTCCTTGCTTCCGTGCGTAGTTTGGTGCTCGATCGGGGGAGATCGGGTCGGTTTAGTGAAAACCGTGGTTTTTGGGGTTTTCAGGGTTCGCCAGAAAACGGCAACCATTCTCATCATAGTTAGTGTCAAAATGACCGCTGGGATGTCTGGATCCCATTCACGTAAGTTTCGTGTCGATCGGTTGTCATTCGAGGCCGGTAGGAGTCCGGGAACCTCGGTGACCCATTTAGGGTCGATTTGTCCAAATCGCCCCGATCTCTCGTTTTAGGGCTTGCATGTGGGCTTTTGAGCCTCATGGAGTTGTTTTTCATCGTTTGACTTTGTTTCCCCTGCTCTTCGGTGTGAATGGGGCGTGGAACGGGCCGATTCGGCCATTCCACTGTTTTTCCCACTGTGTCGGTGTAGCGGTCATTTCAGAGACCGTCAGAGGTCTCTGACGGCCCTACGATAGACCGCTACAACATTCGTGGTTTTTAATTGTTGAGGGCTGAGTGAGCATGACGGTCTAGCCCTTGACCGTCACACTCCTCTGACGCGCCTCTGGTGGTGCGTCACAGCCATTTCGTTTTCTTGTGTTTTGGGTATGTCGGTTCCCCTGACGCGCCTGCCCTGGTGCGTCAGGCTGTGTAACGTGCCTGCCCTAGGCCGTTACACCCTGTTTTGTTTGTTTTGGGTCGGTTGGCGTAATGCGCCTATCCTCACGCGTTAGGTGGGCGTAACCCGTCTGTGCTCGTGCGTTAGGCCGTTGTAATGCGCCTGCCCTGGTGCGTTACGTGGCTCGCGTTGTGTTTCCATGCCTGTTGGCTCTGACGCGCCTGCCCTGGTGCGTCAGGCCCGTGTAACGCGCCTGTGCTAGGCCGTTACAGTCCTGTTGTGGCCGTGATGGCCGTTGGGCTTTTTGGTGTGTGGTCGTGTGTTGTGGGTCTGTCTTAGGTGACGTTAGGGGTTGTTTTGTGGCGTGTCTGTGTGTGTGTCTGTCTATGTTAGGGTGATGTCTGTCGTTCCCGTGGTCTGGTCGCTTTCCTCGTGGACATCGGTCGATGCTCCTATGAAGGCTAGGACTACGTTTCCGAGTTTGTCGGCAGCTTCTTGTGCTGCCTTTGGTGTTTGAGGTACGGGTGACAGTGCATGTTCAACTGTCTGTACTTCAGTGCCACGTTTCGAGCTTCTTCCTTGCGTCGCCCTAGACGTGCAGCAGTCAAAAGGTGACCCCGATATACGGTTTGTAAGCTAGTTTCCGTCGGCTCTTGTGGTTACCGTAGCGTCCAACGGGGGGAGAAAACTAGCTAGAGGCCTGGCTTTAGGCAGGAGCCAGTGTGTGCACACGTGGTCAGGGGCTGAGGACTGACGCCGATGGGCGTGACCCTGACTAGTACTTGTACCTGTGTTTCCGTGTGGGTCTGCGACTCGGCCGGGCTCGCGTAGGCCACGATGGTGGGTAGTCGAGACACTTGTGGTGGGTGTTCAGGTGCAGTGTAAGACGTCAGTGGACGCATCTGGCCATTCTCCCGGTGCGGGGTTTTTCCGTCGCGTGGCGCGCGACTCCCGTGCTCTTCCTGTGTTGTGACCTGTCCGGGTTGGCCTTTCCGTGGCTATACTTGAGGTCTGTGTGTTTTCCTGTGCACGATGCTCCGGTCGTGTCGTCTGCGTCTGTCTAGGTCTTTTCTAGACTTTCTTCTGCATGCCTGTTGTAGGTGTAGGGTGGGGTGTTTGTGCGTGGTTGTTCCCTTTTTCCTCGTTGCTCCTTACTCCTCTTTCCCTTTCTAGGCCTGCTTGCCTATTCGGATTATTCCCCTCGTCCTTACCTGTTCCCTACTCCTGCTTCCCTTTCGTTTGCAGCTTTCTAGTGTTGTTTCTTGCTGCTGTTCCTGTTGTTCCGTGTTACTGCGTGTTTTTCAGTGGGGATCCGCGTGACCCCTACTGAGCCAGTGACACGAGGCTCACCCCTACTTTTCAGGTGGGGTGACGTGTTCGTTCTGCTACCGTGGATCCTGGAGTTCGAGTCGTAGCTGCCTGCTAGTACCTCCGTCAGGCTTCCCCCGACTTTTCGGTACGTCTTTTCTTTCTGTCGACTGTACTGCTAGACTGTTGTCTTTAGCTTTGGACTTGACTCTGGTATATAATTGTTTAAAATCTGTTAATTAAAGTGTAATTTTATTTCTGCTACTTTAGCAGCCCGATCTAATGAAATTTAATTGCTTGCTGTCATATCTGTCAGTTCAATGTACTACACGACAGTCCTTTTTCCCTTCGGAGCTTTACCGCTCTTGGGAGGCTCGCGGGTTCCGAGTGGTATCACGTGTATTCGGTAGTCCTACCAGGTATACCTGGTATCCGGGATCCGGGTCGCCACAGTTCATCTCAATACAAATTCAGGTTACTCTTCTTAATATTCATAATCTTTGAAATAAGTAAGATATAGTCTTGACCTAGTCTAGTATCTTCATGTGACCTAGGTTAATTGCTATAAACGGACACTATAACCATATTTCAGAAACTCAGTGATTTCACTCTACCTTCTATATCCGTTAAACCTGAACTTACTCAGGAATGCATACTGATTGATTCTTATGAATGAAAGTTGTTCATGATATGCTTACATTCTGAACCGATGCATAGAATGTTATCTAGTCTATCGCGTCTACCCTTCCACTATCTCCCTTCCTCCTTATTTGCTGATGGCAAAGGGGGAGAGTTTATTGTCTTCTTCCCATCCTTCCGTATGACATAGGGGGATAGATTGCATTCTGTTGGCAAAGGGGGATTAAGTATAAAGGTGAGTCAGTCTATGAGAGTCTGTAATGATGATTTGAGAGAAGGGAAGAGGGAGAGAGAGTCAGAAATTCAGGGGGAGCGCATTTTAAAGGATTCATTCAGGGAGAAAGTATGTGCATAGTGTCTGCACCTGCATGCATGTCATCTGACTGTGATTAATGTCTCATCAAAATAAATCATTTCATTGTATTCATTATTTGGGTTGCCATTGTTGTGCCCCTGTGGTCATTTGAGTCATCTTGTGGTCACTTGGGTCATTCGACATCATCCTGTGGTCATTTGAGTTATTTGATATTCTTGGTTTTGATAATGGCTAAACACTATAAGTCATTAATGTTTTACCACTCTTATATGACTAAACTACTTGATGTTCTTTCATGACAGATATGCCAAGGAATGGAGTGGAGATGGCAAAAGTGAAAGCTCAATGATTGCGCCCTCGCACGCGGAACAAAATTTTGATTGTAGGAGCGATATAATCAATAGAAATCTTCAAGATTGTCAAGGTTGATGTCACAGATTAGAACGGGCTGTTAAAGGACTCAAGCGACGGAGCTAAAGCGGTTAACGGACTGACCCGATATAACCCGGGGTCTGCCCAGTTGGCTGTCGACCACCAGCACAGGGACGGTCGACCAGCAGCCAACTGTCTACAGCATTCTCAGTGGCGGTCGATCGCCAGTCCAGTAGCGGTCGACTGGAAATTCCAGGGACCATCCGTCTATAGTGTTTCTCAGTAGCGGTCGACTGCCAGCTTCTGTAGGTCGACCGCCAGTCCCGAGCAAACAATGTTGACTTTATTTTCCATTTCGAGAAGAGCCCCTTTTCTTGTATTTGTTTAACCCCAAAGTCACCCAATCCTCCATGGATTGTGGATCTGGTCTGGGGGATGTCCAAGGACAATTCAAAGTCTATAAAACTAACACATGAGGGGTTAGAAACCCTAATGCTTCAATTGGAACAAGAGAGATCAAGGGAGGTTATAGGAGGTGATTCGCGGGTACTGTAGCACCTCCATGAACAGTGCTTTGGGCTGGAGTTCTTCATCCATCCAAGGTGATTCAAGCTTGTTTTTGAAGCCATCAACCTCCAAGAAAGGTGCAGAAGCAATCAAGGTTCAAGGCTGCATCCATTATCTCCCACATCAACTCAAAGGAGATTCAAGAAGGAGATTCAAGGAAGATCAATTTGCAAAGAAGAAGGAACCCTTGTTACTGAACCAAGAGGAGTCTTTGCAAGAGAGAAGAAGCCCTTGTTGCTGATCAACATCGAATCTCAGACAAGATCTTTTCTCCTTGAGCATATTCTATATCTTATTTGAGAGCTTTCATATTTGTTCTCTTTCCATTTCATTCAAACATTTGAAACTGAAGATCGTCCCTACCAGTGGTTAGTAGGAAGACAATCGGAAGTTGTCCGATCTGCGGTGTTGACGTCCCTACCTGTGGTTAGTAGGAAGGCAATCGGAGGTCTTTCCGATTTGCGGTTCAGTGCGTGGCACTAGTGGAGCCTCACCGGATTTGGTGAGGGGTGGACGTAGGACCGGGGATTCAGTCCGAACCACCTTAAAATCTCGTGTGTGGTGGTTTGCTTGTGCGATTGCTTTGTGTTAGATGCATGCTTAGGTTTAATCTCTATATTGCATAATCATCTTGCTAAGCAAATCGTTGTGTCCTTCGTTAAGCTAGTTATATTCCGCTGCTATTATCATCATCTAGCTTTAAAGAGGGTTGCATTGCGAAAAGAGGGGCAGATCTATTCACCCCTCCCCTCTAGATCCGCTATCCACTACTCAACAAGTGGTATCAGAGCCTAATCTCTCATTATGGGGTCCAACGACCTTGAGGGAAATGGTGGATTAGCGTCCAAAGGTTTTTTACCTGAACGACATTCTATTAATAGACCTCCTTAGTTTACTGGAACTAATTATCCTTATTGGAAACATCACATGCAGGTGTTCATTCGCGCCCAAGACTATGAACTTTGGCGAGTGATCAGCAAAGGTCCGTATGAGCTTACGGATAATGAGGACTTGTGGACCAAAGAACAAATAAGATAATCAACTGTCAACTGGAGTGCTAAACACATCATGCAATGCTCACTCCATCTAATAGAATTCTTAAGAGTGGCTACCTGCGTAACGGCAAAACAAATGTGGGACAAGTTAGAGGTAATTTACGAAGGAACCTCTCAGGTACGAGAAATAAAAGCCAACATTTTAGTTTCTGAATATGAAATGTTCCGCATGAAGCCTGATGAGTCAATTCAGAATATGTATGCTTGGTTAACTGTGCTTACTAATAGTCTGACTGATTTGGGAAAGAAATACTCAGAACAGGAAATTGTGAGAAAGATTCTCAGATCATTGACTCCCGCATGGCACACAAAGGCTACCGTGGTTGAAGAATCGAGAGATCTCGCAACTACCAAGGTAGATGAACTCATTGGGTCATTGATGACATATGAGATCAACCTTAAGAACAAAGAGGCTGAGGTGCCTAAGAAAAAGCCCCTAGCTCTTAAAGCTGGACCCAGCGGTCAAGGCACTTCTGATGAAGGTGAGGATTTGGCAAGTGAGCGAGATGAGGATGACGTAGTCATGCTCACACGTAAGTTCAGAAAATTTCTGAGAAAGGAAGGTAAGAGCTTCATGAGAGGAAGGTCAAAGGTAAGAAATGGTTTCAAATCTAATTCTGAAAACTTTAAGAAATCTGACAAAATCATTTGTTATTCTTGCAACAAACCAGGGCATTTCAAGACTGATTGTCCTGACAGATTCAAAAAGGCTGACAAATGGAAGGGCAAGAAGAAGAACAAGGCCATGGTGTCCACCTGGAGTGACGAGGAAGAAAGTGATGGTGGAACTAGCTCCTCGGACAAGGAAAAAGAAGATCTTTGTCTCATGACCAGAGGTGATGAAAAAACTGAGGTAAATTCTCCATTTGAAGATTATACAATTGATGATTGGGAGGAAGCTTATATAAAACTCATGGAAAAATATGACATGTACAAAAAGGAGAATAAATCATTTAAAAATAAAATTAACTCATTTGTGCATGATCATGAAATAAATATCAAGAATGCTTCGCTTGAAGCTGAAATTAAAGATATTAAGAAAATGATTGAGAACTTGGAGGAAGGAAGAAAAGAAATGGCTGACTTGGAAACTGAAAATGAAGAATTGAGAAATGAGATTGATAGCATGAAGCTCAAAATGCAAAACTATGAAAAAGACAGCAAATTGAGCAATGAAAAATATGAAGCTGTCAAACAAGTCAACACTCAACTCCTCTAAAATATTGAAAACTTACAAAAAGAGTTGAAGGATAAACAACACTCTTTGGAAAAGTTTGTGGATGGAAGACAAAACCTAGATGCATTGCTAGGAACTAGAATGAACCACAACAAAGATGGGTTGGGTTTTGATCCAACAAACAAAAGGCCATTTGGGCTAAAAACTGTCACATTTGTTTCATCTTCCGAAGCTTCCACCTCAAACACAACTCCCACACAAAACCAGCAAAAATAAAAGGAGAAAGGGAAAGAAAAGATTGAAGAGGCAGTCACTGAAATTCCCAAAACGTCTGTCCAAAAGCCTAAGAAAGGTCGACCTTCCCCGCAACATAGGTCAACACTTCCTTGGCCATTGCATGCTCAATCTTCCAGATATCACCATAATTGGATTGCACATTCATATAGGCTAACACCACCCTACTTTTGGGGAAATTGTGATTCATGTGTTTACCAATCTTATAAGTCTCAATCCCCTAGGTGGAAAAACAATCACTTTCAACCCAAAACCAACCAACAACCTCAATGGTTTAAGAAGCAAACTTCCTCAAACTTCCATAAAATCCAACAAAGAGCTTCTAAACAAAAAGTGAATGTCAAAGCTGAAAAGGAAAACCAAATCCCTGCTGTAAGCAAACAAAACATGAATGCTAGGAAGGTTTGGATTCCAAAAGAAATGGTTTCATGTTTTGAAAATCTGAAGAGTTTGATGGGACCCAAATTTGGTTGGGTTCCAAACACAATTGCTTAATTGCTTGTGCAGGAGTGTCTTGCAGCCATGTATAATAGGTGGTACCTTGATAGTGGCTGTTCAAGACACATGACTGGAGATAAATCAAAATTTTATCTCTTGGAGGAAAAGGAATAAGGATATGTCACATTTGGAGGGAACAACAAGAGAAAAATCATTGGAACAGGTAATGTAGGTAAGAACCTCTCCAAATCCATTTGTAACGTGCTGCTAGTTGAAGGTTTGACATACAACCTGCTTAGTATAAGTCAATTGTGTGATAAAGGTTACAAAGTGTTGTTTGACTCTCATGAATGTGGAATCCTTGAACCAAAATCTGACAAGGTAAAATTTTCTGGTAAGAGAGTCAACAATGTTTACATGATTGACTTAGATGATCCTGCTCATTTAAATCTTTATCTTGCTGCACCAAAATCTGAACTTGTATGGTTATGGCATCGTAGATTAGGACATGCTAGCTACAATGTCTTACATAAACTGTTAAAGCATTCAATGGTGAAAGGGTTGCCTGAACTATCTTTTAAACAAGAAAACAAATTGTGCGATGCATGTGCCCTAGGTAAACAAATAAGAAAATCCTTCAAGGCTAGATCTGCAAACATGTCATCTAAACCACTTAAGCTGATTCATATGGATTTATTTAGTCCAACCAGAACTGCTAGTTTAAGTGGTAGAAAATATGGATATGTCTTGGTGGATGATTACTCTAGGTTCACATGAGTTTTCTTTCTCACACATAAAAATGATGCTTTTGATGAGTTCCAAGCACTCTATATGAAGATAAAGCAAGACGGTGAGTTTAAGATTTTCAACATTCAATCTGATCATGGTGGTGAATTTAAAAATGCTGACTTCTATAATCTTTGCAGGGCTGAAGGCATTTCACATCGATTTTCTTCACCAAGAACCCCGGAGCAAAATGGTGTAGTTGAAAGAAAGAATCGAACACTCATAGAGATGGCAAGAACAATGCTTGCCGAACGGCAACTCCCAAGGAAATTTTGGGCTGAAGCGATAAACTCAGTATGTTATATTATCAACCGCTCTATGGTAAGGCCACACACCAAAAAGACTCCTTATGAGTTGCTGAAAGGTAAAAAGCCTTCTCTCACACATATGAAAGTGTTTGGGTCAAAATGCTTCATCCACAATAATGACAAAAGAGACTTAGATAAATTCGAGCCCAAGAGCGATGAAGGTATATTCCTTGGATATTCTGATAGATCTAGGGCTTATAGAATTTACAATGTTAAGAGTCAAACTGTGGAAGAATCACCCCATGTTTCCTTTGATAAATATCATGATAATTTTAAAAATGATAATTATTGTAGGAAAAATGATGAAGATGGATAATTCCTAAGCATGAAAGAAAAGAATGATCCTCCACAAGAAGAAACAAGAGAAGATGGTGACCTAGCTGAATCAAGCAATGCAAGGGATCAAGCTCCAGGAGAAGGTAATGATTTTACAAACATTAGAATTCTTAAGGATCATCCTTTAGAAAATGTCATTGGTAGCTTGAATGACCCACTTAGAACAAGGTCACATTTTAGAATTGTGGAAGAATTAGATCAACTTGCTCTTGTCTTCCAGATTGAACCCAAGAATGTTGATGAGGCATTAAAGGATGAAAACTGGATAAATTCAATGCAAGACGAGTTAAACAAGTTTGAGAGAAACAAAGTTTGGCATCTTGATCCTAGACCTTCATCACAATCTATCATAAGCACTAAATGGGTCTTTAGGAATAAACTTAGTGAGGATGGCAAGATAATAAGAAGCAAGGCTAGATTGGTGGCTCAAGGGTATAATCAAGAGTTTGGGGTAGACTTTGATGAATCTTATGCTCCAGTTGCTAGACTCGAAGCCATCAGAATTTTACTTGCCTTCACATGCTCCCATAGAATAAAGCTGTACCAAATGGATGTAAAAAGTGCTTTCTTGAATGGTTTGATCAAAGAAGAAGTCTATGTTGAGCAGCCCCCTGGCTTTGAGAATTCTAACCATGCAGATTTTGTATACAAGTTAGACAGGGCGCTTTATGGACTTAAGCAAGCACCAAGAGCTTGGTATGAGAGACTAAGCTCGTTCCTCATTGAAAAAGGGTACACACGAGGTAAGGTAGATCAAACACTTTTCACCAAGAAGCAAGGTAAGAACATCTTGATTGTTCAAATTTATGTTGATGATATTGTGTTTGGTTATACTAAATCTTAAATGTGTGAGGAATTTGCTAACCTCATGACTAGCGAATTCGAGATGAGTCTAATGGGAGAACTCTAATTTTTTCTCGATTTGCAGGTCAACCAAGGAGAAGATGGGTGCTTCATAAGTCAAGCCAAATACATCAAGGAGCTGTTGAAAAGATTTGACATGATAAATAGTAAAATAATTACAACTCCTATGAGCACCACAACATCACTGGATTCAGATGAAAATGGTAAATTAGTGGATGCAAAGATCTATAGAGGTATGATCGGACTCTTTACTTTACTTAACTGCATCTCGACCAGATATCCAGTTTAGTGTATGCCTTTGTGCTAGATTTTAAGCTAGTCCTAGAGAATCCCACTTGACTGCCGTCAAACGTATCCTTAGATATCTTGCCGGCACTCAAGATTTGGGATTGTGGTATCCGTCATCATGTGATTTATCTCTTATATCTTATTCTGATGCGGACTATGCTGGATGCAAGCTAGATCGCAAAAGTACTAGTAGCTACTGTCAGTTTCTGGGCGTGTGTTTAGTTTCTTGGGCCTCCAAGAAACAACACTCGGTTTCCTTCTCAACCGCAGAGGCAGAATATGTTGCTGCAGGGAGTTGTGGCACCCAAGTGTTGTGGATTAAACACCAACTCCAAGACTACTTAGTGGATCTTGGTTGTGTCCTGATTTCTGTGTGATAACACTAGTGCTATCAACCTTACCAAAAATCCAGTCCAGCACTCTAGGACTAAGCATATTGAGATTATGCATCACTTCATTAGAGATGAGGTCGTTAAGAAAAATTTTGAACTGTATTTTGTTGGTACTCTAAATCAAATTGTTGATATTTTCACCAAGCCCTTGTGTAATGACAAGTTTTCAACACTCAGAATGGAGCTTGATCTTTGTCGACCTCAGGCCAATAAAAATTGAAATGCTGATCTTGTTCAATTTAGTGTGTGTTTTTGTAGATTGGTGTTCCATGCATTGTTTATATGCGAATATGTCTTTTTGCATATGGTGTGGCATTTCATGTAGTCATGATGCATAATAATGAATTGAATTCGTGAACTGCATGGTTTGTGTAGCATCATTCTTGCATGGCCATGGTATATTAAATGTTGATGTATGGAAAGGCAGGCTATGCTTGTCTAGAAGCACTCAATATGCATGAGGTTTCACCTCCGCCAAGTACCATGCGTCACTGTCGCATATAGGCCATACAGTAAGGGGGAGTTGTCTCTTTGCAGCATTCATGCATATATTTCATCTTCATTCTGTTAACTTTAACAAGTGTACAACCATGTGTTGGGTCATGCATTTCATTTCTGCCAACTTCATGTTCGATCAGGTCAACCCTTGTATGGTTCTAGTCCACCTCTCCTTGACAATTGTCTTGTCATTTGCAAACATAACTCCTTGAGTGCATTCATTGCATATCTTTAGGGGAGTCTTGCTGCCTTTCTAAATCTCTTGCAATCTGAACTTCACTGGCTTCCAGTTTGAAAATGAGATAATGAGACAGATAGAACTACGGTGTAAGAGCTTTCTATTATATGCCCTGATGATTGTCCATCCAATGAAAATGGTTCAGATTTAATGATTTCCTTGAAGTTCTGAAATATTTGTTCTGAAATCATCTATGTTCTGTGGTTTTCATAAACCTTAACTAGAGATTGCATATTGTGCTTTGAATGACTATCCTGAAATCTGAAAATTCAAATTTCATGACCATCTTGGTGATACACTCAGGCTAGTATTGTTCTTAAACATCTTGATGAGCTGGAATTCTTGAAAATTAATTTGACAGAGTAATGATATTGTTACACGGAGAAATATGTCACGTCATCAAATCAAGTGACGAATGATATGTCATGATGTGCCCCTGTTATCTCTGTCTTCCTCTTAATTATATTGAACTCTAGGCAGAGCACTGGCATAATTGCTGAGAAATATATCTTCTCATCAAAGAAATGAGATTAGATATGTCATGACGTGACTTTGCTATCTCTGTTCATTCTGAAGCATAATCGTTAGTCTTGCCAAATACCTAGGGATACTGACGTCTAAACAACGTGTATTCTTACGGCTAGGAGGCATGTACTGGACTCGAATGCTCGTAAAATATGAGTCATGTGCTTTCAAATAGAAAAGATACTACCAATCAAAAATATGGTGCAATCATAAAATTCCATGCTTTAGTCATGATTATTTAGCCTCAATACTAGTTTTTATGTTATTCTCTTTGTAGTTATTGAAAATGGATATATAAGACAAGGGAAGGTTAAACACTGCCATGCCATGCGCTTTTGGTTCATTTCTATTAAAACATGGATGTAGATACTTTTCGAACTCTGTTGATGATCTCGGATTTCATTAGCTTTGAACCATATATGTTGCTCATGGTCTGGTTCAGGTTTGCATATAATGGCTTGCTCACAACTCCTTTCAGCTCTGGTCTCCCCAACATCTGTCACCTTCTCTACTTTATCCCTCCCTTTTTGTTGTTGTCAAAGGGGGAGAAAATGTCTTGTTGTGAGTCCTTTATGAGCTAATACCTTTGTCCGTCCTTTGTGCGGCCTTTGTGAGTTGTCAAAGGGGGAGAGTGAATTGTGGATGGGAGAGAGTCCACGGGGGAGAGAACCTTTTGTGCTTTGAGTCTTCGTATGTGATGGGGGATTGTGCATAGCATTCACATGCTTTGATCATCCATGCATACATATCCACATTCACATGCTTTCACTATCATGGATCTTGAGCTGCACATGTCGCATATGCAATAAACTTTGCCATCTTGGATATTACTACCACATAATGACTTAGTGTTGCCATCATCAAAAAGGGGGAGAATGTTGTGCCCCTGTGGTCATTTGAGTCATCTTGTGGTCACTTGGGTCATTCGACATCATCCTGTGGCCATTTGAGTTATTTGATATTCTTGGTTTTGATAATGGCTAAACACTATAAGTCATTGATGTTTTACTACTCTTATATGACTAAACTACTTGATGTTCTTTCATGACAGATATGCCAAGGAATGGAGTGGAGATGGCAAAAGTGAAAGCTCAATGATTGCGCCCTCGCACGCGGATCGACCTGCGCGGTCAGGTCGCGGGGGTCAAGGGGGCAGCGCCCCTTGCGGGGGTTTCCAGGGGCGGAGCCCCCGGAACAAAATTTTGATTGTAGGAGCGATATAATCAATAGAAATCTTCAAGACTGTCAAGGTTGATGCCACAAATGAGAACGGGCTGTTAAAGGACTCAAGCGACGGAGCTAAAGCGGTTAACGGACTGACCCGGCATAACCCGGGGTCTGCCCAGCTGGCTGTCGACCGCCAGCACAGGGGCAGTCGACCGCCCTTGCCAGCAGCCCACTGTCTACAACATTCTCAGTGGCGGTCGATCGCCAGTCCAGTAGCGGTCGACCGGAAATTCCAAGGACCATCCGCCTACAGCGTTTCTCAGTAGCGGTCGACCGCCAACTTCTGTAGGTCGACCGCCAGCCCCGAGCCAACAATGTTGACTTTATTTTCCACTTCGAGAAGAGCCCCTTTTCTTGTATTTGTTTAACCCCAAAGTCACCCAATCCCCCATGGATTGTGGATCTGGTCTGGGGGATGTCCAAGGACCATTCAAAGTCAATAAAACTAATACATGAGGGGTTAGAAACCCTAATGCTTCAATTGGAATAAGAGAGATCAAGGGAGGCAATAGGAGGTGATTTGCGGGTACTGTAGCACCTCCGTGAACAGTGCTTCGGGCTGGAGTTCTTCATCCATCCAAGGTGATTCAAGCTTGTTTTTGAAGCCATCAACCTCCAAGAATGGTGCAGAAGCAATCAAGGTTCAAGGCTGCATCCATTATCTCCCACATCAACTCAAAGGAGATTCAAGGAAGATCGATTTGCAAAGAAGAAGGAACCCTTGTTGCTGAACCAAGAGGAGTCTTTGCAAGAGAGAAGAAGCCCTTGTTGCTGATCAACATCGAATCTCAGACAAGATCTTTTCTCCTTGAGCATATTCTATATCTTATTTGAGAGCTTTCATATTTGGTCTCTTTCCATTTCATTCAAACATTTGAAACTGAAGATCGTCCCTACCGGTGGTTAGTAAGAAGGCAATTGAAAGTTGCCCGATCTGCGGTGTTGACGTCCCTACCTGTGGTTAGTAGGAAGGCAATCAGAGGTCTTTTCGATTTACGGTTCAGTGCGTGGCACTAGTGGAGCCTCACCGGATTTGGTGAGGGGTGGACGTAGGACTGGGGATTCAGTTCGAACCACCTTAAAATCTCGTGTGTGGTGGTTTGTTTGTGCGATTGCTTTGTGTTAGATGCATGCTTAGGTTTAATCTCTATATTACGTAATCATCTTGCTAAGCAAATCGTTGCGTCCTTCGTTAAGCTAGTTATATTCCGCTGCTATTATCATCATCTAGCTTTAAAAAGGGTTGCATTGCGAAAAGAGGGGCAGATCTATTCACCCCTCCCCTCTAGATCCGCTATCCACTACTCAACAGCCATATGGGTTGCCATCATGAAAAAGGAGGAGATTATTGGGACTCCTCTGGTTTGATAAGCAGTATGTGTACTGCTTTGTGCTGAAATGTTTTGATGATTGACAAATAGTTATTTTGATGATTAGCAACAGTATTGGTTGACTTCGTTGACTGCATAGTTGACTTTATTAACTTTATATTGACATTATGATGTGTGTATTATGATGACTTTTACATGTCAGATAATCATATAAATGTTGTCTGCATGTTTACACTTAGGCTTTGCATTAGAGTGAAGTCGGTGCAATACCAAGTCAGTCTGCATTGACTTCGTGCATAGAGTGCTTTTCCAGCACATCAAGTCCGTGCATGCATATATAAAGTCGGTGCAAGCCATGTTGCTGCACACGACCAAGTCGCTGCAAATGTCATCCATGCATTATGCAAGTCGATGCATTGGTAGTTGTTGCACGAGACCAAGTCCGTACAGGCTTAGCTCAAGGCACACTAAGTTAGTGCAACACTTCACGGTGCACGCTATCAAGTCGGTGCAACCCTTTCTGCTGCACATGACCAAGTCAGTGCAAGGGTCATTCAAGCATTAGTTCAGCACGCAAATAAGTCCGTGCATGCTTATATCTAGGCACATATAGTTTGTGCAAGTCAAGTATGTTGCAGAAGTAAATCTATGCAAGTGCATGCATGCTGCATGATAAGTCTGTGCATATATCATTTGTTGTATAGCAAAGTCTGTGCAACTCTTGATTCTTGCACACGTAAAGTCCGTGCAAGCCTGCTCTCGACATTCGTAGTCTGTGCATCAGTTCAATGTATGAACACTTGACTCCGTGCATATGTGTTCATATGTTATATCGAGTCTGTGAAGTCTGTGCACATTTAGTTCAAGTATCTAATTAACTCTGTACATCTTTCTACTATATTCAGATTGTTTCAAGCTGACATTATGTCTGATCTTGACAGGATATCTACTCGTGGAGTTTAAGAATGGCACGTGATCCAAGAATGGCGGAGGTACCAAGATGATGACACGTGGCCTGAAACTCCAGATCTGGATGAGGCTATGAGTGGAAATTGTGGCGAGCACACACCCTACCTTCTGCTGCTTCCTATAAAGAAGAAGGGTCTTCTTCAAGAGAAGATTGATCGTGATTATGACATTGAGAAAAAAAGAGCAGAGGGAGATTGAGCCAGCACGATCCAGAGAGAAAAAGATAGAGCAACAGATCTTAGAAGAAAGTCTGAGAGTGAGAGATTTGAGAGTCTGAGAGAGAGAGAGCTTTGTTTATCAGTTTCCTGGTTCAGAACCGAAATTGAGTTTGCTCATTGTTGAGCTATATTCCCATCGTGGGTTTTTCTGTTTCTTCATTTGTTTTCCTTTCATTTTTATAAACTCTTATTCAAGCTGTTCGTCAGTGGAGGTAAAGCTATAATTCCTCAGCGGGCAGAGGTGTGGTATCCTCTGGACGAGTGAAGATGTAATTCTCCAGCGATTACAGAGGAGGATTCCTCTGGTCGGCGTAAGTTGTAAGGCCCAACGGTTTGTAGGGTTGTTATCCCGAAGCTGTGGATTAGCAGGTTAAGCTGTGTATCAGCGGGAAACCACACTCTGGTTGGAGTGTGGGGTGGACGTAGACCTCAGGTTTGAGGTCGAACCACCTTAAAAATTCACCGTCTACTGTGTGATTGCCTTGTGGTTTATGCTTATTTCCACTTTGTTTCATAGCTCAGTAGGTGAATGCTTGAGACTATCTTTGTGCTGATCGTCTAAACTCGCTATAGTTTGATTGCGCTTAAGTGTTCTTCTTCGTCCTACAGCAGGTTGATTTTATTCCGCAACTGTTTCTACAATAGTCAGTTTTTATTGGGTGATCGATCTATTCACCCTTCTCTAGATCATCAATAGAGTCTTATCTATTGGTATCAGAGCATACCATCTTAGATTCATTTGACTCATCACGGGCTCCCTGCGTCCACCCCTCACCAAACCTGATGAGGCTTCACTCGGGGATAAATCCCCAAACGGAGATGACACTCCAACAACACACGGGGACACGCCCCAACACACACACACAAGGAGACAGAGTCTCCAACACGATCTGACCACAGATCAAACACACACACACTGTTGCAACACCGCAGCCCAATATGCCCACAACCATACGCAGATGGTTCAAAACACGACCGTACACCAACGGTCCACACACACCACTTCTAGTTCAAAGAAATCAAGAAGAATATGCAAACATGCTCAAACCAAAGTATAGCCTATGAGAAACATCACAAACAACATATAGAAGATGTAGAAAATAATCTCCCTTTGTAGACTCTTCAAGACTCCAAGTGGATGTAGACGGATGACTGCGATTTTGACATCACCGGAATCCTCTCTTAATTCCACTGCACTTTCTCTTCTTCCTCTAGCTTCAAAAATCCATGGATGGAGATCAGATCTTCCCTTGAATAGCTCCTTCTTCCTTGCTCCTTCTCTTGACCTACAAGATAGAAAGCATTAGCTCAAATGGGGATTTCTTACCCAAATTCGTAGGTCACATGAGAGTATATATAAGAGACATGAAAAGACCCATATACCCTTCATAAAACCCTTAGAAAACCCCTCTAACATATGTATAATAACCCTAGGGGCAAATGGGTAAGTTTAGAGCACAAATGGATTGGGTTTAGTGGGTTTTCGGATTCACGTATTTAGGGTTCGCCGGTTTCGGTCGACCTAAATTTTACAGGGAAATTTTCAGGGCACTCTGCCAATTTCGATTGACCTAAGCTCATAGTTCGATCGACCTAACTCTGTAGCATTCCCGACTAGGCAGATCTGTTAATTTAGGTCGACCTAAGCCATCCTGTAGGTGGACCAAAACCTGCAGAAAACATAAAAACATTAGTAAACATGTAAGAAAACATGCCCAATGATCCCAAGTGATGAATGCATGAAGTACATACATGAAATCATTAACAAGGAGGATGAAAACACTTGAAAAACTCAATCAACCACAACATAAGATCATATGCAATAAGATTGCATCATTGAACCAAATTTCATACACCATGAAGATGCCATTCAAAAATGTGATTGGGTCCAATTTTTCGAGTGTATATGCAATGTATATGAGCATCATTCAAGACAAACTTACACCAAGGTTGATGTAAAGGATTTAAACACATTATGAGCCTCAAGAGCATGATGGAAATGCATGTAGACCACATGAGCAATTATGTTCTAGATTCCGAACCATATGAATTTTGAAATATATGAATCATAGCAACAATGATCATGAAGGCATGAAAGCACACTTATATATAAAGTTTAGTTATCATAAAAAATATATGCAAGGTACACAATAATTTCCCCCTTTTTGATGATGACAAACTTTATGACTTAGATCAAAATTCTTTCTCCCCCTTTGACATAATCAAAAAGTGGGAGGAAGGCAATGAAGTTCAAATTTCAGCCAAGCGATCAAAATAGATTCATGAATCAATAAAAACTCATAACAAGATGTTTCATGGAATGTCTTTGACACATCAAATGATTTTCTTGATTTTTAGATTTTTAGTTTATTTTGAAATGCATGAAGCAAGATGCATACAGATGATGACATGTGAGATGCACATAATGCAACCAAATAAATATGTATATATATACATGCAAAATATCTCCCCCTTACTTATTTAAGAAGGGAATAGGTATAAGAAAAGTGCATGAGAGTCATGACAACCAGAATGTTCATATATAGCATCTAGAAGATTGTGCAATCATATAGAAGAATCATGCAACAGTCAATGCAGTCATTCAATTTTCTGAATACATATTAAATCAAAATTCCATATGTATAGGTGAATAACATGAAAATATATTGTTGCCTTATGGATATTCAGATTTTCAGATCAACACAATGAGAGATTACACAGACTACAGTTCAATTTATGAGAATATCGTATTGGAGGCTACGCTCTACCTCAATAATTTTTCACACCAAAATTTTTCATTGATTTCACAAAGATAATCAGAATTTTTCTAAGAATGATCAGATTCAAAAAATTTTTTTTTACGCGAGGAGACACATGGAGCTCATGCCAGAATCTTCGGTTACTCAGAATACCGAACCATTTTACTTCATTTTGAATAGAGGTACTTTAGTCAACAATTTTCAGAAATGAACCACATCACGTCTCAGGTGACGTGTATCTAGTTTACTCAGTGAGACTAACCATTGCTCTACCTTTCTTTTCACATTCTTTCAACAAAGATAGGTAGGCAACTTTTTCCTCAACTGTCTCTATAACATACATGTATCAAGTTTAATATCTTTAGAGTGTTGAAAGAAAATTTCTATATCCTTATGTTTAACACTCATTTTCACATTTTGTGCACGAAGTGTATGAATTTGATTCAGCATGTATATCAAAAATTTATGAATACATAACAATGCAGCTCCCCCTAAATAGATGCACTTATCAAATATTTACTCCCCCTGAGTGTATGACATGAAACACACCAATGATGACTCAAATGTAACATTATTTAGCAAGGAGTATGAAGTCTTAGAAGTTCCAAAGACGGGGGTGATTAGCATATATAAACATGTAAGTACATAATGGGGAATATGCAAAATGCAATGCAAAATACATAATGCATTATGAATGCAAAATTTTAGATTTTATTTGAACATTCCGAACGCATTTCAGAATTTAACATGGGTCCAAAATGCAAGTTTTCAGTTTTTCATATGAATGATCTAAATGCACCCAATGCATCAACTCCAATGCATGCAACTTATAATGACATGAGAATGTAATGCATGATGCAAAACCAAAATGCAAAGATTCGATTTTCAGAACAATATGATAGATTGCACAAGAAAGCATTCAGATTCAAATAATGAACAACAAGCATTTTTCATGACATGGCCTTTGTGAACGCGGGTGCAAAAATGATCAAAATTAAGCAATGCAGCCCAATTGTTTTCAGAACTTGTTTAAAGATAGATTTTCAATAGAATTTTAAAAGTTTCAAAAATCATTCACAAGCCATTCAAAATTTTCACATTCTGATACGAGGTAGAGGTGAAGGTCCGAAGACCCTACTCACACATAGTGAGAGTTTTTGACTGGACATAATCCAATCTTCCACAAACACCATTTTGTTAGGATGACAATGGTGCAACAAGGATTCAAAGGGGGGGGGGTGAATGAATCTCCTTCTAAAAACTTATTCAGTTTAAATCTTAAACTGAAGGCTTTAAACTTATGCAGAATTAAAGTCAGTTAAGCTCTGCTGAATATGAGAGCCAATGAAGCACTAGATCAAACAGAAGAACTGTAAAATGCAGACTTCCAAGTAAGTCTATGCCGTTGACAAAACCCAATCAAACATGCCTGTACATAAAATCCTCTCAGATAGAACCATAGATAGAAGCGAGCCTAGCATACATCTAACGGTTGATGATTCAGCAAGCAAACCATAGTGCACAAAAGCTTTTTAGCTGGTTCAGTCCTCAGGACCTACATCCACCCCACACTCCAACCAGACTATGGATTCTGCTGCCAGATAGCTTGAACGGCTGGGCCTCACAGCTTGCCAACAACAGCTGAGCCTCACAGCTTGCATGATCGCTACCTAATATCTTGATCCACTGGGCATTACAGCTTAGCCACTGCTGCCTAACAGCTTGATCTGCTAGGCCTTATAGCTTAGTCTCCGTTGATACACATCTTACAGGAAGTATGAAAAATAAAAATGGAAAACCAAAAGATTCAGCACCGGAAAATTGACAGTGAAAATAAATCGAAATGCTTACATAGGAGCATTGTGCCTTGGATCTGATCCAAAATGACACATTGGAACAAATCTTCAGATCTTCTTCTTCTTGACGGTACTCTGCTTTCTTTTCGGAGCAGGCTCTCACTCTCTTTCCTTCTCGTTCACTCTTCTTCCTCTCTTGGAATAGCTTCTCATATCCCCCTTTTTCTTGTACTTTTCTTATCTCGATCTGAGGAATCTGGCCTCAATATATATGCTGCGAAAGATTGGGCGCGTGGAACACATGTTTCCCGCCAAAGAACTCCGGCAAGAGTACGCTGATTGAAGTCCACGTGTTCGATCTGAAGAAGTACTCTCCACGTGGCTAAGTCTCTAGTCCAGACTAGCCTTGGGTCACGTACTGGTAAGTTAAGATTGGGTCCGCATTGACTTGAGCCTGCCAATCAGAATAGAGGCATTTAGCCGAACACTTTGTGAGCTAGAGGAGTTCATAAGGACATCCATATGCACAGGCTGATTACATGAATGAGACGAATTGTGCACTGACTAGAGACATGCATAGACTTGAATGCACAGACCTTTTACATGCATTAGAGAGATGTTCACTGGCCTTTATATGTATAAGGCAAAGATGTGCACCGACCCTTTCATGCGTAAGATGAAACATGCACCGACCCTAATATGAAAGATGCAAAATGTGCACTGACTTCTATATGCGTATGGTAAAACGTGCATAGACCTTCTATGCATTTCTACATAGATATGCACCGACTATGCATTCAGTTATCAGGAGTGCACCGACTTTTGTATGCATGAGACACAAACGTGCACCGACCCTTAGCATGCGTGCAGCAACAAAAATGCACCGACCTATATAAGCTTGTTGTAGAAGTTGCACTGAACGTTATACGCTTAAGGTAAAACACATGCACGGACCTATTTTGCACAAGGTAGAGAATGCATCGACTTGTTCTACCCAATGCAGAGTATGCACTGACTTCTACATGCTCGGGGCAAAATCACGCATGATGTGCACTGACTATATGTGCAGAGAAGCGAAGATTGCACCGACCTTATTAGGAGAATACACAAACGTGCACCGACCTTGTTCTTCCATATGCATGCATATGCACTGATCTTTATATGTGTAAGGCAAAACCGTGCACCGACTACATATGCATTCTACAAACAAAAATGCACCGGCCTTGTGTGCATTACTTCAGAGGCGTGCACTGACCTTAATATACTTAAGGTAAAATATGCACCAACTACATATGTATTCCATAAAGACTGCACTGACCTTGTGTGCATTTCTTCAGAGGCGTGCACCTACCTATATGTATGCATAAACATAAACGTGCATCGACCTTGGTGCTGATTGACACAGATGAGTTTTGATTGAGATATATATGCATTCAGTCTTAATCATGATTCATAGAATGTCATTATCAAAACCAGGGTTCCAGCAATCTCCCCCTTTTTGATGATGACAACTATGAGTCATGTATGATTAAAATAGGCAGTGAATTAACAACCATTTTTCACACACTCATTCAATTCTTAAGCACTCAAGCAGGTGTGATCACAAGTTGTTAATCATCATTCACAGAATTTATTCACTGACATGCATAGCAAGAGTAACATTCAACACAAATATGCATTCAACACAAATATGTAATATGCAGTAATGACATTTCTGTGTACAGTAAGAAGAACAAACTAATTTTTTATTGAGTATTTCATTAAACAGAATAATCTCATTCAGAACATTTTTACAACAGCAACATCAGAAACATATCAGCATCAGTCAGCATCTGCCCAACATCAGCATCTGTGAACTGTCAACTGTACATGACCAAAAATTCTCCCCCTTTGTCATTATCAAAAATAATTGGAGGACCCTTAGACATCAGCAAGACTTGTTCGGCCAGAACTGGTACCTCTAGAGCTTCCCCTTCCTATGGGTGGTGTGCTACTAGAACTGCCTCTCAGAGGTACTGCCCTTGGAAATGGAATTCTTTCAACTTTAGTTCTGAGGGCTGTAAATTTCGCCATCACTTTCTGGTCATTCTGCTTGACTAAGTCATGAAGCTCTTTGACAGTAGTTGTCATATCCACAAACCAGTTTTGCATCATGCTGCCCAGATTGTCTAATTGGGAAGTCTGCTGGTTGTGTATATCAGCCATAAATGTAGAGGAGTTGGTGACCTATTCAGTGACAACATTTTTGAAGCTGCTGGCTATCATCTGAACTTGTGCATGAACTATTTCCAGTTTCTCATGGATATTCCCAATCTGTATCATGCTCCCATGCACTTCACCAGATATAGCATTAATTCTCTTAGTCAGAGCCTTTTGTTCTCCTTTAAGCAAGGTCATATGAAGTTTCACATGCTCTAACTCTATCTTGATGTCATAGGAATGGACAAGGGTTTGAGTTAGTTTTATGAAGGATGTAGTCTGAGTCTCTTGCATTTTGCCCAAAACATCTCTAGCTTTCTGACACACTGTCAGTAAAGAATCCAAGACACCATGCAATTTTAAATTAGACTTGTGTTTGTCATATACAAACTTTATCCATTGACTGTCCACAGTCTGTTCTAAGTGAAGAATCCTAGCATCAAGTCTCTGAATGGATGAATGCATGTGCATGAACTGTGCATTCATTGTCCTACGTTGACTCATAATGATGTTTACCAATGTGGTAAACATCTCTGTAATCTATGGTCCTGAGTCATGTCTACCTGAACTTGAGGGTTGAAATTCTGAGGGAATGAATGGTTCTTCAGGAGACAAGGGAGGTTGAATTCCAAAAGCAGTAATTGGCCCATGATGAGGTCCATAGACAGGAGCAAGACCTAGATATTGTTTCTGTGGAAGTACTACCTCAACTTCTTGGGCTTCCTGGAATTGCTCTTCCTGAACTTCTACCTCTCTTTGTGCTTCCTGAAGATCTTCATCTCTTTGCTGCATAATTCTTTGTTTAGGCTGATCATCTGTTTGTTGCTGAGACTGCTATCCAAAGTGATCAAACAGCTCATCAATGTGCTGATCTAATTACTACATAATTTGTTCATCAGTCAAGTTTAGCTCATGAACTTCTTGTTCCAGCTGTAGATCTCTAAGATGCTGTACTGCAGGAACTACATCTATGTCTACTTCCATTTGTTGCACTGCAGGAGCTTCAGTTCTGACTTCCTCTATTTCTTCAACAATATCTTCTTGTTGTTCAATCATTATCTGTTCCCTTTCAGCTATCACAGGATGAATTTCTTCTTGAGGGACTTGGAAAGGCTGTTCTGAAATAATCTTTTGTACACTTGTTGACTGCTGTTCTAACAGTGGTTCAATTTGAATCTGACCCTTTTTCCCTGAAGGAATATCCTTTTCTGATTGATCTTTTACTTGACTGGCAGATGAATTATCCTTTACTTGAATCTGTTTCAACTTCATTAATTTATTAATGAAATCCATATTGTAGACATTTACTTTGGGGATCTCCTTTGAACTCTCATTATCTAGAGAAATGTCTACTTTCTTGAACACAGCAGTTAAGTGGGATACATAGGGTAAATTTCTTCTAGACTCCTTACAAGTTCCCATGATCTGAATAATTATCTCTGGTAGACAAATCCTGATCCTCTTTAGCAAACAGAAGAGAATAAATCTTTGAGACTCAATTAGTCTCCCTCTCCCTCCAACTTGTAGAGTTATCATTGTGGTAAGAATCTGGTGTAATAATCTCTTAAGAGGAGAGAACTTGTTTGCATTAAACTGACCTGATTTAGTTTGCTTCTTGTTTTTGGGATTGCTAGGCACATGTGTGATAAGGGAGTATGCATCATGAAGATTATACACAGACTCTCCTTCGATTTCCCCATCTTTAGAAATTCTAAAGATTTTATGAAGGAAGTGCCTAGATATTTCAATCTTAGTCCCCTTAACAATAGTCAAAAGTTTTGACTATTTAGGATCATATTTCAGATTGTTGTAGAACTACGCAACAAGTCTAGGGTAATAAACTCTATGCTTACCCATAAATTTCTTCCATTTTTGAAATTTAAATAGCTAATCCAATTCAGGATATCTTGAAGTCATTTCATGGTCGTGAAAATCCAGATACCGTGGAAACATAATTCTGCCCACTTCCAAAATTATCTCAGATTGCATTGAAGACCTAGCGAGAATACCTTCTTCTTCAGATACTTCTTGGGTGGTCTCTACATCGAGTGTCCGTTGTCGCTTGGAGGACGTCCCCTCGACCTTTTCTTTTGCTTTTTCTTTCTCCTCTTGTGGGACCTCTGCACCTATTGCTGACATAGTTTCCTCTGGCTGCGGTTCCTCGATTGCCTTCCTCTTTCCTTTGCTCTCGACGGCCATAGATGACATTGTAGGATGACAATGGTGGAAGCGATAAAGGGTGGAATATTGATCGTAGAAGAACGAATAGAGGAAATGTGAAGAAGGGAAACCGAAGAGACAGGCTTACGGTCTCGGCACGAGAGAAGGAATCATAAATGCGGGGGAGGTTTCGGCTTGAATGAAGAGGGTATGAAAGACAATGCAAGTGGGGTTGGGAATATTATATGAAATATTGCCGACTTTACCAATTTCAAAAGTTAATACCCAGACTACCCTTTACTTAAAAGAAAATGCCTTTCTACGCAGTTATGCGATTTCCGGCATATGGGATTATATATTATAATATGAATCTTCAAAAATTATTCCTATGAAGCAAAGTCAATGGAAATAAACCAGTTTTATCAAGGACACTGCCCAAACAGAGAAATCACTAATCTTACTAGTCATTTTCATTAGCCAAAACTGATTGAAAAATATATTTTATATTGAACTTAAAATAGTTTTGGTTTACTGAAGAGACCCCAGAGTCAACTATATTTTTCTTTGATCTTTTAAATTTTTGATTGAGCATTCCAGTATTACCGTACCTTTTTACTCAAGGAGACATGTTGACTAAACACTAGAATCCCTGGTTACTCAGTGCAGTTTACCTTTATTCATCATATTTTGAATAGAGATAGCATTTATTATCATGACTTGACCTCTGAATTTCTTTGAAACAGATGGTTAGTTTCTCAAATGCTATGCCATTGCTCTGCCTATTTCATTTTTCATTTAATGGCGTATTCCCTAGTCTTTTAACAGAATTTTCTTAAAACTTGGCTTAAGGACCATATAAACACCAGATTTTCTATCAGATAGACTTATTACTAATGACTTTCGGATTTTTAGACTACCTTCTGAGCAGTTCTAATTTAGACTGTTTTAAGACCATTGAAGAGTCATTCAAGGGTAATTGTGAGTATTTTAAGATAAGATTTAATCTTCATACACAGAAAATCACATTTCAGTTAAGATCAGTAAATTTGTTCTTAGTTCAGAGTTATCTTAGTAGTTAACCGTTGAAGATTAGTAAAGGTAATAGATTTCAGATTATACTCCCCCTGAATCACAGAGTCTATGAATTTATTGTGAAGAATAGATGAGAACATGGAAGTAGATAAGTCAAAGAGAAGATGAGCAATGAGATATGAATGAAGGCCACACAAGAGCAATGGTTAAGACTAAGGACCAAGTTACAGACATCCAAAGATTTAGCCTTAAAGCTCTAGCAACAGACTAACAGCCTTCTATATGATCTAGTTCTCAACCCCCAGCTTGTAGAAGAGTCAGTGTTTCCAAAAGACTTGTTATCTTAGATCTGACTTAAACTGATTCCAAAAACAAGATCTCAATAGCACCACTTCACTACTCATCAGACACATTTAGCCCACTATCCAAGCAGCAATGCAGAAATAACCAACAGATAGTTCAGCCCCAAAACATTATACACAGTCTCTGATCAGCTCAGCTCCCCCTCAAAGTGTGTAGATATTTCAACCAAACATCACTCATTTTTCTTAACTATAGTGCCCCAAAATTTATATAAATAATTTTTGGAATATTTTAAGAATTTTCTAGAATTATTAGGAATTATAAAACATAAATTGATTATAAGGCCCAAGTATGTTGAATAATTAATCCAACTTTAATAAATAAAACCTAAAAGATTTAAGGACCAAGCCCATTAAGTTTGGCCCATATTCTAGAAGGTTATTTAGTCTATTCATGAATTTTAAGGATAAACACTCTTTTATAGATAATTATGTGAATAAAACAAATGAAAGAGTTTGAATTAAGTTGAATTCTGCGCACAGTGGATGTAGCGGTCTATCGTGCGACCGCCATAGGCATGTAACGCGCCAAGACTAGACTGTTACGCTCTGTCAGTTCTGTGAATGGAAGAAAGAGCAAAAAGATTAGATTTTTACTAGTTTATCTCTTTGGGATCGAGATGGGAGGACTAGTAAACATGTTAAGGACTCTCATAAGTCGATCTAAGCTTTAAACAAGGACTCTAGAATCGATCTAATCCTCAAACCCTAGCTAGAACCTATAAATAGACCCTAGTTTTGACCTGCGCGACCCCTACATTGGCTCGCGTGGAACTAAGGTAAGGAGATAGTATTTCAGGTAAGTTCTTTAGAACTTTTTGTTCCTTCTACATAGGACTAATCTTTCTCAAAATTTCATGTTAGGAGATCAACTACACAAGGAGTTTGAAGCTTCCAAAGTTGCTGGTTTGACCATAGCAACCTAGGAATATGAGCGAAAGTCTACTGAAGATCAGAAGATTAGAGCACCAAAATGAGGTAATTAGTCTAAGTGTCTTTAGAACTTTCTGTTCCCCTTAGTTTCACCTTCTTACCCTCAAAATTTCACGTCCTTAGGTCAAGAGATTGAGGAGTTAGAGCAACATGAAGTTGCTAAAAAATCACAGGAAGGGAAGAACTAGGGCATGTCTTACAGTCACAAATTGAAAGTTGAAAAGCCCAGTAAAGAGGTAGGTTATCTCATGAATGGCAAGAACTTCATGATAGGAGTAAAAGCCCTCTTGTTTTGCTTAATTTCATGCTTTATATGTAGAGAATTTCATGTTTTACTAGAACCTATGCACTTGTATATCATGCATGCATATTCTTAGCCCTAACTAAGTTAAAATAGAATCTTCTTGTCAATTCACAGAAAACCCATGCATATTGTTAGCTTAATCTTCGTTCTATCATGTAGAAGTTTATATATGATTTCCAGACAGGATGTGAGTTAAAAACCTTAGAATCTTCTTATTTTATTCACTGTCAACAGGGCTCTAACGGTCTATAGTTCGACCGTCACAAAATATAGCAGTCTTACGATAAGCCGTCACATGCTCTGTAACACTTAAGTTCTTTGAAAAATCTGACGGACCAAAAGCAGTGCGACACAATCTTCTGACGGGTCCACGATAAACTGTCACAGATATAAGACGCACCTGTCTTAGACCGCCAGAATGCTGGGTTCTGTAAATTCCAGGCATAATTGAGAACAGTCAAAATAGCTTATAAATAAGCCTAATTATCTAAGTTTTGACCTATCTTCATGAACTTTGAGTTTTAAATTGATTCATGCATGTTTAAAGCCCTTTTGAGTTATTTTAAGTACATGCTAATTTCATTGCTAAAACTCTATAGTTTTGTATTAAAATATGATTTTAACTGATGTATTGACGGAGTTTTACCATGGTTTCACATTGTACACATTCTTTCCGTCTACAGAGTCAATTTCTCTAAGTACATGGCATATATTCCGGTATATGACCATTAGTTACACATTTTCACTATAGGAACATATTCTTGGACTTGAGGACCTCTCTATTGGATATTCCTTCCAATGGACTAGGAAATCTTGTTTCAAGGCCTCCGTAATTCTCCGCGAGCTTGGGATTCCCACTAGGACGCCGAGTTAGTTGTACCATTAAAACCCAATTGATTAGAAAGCACTATCGATATTTTCTGGTTTTGACTATGTAACGGCCTATTACTAGACCATCAGGCCCATCTAACGGTCCAGTATACAATCGTCACATATACTGAGTCCAAATTTGTTCTTTCTAGATTCAGCCATTAAAACGGCCCAATTATGGACCGTCACGTTCATGTAGTGGCCCATTAATTGACCGTCACAGTACTTTAACCCAAGGTTTGACCCAAGGGTTGATATTCCAAAGTTCCTAGATAGATTATTGATGGTCGAGGACTTGATATATTGTCCAAGATACTTAATTTTAAATTATGAAAGTTAAGAAACGTACCGTTATGCTGCCGAATTATTTCCATGGCATAACCTAGTTTTAATATGTTATTTGAAAATCCTTGTTTCAAATAGAAGCATTCTTATGATTGATTACTTTATCATGAACCCATTGTTGAAGTTGTACATTCTTGGGCATATTGTTTACATGCGTGGAAGTAGCTTGATTTATACTTGAAGATGCGATCGAGCACTGACTGTGTTCAAGGGCTCTATGCTAGTCCCCTCGATTGATTGTCGGAAAGATACTATTATAAACCATGGGGTATGATGCTACTGGCGTCGCATTGCGCTGGAAGACTTTCTCTATAAATAAGTGATGGTCCACGGCTCGTGAAGTGAAAATCCACCGCACGACATGACTATCTTGCTTGTTACATGATATTCCACAGAAATTCATGAAGTACTTGCTACTAAGTGAAGAGTACATTCTTGATTAATACATGACTTTCTAGTACAGTCTTGTTCATTAAAGGTCATATCATGTTCTTGTTACATTCTTGCTAAATCATACTTGCTCATTCTATCTTACATGATCATCTTTGTTACTTGATTTAATCGCATGATTGATCGCATTCGCATGATTTTACCTTATTTTTCACTACCAGAAAAAGCGAGATTACAGACGGAATTTTCAGACGGAAATTTTCGTCTGAAAATTCCGTCTGTAATCCCACTTTTTCTGGTAGTGAATTTCTTTAGAGCTAAAATGCTAATTACTTTAATAATGCCTTCATGTTGATGCGAAGATACCTACTGGGCAAGTGTGCTCATTACCTATTTTTTAATCTTTTTAGGAGATGGAAGTGATACGAATTCGAATTCGAGTTATACAAGTAGCAGGTCCGAGAGTGAATGAAAGTCTTATCAAAATGAGAGTGTAGACTTAGGAAAGTCAATATTGTTTAGATCGAGTCTTTGTAATTTCCTTTTTCCTTGAGTCTGATGGATTAATGAAGGTTGAAAAGTTATTGTATTGGAATATTTGATTATAGATGAAATAAAGTTGGAGTTGAGTAAATTATTGTGCAATTGCATTCTTATGTGTGATTGTCTTGCGCTCTGATCGTTCTTGCTTGCAAGAGGCTTACCATGCCGGCTGTTCACGATTCCCGAGTTAATCTTCCGTTGTAATAAAGGCTCGGGACGTGACAGTTAAGTTGGTATCAGAGCCTAAATCTTAGGACTTAGGAAAACGAGTCATGTCATAGGATAAGTCCAAGGTTTAAGGACCCCTTCCTTTGAACTAAGGAAAAAATTTCCTCACCTATGCGAGAATTGGGTAGAGCCCATGAAAGGATAGTTAATTACTTTTAAGATTAACCTTTTTCTAATTCCATGAGAATTAACACTTTGTTATTTCTCTCAGGTACCTCATTATTACAATGGCACATCACGTAGATTGGGATGGCATGCAACAAACAGTTGCCGGCCTTACTTAGGCGTTACAAACTATGGCCCAGGCAGGCGCAGGGGCAAGGGCTGGTGATTTGCATCACAATTTTTGGAGCTTAAACCCTCCACGTTTCTACGGTTCTTCTAATCCGGATGAGGCAGAAAACTGTATAGATGAGATGAATCGCATCTTCGTTGTTATCCAATGCACAGATCAAGAAAAAGTGCATCTTGCAACCTTTCAACTCAATAAAGATGCATGCACATGGTGGAAATCAGTACCTACACCTCCGGCTGATGCACCTCATACATGGGACGATTTTCTCACTCTATTCAGTGCTAAGTACTTTTCTGAACATGTTAAAGAAAGAAAGGCTATAGAGTTCGCCTCTCTTCGTCAAGGAATGATGTCAGTCGCGGAGTATGAACTTCAATTCTCCAGGCTAGCACCTTATGCACAACATTTAATCAGTACCGATTTATTGAAGGCCAATCAATTTATGGACGGGTTACGACCCGGTTTCATTCAGCAGCTCGAGACCCAAAACATCCGTACCTATGCGGAGATGGTTCAGCGGGCATACGTATGTGAAAGGACCTTAGAGAAGGTCAAGAAATTGAAAGGAAAGGGAGAAGAGTCCAGCCGAATATCTGATCGGCGTTATAAGAAGGAGAAATTCAGCAACACGGAACCTTACAAAAGCCGTGATAGTAAGAAAAGATCCAGGAGCGGGAACGGTGGAAGTTCCCAGAAGCACAAGAAAGCCAAAGAGGAGAAGGAGCAAGTCATGGCGGCTTGCACATTTTGCGAGAAGTTTGACCTTTCGACTAAAGAATGTTGGAAGTGCCTTGGCGCGTGTCTATGTTGTGGAAGCAGGGAGCATCGTATGCCAGATTGCCCCCTTATGAAGGATCAATTGTCTGGTGGAGGACGTAAGAGGCAAGCTCACCTCAATGCTGCTATAGAAGAAGAAGAAGCACCCAGGGATGGTGGACTTATGGAAGGTACTTGGAGAGGGGGATTTCTGTAGCCCATCTAAGAGCAGCCGAACTAGGTCCATCAGGACCGAACGAGGCTCAGCTCATCCAAGTGACAGCCCCATAGGGCCCACTTAGGCTAAAAAGCCCAATAAAGATTACTCGGGAACCCACCCTTCCTCGGCGGTCCTTAGGCTCGGAAGGCCCGAGCGTCAGAATGGAGGAAGACCCATGCCCAAGTTATCCCTTCATCGGGATAGAGGCAAGCGCTCTGCGCCCACTCCGACCTGACTTCATCCGAGCTATGCCTATCGCCCGGACAGGGTTGGCACTTTTTATGCTCAGACCGATTGGCGATTGCTTATCCACGCTACTGTTAAGAGCCCTTTATGAGCAGGAGTTTATGAGGATAAGAGACCCATGATCCTTAAAGGCTATAAAGATCCACGATGAGGACGTAAAGATCCCACGATGAGGACGTAACTCCCGCCTGAAACTCCTCAGCTTACGAGACTCATAAGGTGAGTGTACTATATAAACCAGGGACTCCCTCCAGTGAAAGGTAAGGGCAAGACACGCCTAAAATCCCCTGAGCAGGAACCACTTCACCACCTTAGTGTTGGGGGATCTCGTGCACCTCTTTCTACCTCCCTCCCTATCTTTCACCATTACTCTACTGACTTAGGCATCGGAGGGTTTTCCCCAGGGAACCATCCCTGGGCCCCCTGATCCGTTTTCCTTTCTCTACAGTTCACTATTCGGTGATCATCCTCCCAGCTCAGGACAAGCACGAGATCACGCCCCTTCATCTGGCACCGTCTGTGGGAAACGACCAAAGAGCCAGTATGGTGCGAAGAAGTTCAGGGAGGAGGTCCGCCGGTGACAAGGGAAAGGCCATGGTAGCGGCGGGGGAAGGCCCCTCTCAAGCCTCCCCAAACCCCCCCTCCGGTGCCAGCACTCCCGCCGACGGACCGCCCCCTCCCCCTGCGGCAGGGCTACCGCCCCCTCCCCCCGCGGTGGTAGGGCTACCGCTTAACGGCGGCGCTGACGCCTTCCAAGCCCTCAACGTAAAACTGGACGTCCTAGTGGAACTCATGAGGACCCAGGCGTCTAGGGATGGAAGGTCACGTGCCCCTCCGGAAAGCCCTCCCCGCGAGAATGCGTCCCAGCACACCGTCGGAGGTCGCTTCACCCTCCGAGGGCAGCAGCTTATTCGCAACAAAGCAGGAGGACCCTCGCAAACCCCCCTCCGGAGCAAGAGGCTTCCTCCACACTGAAACGGGGTAGGCATGGGGCACGCCGTCCCCTCCCGGAGACCGAAGTCCCCAGGGAGCGCCAGGACAGCCTGCCATCACGCCCCCTCAGCCCTACGGCGCAGCGGTAGCCAGAGCTATCCCTCCGACTGCGAGAACTCGAGAGGCATTTCGTAGAGCAGGAGCGCGCCCTAAGAGCCCTGCAGAAGACCTCTCCACCAGAGGATGAGGAGAGCTCCCCATTCTCCGACCATATCTTGAAGGCAGAGGTATCTCCCAGAGCCTCCATCCCGACCTTCAAGCCCTACGACAGCCAGGGCGACCCGACCGACCACTTTGATAGTTTCGACGCACTGATGACCCTACATGGAGCACCCGACGCCATCAAATGTCGAGCCTTCGCGACCACCTTGGTCCAAGGCACCCAAGCATGGTTCCGGGCCCTCACCCCCGGATCCATCTGAGACTTCAAGCAATTCGGGCGAGTATTCAAGGAGAGTTTCAATGGCAGCAGTCCCCCAAGGTCGGTAGCGGGGCTTTTGGCCCTCAAACAGGCGCAAGGGGAGAAACTTCGGGCCTACATTATCCGATTCAAATCGGAAGACCTGAGGATTCCTCGCCTGGACATCGCCTCGGCCATAACCGCAGTGACCGGGGGCACCGCGACGAGAACCTCCACCGTGAGCTCGTCCTCCACCCTCCCTTGACCCTTGCTGTGCTAGTGACTCTGGCTTTGCGCCATGCAGAGTGCGAAGAAGTGCTTAGTGCATGCCGAGACGCAACCGGCTCAGGTCGGGAGGGGGACAAGAAGCGGGCTCCCGAGCCAAGCTCGGGCCAAGGAAAAAGGCAGAACCGAGATGGGGAACGCAAGGAACCGTCACGGAAGTATGAGCGGTACACTCCCCTAACCGCTCCAGTGTACGAGATTTATGAAGACATCAAAGGCTCGAGCCTCCTCCGCCAACTCGAGCCAATGAGGTCGAAGAACTGCAGTCGTAGCAAGCATTGCCTGTTCCACAGCGACCACAGACATCACACCGGCGACTGCCATCTGCTCCAGGATGAGATCGAGCGTCTCGTACGTCAGGGGCACCTCTCCCGATTTGTGGCCGAGCACAAGGAAGACCGGGGCGCCCCAGAGGAAATCGACAACACCCCCCGAGGGGTCCACATCAACGTCATCGCAGGAGGAGCTGCATCAGAAGGAGACAGCGGTCGAGGAAAGAAGCGTCATGCTGAGCGGGCGAGCCGAGCCATCGAGCCTCCCAGGGCCCCGCCGAGTGAGCCCCAGGTCATAGTCTTCTCCGACCAAGACCTGGAAGGGCTGATCACCCCACATGACGATGCCCTAGTCATATCGGCCACAATAAACCATTGTAACGTAGACAGGATTCTAGTTGACAATGGAAGCGCCCCTAATGTATTATCCTATGAATGTTTCCTTAAGATGGGAGAGGATCCGTCTAAACTCCGCCAGATCCGAACCCCCCTGTGCGGGTTCAATGGCCAAGCCACCTATCCCGAGGGAGCCCTAAGCCTGCCAGTTACTCTTGGCACCCCACCCAAAACCGTTACGGTCATGGTGGACTTCATAGTGATCAAAGGTATGATAGCATATAACGTAATCTTCGGCCGGGGAATCCTCAGCCGAACGAAAGAGGTGCCTTCTACCTATCACCAAAAAATGAAGTTCCCCACCAAAAATAGGTTGGGGGAAGTCCGAGGCAACCAGGCCACGGCCAGAAGGTGCTACGATATCTCGGTTGAAGCCACAAGGCCGGATGGGAAGAACACGGGCCCCCCGGAAGTCGAGGAAAAATCCACAACCGCCGAGCCTGGAGGCGAATTGCTAGCGGTTTTCCTAAACGACGACCCGACCCTGGGAGTAAAGATCGGAGCCGACCTAACATCTGAGGTTCAACAGCAATACAAAGAGTTTCTTTCCGCGTACATCCGGGTCTTTGCATGGTCTGATGATCAACTCCCCGGGATACCAGAGGAAACGGTGATGCATAAGCTCAACCTTGACCCAACCATGAAGCCCGTACAACAACGCAGAAGGAAGCACGCGCCAGAGAAGCATGCGATTATCAAGGAGCAAGTCACCAAGGGGTAAAAGACTGGTCTTTTTAGACCGGTCCTGTACCCGACGTGGCTGGCTAACGTCGTCCTGGTGCCCAAAGCTTCGAGAAAGTGGCGGATGTGCGTGGACTTCACCTACTTGAACAAGGCTACTCCAAAGGACTGCTATCCATTACCGAGCATCGATCAACTGGTTGACTCAACCTCGGGCAACAAGATACTCAGCTTCCTGGATGCCTATTCAGGTTACCATCAGATCAGAATGCACCCCGAAGATATCGAGAAGACCACCTTTATCACCGACTTCAGCGTACACTGCTACACTCGGATGCCTTTCAGGTTGAAGAACGCTGGAGCAACGTACCAGAGGCTGGTCAATCATATGTTCGAGGGACAGCTCAGTCGGAACGTCGAGGCCTATATTGACGACATGCTCGTGAAGACCCCCAAGGCTGAGGACCACTTCGCCGACCTAGCGGAAACCTTCGACACCCTCCTAAAGTACAACATGAAGCTCAATCCTGCCAAGTGCGCCTTCGGAGTAAGGTCCGAGAAATTCCTGGGCTTCTTAGTCACCCAGCGTGGGATCGAGGCCAACCCCGACAAGGTCCAGGCCATCCTGGACATGTGCCCGCCCACCTGCATCAAAGATGTTCAACGCCTTACCGGGCGTATTACCGCGCTCAGCAGATTCCTGTCCCGCGCGGCTGAACGATGCCTACCCTTCTTCAAACTATTGAGGGGGCCTAAAATGGCATTTGCTACATTCGCGTGGGATCAGGAATGCCAAAGAGCGTTCACCGAGCTTAAGGAGTTCCTGGCTTCACCCCTAGTGCTTTCCAAGCATGTCCTGGGTGAAGCCTTGCATCTCTATCCCTCGGCGACTCCATCTACAGTTAGCTCGGTCCTAGTCAGAAATGACTCGAGAATCGAGAGATCGGTCTACTACACCAGCAAGGTGCTCAATGAGGCTGACAAAAGGTACCCCGCAACTGAGAAACTCGTGCTAGCGTTGGTTACCTCGGCCAAGTGCCTCCGCCCTTATTTCCAAGGGCACTCCATCACCGTGCTAACTGGTGAACCGTTGAAGAGGATCCTCGCTCACCCTGAAGCCTCGGGACGCCTCGTCAAGTGGGTAATCATGCTCGGGGCATCGGCCTCGCTCGGCTATCAAAGGCCAGGCGCTCGCTGACTTCATCGCCGAGAGCACCATCCCGACTGAAGAAAGATCTCCGTCTGCGCCCGGGCCGACCTGGGAACTGTTCGTCGACAGATCTTCCAACTCAGCCGGAAGCGGCGCCGAGATTCTCTTGAAGTCCCCCGAAGGAGCAGATCTACAGTATGCCCTGAAGTTCAACTTCCAAGCATCTAACAACGCTTCCGAGTATGAGGCCCTCATATCGGGAGCTCGCATGGCCCAATGGTTAGGGGCTGAGCGAGTCAGGATTCACACTGACTCCCAACTGGTCGCTAGCCATGTCCACGGTGATTATGAAGCTCGAGAAGCACCGATGATCAAATACCTCCAACTGGTCAAGATCGTGGCACAACAGTTCAAGAGTTTTGAGGTAGTCCGAATAGCTCGGGAGAAAAACCCCCGAGCGGACGCCCTCTCTCGGCTAGCCTCCTCTCTTGACCTCGAGGGTACTCGATCGGTCCTCCTCGAAGAGCTAGAGCGACCGAGCATCGATTCAGAGCTCCTAGATGTTGACTAGGCCTCCCCAAGCGACTGGTGTACCCCCTATCTGTCGTGGCTTCAAGACTCTCAGGAGCCTCTCGACCCTTAGGAAGCCCGAAGATTGAAGTACCAAGCTCGACGATTCGTCACTCTGGATAGCGCTCTCTACCGGAGATCCTTCTCTGGCCCTCTCTTGAAGTGCCTCAGCACCAATGAAGCCAACCGAGCGATCGAAGAAGTTCACGAAGGTCTGTGCGGAGCGCATTTAGGGGGAAGGTCGCTCACCAGGATCTTGCTACGGCAAGGTTATTGGTGGTCCACCCTGCAGCGCGACTGCTCAGGCTACACGCAACACTATGACCGGTGCCAGCGATTTGACCACTTGGTCCATCAGCCAACAACGGAGCTCGTCACCCTAGCCGAGCCTTATCCTTTCGCTCGCTGGGGAATCGACATCCTCGGGCCATTCCCCACATCCCAGGCTCAGAAGAAGTTCATTATCATCGCCATTGATTACTTCACTAAGTGGATCGAGGCCGAAGCCACAGCAAGGATCACCGAGACAGTCGTCTGGAATTTCGTCTGGAAGTCGATCATCTGTCGTTACGGCATCCCCCGGGTGATAGTGAGCGATAATGGTCGGCAATTTGATTCTCATTATTTCCGAGGCAGATGTGCCGATGTTAACATTCGCAATCACTTCACTTCGGTCGCCCACCCTCAGGCTAACGGGCTGGTCGAAAATCCCAATAAGACTATCTTAAAAGGCATCAAGACTAGGCTCAGCAAAGCCAAGGGCAGCTGGCTTGAGGAATTGTCGAACGTACTTTGGTCACACAAAACGACTCCCAGAACGGCGACCGGTGAAAGCCCCTTTCAACTGGTATACGGCACCGAGGCCGTGATCCTGTTAGAAATTGGCAACCCCTCCCTCCAAGTCATCTGCTTCTCGTCTGAGGTAAACAACCAGAAACTGCTCAAAAACCTCAACCTAGCAGATGAAGTCCGAGAGATTGCCAGCATCAGAGCAACGGAATACCGACGCCAAAGTCCGAGACATACACTTTCAACCGGGAGACTTCGTCCTCAGGAAAGCCGAAGCCTCTCGACCACTTGAGGCGGCGGACAAGTTATCCCCTAATTGGGAAGGCCCCTACCGAGTGGTCGAGACGCTCAGAAAAGGAGCGTACCATCTATCCACGATGGAAGGAGAGCTCATCCCTCGGACCTAGAATGCAACTACATTACGCAAGTTCTACTTCTAAATACTGAGCATTGTGCAAACGACATGAGATAAAACAAAAGACTCCTTTCTTTTATTCAAACAACCCGCTTGTACATCAAGAAGGCCGAAGCCAAGAAAATACATGTCAAAAAAGTAAAAAATCCATCTGGCGCCGCCGTATGAGCCCATCGCTCGGCTGACTCGGATGACCTTCCTGCGCCCAGCCACTGACTCTGCCTCGTGTAGAAACTGGCTCGGATAAAGGATAGTCGACCCCGTTGGCTCGGGTAGCTCGGGACAAAGGTGACAGAGAGATTAGGAAAGAGAAGGCTACCTTCCAAGTTGAACTTGGAAGAGAAGGGGGAGAGGGAATGCATATGAAAGCATCTTCCCCGCCAACCTGCCAACTCTTTGGAAGAAAGAGAGTGCAAGCACCCTCCGAAGAGTGAAAGAAAGGAGGAGTAGAGCAGAAGAGGGAAAAAGAGGCTGTGGGGGGGGGGGGGAGAAAGAAACCAACAGAGCTGGACGAGGAGGCAAGGGAAAGCCCGGAAAGGAGGGAGCTTAGTTGGCTTCCTCCTCCCCTTCGTGAAGCGAGCAGGAAGGGACGGGCGGCAGGGATGTCTGATGCCCCCATCCGTCCACCATCTCGCCCCCCTGCAAGCGCCGCCATAACTGATAAAGAGAAGACGACGTGCCCCCACACGTCGAACCCTCTTCAAATCCGAAGCAATAAGAACTCTCTGCCCCCCGTCGTCAGTAGCCTCATTTTCCAGAGCGTCTTTCATGCTCCAAATACAACGACACAATGCTACGTGAAGAAGGAATGAGGAAAGACTGTCAGGGAAACCCCTAAGCGGTGGAGAGGAAGGGACGCCCTTCAGACCTTTTATAGGCAAAGGGAGACTATTTGCCTTAAATGATTATCTCCTTGAAAACACGCCAAAGGGATTTCTCCCTACGAACGGTCACCTCAAACTTCTCATCTTCCGCCCCAGCGGGATACACAAAGCGGCCAGGCATTCAAAGCATGAGAAAACGGAAAGACACCCTGTCAGACGCTCACCCAACCATCAGGCGGGATCCACGCAGAAAGTATCGGCCCTTTCCAACCACCGCAAATACGCTGAACAAAACATGGCAATGGCGATATGGAACAGATAAGTCTTCATGATAACGCTATTGCCTTATCTATTTCTACACAAAGAGGAAGTTTTTTTCTTCAAAAATGAAAAAAAGACATACAAAAAGAGGAAGCAAAGTAGCTACATCAGGCCTCCGGCCCACCTTGAAGCTCGCAAGTAGAGGGCTCGAGCGGTCTGCCCCCGACATCCTCGGCGACGGCCGACCCTGGCACTGACCCCACTGGTGTGGGAACTACCTCGGTTGCGTGCCCTCCCGAGGCATCCGGAGTTGGCGACCCCTCGAACGATGAGCCCCCCTGATCCTCTTCATCCTGCGCCGAAGCAGAGGAACTGGAGGATGACAAGTCCAAGTCATAACGTTGCCCGGACGGGAAGTCAACTACTCCGGACGCCTGCTCCTCGGCGTAAGAGATGGCCCGATCGTAGCCCTGCTTGGATCCCTTACGGATGCCCTGGTGAAGTACTAGCTCATAGTAGGGGAGGGCAGCCTCCTTAAGGTCGACCCGGTAGGCCTCTGAGCTTTTGTACTTGATGCGGGACGAGACCACGGACACGACAAGCTCGTGACTGTCCCTTAATGAGGGAAGCGTCGGACGTGCGCGGTTGAGAAACCGGCAATGAGCTAGGGTGATCGGCTCTCTCGTGTGCCCGGATCGGGTCACAGGACGGTGTCGCACTCTCTCGCAGCAGCGGTAATGAATAGATAAAGCGAGCTAGATATCCCTACACATGCTCTCTAGCAGCGGCATAAACAAGCATATATGAAATTAAGTAAAATGCCAAGTAAGGGAGCGAATGCGATACCTCCACGCGCTCGGCGTGGGGAAGACGAATCCGGCCGAAACTCGTACTCCCGAGATAAATATTACACAATGATGACAGCAATGAAATATCGCCCACTCCACGCAGGGAGGTAAAAGACTACACAACTGGGCCCGGGAGGACCGAATTCGGGTTGACGGGCGGCTTCTCGCGTCTCTTCGGCAGCACCCGAACTTGTGGCTGTGGGGCCCACGCGTTGTCCGGAGGGGCCGTGTGGGACCCGGTGGCACCGCTGTAGTGGGGACACTTAGGGAAGCGCTCCCTAGGCTGGCGGCACGCTGGTTCACCGGCCGGAGGTTAGGCAGCTCCGTTCGGCACCGGTCGGAATGACCGGCCACGGATATGCCGGTTTTGTTTTCGGCGCGCGCTCCGGCGCGAACGGACGCTGCGATCAGCCCCGATGTCAGAATGTAACAAAACTGGCGCTGTTGGAAAGCTGCTTCGAAGGGCTTCAACCTTATGGGATTACAGAAAAATAACAAAGCCTGTACTTCTAATTGGCGAATTTTGAATGTTGCTGTTGTACAGTGTCTGAACTCTCAGACTAGCAGGGAACTTTCCTGTGGATTACCTTTGAACGTGAGGTAGACGTCCGAATCTGTGGTTGTGTTCTTCATAAAAGTTGTGGGAAATCAAGCTAAGAAACCAGGACTATTTTTAGATCTGGATTTAGGGAAGGCTACGAATTTCCATGATTTTTTCACTAGCAGTGGCTCGGATCTGGAATCTGGCTGACAACACTGTAGCTGAGGAAGAACACGAATTTTTAAAAATAGATGGAAGGCTGATCAAACGGTAAGAAAATTGGTGGATGTAGGGAATGATGGACAGAACTTCCAGTAAAATTGGGAAGATTTGGAAAAATCAAAAAGATGGCCGGAGGTGGGAAACACAGGGCTGTTATCACTGTAGGCAGAGACAAAACAGAACTAGGAATGAAAGATGCACGAAAATGGAAAAATACTAAACGATGGAATTGGGGCGTGAAAATTTAGGTGGAGCTTGGGATACAAGGGAAGAACACACCATAAACATTGCAGATCACGAAGAGGCCCTGGCTGATAGCAGGAATTTCGGGAAGAGACCTCTGTCCAGCAGGACAGAACACCGAGAACGGTTTCGCGGCGGCTCGAAGGCGGCACGAACGGCGGCGGCGGCGGCACAGATGATCACCGGAGATAGAGGGGAGGGGATAGAAGATAGAAATCACTCTAGAACTGGAGGTTGGAGGAGAGAAACTAGAGGGAGAGAGGGGGGGCTCAAGAACACTCTTGATTTTCCAATATTTTTCTCTTCATTAATACCAACAAATGGAAAATACAACCTTTTATATGCCTTACATCAAACCTAATCTACACCATTAGATCTAGGGGAGGGGAATGGATGGCTGGGATGAAGTGTGAATAACACACAAAAAATCATAAAATATTAAGGGGAGAGGGGCGCCCCCTTGACCATGGTTAATGGGGTTGAATGGGTAGGTGAGGTAGGTAACCCACCTTGGACTAATTAAGCCACTTGTCTCCCATGTGGTCAAATTGCATTCAACCCTTCTAGATGGTCACCTAGGATGGTTGACCAGCACCACATGGATGACATGGACCAATGGGAAAGGGCTGTGGGCCCCCTTGTTGGTCCTACTGACAAATTTCATAGAAACCCACACAATCCGTGGGAATGACGCATTGGCCGATAAAGCCGTACAATTGCGCGTATACTTTCCCGTGGATATAAAAATAAACTAAAGGATATAAATGTAATATAAAAAGTACTGGCTCGGCGTCGATTCCCATAAACTCTCCCCGGGTGGGAGGAACTCGACCCCGTCGAGTAGGGGTATGGATGCTCGAGTACTCCGACGGATCCGTCACCGTGCCAAGTAACGTGGGTACGCTCCACTCCGAGTGATCGTCACCTGATCATTCCATATGTACTCGATATGCGCGGACTGCTATGGGCCGAAGGTGGACACTCCGGGTGGGGCACTCTCAAAAGGGAAGGAAGTAGCTCGAAGACTCAATAGGAATCACCGCTGAGTCCCTGTAGGTGACTGATCCGGGTATAGATGTAGAACCGATCCCATACTCATCGAGTGAGTCGACTCGCTTCACACTCATAAGGGACTGACATCGACGAGCTTGCACAAGACACATGTAGACAGACAAATGACATACAAGCCATGCAAACAAACCACACAAACAAACCACATAAGAAAAAAAACACACGGACTCATCTATGACCCTAGACACACCTAATGTTAGTCCGACCCGTACATGGGTGACGGCGGACCAGGACACCCGATTATGTGCCATGCATGCATGTTATGCAACTGGGAATGGATGGCATGGGGAACACCTATACGTCGGATGTGGTTATGCGTGGATGGTCTTTTGTATGTGGGTGACTCGGGTGGTTTAGAAGGGCCGGGTGTAGGTGGGTCGGGATTGGTGGATGTAGATGGACCATCCCGAGGGGAAGGGGCATAAAAGTGGGCTTCCTTGAAGAAGGGGAGTACGGGTGGTAACTCGGGAAGCCTAATAGTGAAGGGGTCAAAAGGGTCAAAGAAGGTATGACCCCTTGTGGTGGGTTCCCACAAGTCACGGTCTCACGTGTAGAAGGTTTGAAGATGTGGGTAGTCACCTTCTTGAATTGTAACGGGTGGGACGGGGATCGTAGGCAAGAAGTATGATTCCTCTCTCGGACAAAGGGTATGAATTCGGGCTCGTCCGGTAAGGGGAGGAGTAAGAGGACCTCCGTGGTGACACAACCCACGGTGCACTTGGAGGTAATGGACCCTAAGGCCAGATGGGTGAAGCTAAGACTAGCGGGTTGGTCAAAGCCTCGGGCCTGTAGGTGCGTCAACTTCCATTGTGAATCTAATCCCATGACAAGATCGTCTAACGTGTCAACATGGTGACTAGACCGAAATGTGGTATGGAATGAGTTGACTGGCACTAAAGATAAGGTGGGGTCCATGAAGGGGAAGGGATGTGGGACCAAGCCATCCTTGAGCCAACTAAGAAGCGGCTCGGCTATGAAAAGCGTACCCGTCAGAAACACGGGTGGCTCAGGCTTGGGTGGTTCCAAATGAGAAGGTTCCGAAGCAAGTTCGAAAGAAAGGGTGGGGAGCATGGGTCCGTAGGCGGGGTGTCCTGATACGAGGGGATGGGTGGTTACACGGAGATGATCGGCCGAAGGATGTCGGGAAAGACGAACTTGCCGGGTAGGTGAGGTGGATATAAGGTGCAGATCCTCGTATCCCGATCAAAGATCACTCTCCTCTCTTCCAACCAAGGTCGCCCTAGCATAATGTATGGGCCTGTGGGCGTACCAGGGTTGCACCATGCACCATCACAGTAAAGAGTGGAGCCAATCATCCTTTCAAACTCGACAAAAGCAAAATCCCCATCGCGGATAATCTTACCCACCTTGGAGAGGGACTCCACGATATCAAGAGACACCCAATTATCTAAATCATTATGAGCGAAATGGTGTCTCGTCGTGGACCCATTGGGTAGAGTAGCTTTAGTAACGAGATGAGTGAAAGCTAATGGTCGGGCCATGAAGGCATTGGATTGGGCCACAAAGGATGTCCCTTTGGACGCATGATCTTGGGGAACGGCCATGGGTAGCGAACATGGACACGCATACATACGGAGACAAGACACTAGACTGACTAATGCAAAGGTTGGGATGCATGCATACTAAGGACAAGACACCAAGACTCGGTACGGGGCGGAGTTAATCGATCTGAAGATCACTCGCGCAAGTGTGCGGCCTTCCCGATAGGCGTAGCCTAACGTTCGGACAACACCTTTTGATATACCGAGTAAAGGGATGTAAATGTGACCCAAAAGACACTTTTTTTTTGTTTTAAAACAATGATGGCCCTAAACACGACTTAGACAATGACTAATGACTAGACGTAAATGACACTTTTTATTTTATTTTTGGACACTCTAGACTCAACTCGCTCTGATACCAAATTGATGCGGAACGAGACCACGGACACGACAAGCTCGTGACTGTCCCTTAACGAGGGAAGCGTCGGACGTGCACGGTTGAGAAATCGGCAATGAGCTAGGGTGATCGGCTCTCTCGTGTGCCCGGATCGGGTCACGGGACGGTGTCGCACTCTCTCGCAGCAGCGGTAATGAATAGATAAAGCGAGCTAGATATCCCTACACACGCTCTCTAGCAGCGGCATAAACAAGCATATATGAAATTAAGCAAAATGCCAAGTAAGGGAGCGAATGCGATACCTCCACGCGCTCGGCGTGGGGAAGACGGACCCGGCCGAAACTCGTACTCCCAGGATAAATATTACACAATGATGACAGCAATGAAATATCGCCCACTCCACGTAGGGAGGTAAAAGGCTACACAACTGGGCCCGGGAGGACCGAATTCTGGTTGACGGGCGGCTTCTCGCGTCTCTTCGGCAGCACCCGAACTTGTGGTTGTGGGGCCCACGCGCTGTCCGGAGGGGCCGTGTGGGACCCGGTGGCACCACTGTAGTGGGGACACTTAGGGAAGCGCTCCCTAGGCTGGCGGCACGCTGGTTCGCCGGCCGGAGGCCAGGCGGCTCCGTTCGGCGCCGGTCGGAATGACCGGCCACGGATCTGTCGGTTCTATTTTTCGGCGCGCGCTCCGACGAGAACGGACGCTGCGATCATCCCCAACGTCGGAATGCAACGAAAATGGCACCGTTGGAAAGCTGCTTCGAAGGGCTTCAACCTTATAGGATTACAGAAAAATAACAAAGCCTGTACTTCTGATTGGCGAATTTTGAATGTTGCTGTTGTACAGTGTCTGAACTCTCAGACTAGCAGGGAACTTTCCTGTGAATTACCTTTGACCGCGAGGTAGACGTCCGAATATGGGGTTGTGTTCTTCAGAAACGTTGTGGGAAATCAACCTAAGAAACCAGGACTATTTTTGGATCTGGATTTGGGGAAGGCTACGAATTGCCATGATTTTTGCACTAGCAGTGGGTCGGATCTGGAATCTGGCTGACAACACTGTAGCTGAGGAAGAACACGAATTTTTAAAAATAGATGGAAGGCTTATCAAACATTAAGAAAATTGATGGATGTAGGGAATGAGGGACACAACTCCCAGTAAAATTGGGAGAGTTTGGAAAAATCAAAAAGATGGCCGGAGGTGGGAAACACTGGGCTGCTGTCACTGTAGACAGAGACAAAACAGAACTAGGAATGAAAGATGCACGAAAATGAGAAAATACTAAACGATGGAATTGGGGCGTGAACTTTTAGGTGGAGCTTGGGATACAAGGGAAGAACACACCATAAAAATTCCAGACCACGAAGTAGCCGTGGCGGATAGCAAGAATTTCGGGAAGAGACCTCTGTCCAGCAGGACAGAACACCGAGAACGATTTCGCGGCTGCTCGAAGGCGGCACGAACGGCGGCAGCGGCGGCACAGATGATCACCGGAGATAGAGGGGAGGGGATAGAAGATAGAAATCACTCTAGAACTGGAGGTTGGAGGAGAGAAACCAGAGGGGGAGAGGGGGGGCTCAAGAACACTCTTGATTTTCCAACAATTTTCTCTTCATTAATGCCAGCAAATGAAAAATACAACCTTTTATATGCCTTACATCAAACCTAATCTACACCATTAGATCTAGGGGAGGGGAATGGATGGCTGGGATGAAGTGTGAATAACACACAAAAAACCATAAAATATGAAGGGGAGAGGGGCGCCCCCTTGACCATGGTTAATGGGGTTGAATGGGTAGGTGAGGTAGGTAACCCACCTTGGACTAATTAAGCCACTTGTCTCCCATGTGATCAAATGGCATTCAACCCTTCTAGATGGGCACCTAGGATGGTTGACTAGCCCCACATGGATGACATGGACCAATGGGAAAGGGCTGGGGGCCCCCTTGCTGGTCCTACTAACAAATTTCATAGAAACCCACACATCCGTGGGAATGACGCATTGGCCGATAAAGCCGTACAATTGCGCGTATACTTTCCCGTGGATATAAAAATAAACTAAAGGATATAAATGCAATATGAAAAGTACTGGCTCGGCGTCGATTCCCATCAGTACTGCTCGAGAGCCTCCGCCCCAACCAATCCCATCCTACCAGCGAGCTCGGCCTTCTCTCGCTCCGCCTCGGTCGACCTCCGCTCGGCCTCAGCCGTCTGCTCTTCGGCCTCTGCCGCCTGCTTCTCCGCCTCGGCCTGATCAGCCTCGGCCTCCCGCCGAATGCGCTCGGCTTCCTCTGCCCGGTCTATCAACTCTGCACGTTCGGTCTCCTATCGGCCATCCATCTCAACGCGTGCAAGGTGCTCCTCTTAAAGAAGCCTGCTCTTCCTCTCGAGCGACTCGCGGGCTTTGGGTAGCTGCTCGGCTAGCGCCCGAGTCTCCGCCTGGCTCGACCGCACCAGCTCCCTGATTGAGAGAGCTCCCGCCGAAGCCCATCATGCTCCTCGGTGAGCCGAGCCAACCTCCTGTCTGACCCACCAAGGGTCCAGGCCAGGTTCGCTCGCTCCCACTCCGACCGAGCGTACGCTTCTGCCAAAGTAGCCCCCATCTGGGCCAGGGCCAGGCCGCCCTCCATAACCCCAGCGAGGGCCGTGGACGAGAGTACTGCCTACCTCCCCCCCTCACCTTCGTGGCTATGCCGCGGCATACCTGGTGCAGAGGGCCCGAGATTCCAAGCCTCTCCAAGGCCGCCAGAACAGAGAACCCCCCGTCACCCGGCGCCCCTCCGAGTGGCTCGGACCGAGCCCCAGTCTCGGTCGCCTCTCGCGTCTCGGCCAAATTCTCTTGCGGCCCCTCAACCTGGACCGGCTTGGCACCTGCACCACCACCAGCATCCCCTGCCTCGGCCACGGCCCCCTCGACTCCTACCGAGGGGAGAGCCGGGCCGGCACCATCACCAGTCGCGAGAACAACCCCGGCCCCCTCAGCTCCGGCCGAAGGAAGGGCCAAGCCCACATCGTCGCCGCCCGTAGGAGCAGCCCCAACCTCCTCGGCCCCCTCTTGCTTGGCGGGTGGGAGAGCTCGCCAGGTAGGGTCAGCCCCATCATGCTCGGCGGAGGGGTGAGCCGCGGTAAGGTCACCTCCGACTACGGGTATGACCCCGGCCTTCTTGGCCTGCTTCCTGGCCCTCACGGCGGCCCGGATCATGCCTTCCATGGGGTCCTTGCACTTGGACCCCTGCGGCCTGGAGGATTCACCATGGGCCACTCCCTTGCCCTTATCTCTGGTACGGAAGCGACCCACGGGAGCAGCCGATTCATCAGCAGCCAAGTCATCACCAAGCTCGATCACCTCTTCGTCCTCCTTCAGAGCCTCTCGCCAGGTGTCTGCACGAAGAGGAAGACATATTCAAGAAAAGAAAGATGATCCCCGCATTCAGAGGAGAACCTAGTTTGTGGCACCTGAGCCCGACGGATGCAGCCGCGTAAGAAGACACCGCTCGATATACTTTGGAGTAACTAGCTCTTCGGTGGATTGGCGGTGCTTCAGCAAGATGGCTGCGTATTTCTCCACATGTGGAGGGAACTCATCCTGCCTGGGAGGGATATTCGGGTGGAAATTGGGGATTACTGGACACCTCCAGGTTTCCTCCACTGAACAAATCCCCACCCAGAAAAATTGAGTCTTCCACCCCTTGTGCGAAGAATCCTTCACTGCCAAGGAGATGCAGCTCCTATTCCACCACGCCTAGATGAAATAGAAGCCCTTCTCGGCCGAAGGATGTGCTTTCAACTCAAAGAAATAGTGAAAGAGGTCCAAGGAAGGAGGAACCCCACACTGGCGGCAGAGAATGCAGAAGACGGAAAGAAGAATATAAGAGTTGGCTACCAACTGAATGGGCGCCAACAAAAAAAATTGAGAAGCTGAAGAACGAAAGGTTCGAAAGGGAGGCGGAATCCACCCTTCCACGACATAAGAAAAGTGCAGATGTGGCCTGTACGAGAGTCCAGGCTCGTCTCGTATGGAGAAGCCACGATAAAGTAGAACTTGTAGGGCAGGCGATATTGATGCTCCAGCTTTCTCACATCCGCCTCCCCCAGTTCACTGCAGTTTGGAACCGGCGCCCTCGCCACTGGCTCGTCCTCCCACTCCTCAGGCTCCGAGCGCTGGTCCGCCATGGAATCCGGAGAAGAGTCTAAGGAAAGGCGATCTCGAGACCCTAAGATTCCGGGGGAGGAGGAAGCCACCGGACTGCCTCCGCGGTTATCTCCGCCAACTCCTCGAATGCCGCTGCAAGCTTCTGCTCTTCCATCGCATCCTCACGACGCATCGAATAGCCCCAAAAGTAAGAACGGAGGAAAGCCAAAACCCTAAAGACGGAAGGAGTCTGGAATGACAGCAAGCACCCACCGCCTATATCCCCACGCGGGAGGCGGCGCGTCATTCCGACCTCGAGAAAAGGGGGCCCTTTCAGTTCAAATCCGTCAGGATCATCATTAACACGGGCTCAGGTGACCACGACACGTGGCTTCCTAACACCGCCATATCTCCACCCACCTGAGCCACGCTGGTCCAAAACCCCAAACAGCTACTCTTCCGAGCTTACTAAAGCTCGGGAGTAGGAGGGGGACAAGTGGAGAGGGGGATTTCTGTAGCCCATCTAAGAGCAGCCAAACTAGGTCCATCAGGACCGAACGAGGCTCAGCTCATCTAACTGACAGCCCCATAGGGCCCACTTAGGCTAAAAAGCCCAATAAAGATTACTCGGGAACCCACCCTTCCTCGGCGGACCTTAGGCTCGGAAGGCCCGAGCGTCAGAACGGAGGAAGACCCATGCCCGAGTTATCCCTTCATCGGGATAGAGGCAAGCGCTCTGCGCCCACTCCGACCTGACTTCATCCGAGCTATGCCTATCACCCGGACAGGGTTGGCACCTTTTATGCTCGGACTGATTGGTGATTGCTTATCCACACTGCCGTTAAGAGCCCTTTATGAGCAGGAGTTTATGAGGATAAGAGACCCATGATCCTTCAAGACTATAAAGATCCCACGATGAGGATGTAAAGATCCCACGATGAGGACGTAACTCCCGCCCGAAACTCCTCAGCTTACGGGACTCATAAGGTGAGCGTACTATATAAACCAGGGACTCCCTCCAGTGAAAGGTAAGGGCAAGACACGCCTAAAATCCCCTGAGCAGGAACCACTTCACCACCTTGGTGTTGGGGGATCTCGTGCACCTCTTTCTACGTCCCTCCCTATCTTCCACCATTGCTCTACTGACTTAGGCATCGAGGGTTTTTCCCAGGGAACCATCCCTGGGCCCCCTGATCTGTTTCCCTTTCTCTGCAGTTCACTATTCAGTGATCATCCTCCCAGCTCAAGACAAGCACGAGATCACGCCCCTTCAGTACTCTTCAAATTTGTTCCCGTCCTGCATTTGTGCTATTTGATACTGGTGCCTCTCATTCTTTTATGTCCACTACTTTTGTAAAAATATTACCAATTGGATCAGTTTCCTTACTTTCAGATCTTGCTATTACTACACCTTTAGGTTCTGGAACTAAGCTTACCGAGTATTATCCTGATAGCGAGGTAATAGTAGAAGGTCACAATCTCCTCGCAAATTTAGTATGCCTTGACATGAAAGGTTATGATGTCATTTTAGGGGTAGATTGGCTTATAGATCATGATGCGGATATTAACTGTCGAAATAGGATTATATCTTTTTGAAAACCCGGTCTTCCAAGATTTTCTTTCCTTGGCATCAACTATAGGAAACATCCCACTATCATATCTTCTCTTCACGCTTGCAAACTTATCTCACAACGATGTGAAGCTTTTCTTACTTCTGTCATTGTTACCGAGTCTAAGAAAATCATCATAATAGACATCCCTATTGTAAATGAGTTTTCAGATGTGTTCCCATCCGAATTACTCAGTTTACCACCCGAGAGGGAAGTAAACTTTACCATCGAACTCATTCCAGGAGCAGCACCTGTTTCTATAGCCCCTTACAGGATGTCCCCCATGAAAATCAAGGAACTAAAAAGATAGTTGCAGGGACTACTAGACAAGGGTTTCATCAGACCTAGCACATCCCCCTGGGGTGCGCCGGTTCTTTTTGTCAAGAAGAAGGATGGCTCTCTCAGGCTATGCATTGACTATTGGCGACTGAATCAACTTACAATAAAAAACAAGTATCCGTTGCCACGTATTGATGAGCTCTTCGATCAGCTTTCAGGAGCAGAGTATTTCTCCAAGATAGACCTCAGGTCAGGTTATCATCAGCTTAGAATTAAAGAAGAAGACATTTATAAATCAGCTTTTCGAAGTCGTTATGGCCACTATGAATTTGTGGTAATGTCGTTCAGGTTAATAAATACCCCAACAGCATTTATGCAACTTATGAACAATATTTTCCAGCCATATTTGGACCAGTTCATCGTTGCCTTCATTAATGACATCCTGGTATATTCCAAGACAAAAGAGGAACATGAAGAACATCTGAGGATAGCTTTGCAAACACTTAGAGAACATAAACTCTATGCCAAGCTTAACAAGTGTGAGTTCTGGCTCAAGGAAGTTTCATTCCTAAGCCACATTATTTCAAAAGAAGGCATCACTGTGGATCCCTCTAAAGTAGAAGATGTCAGAAACTGGAGCCGGCCAACCACTGTATCAAAAGTAAGGAGCTTTCTGGGTCTAGCTGGTTATTATAGGAGGTTCATTAAGGACTTCTCAAAAATTGTTGTTCCTTTAACTAGACTCACAAGAAAAGAAAATCTTTTTGTCTGGTCAAAGGAATGTGAAAAGAGTTTTCAAACTCTTAAGAACCATCTTACTATAGCTCCTATTCTATTACTACCGATGGAAGGTGGTGGATTCGAAGTATATACGGATGCGTCTGGCATTGGCTTAGGGTGCGTCCTCATGCAGAATGGAAAGGTAATCTGTTATTCTTCAAGATAATTGAAACGTCACGAGAAAAATTATCCCGTGCATGACTTAGAACCAGCAGCTGTTATTTTTACCTTAAAAATTTGGCGTCATTATCTCTATGGAGAGAAATTTACGGTCTACTCGGACCACAAAAGTTTGAAATATTTATTCTCTCAAAAGGAGTAAAATATGAGGCAGAGGAGATGGTCAGAATGTCTCAAAGACTTCGATTTTGCTATTCAATATCATCCTGGCAAGGCTAATGCTGTAGCTGATGCACTCAGCAGAAAACTAATGGGAAAGCTATCAAGTCTCATGATTAGTATGACTAAACTTATTCCTCAATTTGTTCAGTTGAATTTAGATATTGACATAAAGGAAGAAGATTGTTTCATAGCTAATATTCAAGCTCAACCTACATTGATAGAGGATCTGGTCAAGCTGTAAAATGATGATCCCGTATTATTGGAAATTAGAGCCAACATAGAACAGAGGCTGGATTTTTTTATTACCATCGACGGAAGATTGCTATTTAAGGGCCGAGTGTGTGTACCATATCATGAGGATATAAAGAAATTGATCCTAGAAGAAGCACATAAATCCAAGTACACCATTTATCCAGGTGGTACAAAAATGTATCAAGATCTCAAAAGAAATTTCTGGTGGCCCAATATGAAGAGGGAAATAGCTGATTTCATGTCCCGCTGTCTCACTTGTCAACAAGTAAAGACATAACATTTTAGACCGGCAGGTAAATTACATCCCTTAGATATTCCGGTATGGAAGTGGGAAAGTATAGTAATGGATTTTATTATGGGTTTACCTAAGACAAGAGGTGGACACGACGGCATATGGGTAATCATAGACCGATTGACTAAATCTGCACATTTCATACCAATCAAATGTCGATGGTCTGTGGACATTCTAGCAGCCTTATACATGAAGGAAATTGTCAAGCTACATGGTGTCCCTGTCACTATCATATCTGATAGAGATCCTAGGATCACATCGTAATTCTGGAAGGGTCTACAACATTCACTAGGAACCAGACTGAACTTTAGCACGGCTTTCCATCCACAAACTGATGGTCAGACTGAAAGAACGAATCAAGTGGTGGAAGATATGCTCAGGGCTTATGCTATTGATTTTGGAGAAAGTTGGCATGATCACTTGCCTCTGGTAGAATTTACATATAACAACAGTTATCAGGCCATCATATAGATGGCACCTTTTGAAGCATTATATGGAAAAAGTTATAGATCACCGATATATTAGAATGAAATAGGGGAAAGGCAAATTCTAGGCCCCGACATTATCAGGGATTCTTCAGAGAAAATTAAGCTCATTCAAGAAAGATTGCAGATTGCACAAGATAGGCAAAAGTCTTATGCTGATAATCGAAGGCGCGACTTGGAGTTTAAGTAGGAGATAATGTGTACCTGAAGGTTTCTCCGGGTCGTGGTATTCGAAGATTTGGCATCAAAGGCAAGCTAACTCCAAGATTCATTGGCCCATTTGAAATTCTTGAAAGGGTCGGTGAAGTGGCTTATAGATTAGCTTTACCTCCATAATTAGCAGGAATTGATGACGTATTTCACGTCTCTATACTGAAAAAGTATGTATATGATCCTTACCATGTTATCACTTACGATAATTTAGAGATTCAGAAGGATATGACGTACGAGCAAACACCAATAAAGATTTTAGAACGGGAAGTGCGTCAACTAAGGAATAAAGCTATTCCTATGGTCAAAATTCAATGGAAGAAATCATGACCGTCCGAAGCAACTAGGGAAACAGAAGAAGCCATACGGAAAAGATTCCCAGAATTATTCAACTGTAAGTACACTCTCCATATAATCCATGTATTGAATTTGGGGACCAAATTCGTCTAAGTGGGGGAGGGTGTAGTGCCCCAAAATTTATATAAATAAGTTCTGGGTTATTTTAAGATTTTTTTGGAATTATTAGGAATTATAAAACTTAAATTGATTATAAGGCCCAAGTATGTTGAATAATTAATCGAGCTTTGATAAATAAAACCCAAAAGGTTTAAGGACTAAGCCCATTAATGTTTGGCCCATATTCTAGAAGGTTATTTAGTCTATTCACGAATTTTAAGGATAAACACTCTTTTATAGATAATTATGTGAATAAAATAAATGAAAGAGTTTGAATTAAGTTGAATTCTGTGCACAGTGGATGTAGCGGTCTATCGTGCGACCGTCACAGGCATGTAACGTGCCAAGACTAGACCGTTATGCTCTGTTAGTTCCGTGAATGAAAGAAAGAGCAAAAAGATTAGATTTTTACTAGTTTATCTCTTTGGGATCGAGATGGGAGGACTAGTAAACATGTTAAGGACTCTCAGAAGTCGATCTAAGCTTTAAACAAGGACTCTAGAATCGATCTATTCCTCAAACCCTAGCTAGAACCTATAAATAGACCCTAGTTTTGACCTGCGCGACCCCTACATTGGCTCGCGTGAAACTAAGGTAAGGAGATAGTATTTCGGGTAAGTTCTTTAGAACTTTTTGTTCCTTATACATAGGACTAATCTTCTCCAAAATTTCGTGCTAGGAGATCAACTACACAAGGAGTTTGAAGCTTCCAAAATTGCTGGTTCGACGATAGCAACCCAGGAATCTGAGCGAAAGTCTACTGAAGATCAGGAGATTAGAGCACCAAAACGAGGTAATTAGTCTAAGTGTCTTTAGAACTTTCTGTTCCCCTTAGTTTCACCTTCTTACTCTTAAAATTTCACGTCCTTAGGTCAAGAGATTGAGGAGTTAGAGCGACGTGAAATTGCTAAAAAAATCACAGGAAGGGAAGAACTAGGGCGTGTCTTGCAGTCACAAATTGAAAGTTGAAAAGCCCAATAAAGGGGTAGGTTATCTCATGAATGGTAAGAAATTCATGATAGGAGTAAAAGCCCTCTTGTTTTGCTCGATTTCATGCTTTATATGTAGAGAATTTCATGTTTTACTAAAACCTATGCACTTGTATATCATGCATGCATATTCTTAGCCCTAAATAAGTTAAATGGAACCTTCTTGTCAATTCACAGAAAACCCATACATATTGTTAGCTTAACATTCATTCTATCATGTAGAAGTTTATATATGATTTCCAGACAGGATGTGAGTTAAAAACCTTAGAATCTTCTTATTTTATTCACTGTCAACAGGGCTCTAACGGTCTATAGTTCGACCGTCACAGAATATAGCGGTCTTACAATAAGCCGTCACATGCTCTATAACACTTAAGTTCTCTGAAATCTCTGACGGACCAAAAGCAATGCGTCACAGTCTTCTGACGGATCCATGATAAGCCGTCACAGATATAAGACGAGCCTATCTTAGACCGCCAGAATGCTGGGTTCTTTAAATTCCAGACATAATTGAGAACAGTCAAAATAGCTTATAAATAAGCCTAGTTATCTAAGTTTTGACCTATCTTCATGAACTTTGAGTTTTAAATTGATTCATGCATGTTTAAAGCCCTTTTGAGTTATTTTAAGTACATACTAATTTCATTGCTAAAACTCTATAGTTTTGTATTAAAACATGATTTTAACTGATGTATTGATGGAGTTTTATCATGATTTCACATTGTACACATTCTTTCCGTCTACAGAGTCAATTTCTCTAAGTACATGGCATATATTCCGGTATATGACCATTAGTTACACGTTTTCACTATAGGAACATATTCTTGGACTTGAGGACCTCTCTATTGGATATTCCTTCCAATGGACTAGGAAATCTTGTTTCAAGGCCTCCGTAATTCTCCACGAGCCTGGGATTCCCACTAGGACGCCGAGTTGGTTGTACCATTAAAACCCAATTGATTAGAAAGTACTATCGACATTTTCTGGTTTTGACTATGTAACGACATATTACTAGACCGTCAGGCCCATCTAACGGTCCAGTATACAACCGTCACATATACTGAGTCCAAATTTGTTCTTTCTGGATTTAGCCATTCTAACGGCCCAATTATAGACCTTCACGTTCATGTAACGGCCCATTAATTGACCGTCACAGTACTTTAACCCGAGGTTTGACCCAAGGGTTGATATTCCAAAGTTCCTAGATAGATTATTGATAGTCTAGGACTTGATATATTATCCAAGATACTTAATTTTAAATTATGAAAGTTAAGAAATGTACCGTTATGCTGCCAAATTATTTCCATGGCATAACCTAGTTTTAATATGTTATTTGAATATCCTTGTTTCAAATAGAAGCATTCTTATGATTGATTACTTTATCATGAACCCATTGTTGAAGTTGTACATTCTTGGCCATATTGTTTACATGCGTGGAAGTAGCTTGATTTATACTTGAAGATGCGATCAAGCACTGATTGTGTTCAAGGGCTCTATGCTAGTCCCCTCGACTGATTGTCGGAAACATACTATTATAAATCATGGGGTATGATGCCACTAGCATCGCATTACGCTGGGAGTACTTTCTCTATAAATAAGTGAAGGTCCACGGCTCGTGATGTGAAAATCCACGGCACGACATGACTATCTTGCTTGTTACATGATATTCCACAGAAATGTACGAAGTACTTGCTACAAAGTGAAGAGTACATTCTTGATTAATACATGACTTTCTAGTACATTCTTATTCATGAAAGGCCATATCATGTTCTTGTTACATTCTTGCTAAATCATACTTGCTCATTCTATCTTACATGATCATCTTTGTTACTTGATTTAATCCCATGATTGATCGCATTCGCATGATTTTACCTTATTTCTTTAGAGCTAAACTGCTAATTACTTTAATAATGCCTTCATGTTGATGCGAAGATACCTATTGGGCAAGTGTGCTCATTACCTATTTTCTAATCTTTTCAGAAGATGGAAGTGATACGAATTCAGATTCAAGTTATACAAGTAGCGGGTCCGAGAGCGAATGAAAGTCTTATCAAAATGAGAGTGAAGACTTAGGAAAGTCAATATTGTTTAGATCGAGTCTTTGTAATTTCTTTTTTCCTGGAGTCTGATGGATTAATGAAGGTTGAAAAGTTATTGTATTGGAATATTTGATTATAGATGAAATAAAGTTGGAGTTGAGTAAATTATTGTGCAATTACATTCTTATGTGTGATTGTCTTGTGCTCTGATAGTTCTTGCTTGCAAGAGGCTTATCATGCCGGCTATTCACGATTCTCGAGTTAATCTTCCGCTATAATAAAGGCTTGGGGCGTGACATTAACGTACACAAAGATGCAGCAACTAAATGCACATCATAAATTTAAGCTACATGCAGTGTTTTGGACTCTTGGTACTTGGCAGAGGTCCAGCCTCTACACATGGCGTGGGTTTCCAGACAGAAGACATCTGCCATTCTCCCAACTTCCATTTGATATACCAAGAAGTCATGCAGACCTATGCATCTACTCATGAACAAAAAAAAATCTCACATGGAATTTGCATGAATCAGATTATCAGCATGTATTACTCATAACAAGATGGCATCAATCATCAATTTATTCCAATCAAGCATGCAGCATTCTGTGACAATTTCAATGAAGAGAATTGAGAAGCGGGGTTTAACTAACCTTTGTGCCCGGTTTTTATTGAACCCCCATTTTATTTTATCCACAGGAGCACACCTGTATCCAAAAGTTATTTGAAATATCTTGGAGCCCAAGAGTTCTTTGGTCCAGTAGGATTAGTAGCACCCCACATTGGTGCTCTCCAATTATTCAATCACTCATCAAAGAGCATTCAGAAGTAATGTGACCTAGTTTTCCACAATTATTACATATGGGAAGTTTATGCATGAAGACATAATCATGAACTCTCCTAAATGCAGAATGTTTCTTGTGAGTAGAATAAATCACATTGTCTTTCACAAACCAACAATCAGATATTACATGCCCAAACTTTCCACATTTAAAACATGTAACCTTCTGAGTTTAAGATTTTCTGGCATACTTATTAACATAACTATTTTGAGCATGAATTTTTCTAAAAGTTTGATTTTCTTGTTTCATTAAATTACAGTTATGCATATAATGGCCTCTTTTTCCACAATAAAAGCATGCACCGAAACATTTCTTACAGGTCTTTTCACAGGTTTGTTTTTAATTACATTTACATGTTTACATGCATCTAACTCATCATTTCTCAAAACAATACAATCATCCATAACATGTCCTTTCCTACCACAATAGTGACAAGCATGCAATTTGGTGACAAGTTTGTTCATGATATGTCCAGTAGTACCAATAGCATTCACATAAGAAACATTGTTCTTCTTTTTCTGTTTTTCAATCTTTTTCAGATTTTTAATTGAGTTTTCTAATTTCTGAGCAGTAAAATGAAAAATAGTTGAACCAGAGGGTTTTTCTTGTTCTGAGCTTTTTACAAACATAGTTGAATTCTTCTTGCCATTAACTTTCTTATTAACTGGACTATAGCCCAGACCCTCTTTCTGAAAATTTACATCCGAGCCAAGAAGTTTATTAAAATTATCTTTCCCTTTAACAAATTTTGCCAAAGAATTTTTCAGATCTTCAATCTTAGTTTGCAAAGAAGCAATGCTAATCTCATAGCTCACAATGTCATTTTCACAGCAGATTACTTGATGATGCAGAGCATCATTCAAACTTTGGAGTTTATCTATATCATGTTTTAGCTTTGTTTCACAGTTAGCTTCATTTTCTTTCAAGGCAGATTTTCCTTTTTCCATAGCTAGCCATTTTTCTGACATAACAACGTTCAAAACCATTATCTTCTTATTATGTTCTTTCAGATGGTCATTCTATTCCAACAGTTTATCTTCATATTGATCAGCTTCCTTTTTCTTTTCAAGTAAAAGCTCATTTTCTTCTTTTAAAGACATGATTATACTTTTCTGCATGTTATCATCAGAGTCAAGATCACCAATCAATTCCTTTAAGAAAGCACATTCATTGCATGAGTTTTCAACTTCAAGAAGTTTGTTTCTAAGACTTTCATTTTCAGATTTCAATATATTTATTTCAGATCTCTCCTTTTTAACTTCCTGTAGCTTCATTTTAAGATTTTCAACTTTAGCTCTCAGTGTTTTATCTTCAGCATCATCAGATTGAATGTTGGCATTTAATTTGTTCACAGATAAACATTTCTCACAAGAGCCTTCTCTCTTTTTCATGTATAATTTTAGGTTCTCATTCTCGACTTTTAAACATGTAATTTCAGAGATCATTTCTCTTCTTAGCTTTTTCTTTTCAGATTTTACTTTCTCATATTTTTCAATCAAATGTTCATGCAATACAACATGATCTTCAAAACTAAAATTATCAGTTTCAGAATTTACCTGTGAAGATGAATCTTCCATCTGATCACTGCTGTGATATCCGGCCATGAGGCACTTCACTTAATCTTCACATTTGCTGATTGCTATCATGTTGATGATTTCAGTAGCACTCCTGCACTCAGAAATGAACGAAAATTGGTCAACATTTATCGCCCTTCTCGTTAGCTCGAGGGCCTTTTGATTCTCAAAAAACTTCAGTCTATCTGAAGCGTTCCATTGGGATTTATCCTGTGGAATGTCATATGGACTAAGTGCAATAAGTATCCACAAATTAGGATCAACAGAAAAAACGTAGTCTCTAAATTTTCCAAACCAGCCATTGTGGACGCACTTATAGTTTAAATCATGATTTATTCATTTTATTGGGTTTATTAAGTGCGTGGGCGTGCTAGTCACAAAGTGAGGATTTATTCGGGCTTCATGGAAGCCCATGGTGCGGTCGATCTGACTCAGTCAGGCGATTGTGTGGTTCGGGTCAAGACATAGACCCGCTGTGCCATAAAGGTCACAACGTCATTTACATCCCCTCGGAGAGGGGAATACCTTTGATTAATTATCGAAAATAAGGGCTCCACGGCCAAAAGAATTACTAGTTAATGCGGAAGGAGAGGGGGCAGTCAAACTATGCTGAAAACCCATATCGAGGGTACGAACACTCAGATCATGTTGGTCACTAATGGACCGCTCTATGTCTGGACCGAAGTCCATAAAGAAAACAAGATGGTAACGGGAACAAACCTGTGCAGATGTCTGCTAGGGAATGGCAATTTTGATACAGGGACAGGATTAGATCCCGGTGGGAAGAGGGAACTTTGTTGAGATATTGGCCCAGAACGAGGTCGGGCGATACCCATGACGGGAGGAGTGGCCCCCCAAGGGTGAAGCCTGACCCACAAGGGCATCATTAATATTCCCGGATCTGGGGCCCTAGGAAGACAAAGACCATATTATTTTATTCATTATTATTATTGTTATTTATTACCATCATTTATTTATTATTGCCATCATTATCTCCTTTTATCACCCATGGACCGATGGATGCTTTCCTTAGTTCATCCCTCTTTATTATTTATTTCACCCTTTTTATTTGTCTCTCTTTTATTATTGCATCTCCTTTTTTGATTATCAGGTAGATTTTTCCCTTTTTATTATCATTATTATGTTTCCCCTTTTTTGTTTATTATACCCCTTTTCTTTGGTGTGATGCTTCTAAATGCAGTGTGTGCCAGAATGGACGCATGTGAGAGTGTACCGCTAGAAGGTAAAGAGTGTGCCGCTGAGGGGGCGCTGGGGAGTGTACCGCTGAAGGCAGGCCATGAGTGTGCTGCTGAGGGGGGGGGGCTGGGTAGTGTACCACTGAAGGCAGGCCATGAGTGTGCCAGGTAGAGGCTTATGTGTGTGTCGGATAGAGGTTAGATAGAGTGTGCCGGGCTAGGATGGCTGGGGAGGTGTACCGCTAGCCAGGCCATGGGTGTACCGGATGGAGGTTAGGCAGAGTGTACCGGGCAGGGCGATTAGTAATGTACCGGCTGGAGGAATGAAAAGTGTGCCGGATGGGGTATACCGATGGGGGATGAGAGTGTACCGGATAGAGAGGTGATCAAGTGCACCGAGTGGAAGCTAAACGAGGTCGGTGTAAACCGGGCCTGGGTCGGTGCAAGCCTACCAAGGCTGGAAGCAGGTCAATGCAATGTCTGTGGAAGAGGAGCCAAGGTCAGTGCATGTTGGCCAAAGTCTGAGGAGGTTGAGAGATGCATGAGAGGTAATGTTGTTGGATGGTGCACCGCTGAGAGAAGGTGAGAGTGCTCCGGAAAGGGGGATAGGGTTGTGCCGGGTGAAGGCACAGAGAGTGTGCCGGAGAGAGAAGAAGGGGCACGAGTGTGCTGGGCTAGGCTGAATAGGGTGTGCCGGGCAAGGACATGGGTGTGTGCCGGCCAGGATGAAGGCAAGGTGCGCCGGATGAAGAGTGGGTCAAAGGGACCAATGTAGCTAAGGTAAAGCCCACATGAGTAGAGTAAGGCATGAGAGGAGGGTCCCACTTGTTCATGAAATTTAGATGGAGGACTTTAAGCAACCAGTTTCCATTCCGCTATTATGTGATTAAGTCCAAGGCCATGCCCAGTAGTCTAGCTCTTTGAGTCTTGCATGGCTCCTTTGTCTTGATTGAAATGTTTTATTGTTGCTTATTTCATTTGTTTGTTGCTTCCTTTTGTCTTTTAACATGTTGTTATTTCTGACGAAAATTTGGCAGCATCTCCCCTTAACCCGGATGGTAAGGGAGTGAAAAGGGAACACGCCCAAAAGGAGTGGCATGACCCAACAATTTGAGGTGTGTGCTGAGGCAGCCACCTTTGAGGAAACTTCAGAAAACTCGGAGAAAACACCGAATGAGAGACCACTTAGGCTGACACAAGCTATGGGTGCACCGGGCAAGCCATGACTGGAGTGTGCCGGGCCAGGCTTGTCAAGAGTGTGCCGGATAGGAAATGGCCAAAGTGTGTCGGGCAAACAATGGCTAGGGTGTGCCGGTAGGGCACAGTCTGGGAGTGTGCCGGATGGGGAATGTGCCGCCCAGGGAATACACCAAAGGTGTGTACCGGGTAGGAGGCCTGAGTGAGTGTGGGTCTACCACTGGCTTTGAACAGAAGGCAAGGGGGATGCTCGGGGCACTGGGTGAATCCTATGTGTTTGAAAAAAGGATAGTGGGTTCCAACAGACCTGTATAGCAAAAATCAAGGGTTGTTATGCTAAGGAAAGCCATTGGAGAGGGAGGAGGCCGGCCCTACCCTATCAAGCCAGGAACAAAACCTATCAATCAGGTGGACCAATGCCGTGGGAAGTGAGATAGAGCAGGGAGTTGGAAGACTGAGGACGAATGCAAAACCACAGATCAACGGTGAGAAGAAAACAACAAATACAACAAGAGAAGGCAAAACCAAAAGATGTTTCATTCATGACGAACTCAAAATGACAAAGATCATGGCCCGAATGCCAAACATGATACAGTATATCCAAACGAACGGGGGAGAGAAACGAGGAAGACAAACAAAAGAAAATAGTTGGGGAGAGGGTTGGAGCGAGGAAGGGTGATCATTCCCTTCACTACAATCTTTCCCCCTCCATTACACACAGCACATTCTCTCTTTCTCTCTGGGCTCTCCTCTACCTTCTTCTTCTTCTTCTTCTCGTGTGTTGCTGTCTTCGTATCTGTTTTCACATCTTTTTTTCTTTTCTCCACTATGCGGGGCTTTTATAGGTGTGCCGTTGACAGGGGAACCTCATGATGGTGCTGCCATCCGAGGTTGACCTGAGTCTCGTCTTCGTCAGGTGGGGATCTTCTTCGACCAACCGGAGGGTGACACCAAGGTAGGGGACTAGCTGGCGTTGAGGTGGCCATGCTGCGCGCCAAGGGGCTCTCCCAGTGACCGTTGTGCATTCTACCGGCTTGTGCCGTTCTGGAGGATTCAACGCTGTGCCGCTGGGAGGGGCCAAGGAGCTGTGCCGTTGAAGGGGCAAAGAACTGTGCCGCTTGAGGGCTTGTTTGAAGTGTGCCGCTGAATGGGCCTTGGAGTGTGCCGCTGGAGGGCTACGGGTATTGTGCCGTTGGAAGGCTCTTGACGGGTGTGCCGCTGGGGCACCCGAAGGTGTGCCGCTGGAGAGGACATTTGGTGTGCCACTAGCGGGCACAAGAGTGTGCCGCTGGAATGGGCACAAAGGGGTGTGCCGCTGGAAGGCGCTGAAGGGTGTGCCGCTGGGGCTTTCCAAGCAGTGTGCTGCTGAAAGGGCACAAAGTGTGTCGTTTGGAAGGGGCCTTTGCCTTTTGCCTCAGGAACTTACGATTGTGTACTTTTTGGGACATTTCTTCACCATTAGGGACTCGAGGGTGGGTCCATAGCAGTGTATAAGTTCAAGAGGGTATCTTGTGTTTTCTTTATCATTTAATGTGCCCGTGCAAATGTGAGGATTCACCGACGGTAATATCCTCCGGGGCCCTGGATGGCTAGTCTCCCCAGGTCTTCTCTCTTTGACTCTGACATCAATGCGAGGGCTCGGTGGGACACATGGGCATACAATTTTGTATGTCCACAAATGCCCCCCACCCACGGGCAGCGCGGGCAAAGGATGAGACAGACGGTGCTCGCGGGTGTATTCATGGAATTAACGTACATTATCGGGCGTACGTACATAAGGTATGTGACATGGATATTATTATATATATTATTTATTTATTATTTATTATACTCTATTATATTATTATTCTATTTTTTTCTTCCTCTTTTTTTCTTCTCTTTTCTTTTTCTCTTTTTTTCTTTTTTTCTTTCTTTTCTTTTCTCTCTCTTTCTTTTCTTTTCTTTCTTTTCTCTTTTTTTTCGAAACCCATATAAAAGGGGCGGATGAGTTCCATTCGAATTCCCCCCTATTTTCAAACTCCCTTTCTCTCTCTGCCTCTTCGGTTGCCACCGCTCCCCTTCCTCTCTCCTCTCTCTCTTTTGCCGCCGGAGACCGCCGCCGCTGTTCACCGTCGCCGGTGTCCCAGGGTGAGGAGGCCACTGTGGGGGCTCCCCTTCCCTTCTTTCCTTCTCTTCTTCTTCTCTTCTTCTTCTTCTTCTTCCTCTTCTCGTCCTTTTTTCTTTCGCTCGGAGGACGACTGAGCCCTAGGCCCCTCGTCGTCCTTTTCCTCCTTTCTCTTCTTCTTCTTCTTCTCTTCTTCTTCCTCTCTTCTTCTTTTCTTCTTTCTCTCTTCTTTTCCTTCGTCTCTTCTTCCTCTCCTCTGGCGTGGGGTGCACGTCGGGGTGTGCCGGAGCGAATAAGGGCACGGGGTGTGCCGGCATCGAGGGCACGGGGTGTGCCGGGTTGAGCGGGGCACTAGTGTGCTGGGAGAGCGAGGCACGTGGTGTACCGGTGTGGGTTGGCACGAGTGTGCCGGTGAGCGGGGCACAAAGTGTGTCAGGTTGAGTAAGGCACGAGTGTGCTAGTGGATGGGGTGGCACGGGGGGTGCCGGGTTGAGTAAGGCACGAGCGTGTCGGTGGATGGGGTGGCACGGGGTGTGCCGGGGAGAGCTGGGGCACGACTGTGCCGGGCCAGGGCACACTGGGAGTGTGCCGGAGAGACACAAGGGGGTGTACCGGGCAAGGGCGCCAGGAGGTAGTGTGCCGTGGAAGGTCCCAAAGGGGTGTGCCGGGTAGAGCTCGCAGGAGGTGTACCGGCGTAGGGAGATCACTTTGGATCGAAGGAACATCCGGTGTCACCCTCAGGGCACACTGATTTTGTTGGGGCCGTCACTCCTTGTGGACGCGCACCCGTGTCTTCCCCTTACGCCTTTGACCTAGGGGAGACTTTGCCAAAATTTTGTCAAAACTTCCGGCATCTCGTTTATTTTAATTGCAATGTAGCCCCTTTATAGTCGTTTCTTCTTGTCTTTGCTCGAGATTTGTTCTAACCCCATGTCTTTTACCCCTTGCAGATAAATGGCTGCTCCTGGGGGTTCTTCTGCTCCTGCTGCTCCCGGTGCCAAGTCTGCTCTCTCGCTGGCCGTCCCTACCGTCACATGGCACAATGTGGAAGACCTCGACCGGGAACATGTAGAGGTGGCAAAGCTGGCCGAGTCCTCTGACTCTGAGACCGACACTCTGGACCTTAGCCGTGTTGGACTGGCCGACAATAGCTTCACATTTGACCGAGACGGTGACTACCGAAGGGACTATCCGAAGGACAAGCACCTTCTCCATTTTTTGAAGTATCTTCACCGCCATGACAAGAGAGACTTCAGGACCATCGGACTGCCGAACGTGCCATCTTGCAGTTTCGGGACAGCTTGCTGTATAGCGTCCGTCGAAGCATACCAATGTACTTGGTGGGCGAGCCAATGGAGTGGAACCCCGTGCTGGGTCTAGAAGCGGTGACCCCAGTGGAAGGCAAGCTGGTATGGGCACCGGAGTTTACTCCCGCCCGTTGGGATAATGCAGTAGGGAGGGTGCACAAGGAGCAACCCCGCTTTGGTTTATTCCTAGCACCACTGAAGTGGGGGTACCGGGAGGAGCCCTACCTCCTGGACTGTCTGGCTATCAGATTCAAGCATGAGCTCACGCTAGGCTGGTTCGAGGAGCTCAAGGTTCAAGCTACACACTCTTTCTGGGAGGGAGCGGTGGAGTTCACCGACTATGTATTATTCAACTACGCTCCCTTGCTGATCCGGGCCGGGGTCTACCACAGCGTCTATGCTTCCCAATACGACTACCCGATCTCCAAAGGTCTCTACTGCGGGATGATGGAGGTCTTCAATGCTGAGCTAAACACATTCTACACTGTGGAGGGCAAGACTTCGCTGGACTTGTGGAGTCTGCATCAACTGAGCGGCTTGCCTATTGACGGGGAGCCGTATGAGGAGGTGTGTCTCCCTGACCTGATTAAGGACGAGACCGACGGGAACAACATCTATGCACTGGGTGATTCTTACCGGCTCCTCATGAAGGCGTACCAGGAACTGTATCAATCATCCCATGGCGGGAAGTAGCCTCCTCATGGGGACCGCAAGAGGGTTTGGCTGAGCCTATGGCTGAAGTACTTTTTTGATGGGCCGAAGAAATATGAAGCTTTCCCCTGTGTCAGCGCTTTTGTGGTCCGGAAGAAGCGAGTCCAGGGCAGGGCCAAGGGGATGCTCCCAACTTCCAAAGGGCGTCGGAGTGGTGCTAACCCAGCAGGGGTTGACCCGATGACCCACTATGCAGCTTTCTTCACGTACTGGCTCTGCTCCTCCGCTCTGCCGTACGGAGACGAAACCGTCATCCGGCCAGACGCCATCTACCCCGCTTGCCAGATGGCATGGGGCGTCAAGTTATAACTGTGCCCAGCCGCACTGTGCCTCATATTCAAGACACTGGGGGACATCAGTGTTCATCAATTCCCGCGCCAGGCTCGCTTCATTGGTCCGCTACACTTTTTCAATGCCTGGGTCTATTCTTTATTCCCAGAGTACGCCCCACGTGCCATACAATCCTGGGGACTGTTTCGCGTATGTTGGAGTTCGCGAATGTTGAGGCGGGCTCGACAACAATGCAGTTATTCAATATACGGGGCAGGCTTACAACCATTCCACAGGATTCATCCGGCAGCATTCACTCTGGACACTGGCTGCCCATTCTAGTCCCTTGGTCAATAGCAAGAGGGAATGCCAGGATGACCAAGTGGAGAAATATCCTCACCCCATTAGCCATCAGACCGTGGTTCACCCGCTGATAGAGTCGGAGCTTCGTGACTGGGCATTGTCTATCCACCCAAGCGTGCTGGTTTTCAGGAATGGGGACACCTTATTGCTGGAACCTTACTACCCTTTCCGCTTCGGCGCAACTTTGGATTCGATTAGCATATCCCTACGCATAATGCACAGTTTCCTTTGCTCGTACGGAGTCTTTGGGGCAACCCGGTTGCTGAACACGCTCGGTCCTGGTGGGACTACTTCCATCAGGCCGACGAGTCCACATTCATGTTGCCGGCACCTGGCCGAGTTCCACGGGTGACAAAGGATTATATAAAGTGGTGGAACGCCAGGATGGGCTTTTATCAGTTATGCAGAACCGATTGCTGGGATGATGCCGAACGGAAATTCTTGAGTAAACAGTCGGCGCCCGTCCTTGATATTGATCCGGAGCATCTGCTCCTACTAAAGCAAGGAAAGGGGAATGAGGTGGCTGCATACATGGCTGCTCGTAAGGAAGCCTGGGAGGCCAGACCATCCCCACAGCCCAAATTGCCGCCCGTGGCCAGGGACGAGTTCAAAAAGACCCTCACTCATTTGTGCAGGATCGGGGGAGACCGTCTGGATCTCATTAACTACCCCTTTCCGATAGAAGAAGAGGGCACACCAGCTCACACTTGGCGCCCAGAGATGGACCCGACATGCCCCTACCGCACCTTTATGAGGAGGGAAGAACGAAGGCCCAAAAATTACAAAGAAACTACATGGCTATATGTTCTCTTTCGGGTGCACGGACTGAAAGTGGAGGACCAGACATCTGTCATCCTGGACAAGCGCCTGAACATTTCTTTTCACTATGCCGATGGGTGGGGCATGGACCACTTCAGCCTTTACGGTCACCTTGCCTTCAAGCAGCATGTGGATCTGGCACATCTCACAGGCCACTGTATGAAAATCGGGGATGTTCTTTGGCTGATCCTAGAGGCGGCCCGTCGGGACAAAGAATCCTCCTTGACGTACTGGCCGTTAACTTTGCGGCTGTACATCGGGCCTCATGGTATGGTGTTTCTCGTTTCTGCCTTCCACGACTGCGATCCTTTGTGATGCCGAATGCTAATTGATTCTTTTCTTTCTTTCTTCTCTTTCGTCAAACCATCCCACCAGCAATCAGTTGGCGCAGTACCGGAACCTTGTCCGGTTGGTGCAGAAGCCTCCCCACTTCAATGCGGAGGAACCGGCTCCCACCACGACTCCCCTGCCGAAGGCCAGCAAGCGACCGCGGGAAAAGTCACCAGTCAAGAAAGCCTTGGACGCTGATAAGGACGCTGAACGATAGAGGGTGAAGCGGAGGAAGACGGAAGCTACCTCCACCTCGACGTCCCCTCCAGTTCCTCCTCCCCCATCTTTTGAGGAGTTTGCCGCCGCTCAGGCGGAGTCGAGCCGGCCTACAAGTTAGGCCTTCTAGCCTTTGAATCTCTTCGAGGCTTATTTGGATATCAAGAGGGACCCTCCTTGTAACATGTGTGTGCTTCTTTATTTCGGCCGTCGTGGAGAAGCCCACATCTGTATCCATCCCCGATGTAGGTAAAGCCATGGCTTATGGGGCGGCAGAGTCTGTTGAAGAGACCTTTTCCGACTCAACTCTCGCTGTAGAAATTGAAGGAGGTGTATTATTTTCCCCCTTTTTGGGGGTTATTTTGGTTGATCTTCCCCATTCCTCGAAGCCTTATGGACCCGGCTGAACCTAGATCTTGCTTTGCTTGAAAGGAGTAGGTGCAGCGGTCCCTCAGCCGGAGGTGGTTCCCGAGACATCCCAGGTCGAGCGGACATATAAGAGGAAGGGGCGGAAGTCGGGGAGGTCGCAGTTGCCGATCCCGCGTGATGATGCGCTAACCCTAGACTCGGATGAGGGGGCCCCTTCGGCATCGAAAGAGGTGCCGGCCTGGACTAAATCCTCGTCAGGCGAAAAGGTAGATTATGGCTATTCTTCTGATGAGGTGCTTTCAACCGAGGGCGTACCCGAAGAGTCCGGATTTCAAGTCCCCACATGGAAAGCCCCGGTATTATCTGCCTCTCTGAGCCTGGTGGAGCGGGCACTTGTAAGTGTGGGGCATTTTCATTCGGACCTTTTGTTAGGCCACCAACTGATCTCTTGGCCATTGTTGCTTTCTAAATTTAAACAAGAACAAACCCCGCCAGAAGACATAGAAACCCACACCCCAGGTTCAGCAGTCGCTAGATAGGAGAAGAACACTGCGGCCTTGGACAAATTGGCATCCATAGTCGAGGCCTCACGGCAGGAAGAGGCTGCAGCAAGCTCGGACGCCTCTGCTCCTACGGTCGAGGTGCCACCACCAGAAGAGGCAATAGCAGCCGTGAGTACATACTTTCTTCTTCTCCCTTCCTTTCTTCCTTCTCCTTTTTAAGTCTCCCCTCGGGCTGCTGGTTTATTTGGAGCCGTACAGGATCATGCCTCGAAGGGAGTCGTGGAGATTCCTATCCCGGTAGTCGAGGCCCTAGAGGAAGGGTAGATAGCGCCGGAGATCGAGGCCCGAGAGGAAACAGTGCCAGAAGCCGAAGTTCGGGAAGAAACGACGTCGGGGTGCAACATAGTGCTGGCAGACGCGGTAAGCATGGGGACCTCTCGGCCCCTTGAGAATTCAGCGATTTGCTTTGCATGGAAAATGGCTAACCTCGCCTTGCATGGCCAGACAAGAACAACGCCCCAAAGAGCGCGCACACCTCGAGCTCGCAAGGCTGTCCCAGGTGGAGCTCATATTTCCACTTGCATGTGGCGAGAAGATTAAAGTTGCTTCTGGGGCTGGACGCGGGATCCTTGGCGTCTCTTCTGCGAATGGGAGCCATTCCGCGGCTTGTGATCTCACTCCTGCCGATTCCAAAGCCGATCATGCCAGAGGAGGCCCGACTCATGGGGAGAATACTAACAATCATTACTACCCCCTCGGGAGAGTCCCAGGCAGAAAGGGGTGAAGCTCCGTCAGGAGTAACATCGAGCCCGGCTGCGGTTGACACCCTTTCCTCGACCGAGGTCGCGACTCTGGCGCTCCCGGCCTGCGAAGGCACACCGGGTCTGAGCTGTGCTGAGGAGGTGGAAGCGGAAGCAGGTCTGTCCGTGGCGGTGGGGGCGTCACCATCAGACGCGGGCCTTGCCCCTACAGTGGGAATGGAGCAGCCACTCATCGTGGCAGCGTCGGGTGCTTCTATTGCAGTCTCACCCTCGCCACTTGCGATGATCGGCCAGGAACCATCCTCTGAGCCAGAAGGATCTAGCCGTTCGGCGCTGACTCTCCCATCTTCATCAGTAGCAGTGGATACCAAGCTATGGGCCGCGGTGGACAGCGTCGTCGAGTTCAGCCTATTGCATTCCTAAGTTTTGATGATGTCTCACACTATAAATCAATCTGTTTCTATCTCTAGATCAATTCATGCATCATGTTCAAAGTCTGTACATCGCATAGCATGCACGCGTTCAAAGTCTATACATCGCATAGCATGCACGCGCTCAAAGTCTGCACATTGTCTTAGCGTCTCACTTAGCGTCTTGTGCATGCATCATCTCTCAAAGTCTGTACAGCATCATCATCTCACTTAGCGTATCATGTTAAGTCTGTACATTCCTTGTGCATGCATCGTCATTCCTTTTGCATGCATCATCTCTCAATGTCTGTACAGCATCATCGTCTCTACTTGTGCATGCATCGTCTCTTAAAGTCTGTACATCGTTTGCCTAGAATGCATACACTAAGTCTATACATTGCCTTACCTCTCCATGCATATGCAAGTCTGTACAGCCAGAGTCTATACATTGCCTTGCCTCTCCATGCATATGCAAGTCTATACAGCCAGTGTTTATACGTTGCCTTGCAGCATGCACGCACACAAAGTCTGCACATTCCTTTCTGTTATGTTTGTGCATCATTACAGCAAGTCTGTACGTCGTTGTCACATGATTTCTCAATAGGCATTGCAAAGTCTGTACATGGCTCTGCGCATTGCATACAAAGTGTATACATTCGTCAAGGGCATGTCAGTGCATCCATATTCGTTGTGCATACTTTCCTATGTGCATGTGTGCATCTCTCTCAAACAAAGTCTGTACAGCCCGTGTTCAGAGCATATATGTGCATCGTTTGCACAGTACATCCAGAGTCTGTACACTCGTTGAAGGCATGACCAAGCATTCATATTCAAAGTCTATACATTCCTTTATGCATATGCATCCTTCAAGACAAAGTCTGTTCATGGCCCTGCGCATTATATACAAAGTCTGTACATTCGTAAAAAGCATGCCTGAGCACTCATCGTCGATGTACATACTTGCCTATATGCTGGATAATGTCTGTACACGCTTAGTTCAAATCCTGAACTAACTCGATGCATCCCTTTCTTCTCTTCCTGCAGATTGATTCAAGCTGATGATTGGGCACGTGACCCGAGGTTGGCACCTGGCACGTGATCCGAGGTGCTCTCTGGGCGGAAATCTGGAAGCCACACGCCCTACCTGCTGCTGCTATAAATATGGACCTTCTTCCTTCGGAAGAAGATCGATCGTGGAAAAAGCATAAAGCATTTTGAGAGGCTGCACGATCCAGACATAAAGAAAAGAGAAGCGAGAGAGCAGTGTGAGAGCAGAGAACTCCAGAAGAATTCCACTCCATCCAGATCTGAGAGAAAAGTATTTGAGAGAGAGAGTAGTGTCTGTGACTGTGAAGATCTGCTTCTACGGAAGCTACATTGTTCTTTGTCTTTAGAAAAGATTTTCGTTCTTTGATTTTCTTTGTTTCCGTTTTCATTTCATCTTTACTTATCTCATATTGTTACCCTCCAGTGATCGGAGGAAGGGAGGATTGGTCCTCCGGTTTGCAAGTGACAGGGTGTCGCTTGTGGGTTCCCTCCTGGGTGGAGGAAGAGAGACTTCGGTCTCTGGTTTGCTAGTGACTGTGTGTCACTAGTGGTTTCCCTCCGGTCTGGAGGAAGAGGGGAGGTTGTTCCCCTGGTCAAGTTGTTAGGCAGCACCTATTTGCAGACTGAGTCTGCGTTCTAGCCTTTGCTAGTGGAAGCCTCTCTCTGGTTTAGAGTGAGGGGTGGATGTATATTGCGGACTGCAATCGAACCACCTTAAAAACTCCCTGCCTCTTCTGTGGTTTGCTTGTTACTGCTGTGTCGCTCTTCCACTGTTCGACATTTTGCTTCACTATGAACAGCCCTCTCGATCTCACTTACTTACTCTGTCATAGTTATTGATCGCTTTAGCAATCCATTTCGCAGTATCTGAGGGGTTGAGAAACCTAAGTATTGATTTACCGCTAAATTATTAATTTTCGGGAGTGATCTATTCATCCCCCCCTTCTATATCACTCTACGTTGCGCATATCAATTGGTATCAGAGCAGGTTGGCATCATGTGGGCCAACGGTCAGGGTAATCCTATTGGTCCTCGAAGTTTCATAGCTGAGGGACAATCCATTAGTCGCCCTCCATTCTTTGATGGTAATAATTATCTCTTCTGGAAAAACAGGATGGAGGTGTTCATCAGGGCACAGAGCCACAAGCTGTGGAGGGTAATCACTACAGGGCCATATGACCTGCCATCGAACGAGGACGCGTGGACAGATGATCATGTCAAGTTATCTTCACTTAATTGGACGGTCCTGAACATCATCCAGTGTGCTGTACACCCAGACGAATACGCCCGCATATCAGCCTATAGGACGGCCAAGCGAATGTGGGATGAGCTGGAACTAATCTACGAAGGTACAGCTCAAGTGAGAGCCACGAAGGTAAATCTCTTCACCTCTGAGTATGAATTGTTTAAGATGAAACCAGAGGAGACCATCACTGAAATGTATGCCAGGTTGTCCTTGATCACGAACACTCTTAAGGGGCTAGGGAAAGAGATAGCTGAGGCAGATGTAGTCAGGAAGATTCTTAGATCTCTAACCCCAGCATGGCACACTAAGGCCATCATGATAGAAGAGTCAAAGGATCTAACGACTTTGACAGTGAATGACTCATAGGATCCCTCATGACCTATGAGATGAACTTTAAAAGAGGTGGTGAAGGAAGTGACAGGAAGGGCAAGAATGTTGCTCTCAAGGCATCCCGCAACAAGGGTAGCAGCAGCGGGAGCAGTAGCTCTGAGTCCGATGGTTTTTCCGATCTCGATCAGGAGGAGCAGGCAATGCTCACTCGACAGTTCAGAAAATTTTTAAGGACTAAGGGGAAGACCTTTAGGAGGAAGAAGCCATACTCCTTTAGTAAAAATGTTGAATCTAGCAATAATAAGGATAGAAATACTAAGAGAATGACTTGCTTTCATTGCAACAAACAGGGACACATGAAAGGGGACTGCCCAGATCTCCAGAAGAAGGGTCCCTACTTTCAGAAGAAGAGCTCAAAGGTGCAGAAAAAGAAGAAGCCACAGGCAATGGTCTGCACGTGGAGCGATGAGGAAGAAGATCCGGAAAGCACTTTCTCGGAGGAAGATGAAGAAGGAATTTGCCTAATGGCAAATAGCGAAGACGGGGTAACAAGTGTCTTTGAAAATTTTTCTATTGATGACTGGGAAGATGCCTATGCTGAATTATTAGACATGTTCAATTCACTCAGTAAAGAGCATAGGGTCCTCAAGAGAAAATTCAATACTAATATTGAAGAACTAACCCAAATCAGTGAGGAAAGACGGACATTAAGGAAAGAATTAGAAGAAATGACATCCTTGAGAAAAGAAAATGAAAAGCACAAGGTAGAAAACCAGGAGGGTCACACCCAGCTCAACGAACTCAAAATCAAAATTGAAGAAAGCCTGAAAGAAAATAGAGTGATCTCAGAGAAATATGAAGCTGTTAAGAAAGTGAACGCTGAACTCTTAAAAAATTCTGAGTCTCTGCAAAAAGAGTTAGAAGATAAACAGAGGGTTTTGGAAAAATTTGTTCAAGGAAAAACAAGTATGGATGCTATAATAGGGACAAGGGTTAACTTCAATAGGGAGGGTCTAGGCTATGACCCAACTAACAAGAGACCCCTTCAATTCAAAACCACAACCTTCTGCCCAGAGAAGGGAAAAGAGAAGCTGGACACACCATCCAGCTCAAATAGCAGTCAAGGAGCTCAACGTCCGAAAAAAAATTTAACAAACAGTGCTGGTCGACCACTTAAAATGGGAATGAATTTTGTGAAGAACTTCACTAAGCCCACTCACCAGAACATAAATGGTAGATGGACCAAGCAAATGGATCAGGATAAAAGCTGGAATTACTACAAACAGATGGGTCCAAACAGGATCTACTGGAGAAATAACTATCATCCTCAAAAATCTGTTAAACAACAAGCTCACAAGAGGTATCCCAGGAATGGGAAGCCCAATGACTGGAATAGAGTTTACTTCTCCAGACCAGCTGGACATAACTCCGGTCATAATTTCAATAAACCCGAAGTAAAGGTTCCAGGGAAATCCATGTTGAAGCAAATCTGGATTCCTAAACATCTGCTTAGAAATTTGAATAATGTCTTTGGACCCAACTCATCTTGGGTTCCAAATCACTTTGCTTGATTTTGATTGTGTAGGTCAGCCTGACAGCTGAAGACAACAAGTGGTACCTCGACAGTGGTTGCTCCAGGCACATGACAGGAGACCGATCCAAGTTCAGCAAGTTAGAGATGAAGGTAGGGGGTCTGGTCAAATTTGGAGGAAAGAACAGAGGTAAGATCATTGGAGTTGGCACAGTAGGTAAGTCTTCCACAAACTCCATTGAAAAAGTTCTACTTGTGGAAGGTCTTCAACACAACCTGATTAGCATTAGTCAATTATGTGACAAGGGTCACAAGGTTGTGTTTGATGATAACTCATGCAAAATTTTTGAAATAAATTCCGATGTGGTTAAATTTGTAGCCAACAGGATTAATAATGTCTACATGATAGACTTAGACGCTGAATCTGAACCTAATCTTTGTTTATCTGCTAACTATGAAAGTGATGCTTTTGAATGGCATAGACGTCTAGGCCATGCTAGTTTCTCTACTTTAAATAAATTGGTCAAGCATGATTTAGTTAGAGGCATGCCTAGAATCAAGTTCAATTCTATTTCAAAATCCTGTGATGCCTGTGCTCTAGGCAAACAGACTAGGAAATCTTTCAAGCTAAGATCTGAGCCATTGTCCTCTAGACCAATGGAACTTCTCCATATGGACCTCTTTGGTCCTACTAGGACTCAGAGTCTTAATGGGAATAGGTTTGGCTATGTGATCATTAATGACCACTCTAGATTTTCATGGATCTTTTTCTTAGCCAGTAAAAGCGAGGCTTTTCAAAAGTTTAATCATTTTTTCAATAAGGTCAAACAAGAAGGAAAACACAAGATTTGTTCAATTCAATCTGACCATGGAGGTGAGTTTAAAAATTCCATGTTTTCTGATCTTTGTGAAAGAGAGGGACTAACACACAGATTTTCTTCTCCAAGGACACCTGAACAGAATGGAATTGTGGAGAGAAGAAATAGAACTATTGTGGAGATGGCCCGAACCATGCTGTTTGAGAATCAATTACCAAGGAAATTCTGGGCAGAGGCGGCCAATACAGCAACTTATATAATCAACTGGGCCATGGTAAGACCTATTCACAAGAAAACACCCTAGGAGCTACTATAAGGTAAGAAACCAAACTTGGTTCATTTCAGAATTTTTGGAGCTAAATGCTTTATTCATAATAATGACAAGAAAGACTTAGATAGGTTTGAAGCTAAAAGCTCCCCTGGAATATTTTTAGGATACTCTGAAGTGTCAAGGGCATATAGGGTCTTTAACATAACAGACCAGAAAGTTGAAGAGTCTCCACACATCATTTTTAGTGATAAGAAAGGTGTTACTATCATTGAAAATATTGACAGGGATTCCAATCACGATGGGGAATTCCTAGAAGACCAAGAAGAAGAGAAGACTCAGCCGAGTGGAACATCAAATCCTCCCAACCAGGAAGGGCCAGAAGAAACAGGTGAGTCTTCAATAAATGTTATATTTCTTAAAGATCATCCGATAGATAATGTCATAGGCAACCCTGAAGATCCTCTTCGGACTAGGTCTCATTTTAGGAATGTTAGTAATCAAGACCTAATTGCTTTGGTCTCACAAATTGAACCCAAATCAGTAGAAGAGGCCTTGGCTGATCAATCTTGGGTCAATGCTATGTGTGAGGAATTAGGTCAGTTCAAAAGAAATAATGTCTGGGAGCTAGTTCCAAGACCAGAAAATACTAATGTCATAGGAACTAAGTGGGTGTTTAAAAATAAAATGAATGAAGATGGAATCATTTTCAGGAATAAGGCTAGACTAGTAGCCAAGGGCTACTGTCAGTAATTTGGTGTTGATTTTGATGAATCCTATGCACCTGTTGCTAGGATGGAAGCAATACGAATATTGCTAGCATTTGTGTGCTCTAAGAACATAAAACTCCAACAAATGGATGTTAAAAGTGCCTTCTTAAATGGAGTCATTAAGGAAGAGGTTTTTGTTGAACAACCCCCAGGATTTCAGTTCTCTCCTCAACCTATCCAAGTTTTCAGGTTAAACAAAGCCCTGTATGGTCTAAAGCAAGCTCCTCGAGCATGGTATGAAAGACTGACTGAATTTCTGATCAGCAAGGGCTACATCAGAGATAAAGTTGATCAAACCTTATTTACCAAGGGTACAAATAACGATCTCATCATAGTTCAGGTATATGTAGATGACATTATGTTTGGATCAACTAGCTGTGAACTATGTGATGAATTCTCTAAAATGATGTCTGCTGAATTTGAGATGAGTTTGGTAAGTGAACTAAAGTATTTTCTTGGCTTACAGATACAACAATTAGAGGATGGATGCTTCATCAACCAGACCAAATACACAATGGAACTATTCAAGAGATTTGGTATGAACAACCTGAAGCACATTACAACACCTATGAGTACCAACACCTCACTGGATGCAGATGAGACAGGTAAAGAAGTAAATGCCAAGCTCTATCGAGATATGATTGGATCTCTACTTTACTTGACAGCCTCTAGACCTAATATACAGTTCAGTGTAGGAATGTGTGCAAGGTATCAGTCTAGACCCACTGAATCACATTTAGTTGCAGTGAAAAGAATTTTCAGATATTTGTCAGCTACACACTCTCTTGGTCTATGGTTTCCTGCATCACACTCACTTGATTTAGTTGCATACACAGATGCAGATTATGCAGGGTGTAAACTAGATCGGAAAAGCACTAGTGGTCACTATGAATTTTTAGGTGGGTGTTTAGTGTCTTGGGGCTCCAAGAAACAACATTCTGTGGCCCTCTCCACTGCAGAGGCTGAATATGTAGCTGCAGGGAGTTGTGGTACACAAGTCATTTGGATTAAACACCAGCTTCAGGACTACCAAGTAGACCTGGGGTGCATACCTATCTATTGTGATAATACCAATGCCATCAATCTAGCCAAGAATCCTGTTTTGCATTCCCGTACCAAACACATAGAGATAAGGCATCATTTCATAAGAGATGAGGTCTCTAAGAATAACTTTGAACTGATTCATGTAGGCACTACAAATCGGATTGCTGACATCTTCACCAAACCTCTGGACAATGAAAAATTCACTACACTGAGAAGAGAATTAGGCCTATTCAAGTTGTCTTAATTGTGAAGTCTGTTCCTTTTGTGAGGGGGAGTTCTGTGTGTCATATGGTTAGCCTTCAGTAATGCTATGATTAAGGGGGAGCTGGTTGAGCTGTGAGAGGGGGAGTTCTTTGACTGATTCAAAAAGACTGACCAGATGTGTGTCATTGCTGGTTCTCATGACTGAACTAGTGCGGTTCTCTCAGACAGTAGAATCTCACTCATCTCTTAAGTCTATAAGTCTGTGTTACTAAAGTCCAGCTAGAATCTTTCCTCTAGTAGTCTATCAGAGATCTGGATTAATTGTATAAAGTATATCTTCCTACATTGTTAGTGATTCCGGTTCAGGCCAAAACCTCTATGTCTTGATATCTGACCAAAACAACTTGAAATCTAGACTTCAAGATTCACTTCAAGAAATAGTTCTTCTGGTATTGTTTTCAATCATTCCATCTCCTTAACACAAGGGATCAACTGAATGAACAAAGGTCTTGATTTGGTCACTGAGAAACTGGGAGCTTCATCAATGAAATGAAGTTTTTCCTATGTCATGAGGTGTCAAATGCTTAACAAAAAAAATGAAAAGAAATGACATTAATATTCTGACCATCACAGAGCAATGGTGGCTAGCTGGTGAGTAACTGGGGACTCTGGCCTCTAATCAATGTGTTTCCTCATGTCAAAAGCCACAGTTACTAACTCTGTTCTGTTAAAAAAAAAGGGAGGTAATGAGGTACTCACACTGAGTAACTGAGGATTCAGGCCTCTAATCAAGGTGTCTCCCTAATGTCAAAAGTGTGAATTACCAACTTACTCATTGGTCTTCTTGAACATCACCTCAAAATCCCTTGTCCTTAACAATTTAATGGATTGCTTGTCCTCAATATCTTGAGCACACCTTCTCTGACTTTGTCTCTTGTTGTCTTCTGGGATAGTTGCCTATTCAGCTATGTCATGCCATACTTGTTCACCCCTATTCTAAATCATACACTATGTATGTTGATAAACTTTTCTCTCATTCTAGCTCTCTATTGCTTACTAGAGTTCAAGAATCTTCACTTGAGTTTAGCACCTCACTTATTCTCTTAAGGGTTGCTCGTGTCTTTCTACACTAAGAAGTTACTGTACTACTCCCTCATGTCTCCAGCACTTTCATATATCCTTCTTTTTCTTTTGATGATGTCAAAGGGGGAGAGAGGTTATGCAATGCAATATCTGAAAGCAGGTCATCTGGTTCATGGCAATTTCTGAGAGTGAGTTGTGGGGGAGTGGTTTTTGGTGAGAGAAGAGGTTCAGAGTTGTGCTTAGCTTGTCTGCATGATGCACTTAATATTGCATGTTTTTAATACTCTAATACTGATTGATTCATAATGTTGCCATCATCAAAAAGGGGGAGATTGTTGCATTCCTACGTTTTGATGATGTCTCACACTATAAATCAATCTGTTTCTATCTCTAGATCAATTCATGCATCATGTTCAAAGTATGTACATCGCATAGCATGCACGCGTTCAAAGTCTGTACATCGCATAGCATGCACGCGCTCAAAGTCTGCACATTGTCTTAGCATCTCACTTAGCGTCTTGTGCATGCATTGTCTCTCAAAGCCTGTACAGCATCATCGTCTCACTGAGCGTCTCATGTTAAGTCTGTACATTCCTTGTGCATGCATCATCATTCCTTTTGCATGCATCGTCTCTTAAAGTCTGTACAGCATCATCGTCTCTACTTGTGCATGCATCGTCTCTTAAAGTCTGTACAACGTTTGCCTAGAATGCATACACTAAGTCTATACATTGCCTTGCCTCTCCATGCATATGCAAGTCTGTACAGCCAGAGTCTATACATTGCCTTGCCTCTCCATGCATATGCAAGTCTATACAGCCAATGTCTATACGTTGCCTTGCAGCATGCACGCACACAAAGTCTGCACATTCCTTTCTGTTATGTTTGTGCATCATTACAGCAAGTCTGTACGTCGTTGTCACATGATTTCTCAATAGGCATTGCAAAGTCTGTACATGGCTCTGCGCATTGCATACAAAGTGTATACATTCGTCAAGGGCATGTCAGTGCATCCATATTCGTTGTGCATACTTTCCTATGTGCATGTGTGCATCTCTCTCAAAAAAAGTCTGTAAGCCCGTGTTCAGAGCATATCTGTGCATCGTTTGCACAGTACATCCAGAGTCTGTACACTCGTTGAAGGCATGACCAAGCATTCATATTCAAAGTCCATACATTCCTTTATGCATATGCATCCTTCAAGACAAAGTCTGTTCATGGCTCTGCACATTATATACAAAGTCTGTACATTCGTAAAAAGCATGCCTGAGCACTCATCGTCGATGTACATACTTGCCTATATGCTGGATCATGTCTGTACACGCTTAGTTCAAATCCTGAACTAACTCGATGCATCCCTTTCTTCTCTTCCTGTAGATTGATTCAAGCTGATGATTGGGCATGTGACCCGAGGTTGGCACCTGGCACGTGATCCGAGGTGCTCTCTGGGCGGGAATCTGGAAGCCACACGCCCTACTTGCGGCTACTATAAATATGGACCTTCTTCTTCGGAAGAAGATCGATCGTGGAAAAAGCATAAAGCATTTTGAGAGGCTGCACGATCCAGACATAAAGAAAAGAGAAGCGAGAGAGCAGTGTGAGAGCAGAGAACTCCAGAAGAATTCCACTCCATCCAGATCTGAGAGAAAAGTATTTGAGAGAGAGAGTAGTGTCTGTGACTGTGAAGATCTGCTTCTACGAAGCTACATTGTTCTTTGTCTTTAGAAAAGATTTTCGTTCTTTGATTTTCTTGTTTTCTGTTTTCATTTCATCTTTACTTATCTCATATTGTTACCCTCCAGTGATCGGAGGAAGGAGGATTGGTCCTCCGGTTTGCAAGTGACAGGGTGTCGCTTGTGGGTTCCCTCCTGGGTGGAGGAAGAGAGACTTCGGTCTCTGGTTTGCTAGTGACTGTGTGTCACTAGTGGTTTCCCTCCGGTCTGGAGGAAGAGGGGAGGTTGTTCCCCTGGTCAAGCTGTTAGGCAGCACCTATTTGCAGACTGAGTCTGCGTTCTAGCCTTTGCTAGTGGAAGCCCCACTCTGGTTTGGAGTGAGGGGTGGATGTAGATTGCGGACTGTAATTGAACCACCTTAAAAACTCCCTGCCTCTTCTGTGGTTTGCTTGTTACTGCTTTGTCGCTCTTCCACTGTTTGACATTTTGCTTCACTGTGAACAGCCCTCTCGATCTCACTTACTTACTCTGTCATAGTTATTGACCGCTTTAGCAATCCATTTTGCAGTATCTGAGGGGTTGAGAAACCTAAGTATTGATTTACCACTGAATTATAAATTTTCGAGAGTGATCTATTCATCCCCCCCTTCTATATCACTCTACGCTATACATATCACAGCCCACTGGCCGTGCCTTCAATAGGTCACGTTACTTCGGACCTGCCGGTCCGTCAGACCTTATTGACGCTACGAGCCATGATGCTCGCCGACCCCCTCCCCACATACCGGGGAGTGCACACCATGGTCATGCAGCTGACCGGGGCTCTACAGACGATGGGCTGTCCTTTGGAGGAATGGTCACGGCAGGTTCTGTTATTATTGAAATATGTCAACCGCCGCGAGTTCCTCAAGACACAGGCTCCCACTGAATTCACGGCCATCAGCGCCCAGAGGAATGAATACTTGCAGGCCTTGGAAGCCCGGCGGGATAACAGGGAACAACGTCAGAAGGCCTTGGATGAATGCCGTGCTAACATCCATGCCTTGGAGAATAGGGTAGAGAGGCTCAGGGGCTGGCTTGCCAAAGCCGAGTCCGATCTTGCCGAGGCCGAGGCGACCGAGGCTAAAGATGCTGAGGAGTTGGGCGTCGCTGAGGTTGAGGTAGACTCCGTGGCGGCGGAGCTAGAGCGCCTTGACGCACAGGAGGGCCGACTGCGCGAAATGGTGAACTTTCCGTGCGTCGGGATCCTCCCTCTCGAGGAAATCTTCCGGGGGATAGATTAGCCGCCGATCCTCCTTCATTCATTCTCTTTCCTTTTTTTTTTGCTTCCTCCCTTTGCTTTTTTTGCATGTAACATCGGGGTATGCCTCGAGGCCTATGTAACTTTTCCAAAGAGGAATACAAAATAGTTGTTTCACATGCCACTTGTATGTGTATGGTATTCGAGAACCTCCCCCCCTTTTTTTTGCCCCGTGGTAGAGTGCAAGTTTGTGCTAATAGCTTGTTCAGGGAGTGCCCAGTAGGGTTCGCGTAGGAGCATAGGAGAATGCTCGCCCTTCCGGAGGAGGGACAATGGTACCACACCACCATGTCTCTCGTGCGATTAACCAAACTGTGTCACCAGTGTATTTGACCCGGATGGGTTGATCCGACCCCGGAGGGACGGAGAGAAGAGTTTGTTCATTCAGTGACCTAAACGGGAGGTCTCGGGCAAAAGTAGGTTGTTCGTCACCCGAGGAGACGGAGAGAAGAGTTTGTTCATTCAATGACCTAAACGGGAGGTTTTGGTCAAAAGTAGGTTGTCCGTCGCCCGAGGGGACGAAGAGAAGAGTTTGTTCGTTCAATGACCTAGACGGGAGGTCTTGGTCAAAATGGGTTGTTTGTTTATGCCGACAATGATGTGACACAACCTAGGACTTAACAAGCAAGCACATTTGGCAATCAAGACGGACCGATAATGGCGGCCGCTCACCCGTCACTCACCCAAGACCCGGGGTAACATGGAAATGCCAAGTGGAGGTTTTGTGGGCTGGTCCCTTGCTGGTAGAGGGCCAGCAAGGCCAAGGTTTGTTTCCCCAAGGGTATGGCTGCCCAATTCAAGGGAGCCGACGAAGTGCCAAGGGCACGGGTTACACTCCTCACCCCACGGTGATCTCTTAAAGTGATGGTGCTTAAAGATCGGACTCTCACTTCTCAAAGCCAGCGGAGTTTATGAACTAATATTAGGGAGAACAAGCACTAAATGGAGCTAGGAGTGGAGCACTTACTCGACCGGTTTGAAGAAACCGGTCCCGTTCGGAGACGTGGACGAGCGGGGAAGCGTGAGTTCCCCACATGCCGCGCCGGGGTAGCTTGACCTGCTCAAATTGTTACAACACTACACCCCATGCAAGGGGGGGAATCGTGGAGAAGGGAAGATGATGATTACATCCAAACACTACCTCCTCACAGGGAGGGGCCTTCAGCCGGCCAAGCGGAGAGGGAAATTCGAGCTAGAAGTGATGAAAGGAAGCCGATGCCGAATCTGTCCACGTTCTGGAATCAGGGACCAGCAGTCGCAGATCGCACCTCTGTGACCTCTCTGATTTTTTCTGATGACGGGACCAGTGGGGAAATCTTCGTAACTGGATCAGGATGACTTCAGAATTTTTTTGATTTCTTCTGGCACCGATGCTGGTCTGGGTGGAGGCTCGAACAGGGTGGCAGATTCTCGGACTGACAGCTTCAGGTTTCCAACAGCAGGAAGAAGAGGATGCCTCGACAGCTCCCGGACTCAGAATCAAGAACCGCCAGAGTTTTTAGAACCGTGGACGAGTCCTCTTAACAGAAGAACTGGCAGGGAAGCCAAACGATGCCGGAGAAGACCAGTCGACTCTGAACAATGGTGATAGGTCAGTGCAGATTGTGGGAAGCAGAACCGCATACCCGAGGGAGAAAATTGATAACTCTGGCCCACGGATGACGATTGAAGTTCTGCTTCTTGATTCTGAAAGTAGACAGGACGAGGAACAACTTTTCAAAAGAACTCTTGGCCTGATTCTTCCGAGGTTCATCGTGGTAAAGTTTCTACTCCGATTCAGGTGCTCAGCAGGGGCAGATCTGCGCAGTTGTGGGAGAACGGATCTCCCGGGCAGCACGGAGCTCGGATGGAGATGAAACCACCACCGTTACGAAGAAGACTGGTAGACGCTTCCGTGGATAGCTCTTGGGCCTTCAGATTCGCTGGGATGTGGTCGGGGTCATCTCTTTAAACTGCTACTCTTCTGCTGCCTGCGAACTGAAAACTAGAGGTTGAAGATGATGGGGGGAAATGGGGTATATGGGAGGGGAAATGGATGTGGATGAGTGTGGGGAGAACCTTGGCTGTGAGGGGGTCTAGGAGGGGGTGTTCCAAGGTGTGGGAGGGGAAGAATAGGGTCTGGAAGGGGGTCTAACAGGTGGTGGGAGGAGGAGCTACGAATTTGGGCTTGGAGGGAGAAGGGGGAAGGTGAGGGGGGCACAAGTGGGTGGAGGGAATGTGAGTTTGAATTTCCTTTAATGTGGGGTGATCAATGGTGGTCTTGGGGATGGGAAGAGGTGCCTTGGGAAGGTGGAGGGCTGCTTGGGGAAGGGGATGGGTAGTTGGGGGTTGGAGGGTGGGGTGTGGATTGGTGGAGGGTCTATTGGGACTAGGGGGAAGTAATGATGGCTTGTGGGAAGTTGTAGAGGAGTTAATGGAGGTAGGTGGGAGGGTGGAGGTGGTTGGGAGGGGAGGAGAGAGAAAATTTTTGAAATTGGGTGTAGAGGAGAGAGAAAGGGGAGTGAAAGAGAGAAATTAAGAGAGGGATGGGTGGGGAATCTCTCCCCTAGGGTCTCTCACCCAAATAATGGAATCTCCTCACTAGATAAGAAGTTTGAACTCTCAAAATGGCAAGTTTTTCATTCATTGATTCATTACCTTGAAATGGGGGGAATGGGGCCCTATATATAGGCAACCCACATTTTACAATAAGACCCTGACAATTGACTCAATGACAAATAACCGAGGGGGTAGGGGGGAGCCCTTGGGCCAAGCCCAATGAATTGGGCCCAATAGCTAACTAGACAACCTAATGACACTCAAACTTAGGGAAATAAACATAAGACCTAGGAACATGACTCAAATAAAAGGGAAAATACATCAAATGACTCAAATAAAAATTACATAGGACTCAAAATTAAATAACTAGACCATGCCGGATGCAACCGGGGCGAGGAGACGAGTTGTGAACATGGGCATGGGAGGTGATGTCCCCATCATACTCCCGGGGTGCGGAGAACTCGACTCCGTCGAGTAAGTGTCCTTCCCTCCGTGGAGGGTGTAGAAGTGGTACTGCCCTCAAGTCTTCCGAACGAGACCGATCCATCCACCTGCCGAGATAACGCTCGTATACCTTGCTCCTGGTGGTAGTGGCATGTTCATCCAATATTCGTTCAATGCGCTCACGCTGGGCTCTCTTGGCTGGTGGACTCTCCTCACTGGTGGGTGCTCTCTCAACGGAGGGAATATGCTCAATATCCTCACTAGGTACCACCGTGGGTCCCTTATATGGCACTAGGTCGGCTACATTGAATGTAGGACTCACTCCATACTCCTCGGGGAGATCTAACTCACAGGCATTAGTGTCAATGCGCCTCAGGACCTGGAAGGGACCAGCCCCACGTAGCCTCAATTTGGAGATGACTCCCGGGGAGAGCCTCTCCTTCCTCACCATCACAAAGTCACCCACGTGGAATTCTTGGTGACGCCGAAGGGAGTCAGCCTGCCTCTAATAGATCTCATTTTCCTTGCTTATGTGCTTGCAAAGGCTTTCATGCAATTTTGTGAATGTTGACATTCTAGGGGTGATGGGTGGACCTGGGCAACCAAAAGTAGACCAATCATGCTTTGACGCCAGGAAGGCTTTGATGGAATGGGGAGGACCGGGGCATCCATAGGTGATCCGGTCATGCATGGGGGTGACAAATTCTGGGGGACCCGGACATCCATGAATACTCCTATCATGCCTACGACTCATGATGAGTGAAGGTGGACCACTACATCCGAATTTGGACCACTCATGCTTTCTAATTGACATGTGGGTGATATGAATGAATGGACCCAACATAGTGTTCATGCCAAGCGGTGTGGTAAGCCTAGACACATGCATGTTTTTCCTAAAGGTGACTTTTATGTGTATAGGTGTGGGACAACCCTTTAACTGCCATTGGAAAGGATCGAATGGATCTAAGAAGGTGGTCATCATGGGGTGGGGCACAACCTTATTACCTAGGGGTATGTGGCCCAAGGTCATGGTTCCCAAGGTGTAACCCGGGTCTAGGATGGGGTGAATTAGGTCTAACATGGTGGGTTGGGATAGGGAATGGTGGGTGGTGGATAAGGTGGTTGGATCACATGGGGAACTAGACTCCCATAGGAAGGGATCAAAGGGGTCGTGGAAAGGTCTTCCTAGATGGAGGCACTCTATGTCTTCAAGGTTCCCAAATTGTGAGTCAACTTCCTCTAAGGTAATTGGGCCAAGGTTTCTAGTTGGTTGACTGATCAAAGTATTTGGGATCTCAATGGTAGGAGAGTGGATCGAGATGGTTTCTTCTACCATAGGGAGAAGGAAAAGGAGGTCGCTAGTGTAGCAACCAATGGTATAGACCGAGGTGATTGACCCGATGCATAGGTGTAGGAGGCCAAGGCTCCTAGGTTGTTCGGCCATAGGGGTCAACATGCTAGTGAACTCAATTTGCCATGCTAAGCCTCTAAGAAAATTCTCTAAGGTCTCTACTTGATAAGATGCTTAGATTGTGGTGTGATAAAGGAGATGGGCACTATGGGATGGTTTTCCTTCATGGGTGGGAAATCGTGGGCCGTGATCTCTCTTATTGGGCTCTTCTTTAGCCAACAAACAAGGGTTTCCCCTAAGATGAGATTAACTCCAACTAGAGATGGTGATGTAAGGTGAAGACCCTCGTGTGTTGTTTCTTCTTCAATTTGGGCTTGGGTTTCCTCCAAGGTAGAGAGTGGGTTTGGAGTGTTCACCACTATGGGGTGGGGTATGGGTTCTTCTTCCAAGGAGGTGAGAGGGGCTTTTGAAGGTGTGGTGATGATTGGGGCATGGTGTATCCGGGGTGGTAGGTAGTGGGAAACTTAGGTTAGGATAGGTGAGGGTAGTAGTGGAGGCTTTGGTGGGAGTTGGATTGGGGTAGGGAGAGGAAGATGGGTGGGTTGAAGGGGTTTGGGTTGATTTGTTTTGGGAGGAGTGTCTCTTTTTGGGGGTGATGGAGAGGTAGTGGTGGGGGTTACCATGGGCCTAGGTGGAGAGTTGGCCATGGGGCCCAATTGGGTATGGGGACCTATGGTTGTGGTGTGGACTTGGAGGTGGGGTGTAAATGTAGTGGTTGGGGTGGGAGAGATAGGAAGTGGTAGGGAATGGGTGATTGGGGTCTTGGATTGACCGGGTGGGGATGAAGGAGTTGAAGTGCTCCTTGGGCTTTTGTGATTTGAGTAGGAGGGAGAGGGTTGGAGAGTGTAGGTTTTCCTAAGCTCGACCTTCATCTCATCCCAAGTGCTAATGGGGGCCTCCCTGCGGATCTTTCTTAAACCTTCCACAACTAACCAATGAGTTTTAGCTTGTTTGGAGAGGTGTGCCTTGGCTAGCCTCATTCTCCTTTCTTCGTTCAAGAGGCAACTTTTAAAGAATTGGTCTAGGGAAATCTCCCAATCTAGGTAAAGGCTTGGGCTGTTGGATCCATCAAAGGTGGGGGTTTTGATTTTCATGTGTTCTAAAAATATGGTTTCTAGATTTCCCCAAAGGTCACTCTCATTCACTCTTGGTGCACGGCTATTTCCTTCAAGTCGGTCGAGTCGAGACATGATATCTTCAAGCCGATTAAGGACATTAGGTAGGGCTTCTATGATAGAGGTGTTGCTACCCACTTTGTTGGCAATGGAGCTTCCATGAGGATTTGGGCTTCTTGGGAAAGTTGATGGGGATGGATATTACAGGTATGAAGTGGCCATTCTAGTGGACATGGGAGATGCAACCGAGGACTCTAAATGCATAAACATGCCCTAGGACCAACTTGTGGAGAGACAAGTTGTGAACTTACTCTGATACCAATTGATGTGACACAACCTAGGACTTAACAAGCAAGCACATTTGGCAATCAAGACAGACCGATAATGGTGGCCGCTCACCCGTCACTCACCCAAGACCCGGGGTAACTTGGAAATGCCAAGTGGAGGTTTTGTGGGCTGGGCCCTTGCTGGTAGAGGGCCAGCAAGGCCAAGGTTTCTTTCCCCAAGGGTATGGCTGCCCAATTCAAGGGAGCCGACGAAGTGCCAAGGGCACGGGTTACACTCCTCACCCCACGGTGATCTCTTAAAGCGATGGTGCTTAAAGATCGGACTCTCACTTCTCAAAGCCAGTGGAGTTTATGAACTAATATTAGGGAGAACAAGCACTAAATGGAGCTAGGAGTAGAGCACTTACTCGACCGGTTTGAAGAAACCGGTCCCGTTCGGAGACGTGGGCGAGCGGGGAAGCGTGGGTTCCCCACACGCCGCGCCGGGGTAGCTTGACCTGCTCAAATTGTTACAACACTACACCCCATGCAAGGGGGGGAATCGTGGGGAAGGGAAGATGATGATTACATCCAAACACTACCTCCTCACAGGGAGGGGCCTTCAGTCGGCCAAGCGGAGAGGGAAATTCGAGCTAGAAGTGATAAAAGGAAGCCGATGCCGAATCTGTCCACGTTCTGGAATCAGGGACCAGCAGTCAAAGATCGCACCTCTGTGACCTCTCCTATTTTTACTGATGACGGGACCAGTGGGGAAATCTTCGTAACTGGATCAGGATGACTTCAGAATTTTTTTGATTTCTTCTGGCGCCGATGCTGGTCTGGGTGGAGGCTCGAACAGGGTGGCAGATTCTCGGACTGACAGCTTCAGGTTTCCAACAGCAGGAAGAAGAGGATGCCCCGATAGCTCCCGGACTCAGAATCAAGAACCACCAGAGTTTTTGGAACCGTGGACGAGTCCTCTTCACAGACGAACTAGCAGGGAAGCCAAACGATGCCATAGAAGACCAGTGGACTCAGAACAATGGTGACAGGTTGGTGTAGACTGTGGGAAGCAGAACCACGTACCTGAGGGAGAAAATTGATAACTCTGGGCCACGGATGACGATTGAAGTTCTGCTTCTTGATTCTGAAAGTAGACAGGACGAGGAACAACTTTTTAGAAGAACACTTGGCCTTATTCTTCCGAGGTTCATCGTGGTAAAGCTTCTACTCTGGTTCAGGTGCTCAGCAGGGGCAGCTCTGCGCAGTTGTGGGAGAACGGATCTCCCGGGCAGCACGGAGCTCGGATGGAGATGAAACCACCGCCGTTACGAAGAAGACTGGTAGACGCTTCCGTGGATAGTTCTTGGGCCTTCAGATTCATTTGGATGTGATCAAGGTCGTCTCTGCAAACTGCTACTCTTCTGCTGCCTGCGAACTGAAAACTAGAGGTTAAAGATGATGGGGGAAATGGGGTATATGGGAGGGGAAATGGAGGTGGATGAGTGTGGGGAGAACCTTGGCTGTGATGAGGTCTAGGAGGGGGTGTTCCAAGGTGTGGGAGGGGAAGAATAGGGTCTGGAAGGGGGTCTAACAGGTGGTGGGAGGAGGAGCTACGAATTTGGGCTTGGAGGGAGAAGGGGGAAGGTGAGGGGGGCACAAGTGGGTGGAGGGAATGTGAGTTTGAATTTCCTTTAATGTGGGGTGATCAATGGTGGTCTTGGGGATGGGAAGAGGTGCCTTGGGAAGGTGGAGGGCTACTTGGGGAAGGGGATGGGTAGTTGGGGGTTGGAGGGTGGGGTGTGGATTGGTGGAGGTTCTATTGGGACTAGGGGGAAGTAATGATGGCTTGTGGGAAGTTGTAGAGGAGTTAATGGAGGTAAAGTGGGAGGGTGGAGGTGGTTGGGAGGGAAGGAGAGAGAAAGTTTTCGAAATTGGGTGTGGAGGAGAGAGAAAGGGGAGTGAAAGAGAGAAATTAAGAGAGGGATAGGTGGGGAATCTCTCCCCTAGGGTCTCTCACCCAAATAATGGAATCTCCCCACTAGATAAGAAGTTTGAACTCTCAAAATGGCAAGTTTTTCATTCATTGATTCATTACCTTGAAATGGGGGGAATGTGGCCCTATATATAGGCAACCCACATTTTACAATAAGACCCTGACAATTGACTCAATGACAAATAACCGAGGGGGTAGGGGGGAGCCCTTGGGCCAAACCCAATGAATTTGGCCCAATAGCTAACTAGACAACCTAATGACACTCAAACTTAGGGAAATAAACACAAGACCTAGGAACATGACTCAAATAAAAGGGAAAATACATCAAATGACTCAAATAAAAATTAGATAGGACTCAAAATTAATTAACTAGACCATGCCGGATGCAACCGGGGCAAGGAGACGAGCTGTGAACATGGGCATGGGAGGTGATGTCCCCATCAGACAGGGTGCCGGGGGCGGACGTGGTTCGTTTGTTTCTTGGTATTTTCGTTGGTACGGGGCTAGTGCCAACGCAAAGAGAAAGGTTGATTCCCCAATCCCAGATGAAAGGTTCGGGTGGGGTGTTCTTTGTCAGTGCTGATAGGGTGTCAAGGGCTAACATAGTTGATTCGTCTATTGAAATGTTCGTTGGTACGAGTTGTTGCCAACGCAAGGAGAAACATTGATTCCCCAATCCCGGACGAAAGGTTCGGGTGGGGTGTTCTTCATCAGTGCCGAAAGAATGTCAAGGGCTGACATGGTTGATTTGTTTATTGAGATATTCGTTGGTACGGGCTGGTGCCAATGCAAGGAGAAAGGTTGATTCCCCAATCCCAGACGAAAGGTTCGGGTGGGGTGTTCTTCGTCAGTACCGACAGAATGTCAAGGGCTGACATGGTTGATTCGTTTATTGAGATATTCGTTGGTACAGGCTGGTGCCAACGCAAGTAGAAAGGTTGATTCCCCAAACCCGAACGAAAGGTTCGGGTGGGGTGTTCTTTGTCAGTGCCGACAGAATGTCAAGGGCTGACATGGTTGATTTATTTATTGAGATATTCGTTGGTACGGGATGGTGCCAACGTAAGGAGAAAGGTTGATTCCCCAATCCTGGATGAAAGGTTCGGGTGGGGTGTTCTTCGTTAGTGCCAACAGAATGTCAAGGGCTGATATGGTTGATTCGTTTATTGAGATATTCGTTGGTACGGGCTGGTGCCAACGCAAGGAGAAAGGTTGATTCCCCAATCCCGGACAAAAGGTTCGAGTGGGGTGTTCTTCGTCTGTGCCGACAGAATGTCAAGGGCTGACATGGTTGATTCGTCTATTGGAATATTCTCAGAGCTGAGAGTGAGGATTATTAAAGGAGGGTAGAGTCCTCCTCCTCCTTTCTTTCCTTCTTTTTTTCTTCTTTTCTTTTTCTTTTCTTTCCTTCTCTCTTTTCTTTACTTTTCTTTTCTTCTTTTTTTCTCTCTTTTGTTTTCTTCTTTCTCTTTTTTCTTCTTTTTTTTGTTCTCTTTTGTTTCTTTTCTTGTAATGCACAGTAAATAGTGACCAAACCATCTAGATAATTGTAATGCAAATTCGCCCGCGGTGGGGTGGAGAAACGTATTATTCATTGAATGGAGAAATCAGAGCGTGATACAACCTCAAATGCCGACCATTAAGGGGTCGAAACTGAACCTCCCCTCGACGATCGAATATTACATACGCTCCGCCCTCGTAGACTTCTAGATCACATAGGGTCCAAGCCAATTCTCATTCAGCTTGCCCTTGGGGTTAGAAGCCATGACTTTTCTTCTCTTCACCATAACGAGGTCACCCTTCTTGAATTCGCGTTCCTTGACGAGCTTGTCAAAGGTGCGAGCTATTAGGGCCTGATAGACCTGGATGTTCTGTTGGGCTTGGAGTCGTTTCCCCTCCAAGTTGGAGAGCTCTTCGAGCCTTCGCTCGACATTTGTTTGCTCTTCCCGGACCAACCCGTGTTGGATTGCGACCCGAAGGGAGGGTATCTCTAGCTCGATAGGGACAATTGCCTCTGAGCCATATACCAAGGAAAAGGATGAATAACCCGTTGGAGTTTTGTACACAGTTCGATATGCCCACAGGGCCTCATACATTTTCTCTTCCCAGTCCCTCTTGTTATAATTAACAATTTTGGACAGGAGAGTACAAAGAGTTTTTTTGAAGGCTTCAGCCAGGCCATTGGCCTGTGGGTTATAAGGGGTTGACATCCTCCAATCTATCTTGTATTTTTCTGCTAGTCGGTAGACCTTCTGGTTGTGGAAGTGACTTCCATTATCTGAGATAATTCGGTTTGGAGTGCCAAATCGAAATATAATGTTGCGGCGGACAAATCTGGTAACAATCTCCCCAGTCACTTCTTTCAACACCACAGCTTCCGCCCAACGGGAGAAATAATTAGTTGCCGCCAAGATGTACTTACACCCGGTGGATGATGCGGGTAGTGGACCCACGACATCTGTTCCCCATTGGGTGAAAGGCCAGCTGGGCAGTGTTGGATGCAGCGGCACGGGCAGTCTCCTGGGCACCGCGGCGTGCTCCTAGCATTTCTGACAAGACTTGGCATACTTGCAGCAGTCATCGAATAATGTCAGCCAGTAGTAGCCAATCTTCTTTATTTCAATTTTCATCTTCGACCCTGCCTGGTGTGCACCAGCTGTCCCGACGTGGACCTCTTTCATGATTCTCCAAGCTTCCTCGGTGGATAGACATCGCGAGAGCACCTTCCGTTTGGCATCCGCCATGATTCGGAATAGGATCCCGTTCCGGACCTCGTAAGAGTCCTTTGTTCTGATCAGCCTGATTTTCTCTTCTCTCTGCCTGGGCAGTTGCTGGTATTTGAACTATTGCATAAAGGCGTCCCTCCAGTCGGGTAAGCTGATGGCTTCCGCTGTGATGACCTCGAGTTCTTCTTCTTCTGGTTCTTCTACCATGCTAGGCACTTGGTGCTGATTCACCACCCGGATGTTGAGGGATCCATCTGGCGGGACTGCCAATGAGCTTGCCAATTTCGCCAGTGCATCGGCTTGTGCATTTTCTCCCCTGGCAATGTGGCCTATCTCGATGAGGTAGAATTGCTCCATGAGTAGTTTCGCCTTAGCATGATAAGGGAGTAGTTTGGGTTTTCAGACGTCAAACTGTCCCTGGACTTGCTTGACAACTAGCAATGAATCGCCAAATACTTGTAGCATTTTAATCTCCATTTGCAAAGTGACCTGGAGATCGATGATCAGAGCCTCATACTCTGCCTCATTATTTGTACAGGGTTTATTGATGGAGCAGGACGTATGCAATACTTCTCCCTCAAGGGATTTAAGGACGATGTCGGCCCCTGCCCATACTTTCGTATGTCTGGACGGGGTTGTTTCTGTTCTTAAAGCTCCGTCAAAGTGGAGCTGCCAGGCGATCTGCTAGACCTAAACCACCTATAGTGTTTCATCTTCAGGCAACTCTGTAGCCAATGGGAAATTTTCAGGTACAAGGTGTGCTGCAAAGAATTCAGCCACGGCTTGACCCTTAATGGCCTTCTGCGGCACGTAGGTGATGTCAAATTCCATTAATAGTACGGCCCACTTGCAGAGACGTCCCTTCAGGACTGGCTGAGAGAGAATGTGCTTGACTGGGTCGGCCTTGGAGATCAGGCTTACTTCATGCGAGAGCATGTAATGCCTCAGCTTCTTGACTGCGAAGACTAAGGTAAGACAGACCTTCACAATTGGGGTGGAATTTGCTTCTGCCCCCACTAGTCTTCGACTGAGGTAATAGAGAGCTTGCTCTTTCCCCTCATCATTGTTCTGGGCGAGCATTACCCCCAGGGAATATTCGGTGGCGGCTATGTACAGAATAAGCAGCCTCCCTTTGACAGGTGCCCCCAGCACAGGCGGGGTCTTCAAGTAATCTTTCAATCGATCAAAGGCCCTTTGCCATTCCCGGTTCCAGTCGAAAGGTGCATTCTTCATCATTAATTTATGGAATGGCTGACAATGCCCTGACAAATTGGAGATAAATCTTCGGATGTAAGCCAACTGGCCTTGCAGGGATCTTAACTCTCCCAGATCCTTCGGAGGAGGTTGCTCCAGAATGGCTCTTATTTTAAAAGGGTCGATCTCGATCCCTCTATATCGGACAATGAAGCCGAGGAACTTCCCACTGGAGACGCCGAAGGCACACTTCATTGGGTTCATTTTCAGCTCATACTGCCGGAGTCTCTCAAAGATGACTTTAAGGTCCTGCAGGTGATCCCCCCTTTTCTTTGTCTTGACGACCAAATCATCAATGTAGCATTCGACTTTGCTGTATAGCAGTTCATCGAATATCTTGGTCATCACCCACTGATAAGTAGCGCCAGCGTTCTGGATGCCAAATGGCATTCTTTTGTAGTGGAATATCCCTTTGGGTGACCGGAAGGCCATATGAATTCGGTCGTGCTCAGCCATCCGGATTTTGTTATAGCCGGATGATCCCTCCATGAAGGACAAGGCCTCATGGCCAGTAGTTGCATCAATCATTACTTCAGTGATGGGCACCAGGAAATCATCATTTGGGCAAGCTTTATTCAGGTCGCGGAAGTCCACGTAGATCATGATCTGTCCATTCTTCTTCTTCACGGGCACAATGTTGGCCAACCAAGTGGTATACTGGTTTTCAGCTACAAAGTCGACATCTATGACCTTGTCGACTTCTTTGCAAATCTGGTTTATCAGCTCCGGCCTCATGCGTCGGGGGGACTGTGATGTGACACAACCTCGGACCTAATGCAAGCAAGCACATTCACAATCTAAATGGGCCAATTTGGGCCGCCGCTCTCTCGTCGCTCACCCAAGCCCGGGGTAACTTGGCGATGCCAAGTGGAGGATGTGGGGTTGGGCCCTTGCTGGTAGAGGGCCAGCAAGGCCAAGATTTGATTCCCAATGGATTTGGAAGCCCAATTCAACGGGGCCGACAAAGTGCCGAAGGCACCGGTTGCACTCTTCCCACGGTGATCACTCAAGACAACGGGGCTTGAGGATCGGGCTCTCACTCGCATAACCAGCGGAATTAAGAACTAATATTGAAAGACAAGCACTAAGTGGAGTGAAGGTTTGAGCACTTACTCGACCGGTTTGAAGAAACCGGTCCCGGTCGGAGACGAGGGCGAGTGGGGAGGCGAGTGGATCCCCACACGCCGCGGCGGTGTCGCTTGACCTGCCCAAACAAAGTACACCACTACACCTCTCGCAGGAGGGGGAACTTGGGGTGGGGGTTAATGATATTACATCAATACTACCTCCACGCAGGGAGGGACCTTCAGCCGGCCAAGCGGGGTGGGGAAACTATAGCCAAGAACGAGGAATAAGGGTGGATGCCGAATCTGCTTGCTATCTGTGAGTCAGGACAGAGGGTCGGTGTTGCTATTGTAGATCTTGATCAGGAATTTTTTTGATGACGAGACCAGAGGGAAAACCTTCGTAGCTGGAAGGGCATTGCCTCAGAATTTTCTTAATTTCTTTTGGAGTCCCTGCTGGTCGGGGCGGGAGCTCGAACAAGACCTCTGATTTTCATACTGGCAGTAGCAGGTCACCAACAGTAGGAAGACGAGGCTGTCCCAACCGCTCCTGAACTCCGAATGAGGTACTGTCAGTGCCGTTAGAACCGTGGGAGAGTCCTCTTTGCAAAAAACAAAACGGGGACCCCAAACAATGCCGGAGATGATCTGTGGAATCAGAAGAGTGAAGAGGGGTCGGTGCAGACTGTGGAAAGCAGAGTCGCGCGATTGTGGGAGAAAATTGGTAACTCCTGCTCTTGGATGCTGAATGGACTTTTGATTCCTGATTCTGAAAGTAGATAGGCCGAGGAAGAACTTTACAGAAGACCCTGAAGCCTGATTCCTTCAGGGCTCATCGTGGTGAAGCGTTTCCTCCGGTTCTGGAACTCTGCAGTGGCCGACCTGCGCAGTCGTGGGAGAACGGGGCTCCCAGGCAGCACCGAGCTCCAATGAGGACGAACCCACTTTCGTTGCGAAGAGGACAGGCAGCCGCTTCCAATGATGGCTCTTGATCCTTCAGAAACGTCCAGGGAAAGCCGTGGTCGCCTCTGCAAGCTGCTGCTCTTCTGCAGATCTTCGGTTGAGAGCTTTAGGTTGAAGATGATGGGGGGGAATGGGGTATATGGGAGGGGAAATGGGGGTGGATGAGTGTGGGGGAAGCCCGGGCTGTGAGGGGGTCTAGGAGGGGGTGTTCTAAGGGTGGGGAAAAGAAGAATGGGGTCTGGAAGGGGGTCTAACAGGTGGTGGGAGGAGGAGCTACGAATTTGGGAAGGTGGGTGAGAGGGAAAGGGCCTTTGAAAATGGGTTTAAGGGTGGGATTAAATTTTGGTCTTGGGAGATGGGAAGAGGTGTGTGGGGAACATAATAGGGGTGCTTGGGGTTGTGGGAAGGGTGCTTGGGGAAGTGGGTGGGGTAGTTGGGGGTTGGGAGGTGGAGCTAGGATTGGTGGAAGCTCTCTTGGGACTAGGGGGTGGAGTAATGGGATGTGTGGGGAAGGGGAGTGGTCTTTAATGGGGGGGTAGGTGGGAGAGTGGTGGTTGGGAAGGGAGGAGAGAGAATATTTTCGGATTTGGGTGTAGAGGAGAGAGAAAGAGGGGTGAAAGAGAGAGATTAAGAGAGGAATGGGTGGGGAATCTCTCCCCTAGGGTTTCTCACCTAAATAATGGAATCTCTCCACTAGATAAGAGGTTTGAACTCTCAAAATGACAAGTTTTTCAGTGATTCATTCATTACCTCCAAATGAAGGAAATGGGGCCCTATATATAGGAAACCCACATTTTACAATAAGTCCCTTACAAAAGACTCAATAACAAATAACCGAAGGGGTAGGGGGGGCTCATGGGCCAAGCCCAAAGAATTGGGCCCAATAGCACATTACACAATCTAATGACACTCAAACTTAGGAAAATAAATGCAAGACCTAGGAACATGACTCAAATAAAATGGAAAATACATCAAATGACTCAAATAAAATTACATAGGACTCAAAATTAAATAACTAAACCATGCCGGATGCAACCGGGGCGAGGAGACGAGCTGTGAACGTGGGCATGGGAGGTGATGTCCCCATCATACTCCCGGGGTGCGGAGAACTTGACTCCGTCGAGTAAGTGTCCTTCCCTCCTTGGAGGGTGTAGAAGTGGTACTGCTCTCAAGTCTTCCGAACGAGACCGATCCATCCACCTGCCGAGATAGCGCTCGTATACCTTGCTCCGAGTGGTAGTGACTTGTTCATCCAATATTTGTTCAATTTGTTCACGCTGGGCTCTCTTGGCTGGTGATCTCTCCTCATGGGTGGGTGCTCTCTCAAGGGAAGAAGTAGGCTCAATCTCCTCACTAGGTACCACCGTGGGTCTCTTATATGACACTAGGTCGGCAACATTGAATGTGGGACTTATTGCATACTCCTCAGGGAGATTTAACTCGTAGGCATTTGCACCAATGCGCCTCAAGATCTGGAAGGGACCAGCCCCACGTGGCCTCAGTTTAGAGTTGGCTCCCGGGGAGAGCCTCTCCATCCTTACCATCACAAAGTCACCCTCATGGAAGTCTCGGTGACGCCGATGAGAGTCGGCCCGCCTCTTATAAGCCTCATTCTTTTTGCTTATGTGCTTGCAAAGGCTTTCATTTAATTTCGTGAATGTTGACATTCTAGAGGTGATGGGTGGACCTGGGCAACCAAAAGTAGACCAATCATGCTTTGACGCTAAGAAGACTTTGATGGAATGGGGAGGACCGGGGCATCCATAGGTGATCCGGTCATGCATGGGGGTGGCAAATGCTGGGAGACCCGGACATCCATGAATACTCCTATCATGTCTACAACTCATGATGAGTGAAGGTGGACCACTACATCCGAATTTGGACCACTCATACTTTCTACTTGACATGTGGGTGATGTGAATGAATGGACCCAACATAATGTTCATGCCAATTGGTGTAGTAAACCTAGACACATGCATGCTTTTCCCAAAGGTGACTTCCATGTGTATAGGTGTGGGACAACCCTTGAACTCCCATTGGAAAGGATCGAATGGATCTAAGAAGGTGGTCATCATGGGGTGGGGCACAACCTTATTATCTAGGGATATGTGGCACAAGGTCATGGCTCCCAAGGTGTAACCCGAGTCATGGATGAGGTGGGTTTGGCCCAATATGGTGGGTGAGGGTAGGAAAGGGTGGGTGGTTGGTAAGATGGTTGGGTCATATGAGTCCCTTGACTCCCATTGGAATGGATCATATGGATCATAAAATGGGTCACCTACGGGGAGGAACTCCATATCCTCAAGATCCTTAAAAGGTGCTAAGTCATCCTTCTCCATGATAGTTGGGCCAATGTTCTTGGCAAGTGGGTCAGCCATGAGTGGAGGGCTTGACTTTCTACCCGAGATTAGAAGCTCTAAATCGAGGAGAAGGTTGGGCTCATCGGGTGTAGGGAGGAATAGAAGGAGGTCGCTAGTGTAGCAACCAATGGTGCAAACCGAGGTGATAGACCCTATGCATAGGTGTAGGAGGCTAAGGCTCCTAGGTTGTTCTACCATAGGGGTCAGCATGCTAGTCATCTCTAATTGCCATGCTATGCCCTTGAGAAGGTCCTCTAAGGTCTCCACTTGATAGGATGCTTGGATTGTGGTGTGATAGGAGAATAAGGGCACTAAGGGAAGGTCTTGTTCAATGGGAGGGAAAACATGGGCCCGGATCTCTCTAATTGGGCTCTCCTTTAGCCAACTAACAATGGGTTATCCTAAGATGAGCTTGGTCCCAACTTGAGAGGGTGATGTAAGGTGAGGACCATCGTGTGATGTTTCTTTCTCAACTTGGACTTGGGTTTCCTCCAAGGTAGGGAGTGGGTTTGGGGTGTTCACCACTATTAGATCGGGTATGGGTTCTTCTTCCAAGGAGGTGAGAGGGGCTTTTGAGGGTGTGGTGATGATTGGGGCATGGTGTATCCGGGGTGGTAGGTAGTGGGAAACTTGGGTTAGGATAGGTAAAGGTAGTAGTGGAGGCTTTGGTGGGAGTTGGATTGGGGTAGGTAGAGGAAGATGGGTGGGTTGAAGGGGTTTGGGTTGATTGGTTTTGGGAGGAGTGTCCCCTTTTGGGGGTGATGGAGAGGTAGTGGTGAGGGTTACCATGGGCCTAGGTGGAGAGTTGGTCATGGGGCCCAATTGGGTATGGGGACCTATGGTTGTGGTGTGGACTTGGAGGTGGGGTGTAAATGTAGTGGTTGGGGTAGGAGAGATGGGAAGTGGTGGGGAATGGGTGATTGGGATCTTGGATTGACTCGGTGGGGATGATGGAGTTGAAGTGCTCCTTGGACTTTGGTGATTTGAGTAGGAGGGAGAGGGTTGGAGAGTGTAGGTTTTTCTAAGCTCGGTCTTCATCTCATCCCAAGTGCTAATTGGAGCCTCCCTACGGATCTTTCTCAAACCTTCCACAACTAACCAATGAGTTTTAGCTTGTTTGGAGAGGTGTGCCTTGGCTAGCCTCATTCTCCTTCCTTCGTTCAAGGGGCAACCTTTAAAGAATTGGTCTAGGGAAATCTCCCAATCTAGGTAAAGGCTTAGGCTGTTGGATCCATCAAAGGCGGGGGTTTTGATTTTCAAGTGTTCTAAAAATATGGTTTCTAGATTTCCCCAATGGTCACTCTCATTCACTCTTAGTACACGGCTATTTCCTTCAAGTCGGTCGAGTCGAGACATGATATCTTCAAGCCGAATAAGGACATTAGGTAGGGCTTCTATGATAGAGGTGTTGCTACCCACTTTGTTGGCAATGGAGCTTCCATTAGGATTTGGGCTTATTGGGAAAGTTGATGGGGATGGATATGACGGGTATGAAGTGGCCATTCTAGTGGACATGGGAGATGCAACCGAGGAGTCTAAATACATAAACATGCCCTAGGACCAACTTGTGGAGAGACAAGTTGTGAACTTGCTCTGATACCACTTGATGTGACACAACCTCGGACCTAATGCAAGCAAGCACATTCGCAATCTAAATGGGCCAATTTGGGCCGTCGCTCTCTCGTCGCTCACCCAAGCCCGGGGTAACTTGGCGATGCCAAGTGGAGGATGTGGGGTTGGGCCCTTGCTGGTAGAGGGCCAGCAAGGCCAAGATTTGATTCCCAATGGATTTGAAAGCCCAATTCAACGGGGCCGATGAAGTGCCGAAGGCACCGGTTGCACTCTTCCCACGGTGATCACTCAAGACAATGGGGCTTGAGGATCGGGCTCTCACTCACATAACCAGCGGAATTAAGAACTAATATTGAAAGATAAGCACTAAGTGGAGTGAAAGTTTGAGCACTTACTCGACCGGTTTGAAGAAACCGGTCCCGGTCGGAGACGAGGGCGAGTGGGGAGGCGAGTGGATCCCCACACGCCGCGGCGGTGTCGCTTGACCTGCCCAAACAAAGTACACCACTACACCTCTCGCAGGAGGGGGAACTTGGGGTGGGGGTTAATGATATTACATCAATACTACCTCCACGCAGGGAGGGACCTTCAGTCGTCCAAGCGGGGTGGGGAAACTATAGCCAAGAACGAGGAATAAGGGTGGATGCCGAATCTGCTTGCTGTCTGTGAGTCGGGAAAGAGGGTCGGTGTTGCTGTTGTAGATCTTGATCAAGAATTTTTTTGATGACGAGACCAGAGGGAAAACCTTCTTAGCTGGAAGGGGATTGCCTCAGAATTTTCTTAATTTCTTTTGGAGTCACTGCCAGTCGGGGCGGGAGCTCGAACAAGACCTCTGATTTTCGGACTGGCAGTAGCAGGTCACCAGCAGTAGGAAGATGAGGCTGTCCCGACTGCTCCTGAACTCCGAATGAGGTACTGTCAGCGCCGTTAGAACTGTGGGAGAGTCCTCTTTGCAGAAAATAAAACGGGGACCCCAAAAGATGCCGGAGATGATCTGTGGAATCAGAAGAGTGAAGAGGGGTCGGTGCAGACTGTGGAAAGCAGAGTCGCGCGATTGTGGGAGAAAATTGGTAACTCCTACTCTCGGATGCTGAATGGACTTCTGCTTCCTAATTCTGAAAGTAGACAGGCTGAGGAAGAACTTTGCAGAAGACCCTGAAGCCTGATTCCTTCAGGGCTCGTCGTGGTGAAGTGTTTCCTCTGGTTCTGGAACTCTACAGTGGCCGACCTGCGCAGTCGTGGGAGAACGGGGCTCCCAGGCAGCACCCAGCTCCAATGAGGATGAACCCACTTTCGTTGCGAAGAGGACAGGCAGCCGCTTCCAATGATGGCTCTTGATCCTTCAGAAACGTCCGGGGGAAGCCGTGGTCGCCTCTGCAAGCTGCTGCTCTTCTGCAGATCTTCGGTTGAGAGCTTTAGGTTGAAGATGATGGGGGGGGAATGGGGTATATGGGAGGGGAAATGGGGGTGGATGAGTGTGGGGAAGCCCGGGCTGTGAGGGGGTCTAGGAGGGGGTGTTCTAAGGGTGGGGAAGGGAAGAATGGGGTCTGGAAGGGGGTCTAACAGGTGGTGGGAGGAGGAGCTACGAATTTGGGAAGGTGGGTGAGAGGGAAAGGGTCTTTGAAAATGGGTTTAAGGGTGGGATTAAATTTTGGTCTTGGGGGATGGGAAGAGGTGTGTGGGGAACATAATAGGGGTGCTTGGGGTTGTGGGAAGGGTGCTTGGGGAAGTGGGTGGGGTAGTTGGGGGTTGGGAGGTGGAGCTAGGATTGGTGGAAGCTCTCTTGGGACTAGGGGGTGGAGTAATGGGATGTGTGGGGAAGGGGAGTGGTATTTAATGGGGGGTAGGTGGGAGAGTGGTGGTTGGGAAGGGAGGAGAGAGAATATTTTCAGATTTGGGTGTAGAGGAGAGAGAAAGAGGGGTGAAAGAGAGAGATTAAGAGAGGAATGGGTGGGGAATCTCTCCCCTAGGGTTTCTCACCTAAATAATGGAATCTCTCTACTAGATAAGAGGTTTGAACTCTCAAAATGGCAAGTTTTTCATTGATTCATTCATTACCTCCAAATGAAGGAAATGGGGCCCTATATATAGGAAACCCACATTTTACAATAAGTCCCTTACAAAAGACTCAATAACAAATAACCGAAGGGGTAGGGGGGCTCATGGGCCAAGCCCGAAGAATTGGGCCCAATAGCACATTACACAATCTAATGACACTCAAACTTAGGAAAATAAATGAAAGACCTAGGAACATGACTCAAATAAAAGGGAAAATACATCAAATGACTCAAATAAAATTACATAGGACTCAAAATTAAATGACTAAACCATGCCGGATGCAACCGGGGCGAGGAGACGAGCTGTGAACGTGGGCATGGGAGGTGATGTCCCCATCACACTGCTTCGCCGGCTCCACCTTGGGATCAATAGCCAGAATATGTTGGGTCACATCGGGGATTAGGCCGGGCATCTCCTTGTAGTTCCAGGCAAAACAGTCCCGAAATTCTTGCAGCAACTTGATATATTGTTCCCTCTCCTGTGGAGGAAGAAGGGCACTTAGAAAGGTCGGCCTGGGGTCGCCTTCCGTGCCTAGGTTAATTTCAATGAGTTCATTTACTGTGGCCTGGCCGCCATCTTCAATTTCCGGCGGCGCTGAAAGTAGGTTGACGAAATCCTAGTCTTCACCATCCTCTGCTTCAAGGACACTATAGGTGTCACCCTGCTCCGCCTCGTTGGGTAATGAGGCTTTATTTGTATCCCCCTCCTCTGGGCTTACTGGCTGCGGCTTTGAGGGGTACTCCTGTGCGGAGAAGTAAAGGACTTCTCTGGGGTCTTCTTGGTAATTATCATAGACGGCTCCTATAGGGGCCGAAGCGATTGATTGCCACACCGGGGGCTGGTCCTATGCCGGCGGCCGGGGTTGTCCATTCTCAGCTGCATCTTCAAAAACCTGGTGCTGAACTGACATCATGTAGATGCCTCTTTCGTGATTGCCCGTCACGTGGGGGCGTGGCAGAGCCACTACATAATATCCCATTCTGAGCTCATCTCTCTCAATCAGATCTTGAGCAATATCCTTGAAGACGTAGCAATCTTCAATAGAGTGGCCCAATATTTGGTGATAAGGGCAAAACAAGGGGTCACCACTTCTGCGAGCATCTTGCGGCCTCTTAGACCTCGGGAGGGAGACCTTGCCGTAGTAGCATGCCCAATCAAAGATTCCTCGGGTCTTATTCCTCGGAAAAGAGTAAGGCCTCTGCATCCTCTCTTGCAGTGTAGGATTTCGCTTGGCCGATCGTCTGACTGGAGAAACAGCTACATCCCTTGCCTCCTTTTTCAGGTGCATGGGGGCATTCGGGATGGTATCCGGGGACTGGTGCGTGTCGATGTTATGTTGGCGGATGATGCCCCCGATTAAGTCAGACACGAGTCCAGTCACTTCGGCCAACCGAGCCTTCAACATTTCAATTTCCCGTTGTTGTTGATAACACAGGGCAAAAAGGGCACAGTCGCACCGAGGGAGGCCCAGAGTCCGGCTTGCTTCCCCGTCCTTTGCATCAATGTCAGACAAGGGCAATGGCACCCTGTTGCTGTAGGTATTCGAGGTTGGTCCCTCAGAGGAGGATGGGACTTTCCCTTTGCTCCTACAGGGAGGTGGATTCCATAGGAATATTTCTTCATCTTGATCTTCGTTGGCCGAAGGCATAAGGTGCTTGCGGCCTTCAACCTAATGTGGGCCTGCAGTGCCTGCGTGGCTATTGTCATTTGGAGCCGAGACTGATATCACATCGGCTTCATAGGAATCTTCTAGTGAAAAGCCCAACCCTGGATGACGGGTGATCTGCAACAACCTTCGATCCAGGTTTGGTGGGTTCCATATTTTCTTGAACATCTCTCTCCGACTGGAGAGCTGGCAGGATGGTATCCCTTGTTTCCTGGTCATTCTGGCTATACGGCCAACTATGTCTGGGAGTCCCGTGATCGAGACGAGTGGGTCATGCAATTCATCGGGGAGTTTACAATCATCATCCCCCCTGGCCGGATGCTCTTCAGCTACATAGAAGATGGTAGCGGGCCCTCGGGGTTGGGCACCTCGAAGGTCCTTAATGGTTCGATCACCTGGCAGTCAGCTTCTGCGAGGGGCTTGATGATCCCGGGCGGGACCCTGATGTCCTCCAGCAAGTCTTCGAGGTGTGGTGTCCCCGGTGTAGGGTAGATGGGAAGGGGAGTGGATTTGAACACCCCTTCTGCTTCAGAAAAAAATGACACCTGAGGGGGAGCCACATAGCCTGGCGGTGGTGGAGGGAACCAGCTATCGGGCTCTACCTTCTTCTTTCCCATGTTCTGAGTGACTTGGGGAGCTTGCTTCGGCTTCTCTAAATACAGAGTGGCGTCCGATAAGTGACATTCGAACACTTCGAAAGGGTGGAGGTCGGCAAAGATTCTCTCCTCCTTCCCGCTGCCGGGGTACTTGATGCATTGGTGCAGAGTGGATGGCACCACCCTATTTTGGTGTAGCGAGGGTCGACCGAGCAGCGCCTTGTAAGAGGTGTTGGAGTTGATCACATGAAACTAGACCTTGGTTGTGAAGGTGCCGAGGGAGAGGTTGAACTCTGCGACCCCCATAGGGACCTCGCACTTCTGGTTAAAGCCAGCAATCTTGACATTTTTGACCTCAACCAGGTGTACGTCAAAGTAATGTTTCTGGTACACTCGGTAGGGGAGTATGTTCACCGCTGTCCCAGGGTCAATCAATACTCTGTTGATGGGATGTCTATTCAGCTACCCCTTCATGTAGAGTGGCATGTTGTGACTGCAGGTAGGTAGGAGCATATCTTCTTCCGTGAAGGCCACAGCTACTTCGGGTGACATTTCTGCAAGGCAAGCTTCCACATATGCTGGCATCTGGAGCGCAGCGATGACGGCTTGCCGTGTCTCTTCATCTAGAGATAGAATCTCCCAGACGGTGAACCTAGCTGGGATCTTCTTTAGGTGCTTGACTATTCTGTTGCTAGCTCGGACCTCGAGCAACTTCATCTCTTCGGCTCTACTGCGCCTGCCTCCACCTTGAGCCTGGGGAACTGGCTCGGTGGGTGCCTCTTTCACTGGGTCGTGTGCTGCTTGAGCTTGCGGAGCCTGCTGGGTCACTTCCTTTTCTTTCATGAACTCGGCAAGGTTCGGGGTGTTGTCAGGTTCTTCCCTTGGCCGAGGAGGAGTCACTACCAACGGGGCCGAGGGGCTACCTGCCTCTTTAGTCTGCTGGGACTCGCGGGGGCAAGACTACCTTCCCCTCTGTGTCGTAAGAAATTCAATAAATGAAGGGGCACCCTGGCCGACCGGTTCTCCGGGGTAGAGACCCGAGGGAGGGGGAATCTCCATGCCTTGGACCTTAGGCTCGGGGATGTGATACAGTTGTTCTCCCCTGAGCAGGATGTTGTGGTTGGCCTGAGGAGGGCGTCCCCACTTCCTTCCCGACCTGGTGGCATGTTGGGAAGTGGATGCTTCAGCTTGAATCACCTCTGACGGCTCGTCAGGCATTTCTTGCTCTTCCTCTCCCAGGGAGAGGGTTGTGTCAAATAATGCTGAGAGGGTGTTGCAAGAAAGGACAACCCCACTCTTCTTCTTGTTTCTGGGTCTTCTCTTCTTCTTCTTCTTCTTCTTTTCCTCTCCGACTAGTGGCCGCTCCACAAGGGGTTCTCCCCATAAAAGTGGCTCTTCTCCCATCCCGACTTCTGCTTTTGGAGCCAGCTCTGTTGACACCCGTTTTTTACCGATAAGTTGAGTCATTTCTCTTGCCACCATTTGTTGATGCCTCGAGTTGTCCGTTGCTCGTTGGGTTATTTCCAGGCAGCTTATTGGGCCCATTTTATGGGTACCTCCCTCCCTGACTCGATCTGCTTCAATTCGGGGGCTTAATGGGCCTTTGTTTTGCTTGATTTATCACATTTTAGCGAATTTCAAGTGTCCAGTCATTGCGCGGTCTATCTCTCAACCGTCCAGTCTCGGAGCGGTTGCTTCTGACTCGTGTGCCTATTTACTGGATATTAAGGTGATATTCTAAATTTCCACCGACAAGCTTTTGCACGGTCCATATATAACCGTCCAATATCATTGAATGGCAGATATATGACAGTCCATATCTCAGAGTCCCAGATTCGTTGGTTGTTCAGATAATTATCTAATTATCTAATTTATTCTGATTTACCACCTAGACTCTTTTCCAGAACAGGGTATTGGACCACAGTCTTCTCTTCTCCGGCTTCGGAGATACTCAGACGAGCAGACGAGGAAGGTGGGGGCGAGAACCTCCGTGGAAACCCTACTTCTTCCCCAAGGCTCTTCTCTCTGACCAACAGAACTCCCTCCCCCTATTGGCTTTCCCCGACTCTCTTCTTGCCTTCTTTCTTTTTTTTTGTTTTTTGATCTACTCTCCCTTTCCTCGTGTGTTGTTTTTTGTTTCGAAGGCGGGGTATATATATACCTCGTTAATCCGGCACCCTGGGAAGGGGGCGCGCCGGATCAAACGGTGTCGGGAAAAGTCCCCGATGGTATGGGCGCGCCAGATTTGGTGGCACCGTATTAAGCGGCGCTGATGACCCTTCACGCGCCGTTTTAGCTTATTTGCTCGGCGTGGGTCAGCCGATGGGTCCGGGGATGGTTCCGGAAGCTCCCGTTGACTGTTCCTCTCGACCTGGCCCTTGGAAAACCTTGACGGGGTGTTGACGAAGCTCTTTGATATGACAAATGGCCTTAATCAGAACTTCGCGTGTGTTTGGCCCGAGCACACGGGTATCCTGCTGGCACGGCCTTCGGCACTGTGATTTGTGCTTCTGGTCTAGACGGACTCGTGCTCGAAGCTTCCTTGTGGGATGGCATTGCATCCAGGATAATTCCACCTTGAATGGTGATCAATCGGCCACTAACGGGCCTACTATGGCGAGAAGCCGAACCCGTGTCGGGTGATCGGGGCCTTCTGCTGACAGAACCTTCGGCCCCTTGTTGTGGACGACCGAGGACGTTCTTCCTCCTTAGGAGAGTCATTGGGTAGACCGTCGTCCTTGGTCGGGCGACGGATGTAGGGTAGCGGCATGATGAGGTCGATGTCGGATCATTGGGTAGGCTTGGTCGCGCTGCCGGTTGGTCGTGGTTTCATTCCGACTCTCCTGAGGTAAAGTCCCCGGTGCTCATTTCGAGGTGACTTGGGGCTCCGTCAACTTGAGGATTCTTTGATAAGTTGATCTTCATCGGGTTCTGTGCTTCAGTGGGCCGTGTCATTCGTCTTTGCGGCTTGGTCACCGAAGGATTATATTTTGAGTGCCAACAAATGCCCCACAGACGTGGGTGGTGCAAGCGAGGCGGGAGTGCAGCAGTACCTACGGATGAGCTTCGTTCGGTGACGAAAGCTTGAAACGGTACTTAATTCCGGCTTAGGACGTTAATCCGGCGTGGTAGGAAGCTTGAACGGCACCACTTAAAACGGCGCGCCCTTTTATTCAGAAGTTAAAACGGCGCCGATAAATCCGGCGCGCCCTGGGCTTTGGAGGTTGAAACGGCGCGGCCTCCACGGCGCGCCAATTGCTTAAAACGGCGCGCCCCGGGGTGCGCCGTTTTAACAAGGGTGGAGCCCCCTATATATTGTTTTCTTCTTCATTTTTTTCTTCACAGCTCTTCATTTGTGAAATTTTTTCCTCTCTCTTCATCTCCCTCTTCCACCGCGATGAGCGACGAGTGAGCGAGCCTGAGTCGAAGGTGGGTTGAGGGGTTTTTTTGTTATGGGTTTAGAATCCATCTTCCGGGCCCCGGGAGGCTTCTAGAAGGACTTGTCCTTGGAGCTAAATCCCCCCGGTGTCCCGTTTGGCCTTGGCTTAGTGCCTATGGATACTTTTAGGGGCCGCTCCCTTAGTGGACGGTTTCCACTTCTCTTTTGGCAAACCCTCGAGCTGAGGAGATGCTGCCAAAATTTTGTCAGAAGTCTTGCTTTGATCAACTGATTTCTGACTTTGTTCATTCTTTTCTTGTTTTGCAGATAATATGGCATCCGGCCCTTCTTCCTCTGCATCCTGGGTCGCTGTGACATGGGGGAATGTCCATTCCCTTGATCGGGGGTCTCGACAGATAGCCGTTATAGCTGAGTCCTCGGACTCGGAGACCGACACCGTTGACACCGGCCGCCTGTTGATTCTTGACGGCAACCACTTCAAGTATGAGCGAGGGGATGGCATCAGATTGGACCATCCCAAGGATAAACACTTGATGGCATTCCTTGAGCGCTTCAACCTTGGCGGGAAGCGCGATATAATTCTCGTTCGTCGAGCCGAGGGAGCTCTACTGGCGGAGAGAGACAGCCTGACCGAGTCAGTCACTCACGGTATGCCTATATATATCCCAGGAGAGCCCAGAAAATTGGGGGCCGTTCTTGGAGTGCAGGAATTATCTCCAGAGGCCGGGTTGCTGACAAGAGCACCGCAGTATACACCAGCCCGCTGGAATGAGACTGCCGGGCGCGTTGATAGGGAGAAGCCCGTGTATGGTTTATTCCTCGCCCCGCTTCATTGGGGGTACCGAGATGAGCCTTTCCTCTTGGACTGCTTAGCGGTCCGGTTCAAGCATCAGGTTTCAGTAGGGTGGTTCGGAGAACTCAAAGCCACCGATGCTCACGCCTTCAGACTGGGCGCCGTTGAATTTACAGATTTTGTATTGCGGCAATACGCTCCCATTCTGGTACATGCCGGTGTTTATCAGAGTGTATATGATTCCCGATACAGGTATCTGATCTCCCGAGGTCTGTGCTGCGGGATGGTTGAGGTCTTCTGCCCGGAATACAACACTTTTTATACTGCAGAGGGTGAGACTTCACTGGACCTCCGGAGCCTTTCCCAGCTGAGCGGCTTGCCGATAGACGGGGAGCCGTATGAAGAAGTTTGTTTTCCAGACTGGCTGAAAGACCAGACGGATGGCGAAGGAAAATATTTCACGGGCTTCGCCTACCGTTATTTGATGAAGGCATACCGCACCCTGCTGCGCCTGACGCTTGACTCGCGGGAAGTGCGGAAGCCTGGCGAAAAGAGACGCGTGCGGATGAGCACGTGGCTTCAATATTTCTTCGGTGGGTTGCAGCAATATGAGGATTTTCCCACGGTGGTTCCGACAGCGGTGAAGCGGAAGAAGAGGGCTCGACGCCAGGCAACATATCCTGCTGTTTCAGGGAGAGGGCGGCAAGGGGGTCCGAATCCCACAGGAGTTGACGCAGTCACACATTGTGCTGCATATCTGAACTATTGGCTTTGCTCGTTCGCTCTTCCTCAGGGGGATGAGACGGTAATCAAGCCGGAGGCCATTTACCCTGCCTGTTTGATGGCTTGGGGGACGAAGTTGTCCCTGTGCCCGGTGGCCTTATGTCTTATATACAAGATGCTGGGGATTTACACAAGTCATGCATCCCCAGAAATTCGCGGACAGTTGGTCCCATCCATTTCTTCAATGCCTGGGTCTGCACCTTGTTTCCTGAAGCAGCTCCCCGGTCGATGCAGTCGGATCGTCCTTTGCCACGGATGATCGAATTTGCTAGTGCTGAGCCGTCTTCACTAACGGATCAGCTTTTTGCTATTCAGGGGAAGCTGACTACAGTTCCGACAAATTCCCCAGGAGTCCTGCATTTTTGGAGCTTGGCTGCTAGCTCCAGTCCTCTTGCCAACAGGATGCGGCAATGCCGGTTGTTTGAGACAGAGGAATTCATTCATCAGCTCACCGGGGCCAAGAGCACGAGGCCAATCTTGGAACTAGAACTGATTGATTGGGCACTGTCTATCCGCCCCAGTGTCCTTGTATTTAGAAAGAGCGGCTTGCTGTGGCTGGAGTCATACTATCCCTTCCGTTTCGACTGAAATTTTGGATATGACCAGCAAATTCCTTCTTCTTCAGCCCGGTTCAATCTCCCGAACAGACATCGGGCTGGATAGATGACTACGGATGAAGCCCGCACATGGTGGGACTACTTCCATCGTCGGGAGGATGTATCCTTTAGGGTGCCAACCCTGGCTCGTCTGCCCCGAGTGACTCCGGACTTCGTGAAGTGGTGGAATGCATGGACGGGCTTCTACCGGAACTTCCGAAAAGACTGTTGGCATGTTGCCGAACGTCGTTTCTTAGATTCCCAGCGGGAGCCTGCTTTGGATGTTGATCCCTCCTATTTGAAGAAGTTGAAGTCCTGGTCCAACACTGAGGTGATGGCGTATCTAGAGGCCAGGAAGGCTGCGAAGGGTAGGTCGTCTAAGGCCGACCCGAAGATGCCAGAGATCCAGAAGGATGATTATATCAAGACTTTCTGGGGGCTGTGCCGGGTTAGCAGTGACCGGATTGCCCTTCAGACGATCCCCCTCCCGGTGGAAGAACCTCTTCCTGCAGTGGCGGGTTGGCGCCCAGAAGCTGACCATTTTCATCCCTACCGGACCTTCATCAGGAGGGAAGATAGACGGGCTGACTTGTACTCCAGCACCCCCTGAATATTCGCCCTGCTTCATTCGCATGGGCTTTCAATTTCTGGTCCACTAGAAGCCATCCGGGACCATCAGCTCCTCGTATCTTTCAAGTATGTCGACGGCTGGGGATTCGACCACTTGGGTCTATATCATCACTTATCCTCCTGTGGCCATGAAGATCTGGCGCAGCTGGCGGAGAAAAGTGAGAAGATTGGTGATGTGTGCTGGCTTATCCGCGAGGCGGCTTCCCGGGACAAGGCGCCCGTATTGCTTTACTGGTCGCTCAGCCCCAGATACACAGGGCCGCCAGGTAATGCTTATTTTTCTTTCAGCCTTGAAATTGCTTCTTTTATAGTCAGTATGCACCTTTCTCACCTACGCACTTTTGCAGCTCACCTCTCTATGGAGGCGACCAGACATTATAAGGAGTTGATTTCTAAGGCGCAGAAGCCTTCGTATTTTAACATTCCGGAGCCAGCTCCGACCACTACACCACTGCCCCCTAGGGATTCGCGGAAGCGAACCAGGTCCCAGGTCAGGGAGGCTATCAGTAGGGCCAAGAAGACCAAGAGGAAGATTCCCGTGCTACCCGGGCGCGCCGGAGGAAGGCCGCTGAAGAGGAGCCCATAGTTACCCCTCCTCGGATTCCATCATTCCCCGAGTTTGAGGCCGCTTGGATGCAAGGGCCTGAGGGTGAAGGTAACTTCTCCTTCTTGTATGGATTGTTTGTTTATTTCTGCCACCTTGGCTGATCATCTTTCCTTTCATTAGCTGTTGGCACTACCTCCGCCGTTGTTGGGTTGGAGGCGATGACCGGAGCCGCGGCTGAGGAGAGAGAGGAGGAAGCCCCCTCAGCCTTTGTTGAGGGTGACTTGCCTTCACCGACACCCCATCAAGAAATAGAAGGTAACTTGCAGCTTGCCCGTAGAGCTTAGCGGCCTATTGTGCTTTCAGTCGGGTCTTGACTGCTTATTGTCTTTTAACTCCAGTCGATGTCCGACCAACGATGCTCCCCGAGGTCGGTGCCATGGCAGGAGCTATTACTAGAGAGCAGGGCTTCCAAGGGACAAGCCCCTGGATATTCAGCCCACGGGTGCTTCCGAGGCAGAGACCGCTAAGGAGGTTCCGGCTAAAGAGCCTTCTTCTAGTAGCATGGTCCCCGCTCAGATAGTGGAGATTCGAGAACAAGCGGAAGAGTCATCCTCCTCTGAGCGAGTTGATTATGGTGGCGGCTCTGGCGACGACGAGGGGTTCCCACTGGTCGACACCGAGGTCGAGGATGCCGGGGCTACTTCAGCTTATGAAAGTGACCTTTTAACATTCAGCCCTCCGAGACTACCGGGAGCCGAACACGGGCCATCATACCCGACCATAAGAGAGGGGCCAGAATCTTCAGAGGCCACTTTTGGAGGCTTAAATATAGTGCCGGTTGAGGTAGGAAATGTTCCGACTCCCACCCGCAGCACTTCTTTTTATTTCCAAGCCAGCTGGCTAATGTACATACAGGTGATGCAGGCTGAGGTGGTACCGCCAGCTATGATGGTTCGCATACCCCTCCCTGACTTGGGCATGGGCCAATCGGCCTTTCTACCTGTTGTGCGGCCCATCGCCCTACGGCTTCCACGGACCTATGCTGGTGCAGCGGCCTCAGAGGAGCCCGGCGCAACTGCTGAAGTTGGCGACCTGACCAAGGTTGCAGGGACTCAAGCCTTGGTTGCCGGCGAGGAGTTGTTGCTGAAGCCAAGTGGCCCCCCGAAAATAGAGGCGGGAGAAATTATCGCAGAAGAGGCCGATGCTATCAAAGCCTTGTCGGTCATAGAAAGCTCCCCTCCTTTAGCGGCCGGTGAGACTATTCAGGAGGAGCAAGCGCCCTCCGCTGCTGAGACGGCTGTCATAGCTTCACCTCAATGGGCGGGCAAGGAAGTTGCCATCATGGAGAGCCCTTCAGCTGTTGCAGCTGCGATTGTCGGGCCGGACGTCGGCGCTGTACAGACCATGCCGTCGACATCCCTTATGGTGGCCGATGATATCTGGGCCGAGGTAGATAGCAAGGTGGACTTTCAGCTCCCCGAGACTTCGCCACTAGGCTTGCAATTTTCCAGTGACATGGTGTGGCAGTCTCTGGACAATCTCCAGCGGGCCATGTCAGCTTCCCCGGGTCTAACTTACGTGCAGCTGAGAGGCCTGATAGACCACCTCTCATGATCATTACTAGCATTTGGCTGCCCAATGGATGACTGGATCCCGCGGGTTACAATGCTGTTAAAGCATGCCAACAGGCGGGATTTCCTCAGTCGAGAGGTATTTGATCAGCTGACGGCTGTGAAGCTGCAGAGGGCAGATTGCCGCGCCGCCACTACTTCGCTGAGGGTGACCGTGGAACAACTGAGAACTGTTGCTGGCAATATCTCAGAACGTCGGATGTTCCTTACGGCGCGGATGGAAGAGTTGTGCGCGGAACTTGCTAAGGTCGAATCTGAGCTGCAGGAAGGCGAGCGCCTAGAGGTCCAGACAACGGAAGAAGTTGACCTGGCCGAAGGATGACTTGCCTCACTAGATGAGAGGCTATTGCAGCTGACAGCCACCGAGGCCCGTTTGCAGGAATTGACCCAATACCCCTCACTAGGCCTCCTGGAGTTGGCAGATATTTTCCGGCGTCCCTTGCCATAGCTTTGCTTCGCTTCTTTTTTTTGCATCGGGTTCTGCTCCTCTTTTTACCTTCGGAGCTTATGTACCTCTGGGGAATGCCCCGGACACCAATGTATTCTGACAGCTCTTATCAATGAAAACATCTCTGTCTGTCGCCTCAATCACGACTTCTTTCCTTCTTTTCTTCTCTTTATTCTTCTGGCCGACCGTCTGAACTTAGGGATACGTGCTGATGGCACAGGAGATCGCTCACGCCTTCAAGGAAGGGGTGAGGTGTTCGCTCCACCACGGCGCAGCCGTTCCCGGAGCAGGATCTTTTGCCAGGGTAGGACACAGGTAGCGTAGGCGGATGTGCCTAGTGAACTTCGCCAATGATGACGAAAAGTATGCTATAACCATCGACACGGGTTAAACGTCGACGCAATGATGCTTTGTTGACCAATGAGGGCGGAAGGCCCAGGTTAGAGGGTAGTCGACCAGGCTCGTCGATGGTGGCGAGGGTTGAAAGGGTAGCGACCGATCTTGCCGATGGTGACAAGGGTCGAAAGGGTAGCGACCGATCTTGCCGATGATGACAAGGGTCGAGAAGGGTAGCGACCGATCTTGCCGATGGTGACAAGGGTCGAAAGGGTAGCGACCGATCTTGCCGATGATGACAAGGGTCGAAAAGGGTAGCGACCGATCTTGTCGATGGTGACAAGGGTCGAAAGGGGAGCGACCGATCTTGCTGATGATGACAAGGGTCGAAAGGGTAGCGACCGATCTTGCCGATGATGACAAGGGTCGAAAAGGGTAGACGGTATTGCTGATGATGGCAAAAACTGGAAAGGTAGCGACCGATCTTGCCGATGATGACAAGGGTCGAAAAGGGTAGACGGTATTGCCGATGATGACAAAAACCGGAAAGGTAGCGACCGATCTTGTCGATGGTAACATGGGTCGAAAAGGGGAGACGGTCTTGCCGATGATGACAAAAATCGGAAAGGGTAGCGACCGATCTTGCCGATGGTGACAAGGGTCTAAGAGGGTAGACGGTCTTACCGATGATGACAAAAATTGGAAAGGTAGCGACCGATCTTGCCGATGGTGACAAGGGTCGAAGAGGGTAGACGGTCTTGAAGTTGATGACAAAAACTGGAAAGGTAGCGACCGATCTTGCCGATGGTGACAAGGGTCGAAGAGGGTAGATGGTCTTGCCGATGATGACAAAAATAGGAAAGGTAGCGATCGATCTTGTCGATGGTGACAAAGGTCGAAAAGGGTAGACGGTCTTACTGATGATGACAAAAACCGGAAAGGGTAGCGACCGATCTTGTCGATGATGACAAGGGTCGGAAAGGTAGACAATGGATGTGTATAAGTGGGATATCAGATGAAGACTTCGCCTCGACCTTGTGAAGGGTCTTCAGGACGGAGGATGGTTAATCACTATTCATCATTGATTTATAATTTTTCTTCTGTCTTTTTTTTATTCATATTACTGACCTAAGCGCCCTTTCGGGTTTTCGCCGAAGCCAGCCCCCTCTTGCTTTTGCCCACGTGCCCTGTCGGGTTTTCACGTGGCGGGGTACCCGATTTTACCTCCGATGCCCTTTCGGATTTTTGCCACAGCTGGGTTATAGCCATTTTTGCACTTGTCCTAATATAGGAGCAAGTCTGGCGGGATATCTCTATTTTTAACCCCATTTTTTCTTTCATTTTCTCTCTGCTTCTTTTTTTTGAATTAGGAATACCGAAGAACTGGACTGTGAGAATGCTGACTGGCCTTGCCGATGATGACAAGATTGGTCTCTGGTTTAGTTCGTCGACACTGGCTAAATGTCGGAGCAAAGATCATGGTTTGTTAACAAGGACGTAAGATCCAAGTTAGGGGTAGAGGTTGACCGATCTCGTCGATGATGACGAGGGTCGAACGTGGGTTTGTTCATTAGCATGGGTCATATGCCGAAGCAAAGGTAGGATTACTAATAGGGACGGAGGGTCCAAGTTAGGGGTAGAGATCGACCGATCTCGCTGATGATGACGAGGGTCGAACACGGGTTTGTTCATCAGCATGGGTCACATGCCGAAGCAAAGGTAGGATTACTAACAGGGACGGAGGGTCCAAGTTAGGGGTAGAGATCGACCGATCTCGCCGATGATGACGAGGGTCGAACACGGGTTTGGTTAAAGGATTTTCGGTGGGACTTTTGATGATTGTCCCTTTTGGAGTTTCATCAGGTGGATAACAAAAGAGGCCCTTTTAAATCACCACTTTGCCGACTTAAGCGCCCTTTCGGGTTTTTACCTAAGCCAGCCCCCTCTTGCTTTTGCCCATGCGCCCTCTCGGGTTTTCACGTGGCGGGGTACCCGATTTTGCCTGCAGCGCCCTTTCGGGTTTTTGCCACAGCTGGGTTATAGCCATTTTTGCACTTGTCCTAATATAGGAGCAAGTCTGGCGGGGTATCTCTATTTTTAACCCCATTTTCTTTTCTCTTTTTTTTTGATATAAAGAATGGTAGGTCGAAGTGTGATGTCCGACCCTTGGTTGGTAGTAGACGGCTGTTGACCGGATCACCGGGCCTTGTGCCGAGCAGAGTGGTATATTCGTTAGCAGGGGCTGAATGCTAACGCAAAGGAATGATCTTTCGCCGATTCGGACGTAAGGCCCGCAACGGCAATATGGTGTATTCTTTTGAGAGCTCGGCCATGGTGGAGTGCCACGAGACCAAGGAAAGGTAGCTCGATCAGGGTGGAATGCCACTAGACCAAGATAAGGGTAGCTCGATCAGGGCGGAGTGCCTCTAGACCAAGATGGGGGTAGCTCGACTGGGGCGGAGTGCCACTAGGCCAAGATATGGGTAGCTCGGCTAGGGCGGAATGCCACAAGACCAAGATAAGGGTAGCTCGGCTAGGGCGGAGTGCCACTAGACCAAGATAAGGGTAGCTCGGCTAGGGCGGAATGCCACAAAACCAAGATCAGGGTAGCTTGGCCAGAGCAGGATGCCACTAGACGAAGATAATGGTAGCTCGGCTAGGGCGGAGTGCCACTAGACCAAGATAAGGGTAGCTCGGCTAGGGCGGAATGCCACAGAACCAAGATAAGGGTAGCTTGGCTAGGGCGGGGTGCCGCTATACCAAGATAAGGGTAGCTCGGCTAGGGCGGAATGCCACAAAACCAAGATCAGGGTAGCTCGGCTGGGGCGGAGTGCCACTAGGCCAAGATATGGGTAGCTCGGCTAGGGCGGAGTACCACTAGACCGAGGAAAGGTAGCTCGATCAGGGCGGAATGCCACTAGACCAAGGAAAGGTAGCTCGATCAGGGCGGAATGCCACTAGGCCAAGGAAAGGTAGCTCGATTAGGGCGGAGTGCCACAAGACCAAGGAAAGGGTAGCTCGATCCGGGCGGAATGCCACTAGACCAAGGAATGGTAGCTCGATCAGGGCGGAGTGCCACTGGACCAAGGTAAGGGTAGCTCGGCTAGGGCGGAGTGCCACTAAACCAAAATAAGGGTAGCTGGGCCAGGGCAGAGTGCCACTAGACCAAGGTAAGGGTAGTTGGGCTAGGGCGGAGTGCCACTAGACCAAGATAAGGGTATTCCGACTGATCACTCGGGGAATGTCAGTTGCGCTGCATGATACATCTTTATATGCTTTCCATTGAGGGGAGAGAACTGGATGACTCCTTTGTGGTCTACCAGGACGTAGGCACCCCCTTCATATACTCGACAGACTATATACGGCCCGATCCAGTTTTCGACCAACTTCCCTTTGGGGTTGGAGGCCATTACTTCTCTTCTTTTGACCATTACCAGATCTCCTTTCTTGAATTCTCGACCCCTGACCAACTTATCAAAAGCACGGGCCATGCGAGCTTGATAGAGTTGGATGTTTTGTTGTGCCCGGAGGCATTTTCCTTCGAGCTCAGTGAGCTCTTCTAATCTTCTTTCTGCATTGGTTTGATCACCGCTGGCTAGTCCATGTTGGATGGCAACTCGCAGCGAAGGAACTTCCAGTTCAATTGGCACCACAGCCTCTGACCCATACACGAGGGAGAAAGGTGAACAGATGGTTGGGGTTTTGTAGACAGTACGATAAGCCCAGAGCGCTCCGTACATCCTTTCTTCCCAATCTTTTTTATTAGACTTGACAGTCTTCACCAGCAACGTACATAGAGTCTTGTTAAAGGCTTCTGCAAGTCCATTGGCTTGAGGGTTGTAGGGGGACGATGTCCTCCAGTCAATCTTGTATTTGTCAGCTAGCCGATAAACCTTTTGGTTCCTAAAATGGCTGCCATTATCAGAGATGATTCGGCTGGGGATCCCGAACCGGAATATTACATTCTGCCGGAAGAATCTTGCAACTAGCTCTCCCGTCACATCTCTTAGTGCTACCGCCTCCGCCCATCTGGAGAAATAGTCAGTAGCTGCTAAGATATATTTGCACCCTAATGAAGATGCTGGTAGTTGCCCTAGCACGTCCGTGCCCCACTGAGCAAACGGCCAGCTAGGCAGGGTCGGGTGTAATGGCACTGGAGGTCTCATTACCACATTAGCGTGTTCTTGACACTTCTGACAAGCTTTGGCGAACTTGCAGCAATCATCAAATATAGTGGGCCAAAAGTTGCCCAATTTCTTTATCTTAATTTTCATCTTGGGGCCAGCCTGGTGTGCTCCAGCTGATCCCGCATGAACTTCTTGCATCACCTGTCCTGCCTCTGTTGAAGACAAGCAACGAAGTAGGACTTTCCTTCGGGCATCTGCCATTATTCGGAACAGGGTTCCGCTTCTCATCTCGTAAGAGTCCTTGACCCTCACGAGCTTCATTCTCTGTTCTTTTTCCCTCTGGAGCTGTTGGTGTTGGAACCACCACAGGAGATGTTCTCGCCAATCGGGCTGCTGAATCTCCTCGACGACTACCACCTCAATCTCTTGTTCGTCAGCCAAGACCTCCATTACACTGGGGACCTGCCGGCGGTTGATCACTGTTATATTCAAGCTTGTGTCTGGCGGGACTGCCAATGAACTGGCCAGCTTAGCGAGGGCGTCTGCCTGAGCATTTCGGCCTCGGTTGATGTGCTTGATGCTGATGAAGTAGAATCTTGACATCAGGCGGGTTGCCAGCTGGTGATAGGGGAGAAGCTCTTGTTTTCACACATCGAACTCTCCTTCCAACTATTTTATAACTAGAAGGGAGTCTCCGAATGCTTCCAGCATCTGAATTCCCATAGATAGAGCAATTTGCAACCCGATTATCAGGGCTTCATATTCTGCTTCATTATTTGTGCAATGTTTGTTTATGGAGCAGGATGTGTGCACCACTTCTCCTTCCGGGGATTTCAGGACTATGCCTACTCCTGCCCTGACTCTGGCCGGTCCAGTGGTAGGGGTGTCAATTCTGGAAGCGCCATCAAAATATAGCTACCACAAAGAGGGCTATACCTGAACGGCTTCCAGGGTTTCATCTTTAGGGAGCTCTGGCTCCAACGGGCAGTCCCCAGGTACCGGGTGTTCAGCGAAGAAGTCTGCAATAGCTTGGCCCTTGACGGCCTTACGCGGTACATAAGAGATGTCGAACTCCATAAGGATTACCGCCCATTTGCCCAGGCGACCTTTGAGTGTCGGCTGGGACATAATATATTTCAGGGGATCCTCTTTGGATACCAAGCTAATTTCATGCGACAACATGTAGTGTCGGAGCTTCTTAACTACGAAGACCAGTGCCAGGCAGACCTTCTCAATATAAGTATATTTCTCCTCAGTCCTGACCAGTCTCCGACTGAGGTAATAAAGGGCTTGCTCTTTCCCTTCTTCATTATTCTGGGCCAGCATTGCCCCCAGAGAGTTATGTGTAGCTGCTATAAACAGTATTAATGGTCTTCCTTTCACTGGTGCGCCCAGCACTGGCGGAGTCTTCAGATAGTCTTTCAGCTTGTTGAAGGCTATCTGGAAATCTTCATCCCAATAAAAGGGGACATCTTTCATCATCAACTTGTGGAAAGGCTGGCATCGCCCTAAAAAATTGGAGATGAACCGCCGGATATAAGCCAGGCGGCCCTGTAATGACCTCAGCTCGAAGATATTCCTTGGTGGAGGTAACTCCTGAATTGCTTTGATTTTTGCGGGGTCTATCTCGATCCCCCGATATCGGACGATGAAGCCCAAGAATTTTCCGCTCGACACTCCGAACGCGCATTTCATGGGGTTCATCTTCAACTCATGCTGCCTCAGCCTCTGAAAAACAATCCGGAGGTCTTGCAGATGATCTTCTTTTCTTCTGGTTTTGACCACCAGATCATCTATGTAGCACTCAACCTTGTGGTAGAGCAACTCATAAAGATTTTGGTCATTGCGCGCTGATAGGTTGCGCCACCATTCTTTAGTCCGAACGGCATCCTCTTATAGTGATAAATGCCTTTAGGGGTTCGGAAAGTAGTATGGACCCGGTCATGCTCCGCGATCCAAATCTGGTTGTAACCGGATGACCCGTCCATGAATGACAGGGCCTCATGGCCGGTTGTAGCATCTATCATGACTTCTGTTATCGGCACTGGGAAGTCATCTTTGGGGCAGGCTTTATTTAGATCTCGGAAGTCGACACATATCCGGATCTGTCCATTCTTCTTTTTCACGGGGATGATATTCGCCAGCCATGTGGTGTACTAGTTTTCTTCAACAAATCCCACGTCAATGAGCTTGTTGACTTCAGCACAAATTTGAGTAATGAGTTCTGACCTCATGCGCCGCGGTGATTACTTCACCGGCTCGGCCTCAGGGCTGATTGCCAGCTCATGTTGTGAGACAGCGGGGCTCAGACCCGGCATTTCTTTGTAAGTCCAGGCGAAGCAATCCCGATACTCTAGCAGCAGCTGGACATACAGCTCCCGTTCTTCTGGGGACAGCTGGGCACTGAGGAAGGTGGGCCTAGGGTCCTCCTCATTTCCCAAGTTGACTTCTATCAGTTCATCGACTGTGGCCTGGCCTCCGTCTTCTATCTCCGGAGGTGCCGGTTGGAGGTCAACGAAATCTGGAATACCATCTTGAGGGTCGAGTACTTCGACTTCCTCGTCAGACACCACCAGAGCTTCTTGAGGATTCTCTATTTCTCGTGCTAGCGGCTACGCGGATTGTTCTATTAGCAAATCCGCCGCCGCTGCAGCTCCCCAGGGTGAGAGAGCAGCTTCGGTGTTTGTAGATAAGGCTACAGCCGCGACAGGATGATAGTTGTTTACTGCCGGGCTCGGACAGGATCCTGGTTCTGTAGCAGAAGTTGAGGAGGTCTCGCCTTCTGGGGCACTTGTATCTTCCGTAGAAGTGGCTTTTTCTTTCCTTGTAGCTTGTTCCCCCTGATCGGAGTCGACCAAGGCTTCCCTGATTGGTGGAAGGGGTGTTGAAGTTATCATCAGTAGGACTCCACTGGAGGGAGAAACTCCTGCTTCCTCAGTATCTTTGGCTTCACTGCTGCTAGCTGTGTCAAATTTGGCTTGAAGGGCCGCCTCTTCAGGGTAGACCTGCTCCCAGCATCGGCAGGAGGCCATGGTCTCTGCTTCTTGATTTCCGGGTCAAGCCAGTTCAACATGCTCAGCTTCCACCAGGTATTCATCAAAAGTTGCTTCCAGCGGGCTATCTTCAGCAGGGTAGAAGGCGGAGATGGTGTCCACCTCGTATCGCCCACTGTAATAATATTCTTCCAGGGTGAAGCCCAACCCTAGATGTTGAGAGACACGTCTCATTTCCTTATCCAGATTTGCGGGATACCACATTTTCTGGAAAGCTTCCTTGCGCTTTTGAGACTGATCGGGGGGAATGTGTTGCTTCTGAAACATCCTGGCCATCCGATCAGTTGTAAATGCCAGACCTTGGACGGGAACCGGCGGGTTGCTTATATCTTTGGGGAGGCTACAGTCTGTGTCTTCCCGAGTAGGATGCTCCTCAGCTGTATAGAACAAGCTGTTGGGTCCATCTTCCTGTGTCACCTCCCAAGTCTTGAAAGGCTCGACAGTAGGGTTGTCAAGGCCGGGAGCTGGCTTGGTAAGGCCATCCGGATTTCAATATGATTGTGCCGCTGAGCGACCCGCACTTCATTAGCTTCAGGGTATAATGTTGGAGGTGATGTTCTGCCTACATCCCCGGATGCTGTGATATGGGAGACCACCTTAGGCTTGACATATCCGCGCGGCGGTGGTGGGTACCAACTGCTGCCGGATGTGCTTCTAGATGCCCCCGTAGGGGCCTTAGCTTCAGAGGTCTTCTGGGAAGGCCCTATATATAGGTTGGCATCTGCCAAATGACATTCAAACACCTCGAATGGGTGGGGGTCTGCAAATATCCTCTCCTCCTTCCCTTGGAGACTGTATTTGATGCATTGGTGGAGCGTGGAGGGCACCACCATGTTTTCATGCAGCCATGGGCGGCCGAGCAGTGCCTTGTACGAGGTGCGGGAGTCAATGACATGGAACTGCACCGTCGTAGTGAAATCTGCTAAGGTGAGGGTGAACTCTGCCACGCCCATGGACACTTCACATTTTTGATTGAAGCCGGCGATACGCATATCCCCAACTTTTTCGAGATGCACATTAAAGTCGTGCCTCTCATATATTCTATAAGGCAGGATGTTGACCGCTGCACCGGGATCAACCAGAATCCTGTTCAGCTCCCTTCCATTCAAGTGCCCCTTCATATACAACGGCCTGTTGTGGCTGATGGTAAGTAGTAGCATGTCTTCTGGAGTGAAGGTCATACTGGCTTCCGGTACAGCTTCAGCTATGCAAGTCTCGAAATGAGCCGGCGTTTGCAGAGCCGTGATGATCGCCTGTCGAGGTCTCTTCACTCAAAGAGAGGATCTCCCAGATTGTAAATCGAGCAGGGAGCTTCTTGAGTAGCTTCATTATTTGGCCCCCAGCTCGGACATTGGAGAGCTTCATCTCTTCGGCCCATCTGGGCTTGGGGAGGTTTTGATTTGCGGGCCCTGACGGACCTGCTTCATCTTCCTCAGATTCGGCGCCTTTCTGGCTGGTACCGACTTCTGGGTATTCTTTGTCAGTTGCTGCGGAGCAAGCTCCATCTGTATTTGGCTCTTCAGTAGATTGTGTGAGCTGAGGGTGAATGGTCTCGGGTGTAGGGTTAGCCTCCTGGCAAGGCTGTTTCCCCTTGGACATCTTTATGAATTCAAGAAATGAAGGGACCCCCTTGCCCCCGCTCTTGTTATATAGGCCTGACGGAGGAGGGATTTGGACTCCCTTGACCTCCGGCGGAGGTGTCTTGTAGGGTTGCTCCCCTCTGAACATGATGTTGTGGTTGGGTGGCGGCTGGCGCCCCCATTTTCGGCCTGACCGGGTGGCATGTGCAGCAGTTGCGGCCTCGGCCTTGCCTCCCCCAGCATGGCGTGTGAAGCAAATTTCCTCTTCTTCCTCCTCTCCGGGTAGGTTGAAGACTGCTGATAGGGTATTATAGGAGACAACCTGCACTTTATTGGCCCCAGCGGCCTTTCTTTTCTTCTTCTTTTGTTTCTTCTTCTTTTTTGTTTCTGCGGGCGGGTGCCCCCAGAATAGACTGCCCTCTCCGTCGGGTGCCTCTTCAGCTTCCTCTTTTTGTTCAAGTGAGAGTTGTTCTAAGTCTTTCCACGGGACGTGGTCCCGCACCAGCAGAGGTTTCAATTCGGGCTGCACATATTCATCTAGCCCCTCAATGAGGTTTTGCAACTGAAGGACCCCAGGATTGGTTTCCTTAATCACTGGCAGCGGAGTTTGTCTCCTCCGATTATGTGTATGTATCCTGACAGTTGAAGGTGGAGTGACCCATACGGGTGCTGCCACTGGCGGAGCAGGACGGGGTGTAACACCATGGACATGTGCCCCCTCTTTCGGGCGGGGTGCCCTCTTCTTCTTGTGCTTTACAGGGGCCTACTGCCATCCCTGCTGTTCTTTCACGGGCTCCAAGAAATGAGTTTCATAGGTGCTCCGCATGCTTGCTTCAGAGATCTCCTCGGGCACTGCCTAGTAGAGGGAGATCATGTTGACTGCTGCCCTTCTCCGAGGGACTTCATGTGGCTGAGGAGGGTCTACTTTGTACTCTCCCATCTCAATTTCATTCTTCTTCACCATCCCTTCGATGATGTCCTTAAAAACATAGCAGTCTTCGATTGGATGCCCCAACATCTGGTGGTAGGGGCAGAATCTTGGACTGTCTTTTCTTTTTAGGTCCTCCGGTCTTCTTGGCTCTGGCAGGGTGACCATGCGATATTCTGTTACCCAGTCGAACAGAACCCGGGTCTTGTCCTTTGGAAAGGAATAAGCCTTCTTCATCTTGTCCCTAAGCGAAGTACCTTCTTTGCCGTCTGGAGCTTCTGCAGGCTGTGGGGTGACTCCCTTCTTGCCTTCATATTTTTGTTATTCGAACGTCTTTACGTCAAGAGCGTTCGCTTCTTTGGGCGAGGAGCGCCGGTCTACCGCCTTGCCCTTCTGGGTCATGCTGGCAGCAGACGTAGGGGCAGGTCTGGCCAGGAAAGCTTCCACCTCGGCCACGACATTATTCAGTCGGTCGAACGACCGTATTTCCATTCCGATCATCTTTTCCAGAACCTCTCTTCTGAGATTCTGTTTGCATATTTGCACAGCGTCCTCCTGATGCGGGGGCCGCTTGCACCTCATTCCGAGGTTTCTCCACCTCTTGATATAATCGAGGGCTATCTCATCGGCCCTCTGCCTTGTTGAATAGAGTTCGACCACTGTGACCTCCCTCTCTATAACATGAAACCTTTCTCTGAACTTCCTCTGCATATCCGACCAGTCATTGATCGACCCGGCCGGGAGGCTGGAGTACCATTCAAATGCGAGTCCCATCAGCGAGGACCCGAAGAACTTCAACAAATATGACTCGTCGGTGGCCAGATCACCCATGACGGTCATGTAATATGCAATGTGCTCCTTCGGGGACCCCTTTCCATTGAATTTGTCGAACTTAGGTAGCTTGTTGACCCCCTGGGGAAGTCGTTTAGCTGCATGGTGTTACGGGTAGGGCACCCGATAGGCATCAAATGCGACATAGTCGCCTTCACTTTTCTCTGCGAGCTTCAGCTCGATCATCCTCTCCACTATCATCCGGTTCATGACCGTGGGGTCAACTAGCTCTGGATAGAAATGCGCCGGCCGTAGCTACGGGGTGACCAGGGTGGTCGCCTGTGGAGGGTGCAGCAGCGGGGGTGTCTGGTGCGCTTGAGGGAGCACCGGAGGTAGCAGCGGCTGTAGCTGTGGCGGCCGCTATTGCATTGTCACCATGCTTGGTTCTGATGATGAAGGTAGTGTGTAGAGTGGTGGAGGGCCGTCACGACGGACTGCTCCCCGAGATGATTCACCCTGGACTTCGGGTGGTTTGGAAGCTGAGGATTGCTCATTTTTCTCCATCAGCTGCTTCTTCAGCAAGTCTATTTCTTGCCGATATTTCTACAGTAGCATCAAGACCGATGGGTCTATAGTGGCTGTAGTGGGGATAACTTCTGATGTATCCCCGGACGTACCCTCGGGCAGGATGTCGAGGGGGATGTCGTCTTCTTCCTCTGCCGTCACTACATTAGCTGTCAAGACGGGGGCCTTGTCGTCCCAGTGGCGGTAGACCTGGGGTTGTTTCCCTTTAGCCATCATCAGGAGCTCCCTCGTTGCTTCTGTTCTGCGAGTGCTCGGCCCCGGCCGTGCGGCCAACTGAGCCAATTCTCGGGGATCTTCGGGGAGCACCCCATATCGACTGGATATACCAGCCATGTTGCAAGTGAAGACCTGCATCCTTCTCCTCTGCCGATGGACCCTCCTTCTAGTTTGCTGCGGGAAGGTCAGCCTCTTGAACACAGAAACTCTTCTTCTTTCTTCCCGCTCGGGGATGGTTTCATCAGCTTCGATCTCGAAGGCGTTATCATATCCATTATCGTCGACTGACGACACCATCATTCTTTCTCACATACCTTCTTCATCTGCCATTAATGGGCAGTAATCTTCATCAATGGCGACTGTCTGCATCAGTCGCTGTTGACCCAGCGAGGGGTTGCCTAACCCTCGAAAGTAGTTTCTAACCAAACAGGTCATCTCTTCTTGACCCCGCTCTTGATGTAGCACGGGGGATAGTTGTCGACCCCCCGCAGGAGGGATATAAGCCAGCCGAGCTCTGTCGGTAGGTTGTTGGAATCTTCGTCCCGTGGCTGGGACGTTGGCTTGACGGGCAGCAGCCCGAAAACTTCTGCGGCGCAGGGGATCTGCAACCACCTCTTCTTCCTTCTTCGGGGGCAAGCCCCTTTCTCTTCTCTCTTCCGCCTCGTCATTCATAGGACGGCGGTGGATGGGTGTCAACTGGTGGGCAGGTTGGGCCTGCTTGGGAACCCACACCTATTTGAACTTCCTCGGCCTGGGGGCCGAGCTTCCTTGGCCATAGTGGCCGGTTTCTTCTCTTTCTGCCCTCCTTCCAGTGAGGGCCTAGTGTGCGTTGTGGACAGGGATGGTGGGGATGACTCGGTCCGGAGCCGCCCGTGCATTGCGTCCGTTGAGGAAGACGCGCATGCCGCCGACCATCATAGACTTCCCGGACTTAGATAGAGTACCCCAGCGACGGGAAAGAGGAGAGAATCTTCGCCGACCTCCATCCTTTCGAAGTGTTCGAATGTCACTTGTCAGATGCTAATCTTTATTTGGAAAAGCTGAAGCAAGCCTCCCAAGCTACTTAGGACAAAGGAAAGAAGAAGGTAGAGCCTGATAACTGGTTTCCTCTACCACCGCCTGGCTATGTGGCCCCCCCTCAGGTGTCATTTGTTTCTGAAGCAGAAGGGGTATTCTGGGCCACCTACCTTCCCATTTACCCTACACCGGGAACACCATACCTTGAAGACTTGCTGGAAGACATCAGGGTCCCTCCCGGGATCATCAAGCCTCTTGCAGAAGCTGACTGCCAGGTGGCTGAACCGTTAAGGACCTTCGAGGTGCCCAACCCCGAGGGTCTGCCTACCATCTTTTATGTGGCCAAGGAGCACCCGGTCAAGGGGGATGATGATTGTAGCCTCCCCGATGAGCTGCACGACCCACTCATCCCAATAATGGGACTTCCTGACACAACCGGTCCTGTGGTCAAGATGGCCAGAAAGCAAGGGATCCCTTTCTTCCAGCTCTCCAGTCGGAAAGAAATGTTCAAGAAAATGTGGAACCCACCAAACCTGGACCGGTGGTTGTTGCAAATCACCCGGCATCCAGGATTGGGCTTTTCACTAGAAGATTCCTACGAAGCTGATGTGATATCAGTCTCGGCGCTAGGCGGCAATAGCCACGCAAGCACTGTAGGCCCATGGCAGGTTGAAGGCCATCAGCACCTTATGCCTTTGGCCAACGAAGAACAAGATGAAGAAATATTCCTATGGAATCCACCTCCCTGCAAGAATAAGGGGAAGACCCCGTCCTCCTCCGGGGGACCAATCCCGAATGACCATAGTAGCAGTACGTCATTGCCTTCGTCTAATACTGACCCAAAGGATGGGGAAACGGGTCGAGCCCCGGGCCTCGTTCGGTGCGACTCTACCCTACTCGCCCTATACTGTAGGCAACAGCGAGAGATCGAAATGCTGAAGGTTCGCTTGGCCGAAATGACTATACTCATTAGAGGCATCCTCTGTCGATAAAGCATCGGCGCGCACCGGTCCCCGAACACCGTCCCAAACGCCCCCGGGCACCTGAAAAGGGAGGCTAGGGATGTAGTTGCTTCCCTGGTCAGGCGATCAGTCGAGCGAAGCCCCACGCTGCAGGAGAAGATGTAAAGGCCCTACTCTTTCCCAAGGAATAAAACCCGAGGAATTTTTGAATGGGCCTGCTACTATGGCAAGGTCTCCCTCCCAAGGTCAAAGAGGCCGCAAGATGCTGGCAAAAGTGGTGACCCCTCGTTCTGCCCCTATCACCAAATACTGGGCCACTCCATCGAAGACTGCTACGTCTTCAAGGACATTGCTCAAGACCTGATTGAGAGAGATGAGCTCAGAATGGGAGATTATGTGGTCGCTCCGCCACGCCCCCATGTGGTAGGCGGCCATGAAAGAAGTGTTTACATGGTGTCAGTTCAGCACCAGATTTTTGAAGATGCAGCTGAGAATGGGCAACCCCAGCCACCAGCAGAGCAACAGCCCCCAATATGGCAATCAATCACCTTAGCCCCTGCAAGAGCCATCTATGACAATTACAAAGAAGATCCCGGAGAAGTCCTTTACTTCTCCACACAAGAGAGCCCCCCAGAGCCGCACACAGCAAGCCTAATAGAGGGGGAAACAAGCAAAGCCTCGTTACCTAATGAGGCAGAGCAAGAAAACACATATGGTGTTCTTGAAGCAGAAGATGGTGAAGACAAGGATTTCATTGACCTGCTACCAGCGCCTCCAGAATTTGAAGATGGCGGCCAGGCCACAGTGGATGAGCTCATTGAAATTAATCTAGGCACAGAAAGCGACCCCAGGCCGACCTTTCTGAGTGCCCTTCTTCCTCCACAGGAGAGGGGACAATATGTCAAGTTGCTGCAAGAATTCCGGGACTGTTTCGCCTGGAACTACAAAGAGATGCCCGGTCTGAGCCCCGGCGTGACTCAACATATTCTGGCTATTGATCCCAAGGTGGAGCCGGTGAAGCAGCCCCCCAGGCGTATGAGGCCGGAGCTGATAAAACTGATTTGTGAAGAAGTCAACAAGCTCATAGATGTCAATTTTGTAGCTGAAAATCAATACACTACTTGGTTGGCCAACATTGTACCGGTGAAGAAGAAGAATGGACAGATCAGGATCTGCGTGGACTTTCGCGACCTGAATAAAGCTTGCCCAAAAGATGACTTTCCGGTGCCCGTCACTGAAGTGATGATTGATGCAACTACCGGCCATGAGGCCTTGTCTTTCATGGATGGATCGTCCGGCTATAATCAGATATGGATAGCTGAACATGACCGAATTCATACGGCCTTCCGGTCACCTAAAGGGATATTCCACTACAAAAGGATGCCCTTCGGCCTCAAGAACGCTGGCGCCACTTACCAGCGGGCGATGACCAAGATATTCGACGAACTGCTATATAGCAAAGTCGAATGCTACATCGATGATCTGGTCGTCAAGACAAAGAAAAGGGGGGATCACCTGAATGACCTTAGAGTCATCTTCGAGAGACTCCGACGGTACGAGCTGAAAATGAACCCAATGAAGTGTGCCTTCGGCGTCTCCAGTGGAAAGTTTCTCGGCTTCATTGTCCGATATAGGGGAATCGAGATCGACCCCTTTAAAATAAAAGCCATCCAGGAGCTACCTCCTCCGGAGAATTTGGGAGAGTTAAGGTCCCTACAAGGTCGGCTAGCCTACATCCGAAGATTTATCTCCAATTTATCGGGGCGCTGTCAACCATTCCACAAATTAATGATGAAGAATGCACCTTTCAACTGGAACCAGGAATGTCAGAAGGCCTTTGATCGGCTGAAGGATTACTTAAAGACCCCGCCTGTGCTGGGGGCACCTATCAAGGGGAGGCCACTTATTCTATATATAGCTGCCACTGAATGTTCACTGGGGGCAATGCTCGCCCAGAACAATGATGAGGGGAAGGAGCAAGCTCTTTATTACCTTAGCCGAAGACTAATAGGGGCATAAGCAAAATACACCCCGATTGAGAAGGTTTGTCTCGCCTTGGTCTTCGCAGTCAAGAAGTTGAGGCATTACATGCTCTCGCATGAAGTGAGCTTAATCTCTAAGGCTGACCCAGTCAAGCACATTCTATCCCAGCCAGTCCAGAAGGGACGTCTCGGCAAGTGGGCCGTACTGTTAATGGAATTTGACATCATCTACGTGCCTCAGAAGGCCGTTAAGGGTCAAGCCATGGCCGATTTCTTTGCAGCACACCCTGTGCCTGAAGATTCCCCACTGGCCACGGAGTTGCCTGAAGATGAAACACTAGAGGTGGACCAAGCCCAACTGATCGCCTGGCAGCTGCACTTTGATGGAGCTTCGAGAACAGAAACAACCCTGGTTGGGCACACAAAAGTACGGGCCGGGGCCGGCATCATCCTTAAATCCCCTGAGAGAGAAGTATTGCACACATCCTGCTCCATTAACAAGCCCTGCACAAATAATGAGGCAGAATATGAAGCTCTGATCATTGGTCTCCAAGTCGCTTTACAGATGGAGATTAAAATATTACATGTGTTTGGCGATTCATTGCTGGTCGTCAAGCAGGTCCAGGGACAGTTTTACGTCCGAAAACCCGAGTTACTCCCTTACCACACTAAGGCGAAATGGCTCATGCAACAGTTCTACCTCATTGAGATAGGCCACGTTGCCAGAGGAGAGAATGCACAAGCCGATGCACTGGCGAAATTGGCAAGTTCATTAGCAGTCCCGCCAGATGGATCCCTCAGCATCCGGGTGGTGAATCAGCGCCAAGTGCCTAGCATGATTGGAGGGCCAGAAGAAGAAGAACTTGAGGTCATCACAGCGGAAGCCCTTAGCCCGCCTGACCGGAGAGACCCCCTTTTACAGTGGTTTAAATACCAGCAACTACCCAGGTAGAGAGAAGAGAAGATCAAGCTGATCAGAATAAAAGATTCTTACGAGGTCCGGAATGGGATTCTATTCCGAATTATGGCAGATGCCAAACGGAAGGTGCTCCTCCGATGTTTATCCACTGAAGAAGCTTGGAAGGTCATGAAAGAGGTTCACGCCGGAACAGCTGGTGCACATCAGGCAGGACCGAAAATGAAGATTGAAATAAAGAAGCTCGGCTACTATTGGCCGACAATGTTCGACGACTGCTGCAAGTTTGCCAAGTCTTGTCAAAAATGCCAGGAGCATGCGACGGTGCCCAGGAGACCGCCCGTGCCCCTACATCCAACACTGCCTAGCTGGCCCTTTGCCCAATGGGGAACCGACGTTGTGGGTCCACTACCCGCATCATCAGCTGGGTGCAAGTACATCTTGGCCGCAACTGATTACTTCTCCCGCTGGGCGGAGGCTATTGCTTTGAAAGAACTGACTGGGGAGATCGTCACCAGATTTTTTCGTCGCAACATCATATTCCAGTTTGGCACTCCGAATCGAATTATTTCAGACAATGGAAGTCACTTCCGCAACCAGAAGGTCTACCGGCTGGCAGAGAAGTACAAAATCGACTGGAGGATGTCAACCCCCTACAACCCACAGGCCAATGGCTTGGCTGAAGCTTTCAATAAGACTCTTTGCACTCTCCTATCCAAAATTGTCAGTTCTAACAAGAGAGACTGGGAAGAAAAAATGTACGAGGCCCTGTGGGCATATCGAACTGTGTACAAAACTCCAACGGGTTGTTCACCCTTTTCCCTGGTATATGGCTCAGAGGCAATCGTCCCTATCGAGCTGGAAATACCCTCCCTCCGGGTCGCAGTCCAACACGGGTTGGTCCGGGAAGGACAGACAAATGTCGAGCGAAGGCTCGAAGAGCTCTCCAACCTGGAGGGAAAAAGGCTTCAGGCTCAGCAGAACATCCAGGTCTATCAGGCCCGAATAGCGCGTGCCGTTGACAAGCTCGTCAAGGAACGTGAATTCAAAAAGGGTGACCTTGTCATGGTCAAGAGAAGAGAAGTCATGGCTTCCAATCCCAAGGGCAAGCTGAATGAGAATTGGCTCGGACCCTATGTAGTCCAGAAAGTCTACGAGGGTGGAGCATATGTAATCGTCAACCATCGGGGGGAGGTTCAGTTTCCACCCCTCAACGGTAGACATTTGAAGTTGTACCACTCTCCTCTTCCCCCATTCAATGAATGACACATTTCTCCGACCCACCCTGGGCACTATTACCGAGGTGGTTTGGGCATTATTTATCTCATGTTAAAAAAAAAGAGAGAGAGAAGAACAAAAAAGAGAGAAGAGAAAAAAGCGAAGGAAAAAAAGGAGAGACAAAAAGAAAGAGAAGAAAAAAAAAGAAAAAAATATATAATAATAAAAGAAGGGGAGGGAGGAGTCAATCTCCCTTTATGAGCATTCACTTTTATCTCCGAGAATGTTTCAATAAACAAGCCAGCCATGTCGGCCCCCGACCCCCTGTCGGCATCGATGAACAGACCTGTGGCCCAGACCCTTCGTCTGGTTCCATGAACAAAAAGACCCTTGTTTTGGCACTAACCCCGTGTTAATGAATAAACCATGTCAGCTTCCGACGCCTGTCGGCACTGATGAAGAGGAGAAGAGACAAACAAACCACGTCGGTCTCCGACTTCCTGTCTGTATCGATGAATAAACCATTGGCCCGGACCTTTCGACCGGTTCCATGAACAAAAAGACCCTTGCTTTGACACTAACCCCGTGTCAATGAATAAACCATGTCAGCTTCCGACGCCTGTCGGCACTGATGAAGAGGAGAAGAGACAAACAAACCACGTCGGTCTCTGACTTCCTATCGGCATCGATGAATAAACCATTGGCCCGGACCTTTCGACCGGTTCCATGAACAAAAAGACCCTTGCTTTGACACTAACCCCGTGTCAATGAATAAACCATGTCAGCTTCCGACGCCTGTCGGCACTGATGAAGAGGAGAAGAGACAAACAAACCACGTCGGTCTCTGACTTCCTATCGGCATCGATGAATAAACCATTGGCCCGGACCTTTCGACCGGTTCCATGAACAAAAAGACCCTTGCTTTGACACTAACCCCGTGTCAATGAATAAACCATGTCAGCTTCCGACGCCTGTCAGCACTGATGAAGAGGAGAAGAGACAAACAAACCACGTCGGTCTCCGACACCCTGTCGGCATCGACGAATAAACCAGTGGCCCAGGCCTTTCGTCTGGTTCCATGAACAAAAATACCCTTACTTTGACACTGACCCTGTGTCAATGAACGAACCATGTCGGTCTCCGACTTCCTGTCGGCATCGATGAATAAACCATTGGCCCGGACCTTTCGTCCGGTCCCATGAACAAAAAGACCCTTGCTTTGACACTAGCCCCATGTCAATGAATAAACCACGTCAGTCTCCGACTCCCTGTCGGCATCGATGAACGAACCAGTGGCCTGGACCTTCCGTCTAGTGCCATGAATAAAAATACCCTTGCTTTGGCACTAACCCCGTGTCAATGAATAAACCGCCTCAATATTACAACTCCATGTCCCACCGACGAATAAACCCTTAGCTTGGACCTTCCGTCCAAGTCGATGAACAAAAAAGAACTCCTTACTCGGATTGGACCTTCCATCTGAGTCGATGAACGAAAGGGACCTCCTTTGCTTGACCCGGACCTTCCGTCCAAGTCAATGAACAAAAAAATAACCTCTTTGCTTGGCTCGGACCTTCCGTCCAAGCTAATGAATAAAAAAGAGATAGAGCCTTCTTACTTGGCCCGGACCTTCCGTCCAAGCCAATATAAAAAAGGGAGAAAAAGAAAAGAAGAGAACTTCCTTGCTTGGCTCGGACCTTCCGTCCAAGTCAATGAAGAAAAAAAAAGAGAACTTTCTTGCTTGGCTCGGACCTTCCGTCCAAGCCAATGAACAAAAAGAACCTTCTTGCTTGGCTCGGACCTTCCGTCCAAGTCAATGAATGGAAGACCCCTTTGACCTGGCACTCATCCCGTGCCAATGAATAGACCACATCAGCTCCCGACACCCTGTCGGCACCAGCAAATAAACCCTTCGCTTCGAACGTTCCACCCGAATGTATAAAATCCATCTCACCCCGTTGGAGCCCTCGTGAAAGCCTTCGGCTTAGACCTCCCGTCCGAGTCAATGAATAAACACCCTTCCTTAACTCAGCACAACTAGCCGACCCCTCTCGGGATCGGCCTCATCCAGTCGGCTAAGGCCCTTCGCTCAGATCAACGCATAGAATCCTGTCTCTTTGCTTCGGCCTCGACCCCATGCCGATGACTGAACCCCCCTACTTGGGCTAGACGTCTCGGTCCGCGCATCTATGTGGTGAAGTGATCCCCTCATCCCTTCGCTGAAGGGGTGAGCGCTTTCCCGCAAATTTATACCGGACCAATGATTTCTCAGCTCGGAGAATAGAGCAATATGCTGAAAAGGTCCACATCCGCGAGCCCCGTGCACTCGTCCCTCGCTTGCGCCGCCCGCGGCTGGGGGGCATTTGTGAACACCAAAAATATGAAGAAGAAAGGGACATCCCATTTTTCAGATGGGCCAAGTATGTGGGAAGGCCCAAATATGAGAGAAACCCAAATAAGATAAGAGAAGAATCGAAAGAGGGCACATACACAAAATTAAAGGAAGAAAGAGGGGGTTTCAAGAAAAATATACGAAATAGGAGGAAATTCGGCGGACACTGTTCACACAGTGTCTGTCTCACTCCTCGAGTGTCTCCCCTCTTCAGCTTCTTTCTCAAACGCGGAGCAACAGCATTGGCCAGTCACGGCGACTAGCGGTCTGCAGCAGCGACCACCAGCCTCTTGCCTACGCCCGGTGGATCTTTGTCCCAGTCCGAACGAAGGCCTCTGCTCCCGGTCCTGTCCATTCAATGCTCGCGGAGCTCCGTTCTCAAGAGTAGCGGCGCGTAGCACAATTCCGGCAAGCCTCGACTCCCCAATGATGAAGGCAGGCGTGCGGACATCCCACAAGGGGAAATTCTGCTCCCGGCGGGCCTCCTCCAGTGAAACAACCGCTGCAACATGCCACGAGAAGAGCGCCAGCGGCGTCGACGAATCAGAGGCAAGACTCGGAGAAGTCCCCTCGAACGAGAAGACTCCGAGCCCCCTATATGAAGGCTCTTGCGGCGAAGAGAAAAGGGTTCTGGTTTTTGGTTCTTCTCTTTGGGGCTCTGTTTTTTTCTTTCTCGCTCGAACGGTTGGCCTCTGCCCTAGACCACCGAGCAAGGGAAAGATAGAAGAGAACGGCTGAACGGCTGCTTCGACGTCTGAAGGAAGAAGGAGTAGAAGGTGGGCTGTATGGGGAGGGAGAGGAGTCAATGCTTTGCCCTCCCCCACCGTCTTTTGTTTTCTTTCTGATGTATATTATTCCCCACTCCCCTGTTCTTTCTCAAACGCATGTCATCCCAGATTCCTAGATCCGATTTCTCTGGGACAATGTAGCTATTTGCAAGAAAAGATGAATGAACGGAGTTTCTTTTCTTTTTTTGTTCTAATCTCGAATGTAAACGGTATTCCCCTCTCAGAGTGATTGATTTCTTATACTACGTCTCCAGCGTCTGCAGGTGTCTATTATTTCCCAGAACCAGCATGAGAAGAGGGACATATTGCTTTTTGTTGTTTTCTCTGCTTACTATTTTTGTAGAAACGGCAGTGGATCTTATCATCCAAATCCATGGATTATTGGGGTCCAAAGCTTCCAAGAGCCCCTGATTTGCGTGTTTTTCGGTCATCCTCGTGGCTCCATCTTTGAGCCTCGTCGTTACTCTCTAAATCTCACGATCACACCGGGAATCCGAGACAGACCATCTCGTGACCTCCTGTTGAAATTTGTGGCATACGCTGTCAAGGTCTGTTCTATCAGACCTGATATTCGGTTAGTCTCCGATGGCGTTTAAAGTGTGAGGATCTCAATCTTCCTGGTGTAATCCTCCGAACAGTGTTCCCCCGGCATCAAACCCCTTCGAAACCCTCAAGAAAACCTTCTATCGGCCCCTTAACGGCCTTCCGGCACGACCCCCCCGGTGCGACCCTCCCTCGGCGCGAGTTCCGCGCCGAGTGCTGCTCGCGCCGATCGGCCACCTACTTTCCAGCGCGCCGAGACCCCTTCCCGCCGAGACCATGCCGGAGCCTTCGCGCCGGGACTCTTGCGCCGGGAGCCTTGTATGCCAGAAACCATGCCGAGCCGGAGCCTTCGCACCGAGACCTTCACATGTTGAATCTTATTAAAGCTTCTAGCCACTTTCATCACGTCCTTCGAAAGGAAACCCAGGGGGAATTCACTCAAGGCCACACAGGAGTTAAATTAACGGGGAATGCCCCTACATTATGCTGGTCTAAGCTAGATCTATCTTTAGCCCTATGGACCTATGGAGTTATGCCACTGCATGTTCTCCCATGGCCTCTTCAGGGGAAAATTAATAAATACCACGATGAGTGGACACTGTCCCGTCGGATTATGATCCTTTTGGATCCCGGGCTACGCCCAATCTCTATTATGGATTCTGTCTCGGCTCTCGTGGATAGTTTCCCATATACCCCATCAACCCTCCGGGTACAGGGGAGATGCTGCCGGATTTTTACTAGACATAAACACTAACTGTCGAACTGTTAATAAAAAATATATATATATGATGATAATAATAATAATAATAACAATAAACATAAACAAATAGAATAAATAATAAACAAATGAAAACAAACGGAGAAACAAACAAATAAGATGAAATAAATGAACGAATATATAATAATAACAATAAGTAAATAAAAATACTAAACAAAATGCAAACCGAGAATCGGCCGGGGGACTCCCCTCGGCGCCATTGCTCCTCGGCACCAAAAGTACGCCGAAGCCAAGGCGTCCCGAGATGAAAGCCCGCCGAGCCCCCCCCCCCCATGTATATTAAAAAAGAGAAAAGGGGGCAGTACAATCGCGCCGAGGGTGGGTGTGTGCCGATGGTAGCCTCCTGATGGTGCCAATCGGCGCCACCCTCCTGTTTCCCCTTTTACATATAAAAAAAGGGAAGCCAAATCAAACCCACGCTTGGACACCCACGTACCCATGGCAACACTCACACTAACATATGCACACAAACCTCCAATAAACAGGTGAATCGGCGCCACCCTCATCCCGTATGTATAAAAAAAAAAACTAAACAAACATCTAAACGCATGCACACAATGATCACCCACGTAATACACTAAAACACACTGAGCACACATTAAACACACACATACATGTTCACCTCCCCATTAACACCCCTTTACACACTTACGTAAACATATACAACATGTCCCCCAATCTGTGACTAACGAAAAATGCCAAAATGTCTAAACGTGTAATGAATCGGTGGGGATTATTGTGCTTCTATATCTCAACCTCCCTCTCATTATCCGCCCCTTTCATAAAAAATTTATATAATAGAAATGAGAAATAAAAAAAAAAGCGATGAACAAATGAATAATAAAAAAGGGATAAAGAAATAAGAGGGAAAACAAAACGATAAAACAAAGAAAGGACAAAAAAATGAAATAAAGAAGAATATACTAACAACAAGGAATTAACTAATAATAAAATAACAGTTAATAATATGAACATATAAGTAAGCTAAACAAAAGAAACATAATAACAACACTAGCAAAAAACTAACAAACAAGCATGCGTCTGTCCATAAAATAATAATAATAATAATAATAATAATAATAATAATAACAAATAAAATAATAAAATAAAACAATGAAGATAAAATGACAAAATAAACAAACGGATAAATAAATAGATAAATAATAACAAAGCAACATTAGAATAAATAAATGAACATATATAGATACATAAAGTAAAAAAAAATAAAATAAATAACAAGAAAGGAATTAAAAAAAAGAGATTGAAGCAAACAAATAATAATAATAACAATAACAATAACAATAATAATAAGTAAGGAATAGACACAACACGAATGGAATAAAACTCACACATAAGTGGAATTAAACTAACAAAACTAAAAGACCCCCCGTGTCGGCGAATATCTCAGAGATCTCTTCTCTCTTGTGACCCCGTTGAGGGAACATCAATGCTGCCCAACAGGTTGACTGTGAGTCTTGGGGATTATTTCTCAGCATGGTCATGAGTCACCCTTGCTCGGGCCAATATCTTTCTGAACTTGACCCAACCTCGTAATAGACATTAGACTAGTCGTCTCTTGGCATACATTTTCGCGGGTTTTATATCCACCTTCGTCATGTTTCCAATGCGGATTTCCGTCCGAATACGAAATGGTCGGCAAGCGACTAGCATGATTTAAGCACTTCCCTGTCGAGAGATATTTTCATGCAACTCACGAATTTCAATACTCCGCTTCATTAATGTTAATCTCATGGCCGTAGGGCCCTTTTTCCTGGCGATTAATCAAGGGTGTTCCCTCGTATAGGGGATGTAAATGACGCTGTGACCTTTATGGCGCGGCGGGTTTTGGTCCCGACACGAACCACACAATCGTCTGATTAGTCAGATCGAGCGCACAATAAATCGTCACTTTGTGACTGGCACGCCCACGCACTTAATAGACGAATCAACGCACTAAATAAACGAAATTGATAAAAAGTGCGTCCACACTTGGTCAGACGAAAGTGAGGTTCGATCGGGACCAGCAGTCCGCCATACCATAAAGGCTATGGCGTTAATTACATCCCCCATGAGGAGGGAACACCTTTGATTAATTGCCGAGATAGTGGGCTGTCGAGGCCGAGATAAAGGATGCGACACTACAAACATGACGGGATCATGGGAGATGCATCTATCTATCATGCAGGAGAGGCATGGTTCATTTAATTAGAGACCCGTGGTACGTGGCAGAGGACGTAGGTCCGGAGACCACCCTCGCGCATAGCGGAGCCTTCCGATCTGGCACAACCCGACCTTCTGTCAACGTCATTTGATATACCCGAGGGTCGAGGCGAGCATACATGCACGACGATGATGACTGTACTAAGCATGATGACAGAATTATGAAGGTAAGCAGAGCTCAGTCATATTTTATTAAGCCCTGCCAACGGGGAAAAGGGACACAAGCATGCTAGCAAAAGCATAGTGATGACGGACATAGTGGTGAAGTCATGATAACGAAAAGATTTGGACTCGAAAGGCCCTCCTTTTATTCAATTTATTACTAATTAGAGTGTATTAACTTCGACCACGGGAAGCGAGGGTCGCTCCGGGGGCGAGCCAGGGATTGGAGAGCGTGACGATTAGAAACGGCACGTGAAAGTGTAGGTGTAGTACTTAAAACGGCGCGGGAAAACCGTAGGTATAAGAGGGGAATTAAAACGGCGTGGCCTGATTGGGGCACGCCGAGAAGAAGCGCGCCGGAAAGGGGCGCGCCGTTTTAAGGCGTGCCGTTTTAAGGCGCGCCGTATATAAACGGTGTCGATTTAACCTGATCTCACAAAAACCGAGGTTTTATTCATTTTTTTGGATTTATTAAAGTACTTTAGGAAACTTCAGAAGTTCACTTAAGTCATTTATTCAAAGGATCGACCCCGGGGCATCCGGGAGCCGAGTCACAGGCTCGCGCGAGGTTCACACTCGAGCGCGGCGATTGTTCCGAGTCAGACTCGTTCGAGCCAAAATTTTGGTAGCATCTCCCCATCCCGGAGGATTATCGGGGAGAAGCGGGGAATACTCACGTGGCGGAGCAACCCCTAAGGGTCGGGTGGTGCAACAGCTGCCGGCAGACCCGAACGGAAAGGAAAACCCCGAGGCCTAGCCTGCTAGGGGCACCGTATCCGTGGGCGACAGTGAGCGAATGAGGTGACTTATTATGGGAGCGAAGACCCCGAGGGCTAGCCTGCGAGGGGCACATGACCCAAGTCACCACAACACTCGAATCGGGACGACCGACAGAGGGAAGGAAACCCCGAGGGCTAGCCTACAAGGGGCACACAACCTGCGGCCACCACGAAGTCCATTAAGAACCGTCGATTTGAACTGTAGGGCTTAGCCTCGTCACTGTGCACTCAATGGCTTGAAGGGATACTCGTCATCAACGGATGAGCCTCCCCTGTCGATTGAGTGACTAATCATAGAAGATTGGGGGAATGTCCCCCTCCCCGGGTACTGGAGCAATGCTACAGAGTAGACTCCTATTGAGATGCGAACGGGTTGGAAAGAGCGGCGTAAGACATTGTCTGACGACCAATGGGCAACCGAATGGCTAGACACATGTTAGGACAGCGGAGCCCGCAGGCTAAATAAATTAACACCGGCATGCTATATGATCAGCGTAGAGATTTGGGGACGGGATATGTATATATATCATGTTCGGAAAAATGAACGACAGAAGCGATCTTCCCCCCCCCCCACCCTTGGCCTATGAGGGAAAGCGCAGAGGGGCGGTGAAGGGACTGCTCCCTAGACAGAGATGAACAGAGATACGCACACAGGTGCGTCTCCGATCACAGAACCCGTGCCACACATGGTGCAGAACCTGACCATTATATTAGAATCGAGAGAGAAAGCCCCGGGGAGGGGGGAAGATTCGTATAGCCCAGGGGCATATCCAGTATAGGGGAGAAGGGATCCAGAAGCTATGCACACTGGGAAAACATTAAATGTACATTGGAAAAGAAATCAGAGAGATAGCATGAAAGGTAGATACAGCATCGGGCACCAACGCATTCCATTCATTCGATGAACGATTCAGGTAGATATACACTGTATATATATATATATTCCGGCGCCGGCATTGTCGCTCGGCCGCCGTTTACATTCATGGAAGGAGGACGCTACAGGTGACGAGAAAGAGAACAGTAATAAAGGTGAGGGGGGGAGGTCAGGCTCATCTCATCACCTGTCCCCCTCTCTCACTTACATTATACCAGGAGAAAGGAAACAACGAAGAAAGGGGAAGTGACCGGAGGGAGAAATCACGGAGGCCCACCTAGACTCTTTTCCAGAACAGGGTATTGGACCACAGTCTTCTCTTCTCCGGCTTCGGAGATACTCAGATGAGCAGACGAGGAAGGCGGCGGCGAGAAGCTCCGTGGAAACCCTACTTCTTCCCCAAGGCTCTTCTCTCTGACCAAGAGAACTCCCTCCCCCTATTGGCTCTCCCCGACTCTCTTCTTGCCTTCTTTCTTTTTATTTGTTTTTTGATCTCCTCTACCTTTCCTCGTGTGTTGTTTTTTGTTTCGAAGGCGGGGTATATATATACCTCGTTAATCCGGCACCCTGGGAAGTGGGCGCGCCGGATCAAATGGCGCCGGGAAAATTCCCCGATGGTATGGGCGCGCCGGATTTAGTGGCGCCGTATTAAGCGGCACCGGTGACCCTTCACGCGCCGTTTTAGCTTATTTGCTCGGCGTGGGTCAGCCGATGGGTCCGGGGATGGTTCTGGAAGCTCCCGTTGACTGTTCCTCTCGCCCTGGCCCTTGGAAAACCTTGACGGGGTGTTGATGAAGCTCTTTGATATGACGAATGGCCTTAATCAGAACTTCGCGTGTGTCTGGCCCGAGCACACGGGTATCCTATTGGCACGGCCTTCGGCACTGTGATTTATGCTTCTGGTCGAGACGGACTCGTGCTCGAAGCTTCCTTGTGGGATGGCATTGCATCCAGGATAATTCAGCCTTGAATGGTGATCAATCGGCCACTAACGGGCCTACTATGGTGAGAAGCCGAACCCGTGTCAGGTGATCGGGGCCTTCTGCTGACAGAACCTTCGGCCCCTTGTTGTGGACGACCGAGGACGTTCTTCTTCCTTAGGAGAGTCATTGGGTAGACCGTCGTCCTTGGCCGGGCGACGGATGTAGGGTAGCGGCATGACGAGGTTGATGCCGGATCATTAGGCAGGCTTGGTCGCGCTGCCGTTTGGTCACGGTTTCATTCCGACTCTCCTGAGGTAAAGTCCCCGGTGCTCATTTTGAGGTGACTTGGGGCTCCGTCAACTTGAGAAATCTTTGATAAGTTGATCTACATCGGCTTCTATGCTTCAGTGGGCCGTGTCATTTATCTTTGCGGCTTGGTCGCCGAAGGATTACCGCCCATCCAGGTACACTTCTGAGCCTTGGTCATTTCGGCATTTTGTGATTTTTCTCTATTTTTGGCGTTACTCCCTGCTTTCGCACGGTCCATTCCAGACCGTTTCCCTCCCTGAACGGTCCATTACGGACCATCTACACACACTGAGCGGTCTTCCTCAGACCATGCTTTACTACAGTGCACCCGAGGCTAGCAGTTTGATCATTGTTTCACATCATTGCATAGATATTTGGTGTTATTCTGATCTCCCCCTGCTCTCGTTATATTGCTACATGATTGTGTTCATTTAATTTTCCCATACTTGCTTGATCTTTGTCTGCTAGATCTAGGCTAGACTTTGCATGCACTCCGGTGCGCATAGGGGCATACATACTTTTCATTAGTAGTTGCATTCCTACCAAGGTAGGGTTTCCTCTCGTCTCCATATTCCTTGGAGCCGACTAGTGGACCTTGCCGAGGGCCTCCGTAAGTCCCCGTGAGCCGTGGATTCCCACACGGACGCTGGGTAGGTTGTACCGTACCACCCCCCAGTCTAGGGTTTGCATCAGAGAGAGAGAGAGAGAGAGAGAGAGAGAGAGAGAGAGAGAGAGAGAGAGAGAGAGAGAGAGAGAGAGAGAGAGAGAGTCTCTTTAGAGTCAGCCAATTCCCCATTTCTCACCTTGATTAGGTACCTCGTGGTTGAGTGAACTCACATCTTAATCAATCCACTAAGGTCCTAAGAGGAAAGATTCATAAAATCTGTTCGCGCATCATTCATAATTTGGGTGTTTACTTGGTTTTCTCTCTTCTCATCCCTTCCCTCTCTCGTGTGCATTACGTGATTATTGTTTAAATCTTGGTTGGATTGTTTGCCTCTTCTCCCTAGGTACTCCAGTGTATGTGGAGTTGTTTCTTCCCCTCAGGATCATCTCTAGGGGCAGCTCGCATTTCCATTCCTATTTCAATCCTCTGTTCGATTCATCACCCACCATGTCATCCTATAATTTCTCCCATTCCCATGAGGACTCCCTCCCTCAAGGACTTCTCGAGGACCCGCCTAGGGTCGCCCACATGCAGGGAGGAGAGGGGACTACCCCTCCTCTCCTGACCATTGTCATCGAGGGTCCTCAGCCCTCCCTTTCTAGTACCTCTTCACAAAATTCGGCCAATCAGATCCTTAACATGATGGCCCAGCTTGATCCAACCCAACTCCACCTCTTGAAACAGCCTTTGTAAGGGGCAGATGCCCCGCCCTTAATGCTCTCTTCTGGCGTGACTGCTACCGCCACTTCCACCTCCCCGACTGTTAGATTAGGGGCCACCTCTGCGGCCCCCATCGATCTTACTCCCATCCATCCTCAGGGTCTTCGATTCTCCACCATGGAAGCGGGCCAGGCTTCTACCTCGGCCCATCAGCCACTTGATAAGGGGAAGGCCCAGATCCCCTCCATTTCTTATGCTGATCCTTACACCACATCCTCTCCAGTCGTGGCCCCGACCGATTTCGTCCGTCTGCAACCAGGGGCCGCCCAGTTGGCTCATACGGACATGGGCCCTTCCTTGGCCCATTATCCATCCTATGGGCTGCCCCCTCCGTCAATTTACCCATCGGCTCCTTACTCCGGTTCTGTCCTTCCCGCTGTATCTCCTCCTTCCCGGGAACAAGAACTTCTTGACAAATGGGCTGCCATGCAGCAGCATATTGACCTCCTCCACAAACAGGTCGGTCCACAGTCTCTAGCTGATGTCCCCATCCCTAACTTCCAGGACATTCATTTCCCACCTCAGTCTGAGCTCCCCGTATACCAGAAATATGACGGAAATGGCAACCCATTCATTCATGTCAGGGAGTTCCTTTATGAGTCGGCGCAGTTCCAACACGATGACCGCCTGATGGTGTATTTGTTCTGCTGATCCTTTGATGGGGTCGCCCTTGAATGGTTCTACACCTTGCCTCTGGAGGAGGCAGAAAGTTTCAAGACCGTGAAGGAGAAGTTTATTCAGAGATTCTAGGATCAGGTTGGTCCCGAGTATTCTTTTACATACTTAGTTGTAGAAAAAATGAAGCCAGATGAGGACTTTGCCGCATATGCATATCGATGGAGGCAGATGGCCTCGCGTGTGCCTGGGCAGATCTCGGAAGAAGAAAAAGTCAAGTTGTTAATTTCTAATGCTACTCCGACGTTCCGCAATATCCTGGCAATGAACGACATTTCTAACATGCACTAGTTGTACAGTCGGGCCCGGTTCATCCAGACCCAATTCAAAGACTCCCCCATCCATTCTCTTTTCGAGGCCAAGAAATCTAAACCCACCCGAAAGTCCCAAGGCCCAGTTACCGAGGGAGTACAAACTAATGAGTAGGTCCAGGCTGTTCAGTTCCCTAACCAACCCGCTTCACCCCGTTTCCAGCAACCCCCACGCAACCCCCAGTTCTCCGTTCCACAAGCTCCCCGACCCATTTTCCAAGCTCCTCAACATCCACAACAATCGCATCCACCACCACAGCCTGAACAGCCACCCCAATACCATAACGTTCCTCCTCCCGCTGGTTATGGGCTTGCTCGACCGGGACCCAAGAGAGTCAATTACCCGCCACTTCCAGAAACACTCCCCGACATCTTTTCGGCCTTAATGTACACTAGTGACATTCAATTGCCTCTGGAACGTCAGAACTGGAATCTGGCAGCCGATCAGTCAAGGTATTGCATATACCATCGATAGCCCGGGCACACGATCGAGAGATGTTATCAGTTCAGAGATTTGGTTTATGATTTGCATGAGGGCCATAGGATTGATTGGGCCCAAATGCACAAGTTGATTGAAAATATCAAGGAAAGAAGAAGACAAGCCATGCCGCAGCAGGCGGCGCCTCAGCAGCAGCAGTTTCAGCAACCTGTCCAACAACAACAACCTCCACAACAGCAGCAGCAGCACCAAGACCTCGAGATTCATCAGAATCCCATGCCAGAACATCTGCCCGCTCCTCAACAACAACAACAGCCACCGGCACCGGCTCAAGTGAATGCAGTCCACCGCCCAGACCCTAATGTTGGGTGATCTTTTGATGATGAGACCCCCGCTCACCTTTTGGCCTTCCACCACACCAGCTTCCCCGCACCTTCTGTTCCTTCCATTCTCCGGCCCACCACCATGGCCACCGCTCCACCCACTGTCCTCTCCCAATCACCTATTGCACCCGCCACATTCCTCACCATTCCGCCAACCCTTCCACCATCACCCGCCATACCCTCCATCATCACCCCTCCATTTAACCCTTCGCCGATCATCATTCTGCCAGGGCCCGCCAGGCCAACCTCCTCCATCCTCACCCCCATTTCCACCCCTTCCCCTTACCCTACCGGGCCAATCGGGAGTCCATCTGATGCCGTGCCGGCACGACAATGTGCCCTCTGGAGCGGGCGTCAATTCCACAGAAGTTACCCTTTCCCCGGTGCATCTGCACCCAACCTTCAAGTTCCTTCCTCAACGATCAAAGCAGAAGAAGTAGACCCCATGCCAGGCACGAAGTACGACTTGCTACAGCACTTGGACTGGATGCCGGCCAAGATATCAGTTCTGGAGTTGATCAAGAGATCCACGCTACATCAAGACGCCCTTAGGGCTTTTTTACAGAAGGTTATGGTTAGCGAGGACGTGGCGGTAGACAGTTTGCCATCAGTGTTGGCAACTATCACGAGGGGGCCTTCCATTTCATTTTCTGAGTCAGAACTGGCACCCCCAGAGGCACGGTAGATGCCACTCTGCATTACTATTTCCTTAAACAAGGTGGCAGTTGAGTCAGCCCTAGTGGACACGGGGGCATCGATAAATGTGCGTCCATTGAGTACACTGCGTGCCTACAACATTTCAGAAGATATGCTTAGACCAACGCCGACCACGATTGCGGCATATGATAACTCCAGACGAGCTTGCCACGGGGTCGTGATAGTTCAGGCCGAGCTAGGGCCTTTAGTGATGGATGTGGAGTTTTATGTACTGGACATAGACCCAATGTTCAAAGCAATTCTGGGTCGTCCATGGATAGATAGTTTGAATGATGTGCCTTCAACCGCCCACCAATGCCTTAAGTTCCCATTCCAAGGCCGGGTAGTTAAGGTGAAAAGTATCTCCACCGTCTAGTCGGTTGATGCAATTGCAGATAAGATTCTTCCCACTTTGTGGCGAAGCAACATGCCAGTCCTTTCAGTTATGGACTTAAACTACCCATGGGCATATGCATCACGCAAGCCCGCTACCGCACCAGTGAATGTCAAAAATAAGTCCAAGATCAGAGATTCAAAAGGGTGGCATATGATTTTAAAGTTGGGCTATCATCTGGGCTTGGGCCTCGGCGCACAATTATAGGGGCGGACTAACCCCGTCCCTAAAGGCAGGAAAATGAGCTGGAGAGGCCTTGGCTATCGGGAGTCAGCACTGTCCATACTGGGAGACCTCGGGCCACTGACGTGGGACTACCGTCAACACTTTCTGAAAGGCCCGTTACAGTACCCAGGCACTTTGAAGAGGCCGTCATCCTGTTCTGATATGAAGACTGATGCCGCTCATGTTGTTGCCGACCCACCGCCGCCACTGAAGGGGCTGGTGGGTGACATAGAAAACTTTTGTAGTTGCTTTGAGAAGTTGTTCCGAGAAGAAGAAGCTCGTCCGAAGAAGACGGAGATGCAGCTGGTGAAGCGTTCTTCAACTGAGCTAGTGCAACGGAGGCCGCGGGAAGTGGGGAGCTCTATCACTAACTTTTCTTTGTCCCCGTCCCGTCTTGACTCCTTGTTTCAACAATTGGGGTTTGTTCCTCATTCCCCTCTGATTATGGTCGACCCGTACTTCACGGAAAGACCGCCTAAAATCTTGTTTGTGCCATGTGCATGTGGGCGCTACCCACCCATTGATTTATCAACCCTGTTTACTCCTCCTTCCCCCACTGCCCAACTCCACAAAATGTGGTTTTCATCCTCTGACCCATTCTTCGATTGCATCTTCCCCGATATGTTTCCCATGCAACTCCCTCCACCCCCGTCTTCTTCTTCCTATTGCATGATCACCTCTGACCTCCAAAAAAATGCCAATTTTAAAACGGAGGTGTCAATGGAGGATTACGCTATGTTCTGCCCATCTTCCCAGGGGCACGAGACCCCTACTCCTTTCCCTATAGACTTCTTGTCTCCTAGGTTAGATGTAGATTCTGCAGAGTCTCCTAGGTTGGTAGAGTCATTTGGGGTAGAGTCTAGTTCTAGTGTGGTCAGCCCATCCACGTCTGCGGTGCTCCCTATGATGCGTCATTTTAAATCCGTCCCAGATAGGTTCCTCCAAGATTTAGCTCAGAGATGTCATGCCCTTCTTAAATGCCCTGAGTTTGTAGAGACCGCGATTGTTTTAGAAGATGATGAGGAATTAGAAGGGGTGTGGAGCAATGATGGGTTAGGTGTATATGAAGTCATAGATGAGAAGGAACCAGCCGATGATGAGGGAAGCGATGTGGATGACACTGCCGATCTATACGTGCAAGGCTTGAAGAGGTTTGATGAACCATCGACGGCAGTGGATGAACCCACTAAAGAGATCAACCTTGGAACGGACGAGGACCCCAGGCCCATAATTATTTCTGCTAATCTCTTTCCTCAGGTTGAAGAGGAGCTGATCAAGGTCTTGAGGGAGTACATCGATTCTTTCGCCTGGTCCTATGAGGACATGCCGGGTCTTGACCCCGCTTTGGTAGAACACCGATCGACTCATTCTTAAACCCAGGAGCAACACCCGTTAAACAAAAAGCAAGAAGGTTCCACCCGCAAATGGCCTTGAGAATCAAGGAAGAAGTCGATAAATTGCACAAAGCCAGGTTTATCAGAGTGTTTTTATATCCGCAATGGGTGGCGAACATAGTCCCGGTAATGAAGAAAGATGGAAAAATTTGGATTTGTATCGATTTCAGGGACTTAAATAAGGCATGTCCGAAGGATGATTTCCTGCTTCCTCACATTGATGTACTGGTGGACAACATGGCTGGGTATGAGGCCCTCTCATTTATGGATGGGTATTATGGTTACAATCAAATCCGCCTTGCTCCTGAGGACCAAGAGAAGACCTCTTTCACCACGCCCTGGGGCACGTACTGCTATGTCGTTATGCCATTCGGATTAAAGAATGCAGGTGCCACATATCAACGGGTAATGATGGCTATCTTCCACGACATGATGCATGTGTACTTGGAAGCCTACGTGGATGATATCCTTGTAAAGTCGAGGTCCAAAGAAGAGCACCCCGCCATTTTAGCCAAGGTGTTGCAAAGGGCTAGGGAGTACAAGCTGAAAATGAATCTAAAGAAATGTGTGTTCGGAGTCGCATCAGGGAAATTGCTTGGGTTTATAGTTAGTAAACGGGGGATTCAGATTGATCCGAACAAAGCGAAGGCCGTTATGGAGATGCAGTCGCCTAAGAACATCACTGAACTCAGAGGTTTGATTGGACGCTTGCAATTCATCAGAAGATTTATATCTCAACATTCGCAAAGGTGCCACCCATTTTATGAATTGTTGAAGGTGGGAGCTAAGTTTGAATGGAACGAACAATGTCAGAAGGCCTATGAGGATCTTAAGATTTACCTTTCTAATCCCCCGGTTCTGTAACAACCCGTCCCTGGGAAACCCCTGATATTATACATTTCTGTTATTGAGAACTCCCTAGGAACTGTCCTAGCTCAGGTGGTTGATGAAGGAAGGGAAAGGGCAGCATACTACCTTTCAAGGTTGTTCAACCCTGTTGAATCTAAGTATACTACCATAGAGAAGACCTGTGCAGCGCTAGTGTCGGTAGCTCAGAAACTCAAACACTATTTCCTTGCACACGAGGTTAAGCTGATCTCTAGAATGGACCCCATTCGTTACATATTAGAAAAACATGTCCTTTCTATCCGATTAGCTCGCTGGTAGAGCTTTCTTTCCCAGTTTGATATCACCTTCATTGGTTAGAAAGCGATCAAGGGATACGCGATTGCTAAACATCTCGCTCATTCTGCTATCCCTCGCATGGATTCAATCCAAGACGAGTTTCCTGATGAACACTTGGCTGTAATCACTCATCTTCTTTTTTGGTCTCTTCACTTCCATGGTGCTCTTAATTCTCAGGGCCGTGGAATCGAAGCCGTTCTCCTCACTCCGGAAGGAGTGACCATCCATATCGCCTATCAACTCTCTTTTCCTGTCACAAATAACATAGCCGAGTATGAGGCTCTCCTTGACGGTCTGAAGCACGCCTACCTCATGGGCGCGCGATACCTTAACATCATAGGAGACTCTCAATTGGTGTTGTGTCAAGTTTTGTCAACTTATCGCACCCGTGACCCCAAACTCAAGCCTTATCAAGATTTGGTCACGCTCTTGGCTAGGCAATTCTGGAAGCTCATCTACATTCATACTCCTCGTTCTCAGAACATTCTGGCCGATGCACTTGCATCGCTTGCTTCTTCGCTTTCCTTCCCACTTAGTCGTTCCACCGAGACCATTGTGGTTCAGCGGATGGACGCCCCATCTCTCTAGGATCCTTGGTTCGATACCCTTAGGAAGGCTGTGGAGAAGAAAGTTGAGAAGGAAGATTTGAAAGAAGTTTCCCTAACTGAGCTTGAGGAGATTATAGAAGAAGAGGAATTGCTGTGGTATCACGAGATAGAGTAGTATTGCCGGGATGGTTCCTTTCCCGAGACGGCGAATGCCGAGCAGCGCAAGGCCATTAGAAGAGTCACCTCCAGGTACACGATTATTGCTGGAGAATTGTATAGGCGAGCTCTCAATGGAGTTCTAATGAGGTATTTGGATGACGATGAGGCTTGGAAGGTAGTATAAGCTGCTCACTCTAGTGAGTGTGGAGGGCACGTAAATGGGCAGGCGTTGGCGAAGAAGATTCTTAGGCAGGGCTATTACTGGCCGACCCTAAAAGAAGACTATTCCACCTATGTCCGTAGGTGTCTTCAATGCCAGCTTCATGCCGATAAAATCCATGCTCCGGCTTCTTCTCTCCATCCTCTTTCTGCTCCATGGCCATTCTCATTGTGGGCCTTTGATATCATCGGACCACT